>JARQOD010000002.1:226487232-226746504 GCA_033576555.1 Oophaga sylvatica | reverse complement strand
CTCCGCTCCGTCCCCTCGTACTCACATGGCTCCGCTCCATACACCTCGTTACACACACGGCTCCGCTCCATACACCTCGTACACAGCACACACTGCTACATCTACCTTGTACACACACGGCTCCGCTAGTATAACTCGTACACACACGGCTCTTCTCCGTACACCTGTCACGGGTGTGTCGCTACGAAGATCGTCGCGATTGCACAGCCTGACTTCTCACAGCTGAGTTTCTGGTGCTGGGTGTTTTTCGGCAGTGAGGGAGTAATTCTCCCTCTCTCTGTGCTAGACGAGGCCGCCTCGCCAGCTGAAAATTAATGTTGCTGTAAAGGATTCCTTCAAATACCTGCCAGTCTTCTAGGGAAGTGTCGGTGAAAGCATTCCTGGCAGACAAACAGAGCGGCTTGTGGTATTTTGAGTTTGGAGTGGAGTGTACTTTGTGTGTGTTTTTTCCCTTCCTCGCTTTATCATTTTTTCTCCTTACCCATTGGTGTTCCCTCTGTTGTTGTGATGTAGTTTTGTATGCAAGGTGGTTGTTGATTTTCCCCTTGTACTGTCTCGTTCGTCTAGTACTGTGTGTGGGCTTATATTATCCCGTTCCCTGTTTTTTGTGTCGGGGTCCTTCTCAGGACTAGACCCACTGAGGTTCAGGGATCCTCAGGAGGTAGGGATTACGTGGCGGCCTGGACCTCTGTACCTTTAACAGTTACCTCCAGGTAGAGGGATTAGTCAGGGCCCCTGCTTAGGGCAGCTTAGGCCCCTAACCTCCGGTACGCAGAGACAGCGTGACAACACCTCGTACACAGTACAACACTGCTACATCCACTCGTACACACACGGCTCCGCTCCATACACCTCGTAACACACGGCTCCGTACACCTCGTACATACACGGCTCTGCTCCGTACACCTCGTACACAGTACAGCACTGCTACATCCACCTCGTACACACACGGCTCCGCTCCATACACCTCGTACACACACGGCTCCGTACACCCCGTACATACACGGCTCTGCTACGTACACCTCGTACACAGTACAGCACTGCTACATCCACCTCGTACACACACGGCTCCGCTCCGTACACCTCTTACACACAAGGCTCTGCTACGTACACCTCGTACACAGTACAGCACTGCTACATCCACCTCGTTAAACACATGGGCTCAGCTCCGTACACCTCGTACTCACACGGCTCCGCTCGTACACTTCGTACACACACGGCTCCGCTCCGTACACCTCGTACACACACGGCTCCACTCTGCACACCTCGTACACACATGGCTACGCTCCATACACTTTTCACACACGGCTCTGCTACATCCAACTTGTACACACTACAGCTCTACGACATCCACACTGTAAACCCGTCCCGACCCACATACAAACTTACCCTCAGTCACCCAGCACCATGAAACCATCACAGCAGTCCTGCACACAAGGAGGACACTGATCATGTGACCCCTGACTCCTCCCCTCCTGTGACCTCATCACAGTCCTGTGGGCACAGAAGAGTTCAGCATAGCAGCGTCATTGACAGCTGTGACAGGCTGAGCTGTAAAGGCAAGGAATGGGTGCATGGGGGGCGTGGCGGCTCGTCTCCCTGCGGGACATATAGTGTCCAGAGTGGGACAGCTGGAGGGGGGGACAGATTGACTGTGTGAGGGATTAAGGTGAGCCAGCCGGCACCACACCACGTGTTATGAGTTCCGCTCTGCCGCCCCCTGGCTGCCGCCGCCTGAGACAACAGGCTCAACTCGCCTCATTATAGCGGCGCCCCTGGGCATAAAGAGTTCAATCACAGACAGCAGCACTGGTGTAAACTGGCCGCAACCAGTTTTATTGAAAGTCCACAGCAATAAACATAAAACAAAACCATAAACCAAAATCCTAAGCCTGGCAGGCTGCTAACTAAACACAGTCAGTTACCTCACTACCGTGAACTAGGCTCTAGCAGCCTGGCCACAACAACACAAATTTATAATTACCAGGGATGGGCTTGCAGGAGACTCCAGCAGTGTCTGAAGCCAGATTCAGACTGAGAGCTCGTCTGTGTAACTCTACCACCTATTTCTGGCTGCTTAATTAGGCAGCTGTGTGTACTCAGGGTTGAGCTGCAAGTCTGTACTGGATGGGAGTGGAGTAACGTCTATATATTCCTTATGCGACCAGCTAAGAAACCTGGGCGAGATATACACCCCGTCCAGTACGCACCCCTTCACTGTCTCACACCCCCCTTCTAGAGTATGATGCAATCACCCCTCAGAGAATACAATAAATATCAATACAGCCCCCATAGAATATAATGTAGCCCGAATAGAATATAATACAGTCCACCTCCCCATAGAATATAATGTAGCCCCATCAAAGAGTATGATGCAATTCTCCCTCATAGAATATAATACAGCCCCCACAGAATATAATGTAGCCCCCATAGAACATAATACAGCCCACCTCCCCATAGAATATAATGTAGCCCCATCAAAGAGTATGATGCAATCCTCCTTCATAGAATATAATACAGCCCCCCATAGAATATAATGTAGCTCCCCATAGAATATATATAGCCCACCTCCCCACAGAATATAATGTAGCCCCATCAAAGAGTATGATGTAATCTTCCCTCATGAAATCTAATACAGCACCCCCATTGAATATAATGTAGCCCCCCCCATAGAATATCATACAGCCCACCTCCCCATAGAATATAATGTAGCCCCATCAAAGAGTATGATGCAATCCTCCCTCATAGAATCTAATACAGCCCCCCATAGAATATAATGTAGCACCCCCCCGAGAATGGCCCAACAGTCCAGTATTCGCTCACTGATAAATTAAAAAAAAACACACAATCCTCACCTCTCCTCGTGCCCCTCTCTTCTCCTGGCTCTGGTCTCAGCGGCTACACTGCCCGGCACACAGCATGTACGGGATGAAGTGACGTCATCGTGCACAAGCAGTGTCAGAGGCAGAGGGGAATGATGGGAGAGGGAGAGGGAGCTTCAACTGATGCCTGCAGATTATAGAATCATAGAATGGTAGAGTTGGAAGGGACCTCCTGGGCCTTCTGGTCCAACCCCCTGCTCAAAGCAGGATTCTCTAAATCATCCCAGACAGATGTCTATCCAGCCTCTGTTTGAAGACTTCCATTGAAGGAGAACTCACCACCTCTTGTGGCAGCCTGTTCCACTCCTTGATCACCCTGTCAAAAAGTTTTTTCTAATATCTAATCTGTGTCTCCTCCCATTCAGTTTCATCCCATTGCTTCTAGTCTTTCCTTGTGCAAATGAGAATAAAGATGATCCTTCTACAATGTGACAGCCCTTGAGATATTTGTAGACAGCTATTAAGTCTCCTCTCAGTCTTCTTTTTTGCAAGCTAAACATTCCCAAATCCTGCAACCGTTCCTCATAGGACATGGTTTGCAGACCGGTCACCATTCTGGTGGCTCTTCTCTGAACTTGCTCCAGTTTGTTGATGTCTTTTTTAAAATGTGGTGCCCAAAACTGGACACAGTATTCCAGATGAGGTCTGACCAAAGAGGAGTAGAGGGCAATAATGACCTCACGTGATCTAGACTGTATGCTTCTGTTGATACATCCTAGAATTGCATTTGCCTTTTTTGCTGCTGCATCACACTGTTGACTCATGTTAAGTCTGTGATCAATTAGTATACCCAAGTCTTTTTCACATGTGCTGTTACTTAGCCCTATTCCTCCCATTTTGTATATGCTTTTTTCATTTTTATTGCCCAGATGTAGTACTTTGCATTTTTCCCTGTTAAAATCCATTCTGTTAGTTGCTGCCCACTGCTCCAGTTTATGTATATCTTTTTGAATCCTCTCTCTCTCTTCTCTAGTATTAGCTACCCCTCCTAGCTTTGTGTCATCAGCAAATTTGATCAGTTTACCCTCAATTCCTTCATCTAAATCATTGATAAAGATGTTGAACAATACAGGGCCCAAAACAGAACCTTGTGGTACCCCACTTGAGACATTCTTCCAACTGGATGTGCAGCCATTTACAACCACTCTTTGGGTCCGATCACTAAGCCAGTTATGAATCCACCTAACAGTTGCCTTGTCCATTCCATACTTAGTCATTTTTTCAATAAGGATTGTGTGAGATACTTTGTCAAATGCTTTGCTGAAGTCAAGATATACTATATCTACAGCATTTCCCTGATCCACCCAGTCAGTGATTCTGTCATAGAAGGAAATTAAGTTAGTCTGACATGACTTATTAGTTACAAACCCATGCTGACTCTGTTTAATCACTTCATTCTTATCCAGGTACTTGCATACATGTTCTTTAATAATTTGTTCAAAGATCTTTCCTGGTATAGAAGTCAGACTCACCGGCCTGTAGTTCCCTGGGTCCACCTTCTTCCCCTTTTTGAAGATAGGAACAACATTTGCTCTTCTCCAGTCTTCTGGGACTTCTCCTGTTCTCCAAGAATTTTCAAAGATTATGGACAGTGGTTCAAGAATTTCTTCTGCTATCTCCTTCAGTACCCTGGGGTGTAATTCATCTGGACCTGGAGACTTGAATTCATTTATGTTAGCTAAGTGTTTCCTCACTGTCTTTCTGTTTATAGATATCCTGGATTCTTCTATTCCTTTAATAGGACTTACCATTTCATCATTTTCATCCTGTAAAAATCCTATAGCATCTTTGACTTTTCTTTTACTTTTGACGTATCCCCAAAATCCTTTTTTGTTGCTTTTGACGTCACTTGCAAGCTTTAATTCATTGTCAGCTTTAGATAATCTGATTTGTGCCCTGCAGGTTCTGCAGACAGCATTATATTCTTCTTTAGATATGCCTCCCTCTTTCCATTTGATAAACATTTCTTTCTTCCTTTTTAGCATGTGTTTAAGTTCTATGTTCATCCATCCTGGTTTCCTTAAATGCTTCCCATTCTTCCCTCTTTTCGGAATTGTTAACGATTGTGCTTTGAGAATCTCATTTTTCAAGATTTTCCATCCTTCCTGGACATTTTTATCCTTAAGGATATCCAGCCATTGGATCCCTCCAATTCTCTTTCTGAGTTCCTTAAAATCTGCCTTTCTGAAATCTAACCTTGACGTCTGAGTCTTCACAGGTCTTCCTCCTCTTGTTATCCAAAATTCTAAAATAGCATGGTCACTACCTCCTAGAGTCCCAGCCACTCTTACCTCCTCCACCATTTCCTCCCTGTTTATGAGGATTAGATCCAAGGTAGCAGATCCCCTGTTTTCTCCATTACCTTTTGGAAGATAAAGTTGTCAGCAAGAGAGGATAAGAATTTCCTGGACCTGTTAGTTTTGCCTGAGAGAGATTCCCAACAAATGTCTGGATAGTTGAAATCTCCCATGACCACTATGTCATATTTTTTTGGAGAACTTGGCCATTTGATGCATAAAGAGTTCATCCATATCTTCAGCTTGCACAGGCGGCCTGTAGTAAATGCCTACAATGGTGTCCTTTCCATTGTTCTGTCCTTGTATTCTTACCAAACAGTTTCCACAGAACTCCCAGTCTCTGAAGCGTCAATCTCTGTGCAGATATACGCTTTTCTAACATACAATGCAACACCTCCTCCTCGTTTATCAAGTCTGTTTCTTGCAAATAAGTTGTATCCTTCTAGCCTTGTATTCCAATCATGTGTATCGTCCCACCAAGTCTCAGTGATTCCAATGACATCATATTTCTTCTCCTGCGTTAGTAGCTCCAGTTCTCCTTGTTTGTTGCCCATGCTTTGTGCATTCGTATAGAAACACTTTAGTTTGTGATTGGTTTCTCTTCCTTCAATATTTTTATTATGTAAATTTTTTTGTCTTTGTTCTTCCCCTTCACTTCTAATAGCAGAAATCTCAATAGTATTTGTCAAGTGTATGGCTTTTGCTGGTGTTTTGCTTCCCTTCCCACATTGTTCTAGTTTAAAGCTCTCCTGATGAGTGTAGCAAGGCGACTTCCAACCCGATATCTGCATTTTAGTAGTGTTTTTTTTTACATGAGTTACCTTTAATTCATTATACCTTTCTCTCTCCAACCTCCATTTAATTTATTTTATTGAAAAAAAAAGAGTTTGTAATACTATGTCCTGCAGCTCAATTCTTCTTGACACCGGCTGAGATTTTGGTATCATCGTCCCGACGCGTCACATCATGCCTGCAGACAATATGACCGACACACTTTACCTCTCCTGGTACATGCCTCCACACTGCTCCCTCCTTTCCATACTAGACCACATATAGGATCTCCTTGGCTTACTATTCCCTCCTGGCTGTGCCCTTACACTGTCCTCCATGATACCCCCCACACTACTTAGTCTTTACTCTGTGCCCACTCATGCTTTTCTACCCTCATACTGTCTCCTCACACTATTCCCCTCAAAAGTCTCCTCACACATTTCCCTCTCCCTCCTCATTGGTCTCCTCTCACATCTGCCCTGCTAACCATCCTGTCTCCTAACATATTTACCCCCTCACATACTGACTCCTCATACATCCCTCGACTCCCCATACTGTGTTGCACCCATTCCATCATCCTCATTCCCCATACTGTGTGTAACATTCCTGCCGGCATTACTGCATGGCTTCCCATTTCCCTTACTCACCACCCCGGGCCATGCTGTGAGTTCTGTCCTCTGCCGGCTCCTTGCTGTGAACCTCATGTCTTTGCTTTCTGCATACTTCATGGCTGTATGCTTAGGGAGGCGGCCCCAGCACTTCCTGAGTCTTTTAGAGACAGTGTGCACCTTCCCAAGGTGTCCCCAGCCAATTGCCAAGAGGCATTAGGTACTTAAGGCATCCCCGCCCATGGGAGGATGCCTGAGCAATGCTCTATCACAGTCTGTGTCTTGCTACTGAGTTGCCAGGTCCTGCCCTGTTTCTTTGCTTTCTCTGGGGCTGCATACCCAGACCCGTTTCTGTTTGTCTTTTTTCCCGCCTCCCTGGAGGCTGCATATCCAGGCCAGTTTCTGTGTTCTTTGTATCTTGTTTTCCTGCCTCCCTGAGGGCTGCATTCTCAGGCCTGAATCCTTGATTCTATACCTGTCCCTGTCTGAACTGAGTCCTATACTTGTATCTATCCATATCCTTGTCTATAGCTTTCCCTACCTGCTGTGTGTATCCTGGTGTTTTCTCCTGCACTGGCCTGCTCGCTGCAACCTGCAGCTCTGCTCGCCGCACTCAGCGGCTCTGTCCTGCTCGCCACTACCTGTGGTTCTGCTTTGCTCCCGTTCTGCTTTGCTCCCGTTCTTCTCTTTGCGGTTCTGCTTTGCTCCCGTTTCGCTCTTTGCGGTTCTGCTCTGCTCCTGTTCCGCGTCCTGCGGGTCTTTGTCCTTCCAGTCTGAACTGGCTCCTACCTGTTTCCACACAACTCATACCTGTCTGTGTACCTGTCCTTCCTGTATTAGTTCCAGCTCCTCCAGTCTGAACAGGTCCCTACCTGTTTCCATGTACCACTCATATTAGTCTGTGTTTCAGTCCTTCCAGAATCAGTTCCTGGTACTCCAGTCTGAACAGGTCTCTACCAGCTCCCATATACTGCTCATGCCTGCCCGTGTTCCTGCCCCTTCCGTGTCAGTTCCTGTCCCTACTGTTTGAGCCATGCCCGCCTGCCTGACAGAGTGACAGCCGTGCCCGCCTGCCTGCTAGAGTACTAGTCGTGCCTGTCTGTACTTGCCCGCACCTTTCATAGTGTTCTGTTCCCCAGTGGGATCAGCTGCTACAGCCAGACACCGCCCTGGAGTGGTACTTGGCAGCTACCTGCCACACAAGCCTGACCTCACTATCAGAGGCTCCAGCGAACACCAAGGTAGCTGCTTAGTCATGCCCCTTCCAGGGTAAACTGGTTTGTGGCACAGTGGGGCCACAACACCATGCTCGTGCTAACCAATCAAGGCACGAGCGTTACACTGTGTCAGCATACGTTCTTCTTCTTGCTCTTCATACTGTATCCACACCCATCCTCCCACTGACCACATGGTGTCTGCACTTATTGGCTCCTTCGCTCTCCATTCTGTGTTTGGATATATTCCCACTCACTCCTCATACTGTGTCTGCACCCATCCCCCTCATAGTGTTTCATCATACATGCCCAATCGTCTCCCCACTTGCTCCTCATACTGTGTCCTCAAATTTCTCCCGCTTCCCCCTCCCCTTATTGTGTCCATACACAAACCTTCCTCGTTCCCCAAACTTTGTCCTCAAATCTTATTCCCCCCCCGTCCTTTCCAATAAATCTGTGGTGTCCTGAGCTCCAATGGAGCACTTACCACCATTGTTGTATGGGCTGGCGAATGACATCAGCAGCGTGATCACATGACCTGTCGGTCAGAGCTTCAATTGCCTTTCAGACGTGAGTACAATTGATTGCTGGGAGGCGGCGCACTGCCCCTTCTCTGAGTTGGCTGTTAGTTTGAGACTGATTGTAAGGCCGGGGTCACACACAACGATAAAAAATCGGACCGTATTATACGGCCGTAATACGCAGAAAAGTCCCCTGAAAAGTGATCCGTATATCATCCATTTGCAATGCAAGGATGTGATTTCCTCGCATCAAAACATCCGTGTGTCATCTGTATGGCATCCGTATGGCGAGATTTTCTCGCCGGCTTGCAAAACCGACATATAATGGATCCCAATGACAGTTTTTACATCACAAAAGAAAGAAAATATATATACACATAGCATACATATATATGTATATACAGTACAGACCAAAAGTTTGGACACAACTTCACATTTAAAGATTTTTCTGTGTAACGGGTCTGGTGGGTGGAACTACTGACGAGACAGGTCAGGTTGGTGGAACCACAAAGCTTTATTATACAAGAGATTTTACTTGTAAGAGAGCGGGTGGCACCTGGGAAAAGGCAGGAATTCACGGCAGAGGATATAGGTAGTTTCTGGACAGGCAGGTTTGTCACAGCAAGTGACCAAGGAAGTCTCTGGGCAGGCAGGTTGTAACGGTAAGTAACCGAGGCAGTTTCTGGACAGGCAGGTTGTCACGGCAAGTGACCAAGACAGTCTCTGGGACAGGCAGGTTGTCACGGCAAGTGACCAGGCAGTCTCTGGGACAGGCAGGTTGTCACGGCAAGTGACCAGGCAGTCTCTGGGACAGGCAGGTTGTCACGGCAAGTGACCAGGCAGTCTCTGGGCAGGCAGGTTGTCACGGCAAGTGACCAGGCAGTCTCTGGGCAGGCAGGTTGTCACGGCAAGTGACCAGGCAGTCTCTGGGCAGGCAGGTTGTCACGGCAAGTGACCAGGCAGTCTCTAGACAGGCAGGTTGTCACAGCAAGTGACCAGGCAGACTCTGGGCAGGCAGGTTTGTCATGGCAAGTGACCAGGCAGTCTCTGGGCAGGCAGGTTGTCATGGCAAGTGACTAGGCAGTCTCTAGACAGGCAGGTTGTCACAGCAAGTGACCAGGCAGTCTCTAGACAGGCAGGTATATACGACCTGATATGGTGGAGCCTCCAGGTAGGCTGCAGTCGGATGGCAGATGATCGCTCCCAGGTGAGCAGGCAAGAGCCGGGGATCTCTGCAGATGATGTCCGAACTTCCGGATGGAGCTGCAGTCGGATGGCAGATGATCGCTCCCAGGTGAGCAGGCAAGAGCCGGGGATCTCTGCAGATGATGTACGAACTTCCGGATGGAGCTGCAGTCGGATGGCAGATGATCGCTCCTAGGTGAGCAGGCAAGAGCCGGGGATCTCTGCAGATGACGTCCGAACCTCTGGATGGAACTGCAGACGGATGGCAGACAGGCAAGCCGACAGGTAACAGGCAGGTAACTGGAATCAGGAGCTGATGGCTGAAACAGAGTTAGACTGCACAGGAACAACATTGCTCGGGCACCTACATTAAGGAGGAAGCCCTTAATATAGGGTGGAGTCCTCCAGCATTGGCTGGAGACTGATTTGGAAAATGCGCGCGGCTCCTTTAAGAGCAGGGAGGGGTGCGGGCGCGCGCCCTAAGGCCAGTAGCAGGGAAGGAGCGCGCGGGACCAGCAGGGCGGAAGGAGGACGCCATAGGCGCAGAGGGGGCTGGGAGCACTGAGGACGCTGAGCGCAGGTGAGGAGAGCGACGTCCCTGTCTGGCAGCAGGCAGGGACGCGGGCGCTACAGTACCCCCCCTCTAGGCCCCCCCTTCTTTAGGCCAGAAAGAAATTTAGCTAGGATAAGAGGGGCATGGATGTTCTCCCGAGGCTCCCAGGTTCTCTCCTCAGGACCAAACCCCTTCCAATCCACCAAAAAATAAGTCTTTCTTCCTACCCTTTTTGTGGCCAGAATGTTCTCTACCTCAAATTCATCATCAGCAGACACTGGAGCAGGAGGTGTACCTGTAGACTTAAAAAAAGAGTTAAGAACCACAGGTTTGAGGAGAGATGCATGAAAAGAATTAGGAATTCTCAAATTGGCCGGGAGTTTCAATTTATAGGACACCGGATTGATCTGACTGATGATCTCAAAAGGACCGATGAACCGAGGACCTAACTTGTAGGACGGAATTTTGAGTCGAACATATTTGGACGAAAGCCAGACTTTGTCCCCAGGACGGAATTGAGGAGGATCCAGACGTTTTTTGTCAGCATGTCTTTTCATGCGCTCGGATGACTGAATGAGTGCGGACCGGGTACTCTCCCAGATGGAGGAGAATTCTCTAACCAGAGATTCTGCAGCTGGATTGTCCACAGAGATGGAAACAGGGACAGGGATCCGAGGGTGCTGACCGAAGACTACAAAAAACGGAGACTTGGTGGAAGATTCGCTCTCATGATTATTGTAGGAGAATTCGGCCCAAGGCAGGAGCTCCACCCAGTCAGAATGGTGGGCATTAACGAAGTGTCGAAGATAACTGGTCAAATTCTGATTTATTCGTTCAACTTGTCCATTGGACTGTGGGTGGTAAGCGGAGGAAAAATCCAGGGTGACGTCTAGCAACTTACAAGGGCTCTCCAGAAACGTGAGGTGAACTGAACCCCACGATCCGACACAATGTGACGAGGCAGACCATGAAGACGGAAGATGTGGCGGATAAAGTCTTTAGCCAACTCGGGTGCAGACGGAAGACCTGGCAGAGGAATGAAGTGAGCCATCTTGGAAAAGCGGTCAGCGACCACCCAAATGACCGTACAACCGGCAGAGACGGGCAGATCTGTTATGAAGTCCATGGCTATATGCTGCCAGGGGGCAGCGGGTACAGGAAGCGGAAGAAGACGGCCGGTAGGCAGGTGTCTCGGAACTTTGTTGCGGGCACAGGAAACACAGGCAGAAACAAAGTCTATTACGTCTTTGTGCAGGGTAGGCCACCAATAATGCCGGGTAATGAGTTGGAGGGTCTTTTTTTGACCAGCGTGGCCAGCAAGTTTAGACGAGTGACCCCAATGTAGGATTCTCTTCCGATCGGTTTCTGATACGAACGTCTTACCAGGAGGGAGACGATTTAGACTCACGGGAGCCACCTGCATCACTCTGGCGGGATCGATGATATGTTTAGGCTCATCTTCGAGATCCGACACCAGGAAAGACTGAGACAAGGCATCCGCCTTGACGTTTTTGTCAGCTGGGCGAAAATGCAAAAGAAAATCGAAGCGGGCAAAAAACAAGGACCACCGGGCTTGGCGAGGATTAAGTCTCTGTGCCTGCTGGAGGTATGCCAGATTTTTGTGGTCCGTGTAGATGATTACCGGATGAAGAGCCCCTTCGAGTAGGTAACGCCACTCCTCCAATGCCAACTTAATGGCCAATAACTCTCGATCTCCTATGGAGTAGTTGCGCTCGGAGGAGGAGAAGAGTTTGGAGAAGAAACCGCAGGATACCATTCTCCCGGATGGCGATTTTTGGGTAAGAACCGCTCCGGCTCCAGCAGAGGAAGCGTCCACCTCCAGGAAGAACTGCTTGTTGCCATCCGGGCGATGCAGCACTGGGGCGGAAGAGAAGGCCTGTTTCAGAGAAAGGAAGGCCTCCTCTGCTTCGGTCGTCCACTGTTTGGGGTTAGCATCCTTGCGAGTGAGCGCTGAGATTGGAGCAGTCCTGGAAGAGAAGTGCGGTATGAAGAGACGGTAATAGTTAGCGAATCCCAGGAACCGCTGAATGGCCTTCAACCCCTCTGGTCGGGGCCACTTCTCGATGGCAGACAATTTTTCCGGATCCATTCGTAGGCCTGTCTGAGAAATGATGTAGCCCAGAAACGGAAGCGATGTCTGCTCAAAGAGGCACTTCTCATATTTGGCGAAGAGGTGATTCTGCCTGAGCCTGAGCAGAACCTGACGAACATCCCTCCGGTGAGACTGAAGATCCGGAGAGAAGACCAAGATGTCGTCAAGGTACACCACAACGCAGGAATAGAGGAGGTCCCGGAAGATGTCGTTGACCAACTCCTGAAAGACTGCTGGAGCATTACAGAGACCAAAGGGCATCACCAAGTACTCGTAGTGGCCGTCCCGGGTGTTGAATGCCGTCTTCCATTCATCTCCTCGACGGATACGAACCAGGTTGTATGCTCCACGAAGATCTAGTTTGGTGAAGACTCTAGCCCCTTTAAGACGATCAAACAGTTCTGGAATGAGCGGAAGAGGGTACTTATTCTTCACCGTGATCGAATTTAGGCCTCTGTAGTCAATACAGGGACGGAGAGATCCGTCTTTCTTTTTAACGAAAAAGAAACCTGCTCCCGCTGGGGAGGTAGATTTCCGGATGAATCCCTTTGCTAAGTTCTCCTCGATATATTCGGACATCGACCTGGTCTCAGCAGCAGACAACGGGTAAATACGCCCACGGGGAGGCGTAGTACCGGGTAACAGGTCAATCGGGCAATCATATGGTCTATGCGGGGGTAATGTCTCTGCTTCCTTTTTATTGAAGACATCAGCAAATGACCAATATGGAATCGGGAGTCCCGGTAGATTAGCAGGTGTAGGAGAAGAATAGACAGGATGAACAGGCACCAGACACGTTTTATGACAGTCCTGTCCCCAGCGAAGAACCTCTCCATTCTGCCAGTCGAGCACAGGTGCATGTTTTTGGAGCCAAGGCAGACCTAGTAAGAAAGCATGAGAGAGTCCAGGCAGAACATGAAATGAGATGCTCTCAGAATGCAACATTCCCACCTGCAGGGTTATGACTTCGGTGATAAGTCGGATGGGACGAGGTAGGAGGCCCCCATCCACAGCAGCAACAGATACAGGTTCAACAAGAGGTTTGGTGGGAATGTGATACTTCTCTACTAGAGCCTGTGACACGAGATTCCCAGCTGCTCCAGAATCAAGTTGGGCCATTTCGAAGTGGCGGTTCTTACCGATCAGAATTGAAACCGACAGCAGCAGGGATGAAGAGGATTTATTTTTGTCTAGATTGACCTCTCCGAGCGAACCTAGACACAGGCGTTTTCCCGACTTCTCCGGACAGGTTTGGATCCAGTGCGCCTTACTGCCGCAGTAGAAGCAACTTTTCTCGGCACGGCGTGAGTCCTGACGGGCTTTGACCATCTTGGTCTGGTCGACCTGCATAGGCTCAGCAGTGTGCACCTGAGGAGAAACGGAAGAGGTTATAGATCTCTGACACGAGGGTGCAAGATGGGAAAATTCTTTTTTACGGGTGATCTCTTTGGCTCGTTCCTGGAACCGTAGATCAATTCGATTGGCAAGATTAATTAAATCATCTAAAGAGGTTGGAACGTCCCGACCGGCAAGTTCGTCTTTAATACGGCCGGACAGACCCTCCCAGAAGACCGAAATTAGAGCTTCATTGTCCCAAGCTAGTTCTGAGGCTAAAGTCCGGAACCGTATGGCATATTGACCAACGGTGAGACTCTCCTGACGGAGACGCAGCAGAGATGATGCAGAGGAAGTCTTCCGTCCAGGTTCGTCGAATACCTTCCGGAAGGCCGAGAGAAAGCAGGCAGGTCAGATACCAGAGGATCCTCTCTCTCCCAGAGAGGATTAAGCCAGGCCAGGGCTTCTCCGGTGAGATGGGACATGATGAAGGCAATTTTGGCCCGGTCAGAGTTAAACTGGTGTGCCAGGAGTTCAAAGTGCAGGGTGCACAGATTAATGAAACCCCGAGCCAGAGCAGGATCGCCTCCAAACCTAGGAGGAGCTGACAGTCGGGGTCCGGGAATGGAAACCACGGAATTGGGAATCAGCGGGACTGACGGATTATGAGTCATGGCTCCAGCGATGGTTGCAAGTGATGATTTCAGAGTGTCCAGACGGGATTTGACGTTCCGCAGGTGACCCAGGATGGTCTCCTGTTGAGACCTCTGGCGAGACAGCTCATGACACAGTTCCGGGAGTGAAGGGGTTTGGGTGCCACCGGGTTCCATGGCCCGAGCAAACTGTAACGGTCTGGTGGGTGGAACTACTGACGAGACAGGTCAGGTTGGTGGAACCACAAAGCTTTATTATACAAGAGATTTTACTTGTAAGAGAGCGGGTGGCACCTGGGAAAAGGGCAGGAATTCACAGCAGAGGATATAGGTAGTTTCTGGACAGGCAGGTTTGTCACAGCAAGTGACCAAGGAAGTCTCTGGGCAGGCAGGTTGTAACGGTAAGTAACCGAGGCAGTTTCTGGACAGGCAGGTTGTCACGGCAAGTGACCAAGACAGTCTCTGAGACAGGCAGGTTGTCACGGCAAGTGACCAGGCAGTCTCTGGGACAGGCAGGTTGTCACGGCAAGTGACCAGGCAGTCTCTGGGCAGGCAGGTTGTCACGGCAAGTGACCAGGCAGTCTCTGGGCAGGCAGGTTGTCACGGCAAGTGACCAGGCAGTCTCTGGGCAGGCAGGTTGTCACGGCAAGTGACCAGGCAGTCTCTAGACAGGCAGGTTGTCACAGCAAGTGACCAGGCAGACTCTGGGCAGGCAGGTTTGTCATGGCAAGTGACCAGGCAGTCTCTGGGCAGGCAGGTTGTCATGGCAAGTGACTAGGCAGTCTCTAGACAGGCAGGTTGTCACAGCAAGTGACCAGGCAGTCTCTAGACAGGCAGGTATATACGACCTGATATGGTGGAGCCTCCAGGTAGGCTGCAGTCGGATGGCAGATGATCGCTCCCAGGTGAGCAGGCAAGAGCCGGGGATCTCTGCAGATGATGTCCGAACTTCCGGATGGAGCTGCAGTCGGATGGCAGATGATCGCTCCCAGGTGAGCAGGCAAGAGCCGGGGATCTCTGCAGATGATGTACGAACTTCCGGATGGAGCTGCAGTCGGATGGCAGATGATCGCTCCTAGGTGAGCAGGCAAGAGCCGGGGATCTCTGCAGATGACGTCCGAACCTCTGGATGGAACTGCAGACGGATGGCAGACAGGCAAGCCGACAGGTAACAGGCAGGTAACTGGAATCAGGAGCTGATGGCTGAAACAGAGTTAGACTGCACAGGAACAACATTGCTCGGGCACCTACATTAAGGAGGAAGCCCTTAATATAGGGTGGAGTCCTCCAGCATTGGCTGGAGACTGATTTGGAAAATGCGCGCGGCTCCTTTAAGAGCGGGGGAGGGTGCGGGCGCGCGCCCTAAGGCCAGTAGCAGGGAAGCGGGACCAGCAGGGCGGAAGGAGGACGCCATAGGCGCAGAGGGGGCTGGGAGCACTGAGGACGCTGAGCGCAGGTGAGGAGAGCGACGTCCCTGTCTGGCAGCAGGCAGGGACGCGGGCGCTACATTCTGTATTTTCATGACTATGAAAATTGTACATTCACACTGAAGACATCAAAACTATGAATTAACACATATGGAATTATATACTTAACAAAAAAGTGTGTAAAATCTGAAATTATGTCTTATATTCTAGGTTCTTCAAAGTAGCCACCTTTTGCTTTGATGACTGCTTTGCACACTCTTGGCATTCTCTTGATGAGCTTCAAGAGATAGTCACTGGAAATGGTCTTCCAACAGTCTTGAAGGAGTTCCCAGAGATGCTTAGCACTTGTTGGCCCTTTTGCCTTCATTCTGCGGTCCAGCTCACCCGAAACCATCTCGATTGGGTTCAGGTCTGGTGACTGTGGAGGCCATCACTCTCCTTCTTGGTCAAATAACACTTACACCGCCTGGAGGTGTGTTTGGGGTCATTGTCCTGTTGAAAAATAAATGATGGTCCAACTAAACGCAAACCGGATGGAATAGCATGCCGCTGCAAGATGCTGCGGTAGCCATGCTGTTTCAGTATGCCTTCAATTTTGAATAAATCCCCAACAGTGTCACCAGCAAAGCACCCCCACACCATCACACCTCCTCCTCCATGCTTCACAGTGGGAACCAGGCATGTAGAGTCCATCCGTTCACCTTTTCTGTGTCACACAATGACACGGTGGTTGGAAACAAAGATCTCAAATTTGGACTCATCAGACCAAAGCACAGATTTCCACTGGTCTAATGTCCATTCCTTGTGTTCTTTAGCACAAACAAGTCTCTTCTGCTTGTTGCCTGTCCTTAGCAGTGGTTTCCTAGCAGCTATTTTACCATGAAGGCTTGCTGCACAAAGTCTCCTCTTAACAGTTGTTGTAGAGATGTGTCTGCTGCTAGAACTCTGTGTGGCATTGACCTGGTCTCTAATCTGAGCTGCTGTAAACCTGCGATTTCTGAGGCTGGTGACTCAGGTAAACTTATCCTCAGAAGCAGAGGTGACTCTTTGTCTTCCTTTCCTGGGGCGATCCTCATGTGAGCCAGTTTCTTTGTAGCGCTTGATGGTTCTTGCAACTGCACTTGGGGACACTTTCAAAGTTTTCCCAATTTTTCGGACTGACTGACCTTCATTTCTTAAAGTAATGATGGCCACTCGTTTTTCTTTCCTTAGCTGCTTTTTTTCTTGCCATAATACAAATTCTAACAGTCTATTCAGTAGGACTATCAGTTGTGTATCCACCAGACTTCTGCACAACACAACTGATGGTCCCAACCTCATTTATAAGGCCAGAAATCCCACTTATTAAACCTGACAGGGCACACCTGTGAAAACCATTTCCGGTGACTACCTCTTGAAGCTCATCAAGAGAATGCCAAGAGTGTGCAAAGCAGTCATCAAAGCAAAAGGTGGCTACTTTGAAGAACCTAGAATATAAGACATAATTTCAGTTGTTACACAACTTCTTTGTTAAGTATATAATTCCACATGTGTAATTCATAGTTTTGATGCCTTAAGTGTGAATGTACAATTTTCATAGTCATGAAAATACAGAAAAATCTTTAAATGAGAAGGTGTGTCCAAACTTTTGATCTGTACTGTACATGTCATTGTGACATATATATATATATATATATATATATATATATATATATATATATATATATATATATATTTATAGTTCATACACTTCTATATAGTACAGTCATGGCCAAAAGTTTTGAGAATGACACAAATATTAATTTTTACAAAGTCTACTGCTTCACTTTTTCTAATGGCAATTTGCATATACTCCAGAATGTTATAAAGAGTGATCAGCTTAACAGCAATTACTTGCAAAGTCAATATTTGGCTAGAAAATGAACTTTATCCCCCAAAACACATTTCAACATCATTGCAGCCCTGCCTTAAAATGACCAGCTAACCTCTTTTCAGTGATTGCTCAATTAACACAGGTGTGGGTGTTGATGAGGACATGGCTGGAGATCAATCTGTCACGATTAAGTAAGAATGACACCACTGGAAACTTTAAAAGGAGGCTGGTGCTTGGCATCATTGTTTCTCTTCTGTTAACCATGGTTATCTCTAAAGAATCACGTGCAGTCATCATTGCAATGCACAAAAATGGCCTAACAGGGAAGAGTATCGCAGCTAGAAAGATTGAACCTCAGTCAACAATCTATTGCATCATCAAGAACTTCAAGGAGAGAGGTTCCATTGTTGCCAAAAAGGCTTCAGGGCGCCCAAGAAAGACCAGCAAGCGCCAGGACCGTCTCTTAAAAGTGTTTCAGCTGCGGGATTGGGCTACCAGCAGTGCAGAGCTTGCTCAGGAATGGCAGCAGGCAGGTGTGAGTGCATCTGCACGCACTGTGAGGCGGAGACTCTTGGAGCAAGGCCTAGTCTCAAGGAGGGCAGCAAAGAAGCCACTTCTCTCCAGAAAAAACATCATTGACAGACTGATATTCTGCAAAAGGTACAGGCAGTGGACTGCTGAGGACTGGGGTAAAGTTATTTTCTCTGATGAATCCCCTTTTCGATTGTTGGGACATCAGGAAAACGCCTCATTCGGAGAAGACAAGGTGAGCGCTACCACCAGTCTTGTCTCATGCCAACTGTTAAGCATCCTGAAACCATTCATGTGTGGGGTTGCTTCTCAGCCAAGGGAATCGGCTCTCTCACAGTCTTGCCTAAAAACACAGCCATGAATAAAGAATGGTACCAGAATGTCCTCCAAGAGCAACATCTTCTAACCCTCCAAGAGCAGTTTGGCGATCAACAATGCCTTTTCCAGCATGATGGAGCAACTTGCCATAAAGCAAAGGTGATAACTAAATGGCTCAGGGAACAAAACATAGAGATTTTGGGTCCATGGCCTGGAAACTCCCCAGATCTTAATCCCATTGAGAACTTGTGGTCAATCATCAAGAGACGGGTGAACAAACAAAAATCTAAAAATTCTGACAAAATGAAAGCATTGATTGTGCAAGAATGGACTGCTATCAGTCGGGATTTGGTCCAGAAGTTGATTGAGAGCATGCCAGGGAGAATTGCAGAGGTCCTGAAGAAGAAGGGTCAACACTGCAAATATTGACTTGCTGCATTAACTCATTCTAACTGGCAATATAAGCTTTTGTTACTCATATGTTTGCAATTATTATATTTCTGTCTGTGATAAAAACATCTGTCAAACACACATAAAAACCAGAGGGCAGCAGATCATGTGAAAATATAATATTTGTGTCATTCTCAAAACTTTTGGCCATGACTGTATAATAGCCGCTAATTCAATTGCCGGCTTCTGTGAAATTACAGAAATCGACATGAAATGACACATGGTTTACATACAGTAAACCATGTAATTTCATGTAGTTTGATATATGGTTTTCACTAATAATTACATGAGTGTATGTGTGCAAAATTTCATAAATGTGGGTTGTAGCGTCGGCGTCCCTGCCCTCTGCTTGGCAGGGACGCTGTTCCCCTCACCCCTCTGCTCCGGGTCCGTCTTCCTCCTCCCGCTCTGCTGGTAGCGCGCGCTCCTTTCCGGCCACTGTGCTTAGGGCGCGCGCGTGCGCGCTCCCTTCCTCTTATAGGGGCCGCGCGCGTCCTCCTAAGTAGTCCCCGGCCAATGGCTGGAGGACTTCATCATATATAAGGCACCTCCTCCAAAATGGAGGTGCCCAAGCAATGTTGTTGCACTGTTCACTACTCTGCTTCAGCCCTTAGGCTCCGTTTCCAGATACCTGCCAGATTCCTGCCAGCCTGCAGTCTGTTACCTGTCTGCTTACCGTCGTGGAGGCTCCGCCGTCCGACAGTCTGTCCACCATCACCTGTCAGTCTGTCTATGGACCAGCCAGCCCGTTCACCTGAGGATGCTCACCTGTTACCTGTCTGCTAGCCGTCCTGGAGGCTCCGCCGTCCGACAGTCTGTCCACCATCACCTGTTAGTCTGTCTATGGACCAGCCAGCCCGTTCACCTGAGGACGCTCACCTGTTACCTGTCTGCTAGCCGTCCTGGAGGCTCCGCCGTCCGACAGTCTGTCCACCATCACCTGTCAGTCTGTCTATGGACCAGCCAGCCCGTTCATCTGGGGACGCTCATCTGCTACCTGCCTGCTAGCCTACCGGGAGGCTCAGCCATCACAGGTCGTACCTTCCTGTTTGTCCAGAGACTGCCCCGGTCACTTGCCGTGACTTCCTGCCTGTTTGTCCAGAGACTGCCCCGGTCACTTGCCGTGACTTCCTGCCTGTTCGTCCAGAGACTGCCCCGGTCACTTGCCGTGACTTCCTGCCTGTTTGTCCAGAGACTGCCCCGGTCACTTGCCGTGACTTCCTGCCTGTTTGTCCAGAGACTGCCCCGGTCACTTGCCGTGACTTCCTGCCCGTCTTCCCCGGGCGCCACCCGCTCCCTTACAAGGACCGCCTCCTTGTATAATAGCTCAGAGGTTCCGCCTCCCAGACCCGTTACAGTTTGCTCGGGCCATGGAACCCGGTGGCACCCAAACTCCCTCGCTCTCTGACCTGTGTCATGAACTGTCTCGTCAGAGGTCTCAACAGGAGTCCATCCTGGGTCACCTGCGGAATGTCAATTCCCGCCTGGACACTCTGACTGCTTCACCAGCAACCACCGCTGGCGCCATGACTCGCAATCCGGCAGTTCCGCTGCTCACCAATTCCGTGGTTTCCGTTCCCGGACCTCGACTGTCAGCTCCTCCTCGTTTTGGAGGTGACCCTGCTCTGGCTCGGGGTTTCATTAACCAGTGCACCCTGCACTTTGAACTCCTGTCCCATCAGTTTAACTCCGACCGGGCCAAAATTGCCTTCATCATGTCCCATCTCACCGGGGAGGCTCTGGCCTGGCTAAATCCTCTTTGGGAGAGAGAAGACCCCCTGGTGTCCGACCTGCCTGCCTTTCTCTCGGCTTTCCGGAAGGTATTTGACGAACCCGGACGGAAGACCTCCTCCGCATCATCTCTGCTACGCCTCCGTCAGGGAAGTCTCACCGTGGGTCAATATGCCATACGGTTCCGTACCCTTGCCTCGGAGCTGGCCTGGGATAACGACGCTCTGATATCTGTCTTCGGGGAAGGTCTGTCCGGTCGTATTAAAGATGAACTTGCCGGTCGGGAAATTCCTACCTCTCTCGATGACCTAATAACTCTTGCCAATCGAATTGATCTACGGTTCCAGGAGCGCGCCAAAGAGGTCACCCGTGAGAGAAAGTTTCCTCGTCTTGCTCCTACTTTTCAAAAACCCGTAACTCCCTCTGTTTCTCCCCAGGTACACACTTCTGAGCCTATGCAGGTCGACCAGACCAAGATGGTCAAAGCCCGTCAGGACTTACGCCGTGCCGGAGGGAGTTGCTTCTACTGTGGCAGTAAGGAGCACCTGATCCGTACCTGTCCGGAGAGGTCGGGAAACGCCTGTGTCTAGGTTCGCTCGGAGAGGTCAACCTAGACAAAGATAAATCCTCTCCATCTCTGCTGCTGTCAGTCTCAATTCTCCTCGGGGAGAACCGTTATTTCGAACTAGCCCAACTTGACTCTGGAGCAGCCGGGAATCTTGTTTCACAGGCTCTGGTAGAAAAATACCGCATTCCTACCAAACCTCTGGTTGTACCAGTATCTGTCGCTGCTGTGGATGGGGGTCTCTTACCACGTCCCATCCAACTTATCACCGAATCCATAACTCTGCAGGTGGGTATGCTGCATTCTGAGAGCATCTCTTTTCATGTTCTGCCTGGACTCTCTCACGCTTTCTTACTAGGTCTACCTTGGCTCCAAAAGCATGCACCCGTGCTCGACTGGCAGACTGGAGAGATCCTTCGCTGGGGACAAGACTGTCATAAAACGTGTTTGGTTCCTGTTCATCCCGTCCGTCCTTCTCCTACACCAACTAATCTACCTGGGCTCCCGATTCCATATTGGTTATTCGCTGATGTCTTTAATAAAAAGGAGGCAGAGACATTACCCCCTCACAGACCTTATGATTGCCCTATCGACCTGCTACCCGGTACTACGCCTCCCCGTGGGCGTATTTACCCATTGTCCACTGCTGAGACCAGGTCGATGTCCGAATATATCGAGGAGAATTTGGCCAAGGGATTCATCCGGAAATCTACCTCCCCAGCGGGAGCAGGCTTCTTCTTCGTAAAAAGAAAGACGGCTCTCTCTGTCCCTGTATAGACTACAGAGGTCTTAACCTGATCACGGTGAAGAATAAGTACCCCCTTCCGCTCATTCCAGAATTATTTGATCGTCTGAGGGGGGCTAGAATCTTCACCAAACTGGATCTTCGTGGGCATATAAGTCCGTATCCGTCGGGGGGATGAATGGAAGACGGCATTCAACACCCGGGACGGCCACTACGAGTATTTGGTGATGCCCTTTGGTCTCTGTAACGCTCCGGCAGTCTTTCAAGAGTTGGTCAATGACATCTTCCGGGACCTTCTCTACTCCTGCGTAGTGGTGTACCTGGACGACATCTTGGTCTTCTCTCCGGATCTCCAGTCTCACCGGAGGACGTTCGTCAGGTTCTGCTCAGGCTCAGGCAGAATCACCTCTTCGCTAAATATGAGAAGTGCCTCTTTGAGCAGACCTCGCTTCCGTTTTTGGGCTACATCATTTCTCAGACAGGTCTTCGAATGGATCCGGAGAAACTATCTGCCATCGAGAAATGGCCCCGACCGGAGGGATTGAAGGCCATTCAGCGGTTCCTGGGCTTCGCCAATTATTACCGTCTCTTCATACCGCACTTCTCTTCCCGGACTGCTCCAATCTCCGCGCTCACCCGCAAGGACGCTAACCCCAAACAGTGGACGCCCGAAGCAGAGGAGGCCTTTCTTTCCTTAAAACAAGCCTTCTCTTCCGCTCCGGTGCTGCATCGCCCGGACGGCAACAAGCAGTTCTTCTTGGAGGTTGAGGCTTCCTCCTCTGGAGCCGGAGCGGTACTTACTCAAAAATCTTCTTCCGGGAGGATGGTAACTTGCGGCTTCTTCTCTAAACTCTTCTCCTCTTCCGAGCGCAATTATTCCATAGGAGACCGATAGCTATTGGCCATCAAGCTGGCATTAGAGGAGTGGCGTTACCTACTCGAGGGGGCTCTTCATCCGGTAATCATTTACACTGATCACAAAAACTTGGCTTACCTCCAGCATGCTCAAAGACTTAACCCTCGCCAAGCCCGGTGGTCCTTGTTTTTTGCCCGCTTTGATTTTCTTCTACATTTTCGCCCGGCAGACAAGAACATCAAGGCGGACGCCTTGTCTCGATCCTTCCTGGTGTTGGATCTCGAGGAGGAACCTAAACATATCATCGATCCCGCCAGAGTGATGCAGGTGGCTCCCGTGAGTCTAAATCGTCTCCCTCCTGGTAAGACGTTCGTATCGGTACCCGATCGAGAGAGGATCCTACACTGGGGTCATTCGTCTAAACTAGCTGGCCACGCCGGTCAGAAAAAGACCCTCCAGCTTATTACCCGGCATTACTGGTGGCCTACCCTGCACAAGGACGTAAAAGACTTTGTTTCTGCCTGTGCCTCCTGTGCCCGCAACAAAGTTCCGAGACACCTGCCTGCCGGCCGCCTCCTTCCGCTTCCGGTACCCGGTGCCCCCTGGCAGCATATAGCCATGGACTTCATAACTGACCTCCCCGTCTCTGCCGGTTGTACGGTCATTTGGGTGGTCGTTGACCGATTTTCCAAGATGGCTCACTTTATTCCCCTGCCAGGCCTTCCGTCAGCACCCGAACTGGCTAAAGACTTTATCCGCCACATCTTCCGTCTTCATGGCCTGCCTCGTCACATTGTGTCGGATCGTGGGGTACAGTTCACCTCACGTTTCTGGAGAGCCACTTGTAAGTTGCTAGACGTCTCCCTGGTTTTCTCCTCCGCTTACCACCCACAGTCCAATGGTCAAGTGGAGCGGATCAATCAGATTCTGACCAGTTACCTCCGGCACTTCGTTAATGCCCACCATTCTGACTGGGTGGATCTCCTGCCATGGGCCGAATTTTCTTACAACAATCACGAGAGCGAGTCTTCCTCCAAATCTCCGTTTTTGTAGTCTTCGGTCAGCATCCTCGATCCCTGTTCCCGTCTCCACCTCTGTGGACAATCCAGCTGCGGAATCTCTTGTTAACGAATTTCCACCATATGGGAGAGTACCCGGTCCGCACTCATTCTGTCATCCGAGCGCATGAAGAAACATGCTGACAAAAAACGTCTGGATCCTCCTCAATTCCGTCCTGGGGATAAGGTCTGGCTCTCGTCCAAGTATGTCCGGCTCAAGATTCCTTCCTACAAGTTAGGTCCTCGGTTCATCGGTCTCCTGGAGGTCATCAGTCAGATCAACCCGGTGGCCTATAAATTGAAACTCCCGGCCAATTTGCAGATTCCTAACTCCTTCCATGTATCTCTCCTCAAACCGGTGGTACTTAACTCTTTTGTCAAGCCTACAGGTACGCTTCCTGCTCCAGTTTCTGCTGAAAACGAATTTGAGGTAGAGAACATTCTGGCCATCAAAAGGGTAAGGAGAAAGACCTATTTTCTGGTGGATTGGAAGGGGTTTGGTCCTGAGGAGAGAACGTGGGAGCCTCGGGAGAACATCCATGCCCCTCTCATCTTAGCTAAATTTCTCTCTGGCCTAAAAAAGGGGGGCCTAAAGGGGGGTGTACTGTAGCGTCGGCGTCCCTGCCCTCTGCTAGGCAGGGACGCTGTTCCCCTCACCCCTCTGCTCCGGGTCCGTCTTCCTCCTCCCGCTCTGCTGGTGGCGCGCGCTCCTTTCCGGCCACTGTGCTTAGGGTGCGCGCGCGCGCGCTCCCTTCCTCTTATAGGGGCCGCGCGCGTCCTCCTAAGTAGTCCCCGGCCAATGGCTGGAGGACTTCATCATATATAAGGCACCTCCTCCAAAATGGAGGTGCCCGAGCAATGTTGTTGCACTGTTCACTACTCTGCTTCAGCCCTTAGGCTCCGTTTCCAGATACCTGCCAGATTCATGCCAGCCTGCAGTCTGTTACCTGTCTGCTTACCATCCTGGAGGCTCCGCCGTCCGACAGTCTGTCCACCATCACCTGTCAGTCTGTCTATGGACCAGCCAGCCCGTTCACCTGAGGACGCTCACCTGTTACCTGTCTGCTAGCCGTCCTGGAGGCTCCGCCGTCCGACAGTCTGTCCACCATCACCTGTCAGTCTGTCTATGGACCAGCCAGCCTGTTCATCTGGGGACGCTCATCTGCTACCTGCCTGCTAGCCTACCGGGAGGCTCAGCCATCACAGGTCGTACCTTCCTGTTTGTCCAGAGACTGCCCCGGTCACTTGCCGTGACTTCCTGCCTGTTTGTCCAGAGACTGCCCCGGTCACTTGCCGTGACTTCCTGCCTGTTTGTCCAGAGACTGCCCCGGTCACTTGCCGTGACTTCCTGCCCGTCTTCCCCGGGCGCCACCCGCTCCCTTACAAGGACCGCCTCCTTGTATAATAGCTCAGAGGTTCCGCCTCCCAGACCCGTTACATAGGTGTTAATTGTGTAAAGTTGTTGAAAAAAAAATGCGTGGGCTCCCGCGGTATTTTCTTCACCAGACAGGGAAAGCCAGTGAGTGGGGGAAGATAATAATAGCCTAGGGAGGGTGCATTTTTTTTGTGCCCCACCCTGGCTACTAACATCTGCCCCCAGCCACCCCAGAAAAGGCACATCTATGATTAGATGCGCCTTTTCTGGCACTTAGCCCGTCTATTCCCATTGCCCTGTAGCGGTGGCTATTGGGTTAATAATGGGTTAAGGCCACCTTGCTATTGGAAGGTGACTTTAAGCCAGTTTAATAATGGAGACTTGTCAATTAGACAAGTATTCATTATTAATCCTATTGTATTAAATGATTAAAAAAAACTACACACACATTAATTAAAAATAATTTTAATGAAATAAATACACAGTTTTTGACCATCTTTTATTGTACTGGTACTCCATCCGAATCCCTTGTTCTCCTGTAATAAAAATAAAATAATAAAGGAAGCATATTCTTACCTCTCCGGCGCTCAGTCAGGTCCCCCGCTGCAATCCTTCAGAAAGGGTTAACCGGTTTACAGCGGGGACCGGAGCTAATGCTGCAGCCTCGCTGTAAACCCCCGAATGAATGAGCTCATCTCCCGGCTGACAGGAGATGAGCTGATTAGCTGGGAAGTTTAATTTAATGTTTCCCACGCTAATCAGTTCACTTCAGGTCAGCCGGGGACTCCCTGTGACGTCACTGATGCTGTGCAGAGTCCCCGACACTCCGTCGCCGCAAGGGAATAGGACATGCTGCGATCTAAAAAGACGCGCCGCATGTCCGTTAACTCAGGTCTGCCGCCTGCGTGTTTTTAAGCATAGTGGAGACGTCAAACACGCAGCAATTACTGAGTGTTTCCTAACCGTGGAAACACAGCCTTACCCTCTCAGTCTGAAGGGTGGCAAAATGCAGCTGCCGGTGAGACACCTCGGACCACTGCATCAGCTGACCAGACGGCGCCCCCCACATACACCTCTGGATAGCAGCCATGGCGTATAAGGGGGTGTATTTCTGCATGTGGCACTCACACTCGTTACTGAAAAAATTAAGATGTTTTGAATATTTTGTTTTTAGTTTTCTTCCTCATTTGCATATCATTAACATGTATATAGATCTTCGGATTTCACAATTCCACGACTTTCCTTTCTGGTGTTGCAATTTCATTGTTGAGGGATGTTTTTCAAAGCAGATGCAACAAAAATTGCAGTAGTTGCCAATAGCAACCAATTTGTTTACATCTGTCTGAGGTTTTTTGAAAAATGAAAGCAGTTTCCTGATTGGGCGCCATGTTCACCTTCTCTTCTTTTGATAAATCTCCTCTAAATGTGACTTAATTCGTCTATAATGTAATATATACATAGCAGTAAATATAAATATTCTTGCAATGTGCAGCTGAGACAAAGACCCTCCATCCTCTGCCTGCAGCCCCCGACCAGTAGTGCCATCACTGATATCACTTCGGCGGCGCTGTTCCAGCGGCTGCCGCTAGGTGTCGCCCGCGGGTCACTGCGGCTCCGCTCCCGTCCGCAGGACTCATCCTGTGCTGCCTCCTCTCCCGTGTCCACACCTCCAGCCTGTGTATGGCCGGGCAGCCTGGGCAGGGAGCCGGCTTGTGCAGCCAGGAGCAGGGCACATTTGTTCGGGAAGGGGAAGGCTAGCAGAGGACGAGCTGCAGAGCCGCCACAGTGGAGCGCTCCTGTGAGAGGTGAGTAGACTGCCTGTCAGGTAACATGGCACCTGCACGGGAAACTTTACAGGTATATTATACACAGCAGATAGTGGATCCTGAGGGAGAAGCTGCTAGCATCATCCTGCAGTCAGAGCACCTGCAGATTATCCCAGGATCTGATCAGATCCCTACCATGTGCCAGCCTGTGCTTATATCACTGATCAGATCCTTACCATGTGCCATGCTGAGCCAGCCTGTGCTTATATCACTGATCAGATCCCTACCATGTGCCATGCTGAGCCAGCCTGTGCTTATATCACTGATCAGATCCCTACCATGTGCCGTACTGTGCCAGCCTGTGCTTATATCACTGATCAGATCCCTACCAAGTGCCATGCTGAGCCAGCCTGTGCTTATATCACTGATCAGATCCCTACCATGTGCCGTACTGTGCCAGCCTGTGCTTATATCACTGATCAGATCCCTACCAAGTGCCATGCTGAGCCAGCCTGTGCTTATATCACTGATCAGATCCCTACCATGTGCCGTACTGTGCCAGCCTGTGCTTATATCACTGATCAGATCCCTACCAAGTGCCATGCTGAGCCAGCCTGTGCTTATATCACTGATCAGATCCCTACCATGTGCACAGCACTGTGCTTATATCACTGATCAGATCCCTACCATGTGCCTGTGCCAGCCTTGCTTATATCACTGATCAGATCCCTACCATGTGCCATGCTGTGCCTTGCTTATATCACTGATCAGATCCCTACCATGTGCCAGCTGAACCTTGCTTATATCACTGATCAGATCCCTACCATGTGCCATGCTGAGCCAGCCTCTGCTTATATCACTGATCAGATCCCTACCATGTGCCATGCTGAGCCAGCCTGTGCTTATATCACTGATCAGATCCTACCAATGTGCCATGCTGAGCCAGCCTCTGCTTATATCACTGATCAGATTCCTACCATGTGCCATGCTGAGCCAGCCTCTGCTTTATACACTGATCAGATCCCTACCATGTGCCATGCTGAGCCAGCCTCTGCTTATATCACTGATCAGATCCCTACCATGTGCCATGCTGAGCCAGCCTCTGCTTATATCACTGATCAGATCCTACCATGTGCCATGCTGCAGCCTCTGCTTATATCACTGATCAGATCCCTACCATGTGCCATGCTGAGCCAGCCTCTGCTTATATCACTGATCAGATCCCTACCATGTGCCATGCTGTGCCAGCCTCTGCTTATATCACTGATCAGATCCCTACCATGCCATGCTGAGCCAGCCTCTGCTTATATCACTGATCAGATCCCTACCATGTGCCATGCTGAGCCAGCCTCTGCTTATATCACTGATCAGATCCCTACCATGTGCCATGCAGTGCCAGCCTCTGCTTATATCACTGATCAGATCCCTACCATGTGCCATGCTGTGCAGCCTTGCTTATATCACTGATCAGATCCCTACCATGTGCCATGCTGTGCCAGCCTCTGCTTATATCACTGATCAGATCCCTACCATGTGCCATGCTGTGCCAGCCTGTGCTTATATCACTGATCAGATCCCTACCATGTGCCATGCTGTGCCAGCCTCTGCTTATATCACTGATCAGATCCCTACCATGTGCCGTACTGTGCCAGCCTGTGCTTATATCACTGATCAGATCCCTACCATGTGCCATGCTGAGCCAGCCTCTGCTTATATCACTGATCAGATCCTACCAGTGCCATGCTGTGCCAGCCTCTGCTTATATCCTGAGCTGAGCAGCCTCTGCTTAATCTCGATAGATCCCTACATGTGCCATGCTGAGCCAGCCTCTGCTTATATCTCTGATCAGATCCCTACCAATGTGCCATGCTGAGCCAGCCTCTGCTTATATCACTGATCAGATCCCTACCATGTGCCATGCTGACCAGCCTCTGCTTATATCACTGATCAGATCCCTACCAAGTGCCATGCTGAGCCAGCCTCTGCTTATATCACTGATCAGATCCCTACCAAGTGCCATGCTGAGCCAGCCTCTGCTTATATCACTGATCAGATCCCTACCATGTGCCATGCTGAGCCAGCCTCTGCTTATATCTCTGATCAGATCCCTACCAATGTGCCATGCTGAGCCAGCCTCTGCTTATATCACTGATCAGATCCCTACCAAGTGCCATGCTGAGCCAGCCTGTGCTTATATCACTGATCAGATCCCTACCATGTGCCATGCTGAGCCAGCCTCTGCTTATATCACTGATCAGATCCCTACCAAGTGCCATGCAGTGCCAGCCTCTGCTTATATCACTGATCAGATCCCTACCATGTGCCATGCTGTACCAGCCTCTGCTTATATCACTGATCAGATCCCTACCATGTGCCATGCTGAGCCAGCCTCTGCTTATATCACTGATCAGATCCCTACCAAGTGCCATGCTGAGCCAGCCTCTGCTTATATCACTGATCAGATCCCTACCAATGTGCCATGCTGAGCCAGCCTCTGCTTATATCACTGATCAGATCCACTACCATGTGCCATGCTGTGCCAGCCTCTGCTTATATCACTGATCAGATCCTTACCATGTGCCATGCTGAGCCAGCCTCTGCTTATATCACTGATCAGATCCCTACCATGTGCCATGCTGAGCCAGCCTCTGCTTATATCACTGATCAGATCCCTACCAAGTGCCATGCAGTGCCAGCCTCTGCTTATATCACTGATCAGATCACTACCATGTGCCATGCTGAGCCAGCCTCTGCTTATATCACTGATCAGATCCCTACCAAGTGCCATGCTTGACCAGCCTCTGCTTATATCACTGATCAGATCACTACCATGTGCCATGCTGAGCCAGCCTCTGCTTATATCACTGATCAGATCCCTACCAAGTGCCATGCTGAGCCAGCCTCTGCTTATATCACTGATCAGATCCCTACCAGTGCCATGCTGAGCCAGCCTCTGCTTATATCACTGATCAGATCCTACCATATGCCATGCTGAGCCAGCCTCTACTTATATCACTGATCAGATCCCTACCATGTGCCATGCAGTGCCAGCCTCTGCTTATATCACTGATCAGATCCCTACCATGTGCCATGCAGTGCCAGCCTCTGCTTATATCACTGATCAGATCCCTACCATGTGCCATGCTGTGCAGGCCTCTGCTTATATCACTGATCAGATCCCTACCATGTGCCATGCTGAGCCAGCCTCTGCTTATATCACTGATCAGATCCTACCAAGTGCCATGCTGAGCCAGCCTCTGCTTATATCACTGATCAGATCCCTACCATGTGCCATGCTGAGCCAGCCTGTGCTTATATCACTGATCAGATCCCTACCATGTGCCGTACTGTGACCAGCCTGTGCTTATATCACTGATCAGATCCCTACCATGTGCCATGCTGAGCCAGCCTGTGCTTATAGTCACTGATCAGATCCCTACCATGTGCCATGCTGTGCCAGCCTGTGCTTATATCACTGATCAGATCCCTACCATGTGCCATGCGTGCCAGCCTCTGCTTATATCACTGATCAGATCCCTACCATGTTCCGTACTGTGCCAGCCTGTGCTTATATCACTGATCAGATCTCTACCATGTGCCATGCTGAGCCAGCCTCTGCTTATATCACTGATCAGATCCCTACCAAGTGCCATGCTGAGCCAGCCTGTGCTTATATCACTGATCAGATCACTACCATGTGCCATGCTGTGCAGGCCTCTGCTTATATCACTGATCAGATCCCTACCAGTGCCATGCTGAGCCAGCCTCTGCTTATATCACTGATCAGATCCCTACCATGTGCCATGCTGAGCCAGCCTCTGCTTATATCACTGATCAGATCCCTACCATGTGCCATGCTGAGCCAGCCTCTGCTTATATCACTGATCAGATCCCTACCATGTCCGTACTGTGCCAGCCTTGCTTATATCACTGATCAGATCCCTACCATGTGCCATGCTGAGCCAGCCTCTGCTTATATCACTGATCAGATCCTACCAAGTGCCATGCTGAGTCAGCCTCTGCTTATATCACTGATCAGATCCCTACCATGTGCCATATTGAGCCAGCCTCTGCTTATATCACTGATCAGATCCCTACCATGTGCCATATTGAGTCAGCCTCTGCTTATATCACTGATCAGATCCCTACCATGTGCCATATTGAGCCAGCCTGTGCTTATATCACTGATCAGATCCCTACCATGTGCCGTACTGTGCCAGCCTGTGCTTATATCACTGATCAGATCCCTACCATGTGCCATGCTGAGCCAGCCTGTGCTTATGTCACTGATCAGATCCCTACCATGTGCCATGCTGTGCAGCCTGTGCTTATATCACTGATCAGATCCCTACCATGTGCCATGCTGTGCCAGCCTCTGCTTATATCACTGATCAGATCCCTACCATGTTCCGTACTGTGCCAGCCTGTGCTTATATCACTGATCAGATCCCTACCATGTGCCGTACTGTGCCAGCCTCTGCTTATATCACTGAACAGATCACTACCATGTGCCATGCTGAGCCAGCCTCTGCTTATATCACTGATCAGATCCCTACCATGTGCCGTACTGTGCCAGCCTGTGCTTATATCACTGATCAGATCCCTACCATGTGCCATGCTGTGCCAGCCTCTGCTTATATCACTGATCAGATCACTATCATGTGCCATGCTGTGCCAGCCTCTGCTTATATCACTGATCAGATCCCTGTCAAGTGCCATGATGTGCCAGCTTCTGCTTATAGGAAAGGGGATAAGCTTTTTCCCAGTCATGTTGCTCAGATAGTGTGGCAGGAAGTCTGACCACTGGGATCCCAAGTGATTCCAATATCAGAGCTCCAGGAACCATGAGAACGTGGCTCTGTGACCCCAAGAACCATGAGAACGTGGCTCTGCGACCCCAGGAACCATGAGAACGTGGCTCTGCGGCCCTTGGGATCATGAGAACGTGGCTCTGCGGCCCTAGGGATCATGAGAACGTGGCTCTGCGGCCCTAGGGATCATGAGAACGTGGCTTCTCGACCCCAGGAACCATGAGAACGTGGCTCTGCGACCCCAGGAACCATGAGAACGTGGCTCTGCGACCCCAGGAACCATGAGAACATGGCTCTACGGCCCCAGGGACCATGAGAACGTGGCTCTGCGACCCCAGGAACCATGAGAACGTGGCTCTGCGACCCCAGGGATCATGAGAATGTGGCTCTGCGACCCCAGGAACCATTGAGAACGTGGCTCTGCGACCCCAGGAACCATGAGAACGTGGCTCTGCGACCCCAGGAACCATGAGAACGTGGCTCTGCGACCCCAGGGATCATGAGAACGTGGCTCTGCGGCCCCAGGAACCTTCTTGAATGGGGCAGTGGTGCACATGCTTGACGTCCACTGCATTTATTAACTATTGGTCTGCTGGAAACAGCCGATCGCTGCACTCAATAGTCCCATAGTCAATGAATGGAGCGGAAGTGCACCGCTGCCCATTCTCAGAATCACTGGAGGTCTGACCACTAGGATTGGTAAGAGAGAACTGTTTTTTTCTGTGAATAACCCTTTATGGAATGACAGTGTTAGTAACTTTGCTCCATTACCCATGTAATGTAAAAATTCATTCAGATGCCACGGTTGTGCCAATCGGCAAAAACCAATGTATTTTTCCCATGCGCATGCTCAGGGAGCACAAACTACAGCAATTAGCAGTAAAATAACCATCCTGCAGCATATTTATAAGGGGAACATTCCCAGGCTGCAGATTTGTTTTGAGACTGATCATCGTTTCCATTGATCTGAGTCTCTGCTGCAAAGTCTGCTACTAAAAAAACATTTTCTGCACATTTCCCCCTTTACATTGCAAAGTGTGAATTCCTGGTGACATTCGCTACATAAATGATACGCTAGACAGGTCACACAGTCATGGTCGGCCTGAGCTGCGACTTTCCCCACAGCGTGTGAATGAGAACCATTACTAAGTACGGGGCACAGCATGGAGGCCAGAATTCTGCCTCATTTTCTATAGTACATCTTCCCCTTTCTCTGAATATCCAATGACAGTCGTGAATGGGATTTGTTCAGCTCCGTTCACATTTATGGATCTTATCACTGTCGCTGCATCCTTGCTTTTCCCGCAGATGATTTGTGATTGCAGGTTGGATTTCCATCCAGGTGGAGTTCAGCCATCACTCACACTACAGAAAGTCCAGGTGTATCCGTAGTGCCCCTGTAAGTCCATTCTCTGCCCCCTCTGACATTGGGTATGAGAGACGCATGGAGCGCGTCGGGGGGTCCGACCGGGGTGGAGGATAGATGCAGATGATGCTCAGAATAGGAGCCGTGCAGAAGACTTGTCGGAGGGTGGTGCGTCCGCCGCCTCTGTGCAGTTGTTCCTTGCATGTCTCCATGCCCTATGTAAGATTAGGTGGGGGAGGGGAATTATAATCAGATTACACCATTTCATGGTGTCGCTAAGTTTTCACACTCTAGTTAGCAATACCTTCCTATTTAGCTCTGCCGTACAGGACGCTGCTGCCGCTGGGGATGTTCACAGAGTGAAAATGTCTCCTATTCACACCTGTTAGAAAGTGTTATCAGGTATGTCTGCTGCGTCTGAGAGTCAGGGTTACATACACCACAGGAATGAGATAGTGTATCATACGTGCTGGTAACTAATGTCAGATCAGATGCGTCACAGTCCTGACCACTATTCAGCAGCTATCGGGGGAACCGGGATCCGATACTGAGCGGCCTTATACAGGTTACATTGTTTACTTTATTATTCACATTCATTTAATCTAATTCAGTTCAAGATAAAAACGTTTTTCTGAATATGAACTTCAAGATAGTCGATTTCAATTACAGTTAGAACGGGTGACCCCCCAGGAGATCCAGATCCCCTTCACTGCCCACCCAATCCTCCTGGAGACCCCGTGGGTTGTCCTTATTACGTTGCCCTTTTCGGACACTTATGACATCTGGCTACTAAGTCGCTACGTTTCCATGCAGAATTGTTGTGTAGATACGCTGTCAGAAATGTGCCCAGATGTCCATTCAGAACAGATTGGAACTATGCCATGAGGCCTGGCTCCGAGGACGACGCTGATGGAAATGTCCTGCAGGTTCTGGTTCCCTTTTCTTTTTACACTACAGATAGTGGGACTTGAAAATGTTGACTTTTAGGGAATTGCTGTTTAATTGATTACTGAACCTGTCAGCCAGAACTTATTGCTTCTTCTTATTGCACAATTTAATGCAGTAAATGGCCAATTTATCCGTATCTCTTACTGCCCAGAGCCACTGGTGCACCAGTCAAGGCAACCCTTGTGATTGACATTACTCAGCAACACAGATGCCTCTTGTCCTGGAAAACAGGCTGATTCCTCTTACCTAAACTGATACATTGTAACAGCCTTTGCTTATATGAAGATAGGACTTTAGTTTCCATTTAATAATAGTTTGAAGGAAGTCAGGTAAGCTAGATCTCATGACTAGGGACTATAAGTCAGGTAAGGTAGATGTCATGACTAGGAATCATCAGTCAGGTAAACTAAATGACATGACTAGGGACTATCGGTCAGTTAAGCTAGATGTCATGACTAGGGACTATCGCATTAAAGATGTCATGATAGGGACATCGGTCAGTTAAGCTAGATGTCATGACTAGGGACTATCGGTCAGTTAAGCTAGATGTCATGACTAGGGACTATCGGTCAGGTAAGCTAGATGTCATGACTAGGGACTATCGGTCAGGTAAGCTAGATGTCATGACTAGGAATTATCAGTCAGGTAAGCTAAATGACATGACTAGGGACTATCAGTCAGTAAGTAGATGTCATGACTGGGACTATCGTCAGTTAAGCTAGATGTTGACTAGGACTATCGGTCAGTTAAGCTAGATGTCATGACTAGGGACTATCGGTCAGTAACTAGATGTCATGACTAGATTTATAGTCAGTAAGCTAATGACATGACTAGGGACTATCAGTCAGTAAGCTGATGTCATGACTAGGGACTATCGGTCAGTTAAGCTAGATGTCATGACTAGGACTATCGGTCAGTTAAGCTAGATGTCATGATAGGGACTATGGGTCAGGTAAGCTAGATGTCTGACTAGGACTATCGGTCAGTAAGCTAGATGTCATGACTAGGACTATAAGTCAGGTAAGGTAGATATCATGACTAGGAATCATCAGTCAGGTAAACTAAATGACATGACTAGGGACTATCGGTCATTAAGCTAGATGTCATGACTAGGGACTATCGGTCAGTTAAGCTAGATGTCATGACTAGGGACTATCGTCAGTTAAGCTAGATGTCATGACTAGGGACTATCGGTCAGTTAAGCTAGATGTCATGACTAGGGACTATAGGTCAGGTAAGCTAGATGTCATGACTAGGAATTATCAGTTAGGTAAGCTAGATGACATGACTAGGGACTATCAGTCAGGTAAGCTAGATGTCATGACTAGGGACTATCGGTCAGTTAAGCTAGATGTCATGACTAGGGACTATCGGTCAGTTAAGCTAGATGTCATGACTAGGGACTATCGGTCAGGTAAGCTAGATGTCATGACTATGGACTATCGGTCAGGTAAGCTAGATGTCATGACTAGGGACTATAAGTCAGGTAAGGTAGATATCATGACTAGGAATCATCAGTCAGGTAAACTAAATGACATGACTAGGGACTATTGGTCAGTTAAGCTAGATGTCATGACTAGGGACTATCGGTCAGTTAAGCTAGATGTCATGACTAGGGACTATCGGTCAGTTAAGCTAGATGTCATGACTAGGGACTATCGGTCAAGTTAAGCTAGATGTCATGACTAGGGACTATAGGTCAGGTAAGCTAGATGTCATGACTAGGAATTATCAGTTAGGTAAGCTAGATGACATGACTAGGGACTATCAGTCAGGTAAGCTAGATGTCATGACTAGGGACTATCGGTCAGTTAAGCTAGATGTCATGACTAGGGACTATCGGTCAGGTAAGCTAGATGTCATGACTATGGACTATCGGTCAGGTAAGCTAGATGTCATGACTAGGAATTATCAGTCAGGTAAGCTAGATAGACATGACAAATGACATGACTATGGACTATCGGTCAGGTAAGCTAGATGTCATGACTAGGAATTATCAGTCAGGTAAGCTAGATGTCATGACTAGGGATTATCGGTCAGGTAAGCTAGATGTCATGACTAGGGACTATCGGTCAGGTAAGCTAGATGTCATGATGGACTAGGGAGACTGATAGCTTCGGTCAGGTAAGCTAGATGTCATGACTAGGGACTATCGGTCAGGTAAGCTAGATGTCATGACTAGGGACTATCGTCAGGTAAGCTAAGATTGTCAGTAAGCTAATCAAGGGACTATCGATCAGGTAAGCTAGTTGTCATGACTAGGAATTATCAGTCAGGTAAGCTAGATGTCATGACTAGGGACTATCAGGTAAGCTAAGTGACATGACTAGGGACTGTCGGTCAGGTAAGCTAGTTGTCATGACTAGGGACTATCGGTCAGTTAAGCTGGATGTCATGACTAGGAATTATCGGTCAGGTAAACTAGATGACATGACTAGGGACTATCAGTTAGGCAAGCTCAGTGATATCACTAATGAATATTAGGGCTTGTGCAGACGACCGTATAAATCGGACAAGTGCTTTCTGTGGTTTTGACAGATAGCACTTGTACCCATGTTAATATTATGCAATGGGCTGCATGCAGGCTTGGAGTGGCCCACCGGAGAACAGTAGAATCCCCCGATGGGCCCCTGTGCAGGAGTGGGCCGTCACCCTCTTAGATGAGCAGTACCTGGCACAATATACTTGAATCACTATGTACAGGTAAAAGCAGCAGCTTATTCATGTATTAATCTACCCAGTTCATGTTCTATAAATTTGTGATTGAGGATAATTTCACACTTGCATGTAGCTGTAAAGTGGGGCCCTGGAGTTAGTTACTGGTGGGCCCTTGGCACCCCAGTCCTACACTGTGCACATGTCCAATTTTTTTCCTCACGTCCTCATTCATTAAGCATATGTGGATATGCCATAAATGACTGAGCTGAATATCACAATATGTTACATTCGACAGATTCACATTTTTTCCTTAGACATTGAGTCTTAATCCAACCTCTACGGCTGCATTCACATAAAAATGGATCAGTCAAAAACACGTCTTCCGTGCGCCAGTCATTTTTAACAGAGCGCTATAGACTGAGAACCTGAGTCTGATCTTCAAAAACAGATCAGAATAGGACAATGCTGTGAATATTCCTAAAATGTTTATTTTGATATTCTTAAAACAGTACAATGTTGTTTCCATCCTGTAACCTAGTCTCTGAAATTTACTAATGTAGCTGTGATCTCTCCAGGGAAGGGTTTTCTGTTGATTTCGGGGATGTTCTCGTTGTGACTATTTACATTGCTTATTGCTGCATTCCAACACTTTCCGTCTCTATGTTTCCGCTTCTGGGATATAATATGTATAGAGGAAGTACACTCTGAAAATATGACCTTGTAAGTAAACCTTTAGTTATATTTTCAGGAGTAAGCAAAATCACACCATATCCTGTAGGGAAAATCACATGAGCTTCTTGCTATATGAGCAGTTTCAGCATTCATCTACCTGAAGACCGATGGTTGTAGCACTTTAAAGAATTCTTAAAATGATGAGAAAATGATTTTGGGATTATTCTGGAGTTTCCAATATTCCCATTAGTATAACGCTCTTACATCATTGTTCTGGCATTCACACCCTAATGCTTAATACTTCTGGAGATGCTTAAGTGATATCATTATGAGTTGATTTACTGAAAAGACTGAGTACTTTTGTTAACAAAAATAATAAATATAACTATTTTGCTATTATTGCCATTTAAAAATAATAATATTATTATTACTGGTTGTATACAGGAAAGATGTATATCTTTGTACCGTGTTAGCCAGTAGATAGAAAAATATTCAGAATTTAGAGTCCTCAGTGGTTGATACCTTTTAATGGCTAACTGAAAAGATGGTAACAAATTGCAAGCTTTCGAGACTACTCAGGTCTCTTCATCAGGCAGTGACTAATACAAAATCTGAAGAATCACATATTTATACACAACACAGCACAGAAATAACGCAATAGATAAGACAAGTGAGTGAAGTAGAACATATTGTTATGGGAGAGTGATAGACAGTTATGGCCATAAATATTGGAACAGATCATAGATAAGGAGTGAAAGGTTTATTGTCCTCTGATTGGAGTCTGGTATTGTGATGCCCCCACAAGGTCTGAGGGGAAATTCCTTAACTGATGTAAAAAGACATAAATCCATGTGACACAGTCATTCCTGCTCTGAGTGTGTCAAAGGTTGTCATAAGTTTGTACTCCCAGACCCTTCTGTCTCTCTGAGATTTTAAATTACCTTTCAATACCAGTGATTTCATGTGTATGGTGCTGTGATCTGGCATACAAAAATGTTTTGCCACAGATCCATTCATTTTTCTTATTGTGTGGCTATGAGAATTCATCCTAGTTCTCAGTTTTTGCCCTGTCTCCCCCACATACAGACCCCCAGTTGGACATTTAGTACATATAATTAGGTACACCACATTAGATGTGATGCAGCTGAAAGTACCCGGGATCTTGTAGTCCTGATGTGAGTTGGGGATCTTTACCTTGTCCGTGGTCATTATAAATGGACAGGTTTTACATTTTTTTCTGGTTGCAAGGAAAGGTTCCTGCAGCTGTTAGAGAGGACAGGGAGCTTCTGACAATGATGCTTCTTAGATTTGGGGGCTGCCTAAAACAAAGTAGTGGGGGATCTGGAAATATGGATTGTAATCGGGCATCTTTTTGTAGTAAAGGTTGTAATTTCCGTGCAGCTCCCCTTAGCACCTCCAGATTTGGATTGTAGGTGACCACTAGAGGCACCCGGTTATTTTTTTCTTTAGCTTTGTAATGTATCAGGTGATTCCTTGATATTCTGGTGGCTCTTGTAATTTGGTTTTCAATTGTTCTTGGATGGTAGCCCTGATTTAAAAAGGTCTTTCTGAGGAGACCAAGGTGTTCATCTATATCTATGGGGTTGGAACATTTACGTTTGTATCTGATGGCTTGGCTGTAGACAATAGAGTTTTTTTATGTGTTTTGGATGGAAACTGTCCCATTTAAGGTATGTTGGATGGCTGATTGGCTTCTGATACAGGGATGGCTCTATTTCATTGTTCTTTGGCTTAATGATGGTGTCCAAAAAGTTAATTTCAGTGCTGGAGTAGTTGAGTGTTAAGTTGCTGGTGGGATGAAATTGATTAAACTGTTCGTGGAACGTATTTAGCTGTGGCTCAGACTCCATCCAGATGATTAAAAGATCATCAATGTAGCGGTAGTAGGCCAGAGGTCTGATGTGTCATGAGGACAAAAAGTCGCTTTCAAGCTTGGCCATGAAAAGATTTGCATATTGTGGAGCCATTTTACTTCCCATAGCTATGCCAGTCTCCTGTAGATAGATAAAGTATAATTAATTACTTATGAACTTATGACAACCTTTGACACAGTGCAGGAATGAATGTGTCGCATGGATTTATGTCTTTTTGCATCAATTAAGTAATTTGCTCCTAAGACCTTGTGGGGGCATCACAACACATTATCAGACCCCAATCAGAGGACAGTAAAACTTTCACTCCTTATCTATGAACTGTTCCAATATTTATGGCCACAACTGCCTATCACTCGCCCATAATGATAGTTCTACTTCATGTCACTTTTCTTATGTATTACATTGTTTCTGTGCTGTGTTGTGTATAAATATGCGATTCTTCAGATTTTGTATTAGTCTAGCCTGATGAAGAAAATATATAACTCGGCACACCAAGAGATGAAGAAATATCCAATGTGATTTAATGAAAAAAAAAGTACATACGATAGACGTTTCGGTCAAAAATTAGACCTTCATCACAGTACAGTATTGGTGAGGCACGGCATAGAAAGAATGGATGCGGTCCACCGTTTTTTTCATTAAATCACATTGGATATTTCTTCATCTCTTGGTGTGCCGAGTTATATATCTTCTATTGGACACAGGGTTAGGACCCTACTTGTGCACCCCCCCCCACACACAGTTGTGCTATAAACGTTAATGTACACTAGCCTGATGAAGAGACCTGAGTAGTTTCGAAAGCTTGCAGCTTATCATCTTTTCAGTTAGCCATTAAAAGGTATCAACCACTGAGGACTCTCAATTCTAAATATTTTACTGGTTGTATAATAATTAATGATGAACTCACATTGTCACGTGGAAGATGTGGTCATATTTTTATATAAAACTTCCTTATATTTGGTAATTGTTAGCATTATCTACCATTCTCTCATAGGAGCTGTCTGGGTTTTCATGCCTAAGTGTTGGGACTTCATTCTGTGCCGGGAGCTTGGAAGTAGCATCTGTTTGGCTTCAGTGAGATCCTCCACCGAGGATGAGGCAGAGGAGACTGATCACCAGGTGGACGTGTCTGATGTCATCCAGCTCGTCCCTGAAGATGAACCTGGGCTGGATATACAAGCGGGTAAAGAAAAGATTACATGTATTATCTTTTGAATGCGTTCAATGGTCAGGAAAAAACTTTTGAGAAATTGACATTTTGAGTTGAAATAAGTGCTTCAGTTTAGGTTTCTGGCAGGAATAAGTTCTCTAAGGTTTCAGAACATCAAAGGGCTCCTTATAACAAGCTGTCAGTACGGAGCTCATGCTGCATGCGCTGTGTGCGCTCATGCTGCGTGCGCTGTGCGCGCTCATGCTGCGTGCGCTGTGGGCGCTCATGCTGCGTGCGCTGTGCGCGCTCATGCTGCGTGCGCTGTGCGCGCTCATGCTGCGTGCGCTGTGCGTGCTCATGCTGCGTGCGCTGTGGGCGCTCATGCTGCGCGCGCTGTGTGCTCATGCTGCGCTGTGTGATTATGAATACACACAGAAGGAAATTCATTTCTCCCTAGTAACTTATGATCTGCATTGTGCATGAGGTTTTAATCACTTGAAGTATTAGGGTAACCTGTAACTTTGAAGTTGCATCTCCGTCAAGATTCAGTGCTGGTCATAAATAATACTGTGACCCTAAGACGATGCCAAACAGTGAACACATAAGTGTCATACATTGTCCAAATACCGTAATAGTATTATACTTCCACATGTACAGTCTAGGGCCATCCATGAGGCTATTTCAAAACTGCTTTCCCTGTATAAACTAAACCCACCCCTTTAAGTTGTCTTGAACAACTCTCCAGCAACCTGTTGTTGAGTTCCCAGCTCCTCCGCATATCAAACCACATGCCTTCTATAATGCTCCCACGCCGTACGTTAATCCTCCTGGTCCTATGGGTGTCGCTGGTCTGTACTTGGTGCCTCCTCCATCCGCCTTGATTGCTGATGTCTCCTACGTCATCCACAGTTTGTTCAATCCACGTGTCCGCACAGTGAGCCATAGCTGTGCAGGCGCTACAGACTCTGTAGAAGACATCAGCCACAGCATTGCTGGCGATTTTGGGGATAGTGGAGGCACCGAGATCGGACTGGACCATGCTGATTAGTATACGGTGTGGGAGGATTATGAAAAATATCTTCTTAGATATGCGAGAGAGCTACAACCTATGAACAGCTTACTGAATGGTGACCAAGATGACTTAAAGGTGTTGGATATAGTTTATATTGGGGAAACCTGCTGACCGGTTACCTGTAAAGGGACTCTCAGCACAGAATGGCTGATGAAACCAAGTACCATCGCTTGAAGCTTAAAGGTGTGACAAATCATTTATATACACCCTCCCTCCTGCTTGTTTTCCCACGATCTCCACTCTTCCCCGATTTATCTGATTGACCACTTTGGCTAGACAGAGAAGGGCAGAGATAGAGTGAAAACAAGCAGGTGGTAAGGTGTATATAAATGATTGGCCCCGCCATGAAGCACCGAGCGCCGGTACTTGGTTTCAACAGTCATTCTGTGCTGACAGTACCTTTAATGAGGTAGTCTCACCGCAGATATATCTAGAAAGGACCAACACCTATCACCAGAACAGGGGCCCCCTGATCATAGTTAGTAACTGGCACCATGGCCATAATGACAAGGAGGAAAAAAGGTTATTTTTATATTATTATTATTATTATGCTTCGCTTATCATATTCTGCAGCACTGCACAGACTTTATTATCCCTGTCCAAAAGGGGGCTCACAATCTAAATTTCCTATCAGTATGTCTTTGGAGTGTGTGAGGAAACTGGCGTATCCGGAGGAAACCCATGCAAACACGGGGAGAACATACAAACTCCTTGCAGATGTTGTCCTTGGTGGGATTTGAACCCAGGACCCCAGCGCTGCACAGTAACAGCGCTAACCACTGAGCCACCTTACCAGCGTCTTCAAAACATGAAGTACTTTATTGGAGTTCCAGCAGCCATCATACACCACATATCGGCCGGCGCAGAGGCCTTTGTCAAGTGCAATGGGAACCTGGATCATTCAATGTGAGGCACAAATATTGCCATATTTCTAGCTAGACCAGCAACATAACATGGTATCCAATGGAAAAACACTTAATTTTTGGTTGAATAATGTGTGCGGCAGGAAAAAAACCTATGTATGCCTCAGTATAACATTGTAATGATATGGAGGCTCAGTAGGATCACACAGGAGCCTATAGACGTACTGGTACTTCACAGGTATATTACACAGCAGGATCTTAACACTTAGGAATATGTATGACGACCTTATGTGTTTGCACTAGTCAAGCACATTGTGCATGGTACATTTGATAAAACGGACACATGTCTAGCAAATTCAACCAAGGGGCGTGTGAGGGTACAATTGAAAAGTGATAAAACATTTTAGAAATGTGCTCCCCTTATTGATCTAGAAGACAAAAAAAGGCATGTGTTGGAATAACATTCATCTGTTATTACACATCAGTTTTTCACCCCCTTTAAAGGCAGTGTCACCCCCAAAACTAAGTTTATACTAATTAGATGGTCATATAGGAGATTTAGCCCCTATAAACAGTCATGCTTGATGTCTAGTTTTCTTGGCTATGATTATCAAGGAAATTATTTTTAATTCTTATGCAAACATGGATGCTTGGTTAACTCTTGGCATGACCAAAACTCTGTGTGCTCTTCAGCCCTTTCCCTGGAAGTGAAAGCTCCCTGCAAAAATGAGAGATAGAGGTGCACGCACCAGTTTGGCTCCGACACTGACAATGTGTCTGCTTCGCTCCTGCAGGGTCAGTGTGTGTGTGCGTGCGTGTTTTGTGTTGTGTTGTGTGTGCGTGCGTACAGCTCTTTTCGGTTCAGACAGTGCTATCAAACAGTGTTGGGCGAAAGGTGGAGCAGTACACTGATAGTTTTGGCCACACCAATGGTGCGCTGACATTTGTATAAGGATTAAAGATCATTTTCTGTATAATCAAAACTAAGAAATCTAAACACCTGGCCTGATTTTTTAGGAGATAAGTTCACTGTATGACCGTCTGATTAGTTTAATCTGAGTTTTGGGGCCATAGACGGTACTTGAAAGGGAGAACATCATATATAAAAACTACAGCAGAAATGTGAATAAATTGCCTTTACTAGAGGTCTTGTGTACCCCTGAGTTCAGGTTTTAAGCCAAAACACTATGCTGAACATTATCCTATGAATGCTATTAAATTAGCCATCCGGGTTCTGTCAAGGTAGCCGTCATGTTTATGCCAATAATGGTGTGACAAGCGCTCTGTCCTTCCTGTAAGAAGTAATGGATCCAATGATAGACTGTGTTACAAGTCTTTTGGACACCATTCAAAGACCATGTATGTATATGATATCGTCTATCCTAAAGAAAAAAAAAGCGTTTTAGAATAATTTTCTTCTTGCGAGGTGTTGTATATGAGGATAAATGGCACAGGAGGCTTTCTCATATGGGACATTGTCTGCACTGTCTTCTCTTGTGATATCACATGCTTTGGATTTGTGTCGTGATGAGCATTGTTGTAATTCACTGGTGCAGCAAATATTTTTTCCATATATGTTTGAGATATTTCCTATGTTGTCCTGACACCTATGGAAATGAAAATGTGAATACATGAGTTTTTGCAATATGCCGAGCACATTTTGTGTCTTTTTGGGGGAAATGTATGGGAGCGCTGTCTTAAATGACGCCATCTTGAGACATTTTTATGATTGTGGTATTGGTCTGAGACATTTTACAATGAATGTGTATTTGCAAAATAAAAGTAAATATTTCACCCAAAAATATACAAATATGGCGATAACTTCTCTGTTCTTTGGGACTTCTCTCCCTAAACTATTTAGTAATGTTTCTACCATCATATTTTTAAAGGATAAGTAAGAAAACTATTCCACCGTGTCGAACAGCCGTGGTGACTTGAACATAGTATTCGAGCACGCTGAAGACACTGTTAGCACACTAGTGTGCTCTAATAATGCCTTATCTGCACACGTTCGCTCATCACTAAATATCATCCATCAGGGTCCTTTTATTGCTGCCTATCTGGAAATAATACAGTTGGATATTCCTATTGTGCGATGTGAGAATGAGCCTGTAGCAATGTACGTCCTGTATTCCCAGCATATTCTGCGTCCCCACCCTGCTGAATCCCTGGACAGAATGACATGCCCGGGGATAGGAATCTGATAGCGAATAGTGACGCCTCCCTTTCTTCTTGTAATATTACATAGTCCTCATAATACAACAACGCTGTTACTTAATAATCTCTGTGTAATGGAATCTGCAATAAAGACAGTATTGTGGCACATCCATGGTTACAAACCAGTGTCCTTATTTCCCAGCAATGTCATTCATCTTCTACAATGTTATTATTAGAAATACCTTTTTTCCAATCTGATAATAACTTTTCCAATGTGTCGGTTCCTGTCATCGGCTCACTAACAGAACACCCACTGTTGTAAATCTCGCTTATATTTTGGTGATTTCTAAAGGGGAAAATCCAAGATGAGCATCCTATTGGCTATTTCTACGAATACATTTGCCACATATAAAAGTAGTATAAATGTGCTGTTTTATTTTAAAGAAAATCTTCTCTCAAAATAAATTAAAAAAAAACAAACTTTAAAGATTATGTATATGTAAAAAAATAATTAAAAATCCCCTTCTGCAGGCATGCGCCGGCGGCAGCACCCGCACTGCACCATGATTGCATCCATATTGTGCATTTTATTATTCTTTTTGATAGAATCCATAAATTCCTTAAAAAAAAATCACTTTGAAAATGGCGCTGGCTGCACCTGCGCAGTAGCAGCTATCGGCGATCCGTAGTAAAAGCTGTTGGGATTTCCGACTGTTCTGGAGTGGTGGGATAATCAGCAAGTAAAATTTAGGAGCTAAGAGAATAATAAGACCCATAATATTTAAAATAAGAGTTTTGACAATGTCCCAAAAGCTTTGAATACCTGTGCATTACCAAAAAATATGAGGTAAATCTCCATCATCACTACAACATCTCCAACAACAATTGGTAATTTTAGGATGGAGTTTATATAACAGGGAAGAGGTAAGATGCCAAAACAGAAGTAGCTTATATTGATTTTCCCTATAGACAAAGCATGTAGATGCCTTGGCCGCTTTTCTTGAAGTCCCTTGCCAGACATTAGAGATGCCCCCAGGAAACTTTCCCATTTGCTCATATGCTAGTGTTTCGGATGATCACCTTTACAGGGGTCAAGTAATATCCAATAAATATCTGATATAAGACACTTAGTTGCGACTCCTGCCCTACATAGTTTTTCAAAGCAAGTAGCATGAGGGACTGTGAGGGAAAAGAGAGTGCATGCAGTGTCTAATTTGTAGATACCGATAATGAGATTTTAAGGGTATAGTAACTTGGGATTGTAATGTATCAAATGGCATTAAGACCCTAGAATGAGTATAAACGATCAGCACAGCCAAAAATTTGTTGACTTGGTCAAACTGTCTAGGTTAGATATCCTATATTTCTTATACGTCCTTTCAGTATCATAGTCACAAAAGTGTTTTAAAGGCTGCCACAATAAGAAAGGGTTAACCCCTTTGCGACCATTGACGTATCCATACCTCCAGGTCGCCTGGTACTTACCGACCTTGGCCTTATGGATACATCATGGCGATTTTGCACACAGGCTGTGCGCGCACACTCGTGTGATCGCCGCCGGGTGTCAGCTGATTCTGACAGCTGACACCCTGCACTGATCCTGGCACATAACTAGAGGTAAGCGAATTTGATCAGGTCCCGGGTTATTTGGCAAGCTATTGTGCTTACCGAATAAGCTACAGCAGGAACCTGGATATATGGAGCACACCAGCTGATCAGCTGTTCAGCGCCGCAGCTGCATGTGCCGCGGCTGTATCACAGTCACAACACATGCATGGAGAGCCCAACACACAGGCTCTCCATGAATGTACTGTCACGCAGTCACGACACATGCAGCTGCGTCGCCGAACAGCTGATCAGCCGGTGTGCTCCATGTGTCCGGCTTCCCGCTGTAGCTTATTCGGCAAGCGCAATAGCTTGCCAAATAACCAGGTACCTGATCAAATTCACTCACCTCTAATTATGACCACATCGTTTCACCATGGCAATGATCGGCTCTTCGTGATGACGTCGAGAGTAAGCACATAGGAAAGCAGAGGGGGTCCCTCCCTTTGCTTGCCTGCTAAATACTGGGATTGATATAGCAAGGGAAATAAGTTTTTGATCCCTTGCTGATTTTGTAAGTTTGCCCACTGACAAAGACATGAACAGTCTATAATTTTAAGGGTAGGTTAATTTTAACATTGAGAGATAGAATAACAAAAATAAAAACAGAAAATCACATTATATAAATTATATAAATTTATTTGCATTTTGCAGTGGGAAATAAGTATTTGATCCCTCTGGCAAACAAGACTTAATAATTGGTGGCAAAACCCTTAGATTCCCGACTTCCCGTCACACTCTTCAATGTCCCAGCGATCCCACCAACGATCCGACCTGGATGGGATCGCTGGGACATCGTTAGCTGATCGCTGGCTGGTGAGCTGTCACATGGGCAGACTCACCAGCGATCAGGACCAGCGAGCACGCTGGTATCCAATGTACACATCGGGTAACTAAGGGCTGCGCGGCGCCTAGTTACCCGATATGTACCCTGGATACCGGCTCTGGTAGATGTTTCCTATTGGTTAGTTTTGATCAATGTGATAGACCCTATCACAGTGATCAAAATAAAAAAAATATAGGTAATTAAACCCCCCTTTATCACCACCTTAGTTATGTAAAAAAAATGTATTTTTTTCCATTCTTTGCAGTTAGGGTTGGGGTTAGAGCTAGGATTGTGTTGGAGTTAAGGTTGTGTTAGGGTTAGGGCTTATGGCTGGGGTGTTGGGGTTAGGGTGGTGTTGGAGTTGGGGTTAGGGTTGGGATTAGGGTAAGGGGTAAGGCTATGTTAGGGTTGGAGTTAGAATTGGGGGGTTTCCACTGTTTAGGTATATCAGGGTTCTCCAAACGCGACATGACGCCCACCTTTGATATCAGCCAATTTTGCGTTCAGTCAAACAGTGAAAAAAGTATAATGTTCATATTTTTCCTTCTGCATTGCTTTAGTTCTCTTGAAGCACCTGAAGGGTTGAGAAACTTCTTGAATGTGGTTTTGAGCACCTTGAAGGGTTCAGCTTTTAGAATGGTGTCACTTTGGGGTATTTTCTATCATATTGACCCCCCAAACTCACTTCACATGTGAGGTGGTCTCTAAAAAAAAAAAATGGTTTTGTAAATTTTGTTGGAAAAATGAAAAATCGCAGGTCAACTTTTAACCTTTATTACTTCCTAACAAAAACAATTATTTCCAAAATTGTGCTGATTGATGTAAAGTAGACATGTGAAAAATGTTATTTATTAACTATTTTGTGCGATATGACACTTGACTTAAGGGCACAATAATTATAAGTTTGAAAATTGCAAAATTTTCCAAATTTTTGCCATATTTCCATTTTTTTCATAAATAAACGCAAATCCTATCGAAGAAATTTTACCACTATCATGAAGCACAATATGTCACGAAAAAACATTCTTAGAATCAGAGGGATCTGTTGAAGCATTCCAGAGCTATAACATCATAAAGTGACAGTGGTCAGAATTGTAAAAATTGGCTTGGTCATTACGTACAAAATTGGCTCTGTCACTAAGGGGTTACTCTTGTCCCGCATAAAAAGAAAAAAACACCATACAGCTTCATCAGCGGAAAAATAAAAAAGTTATAGCTCTTCGAATAAAGCGATTCAAAAATAATTATTTTTCTCTATTAAAGTTGTTATTGTGTAAAAGTGCCAAATCATTAAAAAAATATAAATGTGGTATTGCTGTAATTGTACTGACTGGAAGAATAAAACTGCCTTATCAATTTTACCACACACAGAATGGCATTAAAAAAACACAAAAAAAATCCTGAATTGCTTTTTTTTTTATTCTGCCTCCTAAAAATCAGAATAGAAGGCGATCAAAAAATGTCATGTGCCCAAAAATGGTACCAATAAAAACGTCAACTCGTCCCACAAAAAAAGAAGTGTGTATCAGCAGCCAAACAGAAAAACCCCATATAAATCTGGGATCGCTGTCATCGCACCGAACTGAAGAATAAAGTCATCTAATCATTTATACCGCACGAGGAATGTTGTTAAAAAAAATAAAATCGATTCTTCACCTGCTGTTGATTTGTTCATTCTGCCTTCCAAAGATCACAATAAGGCTCCGCTCACATTTATCTTGCGCCCTGTGTTGAGCGCTTACATTGGAGTTTCCATGTAAACCTTTGAAATACATGATTCAGACGGAACCCCCAGCGGAAGATTATAATGAGGCAGTTGGCGGCATTGTGGATGTCGTCTGGCCGCCTATGATCTGGCGGTGACTGTCTTCAGATATGTAGAAAAAGGCGGTCCCCCACAGTTTTGTTCACTTCTAAAAAAAAGGACATTGCTGAACAGAGGTAACTCTGCTGCCTCATTATAGTGAATGGATCCATCAGGGGTTTCATCTGAATCCCGTCACTCAGAGATTTAGATGGAAACCCCAAAGTAAGCGCTCAGTGTAGAGCACAGGATAAATGCGGTATCTGCATACTGAGGAGAAATTGCACAACAAATTTTGGGGTCCATTTTTTCCTGTTACCCTTGTGAAAATAAACATTTGGGTCTAAAGTAAAATTTTTGTGAAAAAAAGTTAAATGTTCATTTTTGCCTTCCACATTCTAATAATTCATGTGAAGCACCTGAAGGGTGATTTTGAGCACTTTGAGGGTTGCAGTTTTTCGAATGGTGTCACTTTTGGGTATTTTCTGTGAAATGGGCCCCTCAAAATCACTTCAAATGTGATGTGGTCCCTAAAAATAATGGTTTTTGTAAATTCTATTGAAAAAAATGAGAAATCGCCGGTCAACTTTTAACCCTTATAACTTCCTAACAATAAAATACAATATGTTTCAAAAATTGTACTGCTGTAAAGTAGACATGTGGGAAATGTTATTTATTAACTATTTTGTGTGACAAACTCTTTGATTTAAGGGCATAAAATTTTAATTTTGAAAAATACAAAATTTTTGACAAATTTCCATTTTTTTTTCACAAATAAGCGCAAGTCATATTGAAGAAATTTTGCCACTATCATGAAGTACAATATGTCATGAAAAAACAGTCTCAGAATCAGTGGAATCCATTGAAGCGTTCCAGAGTTATCACATAAAGTGACCCTGGTCAGAATTGTAAAATTTGGCCAGGTCAGGACGGTGAAAACAGCCTTGGGAGTGAAGGGGTTAAAATGCCACCAATTTTCCAGAATATTGTTTTTTTATGTTATTACATCAGTCTGTTTTTAGCATGTTCTGTTAAGATGAGGGTCTCCCGACTGAATAGTCATAAACAAGGGTCTTCTGTGCCTGCTGACATTCTGCAGAATACATGCATGATTAAATCTGCAAGATGGCAGGAAGATAAGCGAATCTACTAACTTGGACCAGGAAGGTCATTCCTATAATTCATGCCTGTTCTACGTCCCCTTTCATCTCCACAATAGTATTATTTGCTTCTGTTCTCCATTTAGGTTTAATTTCGCTCTAATTATATCATTATCTTTTGCCTTTCTTTGTTTATCCTGCCATGGAGATTATGGGAGAAGATAACCTGCAAATTGGGAAACAAAAAGTGCCTGTGTGGGGAATGATGGGGCTTTTGTTATGTGTATTATTTGTGCGTTGGAGACATTGGATAATGTGACACACAACTTAAAGGTTTCTATTTCCGGCGTTGTTTTGCCTGAACTGGTTATGCACTTTCCAGTCTATCTTTAGGCATCCAGCGTATTGTTCTGATACATCGAGACATGTTGTGTTCATCGACACCATCTGCCTCCCTCGCTATTATGTCTAGGGATATTAAGCCTGTATACAGTAAAAAGGAGAAATTGTTATGAACAATCATTTTATCACAATATGTTCTTGCAATTGTATAATAATTTGAAATGTGGCAAAATTGAAAAAAATAATTGTCAAGCGACCTTTTCCAGAACGTAAAATATATTGTAGTGATCACTTCCAATGAAATGTCTCATAGGAATATTTTGCAGAATCATCATCAATATCTATCAGGATGTATAATGACTGTTGCATTGATAGATCTTATATTGATTCCACACATAACAAGAATGAGGAAGGTGTAGGTCAGTCTTGTCATGATGGCACAGGAGCAGAGCGCTTGTAGGTATCACATTTTGAGGCATAATAGGCTGCACTGTTAAGCCGACAGGTTAAGTAAACTATGGAAAAAAAATAAAATGTTTTTTTCCATGTGCATAGAATCATCAATATAATACTTATACTATTACTTCACCTTCAAAGGGAAACTGTCAGTTGATAAAACATGGGCAGCCTGAATCTGAGCCTGGGTGCCAGATTTTTACCATGGCATGTTGGAGTTAATATGCACAATATTTTGCTACTACCAAAAGTTAAGTAGGTAGTTTGTTCTGTCTGGTGGATTCTGATCCCCCTCTTCCTGTGTCAATAAATGATGCATGCCATGGGTTAGTAAAATCAACCAAAGATCCAATAATCAAATATGTTAAATTCAATTAAAAACAACACGCTGTCAACTGCAAAATCTACTGCCAGAGAATGAGAGGACTGCAAAAACACATGAGCCAATAATAACAACTAATCATTTATTGTATATGAAACAAAATAGAACAAAATAGACAAGATAATAATAGAGCAATTAATTCTTAAACATAATATGCCCAAATATAGCACTAGATAATAAACATTCAGTGAAAAGAGACTTACATGAATGCGGTGTCCACGGCTATGGCTTCTTTACCCCGACGCGCGTTTCGTCCACACTTCTTCAGGGGGCGAAGAAGTGTGGACGAAACGCGCGTCGGGGTAAAAAAGCCTTAGCCGTGGACACCGCATTCATGTAAGTCTCTTTTCACTGAATGTTTATTATCTAGTGCTATATTTGGGCATAATTAGTTGCTGGGCAGTGTGATTTTTGTGAAAGACGGGAGTCAGAATCACTTGGCAATAATAATCACTGACAGCTTTCTGATTAACATATGGTTTGAGGCTAGTTTTTTTCAGTGCATTTTAAAAGCAGCTATTTTAGCTCATTGTTTATGGGACTGATTAAATGCCCTTCTATATAGAAATATATGCACATGATACAGCACTTTATATATTTTGTTTTGAGACTACAATCATTTTATGGTGCGTTATTTAGTCCGTATATGCTTGGTTTCCTGTATTATTTTTAACTTGCAATATCGATAAATGGCAATTGCTCTATTATTATCTTGTCTATTTTGTTCTATTTTGTATTATATACAATAAATGATTATTAATTGTTATTATTGGCTCATGTGTTTTTGCAGTCCTCTCATTCTCTGGCAGTAGAGTTTGCAGTTGACAGCGTGTTGTTTTTAATGCCATGGGTTAAGTCAGTGACTGATCGTACCTGTCAAATGCACAAAGGAACAGGCTGCCAGGAGAGGTGGTGAGTTCTCCTTCAGTGGAAATCTTCAAACAGAGGCTGGACAGACATCTGTCTGAGATGGTGCAGTGAATCCTTCATTGAGCAGGGGGTTGGACACGATGATCCGATTTAAACATTAATTTTTTTTTTTTTTTTATAGAACAGCCATGTTATTTCATTGGGAGCTATGTTCCCAACATATGTCATAGTGGCTTTGTGCAATATCTGCTGCTTTTACTTAATAGAAGCACCAGATCTTATATAGAGAACATATTTTTATCTGCGAGCTTGTCTGCTGGCCGTTCTAAGCCTTCTCATAAAATGCTCATGTGTTAGTGAGTGGAGACTTTGCTGTTTTTCATGTCTTAGGTTGTTGGTAAACCTGGTGGCATCTGATCTGTTGTTTCTGTTTCTGCCAAGTTGATAAGGGAGCAATCTCTAAGAGCAAGTAGAATTTCTAAGGAACTGTTGTCCCTATGGATTTCTTTGTAGTCAAGTGAAATGTCTCTGGAGTGGCGCACTGCAGAAAGAAGAACATTGCCCTACAAGCTTCGTCTATGAATGTAGTTTTACAGTTGATTTTATATTTTCAAGAAATTTTAGATTCCTGCCTGATTCCTTGTCTTGTATATATGCCTTTTTTAAGGCTGTAAAGGCTATACAGTACACAGTTCTAATGACTTTCTCCTTGTGTGATTATACAATATAATGCTGATTTATATAAACAAATCTTGTCAAGGACAAATTATATTTTTATTTATTTGATTCCTTAAATCCCTTTCTATTCATTTACATGCAGTGATCATGGTGTAGATGAAATCCACAGCAGCCCTGTGCCACCACGGTGTTTCCATTGTTTCCCTGAACAGTTTCTTAGTACTGCAGGGAATCGGCTATTTTACCTGTAAATCCACGCGATTGATCAGAATGGCCCCAAGGCTTTACAGGTACAACAGCTGTTTCCCCACAAAATTAAAGAAGCACTCACTTGAAGGTTTTTTTTTTTTTTACACCAACTCTGTGTATGTAGTTTAGTGTGTGTTTAATATACTCACCTAGAGCCAACTTCTCCAGTATACAGCACCGCTCCAGTCCTCTTCTCAGTGACATCACGATCTTCCCACTCTCCGGATCACATTGTGCTCTGTGTATGTAATGTAGTGTAGGGTCATTGTGTTAATATATTCACCTACTGTCATTTTCTCCAGTGTATGACGCGCACCACATGTGGGTACCAGGGCTATGGGACACTCGGCACCGAGCCCATGGAAGTCTATGGGGAATGTCACTGGCAGCAGAGCTCGGTCCGTGGCCCTGGGCGGTCATGCAATGGGGGATATTTACAGGGGATTATAAAGATTAGTTCGTGACGCCACCTGTGGTATCTGATCAATTTGACCAGCGCTGCAATATGGATCTTCTAAGGGGATGTTATGGGGCAGCAAGATGGTGAGTCTCCCACAGGCGAGACTTTTCCCTTGAAGTCTATGGTGGTGCAGAATGCAGGCAAATAAGCAGTGACACACGGTTCAGTCTCTTTGCATACCTTTACTTGTAGATGTTGCAGGGATGTCCCGGAGCACTGTAGGGTGGAGGGTGCACATCCAGATTCCTCCACTTGATAGGTGTGTGGCCTCCTGTTTTCTGCCTTTTTGTAATAAGTTCTGGCCTGCATGTAGCTGGGCCTAGCTTAGCCTCTGTCTTGTACCTGGCTGACTTTGTTATTGGATCTTCTCTCTGAAAGGACAGGGTCATTGATGGCCCGGCCGAGCCGGACTCCGTCCTCCTGATCCTGCTACGTATCAGCTCGGTGGTACTCCTGGGACTTGTAGTCCTCCAGGAACTCCGGTGTTCTCCTAATGGGTCGTGGAGATCCCTGTAGGCTCGGACCCCGGCGTCCGGGTATACGTGCTGAGATGAGCTATTAAGGCTCCTCTGTCTCATTAACTTCCACTCGCCTTCAACCTATCTAGGTCCTCCTATTATCACACACGCTGGCAGTTGGTGAGCTGCCTCTTCGCCGCTCTCTAAGCGTCGGCACGCTTTCCACTGAGCTATACTTCAGATCAGCTCTGACTAGGCTAAAGTGATTCCTTCTCACCCGTACTAGCCTCCACTTACTCAAATTGAACTGACTGAACAGCTCTGCACTTCTCTCCTCTGGTGTCTTAAGGAGATCCGAGATCTGTCTCTGTCTGATCTCTTCTCTTTCTCTTCCTTTCTCTTTCTCCTCCTTTCTCTTTCTGAGGCAAACTGAAACTAAAACTGGTTTTTATGCGTCTTACACAGCTCCCTCTAATGGTCTTTTTAGGTAAGCTGCATGTGTGTGTGCATAATGACCTCTAGTGGGATCTTCTGTCAGTGCACCCCTCTGGAAGATGTGGATTCAGTCACAACTGGGCTCCACATGTACAGCGTCGCTCCAGTCCTTTTCTCAGTGACGTCACCGATCTTTAGACTCTGGATCACGTTGAGCTCTGTGTATGTAATGTAGTGTAGGGTCATTGTGTTAATATACTCACCTACTGCCATCTTCTCCAGTATACAGCTCCGCTCCAGTCCTCTTCTCAGTGACGTCACCGATCTTCAGACTCTCTGGATCCCACTATGCTCTGTGTATGTAAGGTAGTGTAGAGGCATTGTGTTAATATACTCACCTACTGCCATCTTCTCCAGTATACAGCTCCGCTCCAGTCCTCTTCTCAGTGACTCACCGATCTTCAGACTCTCTGGACCACACTGCTTTCTGTGTGACCCGTTAGTGGCTTTTACAATGTAAGTCTAAGAGTGTCAGAAAGAGGCGCCATTGACTTGCATTGTAAAAAAGTCTCCTGGCTTAAGCATAGAGTGATCCAAAGAGTCCGCAAAGTGGTGATTTCACTCAGAAAAGGATCGGAACAGCGCGAGATTGCAGAGAAGGCAGCAGTAGGTGAATAAATTAACACACAGATTTTATGAAAGCATTCACAGATTTAGTAAAAAAAAAAAAATCAAAATACGTCATGGGAGATGCCATTGAGTAATTGTGCAGGGAAACAGTGAAAAGACCACAGAGGCACATAGCATAACCTCTGTGTGTGAACGTAGCCTCAAAGCCTTGCCTGCAGCAGACTGGCCTAAACAGTTGCACCTTTTTGTCCTTAGACACATTATGTCCAGGCTGCATGATATAAGGATTAGTACACTTATTATTCTGTGCTGTGTGGCTGATAGCAGCAATATCACAGTTTATTAGAGGAAATGCTCCCCTTGCTGCTTCCTGCCCTTCTTACAGTGAACAGGACAAGACGGTAGTACAATTTCAGGCGACAGACGGTTTTCTATTAATTTTTATGCTTATTAAAGAACATGCTTGAAACAAACTACCGAAAGTGAGACTTTGATATTTCTGAGCAAATATTTGGTGTTGAGCAACTCTGCTAATAACAGATCGTCTTTTTTTTTTCCAAAGCCCTAGTAATGAAATAGGAATACATCAAACAATGTAGCTAAATAGTTTTTAACTTTGCTTTATCTGCTACCTGCAAGAAACATAAAGTTTATAGAAATTAAGAATTACATATGATTTAAAGTAAGATTTACGAGATGTCCAACTGAATCCATGTAGGATATAACTTGTGCCATTTTCTTTGCTTGCCTTGATGCCATCACTTTGTTACAGTGAAACCTCAATGGAGCGTAATATCAAGTTTAATAAGATATTCCAGGTACTGTGTGATCCACCAAAAAGCAATTCTCCTTGAGAAGACAGTTTAATGGAAGTGATTAAATGTTGCGATTCATGTCCTCTCATTTATGTTTAAAGGAAGACTATTACACATACTCATAGCCAAACGTTCTGAGACTGACATAAATTTTGGTTTTCATGAAGTTTGCTTGTTTCATTTTTTTAGGTCTTTTAGTCAGATGTTTCTATGAGGTACAATTGGCATGTCATATTTCTATTGTCAAATTCGTCAAGTTAATTCAAAGTCTTGACATGTCTAGTGTTGACTCTTATTGTATAAGATTTCTGCAATTTGCCCTGCAGCTGGATATCAGTTTTTGGCCCAAATCCTGACTGATAGCAACTAGTGATGAGCGCAGGTGCTTGTTATTTGAGTTGGCCAGGGTGCTTGGGTATGTACCGATTACGCGGGTTCTCGAGAGATGTTTGCTCCCCCGCGGCCGCATGTTTGGTGGCTGTTAGACAGCCACAGGACATGCTGGGATTGCCCGTGTTTGTCACGCAATCCCGCATTTTTTGTGGCTAACAGCCATGAAACATGGGGGCACAAACATCTCAGTCGAGCACCTGCAATATTCGGTGCATACACAAGCACCCTTGGCAAACTCGAGTAACGAGCGCTTGCACTTGTTTGTCCACCTACTTTTTCAGGATTGACCACAGGTTCTCAATGAGATTGTGTTTTGGGGAGTTTCCTGACAGTAGACCCAAAATGTAAATGTTTTGTTCACCGAGCAACTTGCCTTATGTCATTTTGCTCTATTATGCTGTAAAAAGCATTGTTCATCCCAAATTGCTCCTGGATCGTTGGAAGTTGCTCTTTGTGGATGTTGAGATACCATTCTCCATTAATGACAGTGTTATTACTAAAAATTGTGAGTGATCTCACTACTTTGGATGAAATGCAACCTCACATCTCAGGATGCTATACTGTTGGTATGACAGACATATGGCTCATGGAAGTACTCACCTTTTCTTCTATCGACAATCATTCTTTCAGATATAACGAACAGTCCTTAGGGGGCTTTGTGAGAGAAAATACATTATTGCAGTCCAATCCTTGTACTTCTCTTGAATGTGCTTGATGTTTTTCTTGGAGAGAAGTGGTTTCTTTGCTGCCTTTCTTTACAGCAGGCTATCCTCCTAAGCCTTTGCCTCACAGTACACTGACACCTTTCCTGCTGCCATTCCACAGCTAACTTTGCTCTGATATTGAATCGATTCCATAGGTGAATCATCTTTATGTAACGAAGTGGCCCGGGGTGGTAGTCCCAGCCGAGTCAACCAAGCCACAGTGGGTGTACACACCGCCACTTCGTACAGAAATGGGCAGGACAGACGCAATTCCAGGCTCAACTGCAGTCCAACAGGGAAACAATTTAATAAAAGGGATGAATAAAGTGCAACATTAACTTCATGCTCTCTCCCTAACGATGTCCACGGCCTACCCACGGCAACCGAAAGAGGAGCTAGTCCATATGCTGGACTCTGGATGCTTGAAGTCCCTTTTGCGAGGCACTTACGTAGTCCTAGTGCCTGTTGTACTGTCCAAAGATCCGGGGCAGCACCCTTTGTCCCTCCTGTGGTCCAGGCAGCAGTCTTTACCCCTCATGGGGTCCAGGCAAGGCTCCCAGCCGCAGCTGAGCATCTGCCCTGGGTAAACGTGCCCGGCTCTCTCCTGCTCCCTTTTTAGCCGTTAGCCCAACCTCCCAGGTTAACCCCTTCTGTCCCTAGCTTTAATATGTGCATGACAAACAGCACAATGCACAATGAAACTACATAACACATTTCACAATACATACTAAGAACAATGCAAAACACATACATTACAATAAGGGTCAGCTAGAGCCCGTGTGGAGGGGAGGGAAACGAGGTTCCCCGCCCCACCTCCTTACATTTACAAGATGATCCTGGCACTTGCTGGACTTTCATTATTGCCATAAAGCCTTCTTCAAAGCTATTGAACCTCTCTCTTTGAAGTTCTTTATGATCTGAGAAATGGTTGATTTAGGGGCAATCTTACAAATGGCAATGTACTTGCCTGTAAAGCCATTTTGATGCAAAGCAATGATAACTGCACATGTTTCCTTGGAGAAAAACATGGTTAAAAGAAGAAGGCAATAATTTCAAGCACTAGCCTCCATTTAAAGCTACCAAACTGCTCTTATAAGTCAGTCAGAATTGAGGAGTAATAGGAGATGGAAGTTTCTGGTTGACAGCGCTGCTGCTGGAAAAGTTGTCATTCCATGCTGTGGTAGTATTTAATAGTAGCTTTATTACACACATCAAGTTTGTACCAAACTTTAAAGAAAAAACTAGACTACATATGTTGAAAAACAAACTTGATACACGTAACATAGCTACTGTTACATACTATCATAGTGTGGAACGACTACTTTTCCAGCAGCGCGGGCAACCAGAAACATCCATCTCCTTTTACTCCTCAGTAAATTTGCAGATGAAGATTTCCTTCTATCCGTGAGTGTGACTTCAGCAGCTGTATACTCTATGGGCATGCAATGGGTTTATGACTAGAGTTGAGCGAATTTGCTTGGTTCCCTGCTTATTCAGCAAGCTATAGCGCTTACTGAATAAGCTGCAGAGGGAACCTGACTTCCTGGATCGTGCCGGCTGATCAGCTGTTAGGTTCCACAGCTGCATGTGTCGCGGCGTTTGACAGTCACGACACATACATTGAGAGCCTGTTTGTGTCATCTAAGTCAGTCTGCTGGGGAGGCTGAGCAGGCTGGATGTGCCTTGATGTTGAAGAAAGAGTCTTCAAAAGCCGTGTGCACCAAACTGCAAGAATCAGTGGTTGCAATGGACGCTAGCAGTTTTGTTTGACCAAACTAGTGCTACCTCAGTGGTGCCTGAAGTAGTTGCAGTCTATACTGTTAGTGCATGGATAAGGCTAGGGATTTATGTTTAAGAATTTGTTTTTGGTGCTGTGGAAATAAACATTATTCCGACTATGACATCAAACCGTGTGCCTGTGTGAAAGCTACCGACTGCCAGAGAGAGTGAACCCCTTTTATATATATGTGAGTGTGTATGTATGTATATACAGTATATATGTGTATATATACAGTACAGACCAAAAGTTTGGACATACCTCATTCAAAGATTTTTCTGTATTTTCATGACTATGAAAATTGTACATTCACACTGAAGGCATCAAAACTATGAATTAACACATGTGGAATTATATACTTAACAAAAAAGTGTGAAACAACTGAAAATATGTCTTATATTCTAGGTTCTTCAAAGTAGCCACCTTTTGCTTTGATTACTGCTTTGCACACTCTTGGCATTCTCTTGATGAGCTTCAAGAGGTAGTCACCGGAAATGGTTTTCACTTCACAAGTGTGCCCTGTCAGGTTTAATAAGTGGGATTTCTGGCCTTATAAATGGGGTTGGGACCATCAGTTGTGTTGTGCAGAAGTCTGGTAGATTCACAGCTGATAGTCCTACTGAATAGACTGTTAGAATGTGTATTATGGCAAGAAAAAAGCAGCTAAGTAAAGAAAAACGAGTGGCCATCATTACTTTAAGAAATGAAGGTCAGTCAGTCTGAAAAATTGGGAAAACTTTGAAAGTGTCCCCAAGTGCAGTTGCAAAAACCATCAAGCGCTACAAAGAAACTGGCTCACATGAGGACCGCCCCAGGAAAGAAAGACCAAGAGTCACCTCTGCTTCTGAGGATAAGTTTATCTGAGTCACCAGCCTCAGAAATTGCAGGTTAACAGCAGCTCAGATTAGAGACCAGGTCAATGCCACACAGAGTTCTAGCAGCGGACACATCTGTACAACAACTGTTAAGAGGAGACTTTGTGCAACAGACCTTCATGGTAAAATTGCTGCTAGGAAACCACTGCTAAGGACAGGCAACAAGCAGAAGAGACTTGTTTGGGCTAAAGAACACAAGGAATGGACATTAGACCAGTGGAAATCTGTGCTGTGGTCTGATGAGTCCAAATTTGAGCGCTTTGGTTCCAACCACCGTGTTTTTGTGCGATGCAGAAAAGGTGAACGGATGGACTCTACATGCCTGGTTCCCACCGTGAAGCATGGAGGAGGAGGTGTGGGGGTGCTTTGCTGGTGACACTGTTGGGGATTTATTCAAAATCCCCAACAGTGTCACCAGCAAAGCACCCCCACACCATCACACCACCTCCTCCGTGCTTCACGGTGGGAACTAGGCATGTAGAGTCCAGCCGTTCACCTTTTCTGCGTGCAAAGCAGTAATCAAAGTAAAAGGTGGCTACTTTGAAGAACTTAGAATATAAGACATATTTTCAGTTGTTTCACACTTTTTTGTAAAGTGTAATGTATAATTCCACATGTGTTAATTCATAGTTTTGATGCCTTCAGTGTGAGTCTACAATTTTCATAGTCATGAAAATACAGAAAAATCTTTGAATGAGAAGGTGTGTCCAAACTTTTGGTTTGTACTGTATATTTTTGAGTAAAATGTAAATTGCTCTTTTATTCTATGAACTACTCACAACATGTCTCCGAATTTCCAAGCAATACATTTTGTCTTTATTTTCAGAAAGTGAGAAATGGTCAAAATAACAAAAAAAATGCAGTGCTTGCAGACCTCAAATAGCGCCAAGAAAACAAGTTCATAATCATTTAGAAACAACAGTACTAATGTTTTAACTTGGAAAAGTTCAGAAATCAATATTTTGTGGAATAACTATGATTTTTAATCACAGCTTTCATGCGTCTTGGCAATGTTTCACACTGCTTTTGGGTGACCTTATGCCACTCCTGGTACAGAAATTTAAGCAGTTCTTTGTTTGATGGCTTGTGACTATCCATCTTCCTTTTGATTACATTCCAGAGATTTTCAATGGGGTTCAGGTCTGAAAATTGGGCTGGCCATGACAGGGATTTGATGTGGTGGTCCTTCATCCACACATTGATTGACCTAGCATTGTCCTGCTGGAAGAAAACAGTCCTCAGAGTTGGGGAACATTGCCTGAGCAGAAGGAATCAACTGTTTTTCCAGGATAACCTTGTATGCAGCTTGATTCATACATCATACTCAAAGATTAACCTGCCCAATTCCAGCCTTGCTGAAGCATCCCCAGATAATCACCGATCCTCCACCAAATTTCACAGTGGGTGCAAGACACTGTGGATTGTACGCCTCTCCAGGTCTCCGTCTAACTATTAGACGACCAGGTGTTTGGCAAAGCTGAAAATTAGACTCATCAGAGAAGATTACCTTACTCCAGTCCTCTATGGTCCAATCCTTCTGGTCTTTGGCAAGCTTCAGCCTGGCTCTCCTTTGCTTCTCATTGATGAAAGGCTTTTTTCTAGCTTTACATTACTTGAGCCCTGCCGTACACTTCACCCCAGCTGCCATTTGCCATTCCTTTTGTAGGTCACTTGATGTCATCCTTTCAGTTGCTGAGTGACATTCAAATAAGATGACAGTCATCCCGGTCAGTGGAGAGTCGTTTTCACCCTCTGCCGGTTTGTAGCTTTGTTGTCCTCAATGTTTGCTGCTTGACCTTGTTGTAATGGACTGCCGTCTTAGAAAATTAGATATTTTAAGTATGGAGGCAACATGACGCTCACTGTATTCCTCTGCTAGTATAGCCAGAATTGAGCCCTTCTTTTCAACTCCTTTGGCATGGTTAAAAGTTATTTTTTCATTCCTATTACTTTTGGGATATTACTAGCACTTGTTTTGCCATCCAGCTTGTCCTATTGCAAGAGGATTGTGAACACCACAGCAGGTTTTTTTTATACTTTCCTTCGTTAAATAAGATTTGGTTCAGGTGATCACCTTCTCAGAAGCACATTAAGTAGAATGAGGTGTACTCTGGTTGGAATTCAACTGACACTGGAATGGAATGGCTGTCAGACATATAGAGAAGGGTCATTCCATGGTAACTTACATTACAGTCACAAGCCAAAAACTGGCTACAGACTGTTCTATGAAGGCAGCCACAAAAATGAGTGAATGTATATTGTACATTAAACTATTCTCAATAGATTTCAACACAGTTTGATTTTTCAACAATAAAATTAAATACAAAATACAGTGTTATTACTTGAGAATTTACGTTACAAAAAAAGGAAAGGAAATTGTCCATCTGAGACTGCCAAGTTATCTGTTCTGGTAATCAGGGGAGAAGCATTATTTTTTATTGTATTAAAACACCATAGTTCAAGCAATTTGTTTCTCTCAAGTTAAATGCAACAGTTTTTATAATAAGAAATGTAGATAACTTACGTTACAACATAATATAGTAACTTACGTTACAAAGCTGATGGTAACTTGCATTACAATGAGTTACCTTCATAAGGGCTAAACTTTATGTAAGGTAAGTTACCATCATCTTTGTAACAAAAGTTACTATATTATGTTGTAACGTGAGCTACCATGGAATGACCCAGAAGCTGACTTTTATAAAACTGTGCAGTGGTCTCTTAATTTTTGCTACAGCTGTATATAATTGGCTGAATGCTTTAAAGGACCCAATATTTCATATAACTGAGAGTCGATACCATCTCAGAGTATGGCACTGTTCCCATGTACAGTCATGGACAAAAGTTTTGAGAATGACACAAATATTAATTTTTACAAAGTCTACTGCTTCACTTTTTCTAATGGCAATTTGCATATACTCCAGAATGTTATAAAGAGTGATCAGCTTAACAGCAATTACTTGCAAAGTCAATATTTGGCTAGAAAATGAACTTTATCCCCCAAAACACATTTCAACATCATTGCAGCCCTGCCTTAAAAGGACCAGCTAACCTCTTTTCAGTGATTGCTCCATTAACACATGTGTGGGTGTTGATGAGGACATGGCTGGAGATCAATCTGTCATGATTAAGTAAGAATGACACCACTGGACACTTTAAAAGGAGGCTGGTGCTTGGCATCATTGTTTCTCTTCTGTTAACCATGGTTATCTCTAAAGAAACACGTGCAGTCATCATTGCAATGCACAAAAATGGCCTAACAGGGAAGAGTATCGCAGCTAGAAAGATTGCATGTAAGGTTCTGTGTACATGTTCCTGAAACTCAGTTTTTCCGTCAGCCATTTTACTTTCTGTCTTGCTGCAGCTGTCTTGCCCTCAGTCAATATGGAGTTTCCAGCTTGCATGTTCCCGCCCTGATTCTCTCCCTCTTGCTTCTTAAGCAGCCACAGCTGAGCAATCAGTGCTTCAGAATCAAGCCTGCAGTGAACCTGTGACCTGACTCCTGGAAGCCTTGGACCTTGTACTCCAGTTATTTCCTATTGTGGAACTTTGGAACACTCGTGGACTTTGGAACCTTGCTATTTGATAAATCCACGTTTGCATGGACTTATGGTAACAGAGAAGAGATCCTGAACCTGTTGTGAGAGTGATTGCTGAGCTTAAGTTACTCTGGCCTGCTGTGTCTCCTGCTTTTGTATCTGCAAACTGTGTGACTATTATTGCCACTTGTATGAAGTAATACAAGACCTTCTATATCAAACCTGTGACTCCTGTGTTTTCATCGCACCCAAGCACAAGACACTATATGAACTGTACTCCTTACATTACAAGATTCTGAAGCCAAACGTTAGTGTCTGCTGGGTCTGGAAAGGCTGTGTCTGCTGTAACTGTGGATATCAGATGTCCGGTTGTACTTTCTGTGATGACAGTGGTTGTGACTTCTCACAACCATTCCAGGTGAGCAATTCCCTTAAGTTTTTTTTTCTGCAGTGTTACCACAGGTAAACACTATTGTTTTTTTTTTCTTTCCTCTTTTGTGTCTGCTGTAACTGTGGATATCAGATGTCCGGTTGAACTTTCTGTGATGATAGTGGTTGTGACTTCTCACAACCATTCCAGGTGAGCAGTTCCCTTAATTTTTTTTTCTCTCTGCAGTGTTACCACAGGTAAACACTATTGTTTTTTTTTTCTTCTCCTCTCCTTCCAGTACTCCTGTCTTAAAAGATCTGGAAAATGGAGGCCCGCATAAAGGAACTTTGCGGAGTGACTGATAACATCCTTGCAGATTTGCAGACTATAAAAACCCGTTTTACAAACCTACAGGACCTCACTAATCACAATTTGCAAGTGTTTGGACAGACTGCCCAGGATTTGCGAGCCAGGATTGAGGTTCTAGAGGAGCAAGTCCAGGCTTCTGCCGTAGCCCCGAGTTCTGGGATTCCTAAGTTGCCCCCTTTTCGTTTTGGCGGTGAACGTGAGAAATTCAGGGGATTTATTAATCAATGCAATCTTTTTTTTTTCTGCACATGCTTCACAATTTCCCACTGAACGATCTAAAGTGCTTACTATAATTATGTTGCTTACCAACAAGGCTTTGATGTGGGCAAACCCTCTGATTGAGACTGAGGATGAATGTTTGGATCATCTTGATGCTTTCATTTCAGCCATGGGGCAGGTGTTTGATGACCCCAATCGAGGTGCAACAGCTGAAGCAGCCATGTTAGCTTTGCGCCAAGGTAAGCACTCGGTAGCTGAATATGCCTTGGATTTCAGGAGATGGGCCCTTGATACCACCTGGGACAGTTCCGCCAAAAAATCTATTTTTTGAAAAGGGTTATCTCCACTGATTAAGGATGAACTTGCTCGTGCCGACCCTCCCACTGCGTTAGGTGACTTTATTAACTACTGCATCCGTATTGATACTCGTCTGACTGAACGCAGGCAAGAGAGATGGTTCGAAAGCAATCGCACTAACCTTTTCCTACCTTCCTCTCCAGCTAAGGAACCTTTGAGTAGGATCACATGGGAACCTGAACCTGAACCCATGCAGGTAGACTCTTTACAACGACGGGTTAGTGATGCACGCAAGGAACATCGTTTTAAGGAGAATCTATGTTTCTATTGTGGTAAGTCAGGGCACTTCATTATAAACTGCCCCAGCCGTTCTCGTAAGACTACTGCAGCACTCATTCACTGTGAGTGTTGCGAGAGGGGATCTGTTAGGTCCGAGCCTCAGGCTCCAGAGAGATCTGCAGCAACAGATCTTGATTTCTCGGACTTAAACTCCGTTACTTCTGAGGACGTTGACTGTGTAAACGCTGCAATTTTTCAAGTTTCCTCAGCGGTGTCCCAGCTGAGTTGTAAGAAAAACAATTCTCATTGCTTTCTTTCCATCAAACTCTGGGTTGACTCAGCTTGGGTGTCTAGCTCTGCTATGATCGACTCAGGGGCAAGTGGAAATTTTATGGATGTCTCCTTTGCTCTGAAACAGGGGATACGTTCAGTGAAGAAGGCTACTCCAGTACAGATGGAAACTGTGGATGGCTCCCTGCTGACCTCTGGACCAGTGGATCAGGAAACAGAGCCTTTGAGGGTTCTTATGGGTAAAGATCATCAAGAGAAACTGTCCTTTATGCTTATCTCTTCTCCCCACTTTCCCATTATTCTAGGGCTACCATGGCTGCAGGCTCAGAATCCTACCATTAACTGGGAGACCAAGGAATTACACTTTCCAGAGAAACAGATGAGTCCAAAAGTTTCAGCTTGCTCTGTTCCTAAAGGAACCATGTCAGTCCCTGAACTACCAGCTGTATACCAGGACTATGTGGATTTATGTGACAAGAAGAACGCTGACCAGCTTCCCCCTCACCGTCCATATGATTGTCCAATTGAATTATTGCCTGGAGCAGAGATACCTTTTGGTAAGATTCTACCCCCTGGCGGGGCCCGAGCTAAAGGCTTTAAAGGATTACATAGACGAAAATCTAGCCAAGGGCTTCATACGCCCCTCTTCATCTCCTGCAGGTGCACCCATCTTCTTTGTAAAGAAGAAAGATGGATCTCTGAGACCCTGCGTAGACTATAGGGAACTCAATAAGGTTACTATTAGAAACCGTTATCCATTGCCTTTAATCCCTGAGTTATTGGAGAGAGTGCGACATGCCAAAATTTTCTCTAAACTAGATCTCCGTGGGGCCTATAACTTAGTCCGTATTAGACCTGGGGATGAATGGAAGACTGCATTCAGGTCACGCTATGGACACTTTGAATATCTAGTTATGCCTTTTGGTCTGAGTACCGCCCCAGCCACTTTCCAACACTTGGTGAATGACATCTTCAGGGATCTCCTAGATACATTCGTGGTGATTTATTTGGATGATATTCTAATTTTTTCTAACTCCACAGAGGAACATCATGGACATGTGAGAATGGTCTTGGAACGTCTAAGACAAAATCATCTTTACATCAAACTTGAAAAGTGTGAATTCCATAGGACCGAAATTCAATTTCTGGGGTATGTACTGTCTACACAAGGAATTAGTATGGATGGAAGCAAGACCCAAGCCATCAAGGATTGGCCAAGTCCTAGAAATGTGAAGGAGGTGCAGCGCTTCATCGGGTTTGCCAACTTCTATAGACGTTTCATTAGGAATTTCTCTGAGGTAGTGTCACCTATCACCCAACTTACCCGGAAAGAGTCTAGGTTCTCCTGGACTCCCCAAGCCCAGGAAGCATTTTCCCGTCTAAAAGATAAATTTACCACTGCACCTATCTTAGTACATCCCAACCCCGAACTTGCCTTCATAATAGAGGTGGATGCTTCAGACTGTGCCGTTGGAGCTATACTCTCTCAGAGAACAGGGGAGAAGAATGTTTTGCATCCCTGTGCCTTCTTTTCCCAGCAGTTGTCTTCGGCTGAGAGGAACTACGATGTGGGCAATAGAGAGTTGTTGGCCATTATTGCCGCCTTCAAAGAATGGAGACACCTTCTTCAGGGAGCTGCACAGCAAATAGTCGTCCTGACAGACCATCGTAACCTTGAATTTATCAGGTCGGCTAAGTGCCTGACTCCTCGCCAGGCTCGCTGGAATCTTTTCTTAAACCAATTTAATTTTATCATTTCTTATAGACCAGGATCGCGCAATGGAAAGGCTGATGCACTCTCTAGGATTTATTCAGCAGAGACACGTCCACTTACTCCTCCTAAGACTATTCTTCCTGACTCTAGATTCCTGGGAGTGATTCATAATCAAGACCTACTTAAGGACATCAAGGAAGCATACCATGCGGATTCCTTTTTGGCACAACCCCCAAGGGACGTAAGTCTTGTCTTTAAGAATGGTGTGTGGATTCAGGGACAACGTCTGTATATTCCTGAAACAGTCAGATTAAGAGTATTGCAACTCATTCATGATTCCAAGATAGCTGGGCATAGAGGAATTCTAAAGACACAGGAATTTCTTTCTCGTTTCTTTTGGTGGCCCACTTGCAGGAAGGATGTTTTAAACTATGTCACTTCATGTGAAGTCTGTGCAAGATGCAAAACACCTCGCTCCTCACCAACTGGTCTGTTGCAACCTCTTCCACCCCGTCCCGCCCGTGGGGATCCATTTCTATGGACTTCATTGTGGAGTTACCAACCTCTCAGGGGAAGAACACCATTCTAGTGGTGGTTGATCGTTTAACAAAAGCAGCTCATTTTATCCCTTGTGTCGGCTTACCCACTGCAAGACAGACATCAGATTTGATGATTAAAAATGTGTTTCGTTTACATGGAGTACCAGATGAGGTTATTTCGGATCGAGGGGTGCAATTCACTTCAAGGTTTTGGCAAAATTTCTGTGCAGCATTGGACATTAAAGTGAACCTTTCTTCTGCTTTTCATCCTCAGACTAATGGACAGACGGAACGAACCAATCAGACCCTGGAGCAGTATCTTCGCTGCTTTATCTGCCACCTACAGGATGATTGGGTGGATCTACTTCCACTGGCTGAGTTCTCTTATGACAACTCTCAGAGCGCCTCCACTAAGCAGTCTCCTTTTTACTAGAATTTAGGTTATCATCCTAATATTCTTCCTCGATTTCCCATAGAAACGCCTTTGCCAGCAGTGGCTGAAAGAATCACGTCTTTACAAAAGAATATGGATCTTCTAAAGGGAAATCTGGAATTGGCTCAGGAAAGGTACAAGAAAGCCGCAGATAAATTTCGTAAACCTGCACCAGCTTTCAAGGTAGGAGACCTGGTCTGGCTGTCAACCAGAAATCTTAAGTTAAGAATTCCATCATCTAAGTTGGGACATAAATACATTGGACCTTATAAAATCAGTAAAATTATAAGTGCTGTCGCTTGTCGTCTTCAACTGCCCAGAACTATGAGAATCCACCCTGTCTTTCATGTATCTCTACTAAAGGCTGCGACACCCAATACGTTTCCTGGACATTCTTCTCCTTGCCCTGACCCAGTGCTAGTCGATGGTCAGGAAGAATTTGTGGTGGAAAGGATTCTAGATTCCAGGTTGTATAGAAATCAGTTACAATATTTGATTAAATGGCATGGCTACCCAGTGGAGGACAATTCATGGGAGCCAGTCAATAACGTTAATGCTCCTCGCTTGCTCCGTCAGTTTCATCAGAGGTACCCACACAAGCCTGGTCTGAGGTCATCCGGAGGTTGTCCCTAAGGGGGGAGTAATGTAAGGTTCTGTGTACATGTTCCTGAAACTCAGTTTTTCCGTCAGCCATTTTACTTTCTGTCTTGCTGCAGCTGTCTTGCCCTCAGTCAATATGGAGTTTCCAGCTTGCATGTTCCCGCCCTGATTCTCTCCCTCTTGCTTCTTAAGCAGCCACAGCTGAGCAATCAGTGCTTCAGAATCAAGCCTGCAGTGAACCTGTGACCTGACTCCTGGAAGCCTTGGACCTTGTACTCCAGTTATTTCCTATTGTGGAACTTTGGAACACTCGTGGACTTTGGAACCTTGCTATTTGATAAATCCACGTTTGCATGGACTTATGGTAACAGAGAAGAGATCCTGAACCTGTTGTGAGAGTGATTGCTGAGCTTAAGTTACTCTGGCCTGCTGTGTCTCCTGCTTTTGTATCTGCAAACTGTGTGACTATTATTGCCACTTGTATGAAGTAATACAAGACCTTCTATATCAAACCTGTGACTCCTGTGTTTTCATCGCACCCAAGCACAAGACACTATATGAACTGTACTCCTTACATTACATTGCACCTCAGTCAACAATCTATCTCATCATCAAGAACTTCAAGGAGAGAGGTTCCATTGTTGCCAAAAAGGCTCCAGGGCACCCAAGAAAGACCAGCAAGCGCCAGGACCATCTCTTAAAAGTGTTTCAGCTGCGGGATCGGGCTACCAGCAGTGCAGAGCTTGCTCAGGAATGGCAGCAGGCAGGTGTGAGTGCATCTGCACGCACTGTGAGGCGGAGACTCTTGGAGCAAGGCCTGGTCTCAAGGAGGGCAGCAAAGAAGCCACTTCTCTCCAGAAAAAACATCATGGACAGACTGATATTCTGCAAAAGGTACAGGCAGTGGACTGCTGAGGACTGGGGTAAAGTTATTTTCTCTGATGAATCCCCTTTTTGATTGTTTGGGACATCAGGAAAACGCCTCATTCGGAGAAGACAAGGTGAGCTCTACCACCAGTCTTGTCTCATGCCAACTGTTAAGCATCCTGAAACCATTCATGTGTGGGGTTGCTTCTCAGCCAAGGGAATCGGCTCTCTCACAGTCTTGCCTAAAAACACAGCCATGAATAAAGAATGGTACCAGAATGTCCTCCAAGAGCAACTTCTCCCAACCCTCCAAGAGCAGTTTGGCAATCAACAGTGCCTTTTCCAGCATGATGGAGCACCTTGCCATAAAGCAAAGGTGATAACTAAATGGCTCAGGGAACAAAACATAGAGATTTTGGGTCCATGGCCTGGAAACTCCCCAGATCTTAATCACATTGAGAACTTGTGGTCAATCATCAAGAGACGTGTGGACAAACAAAAACCTAAAAATTCTGACAAAATGAAAGCATTGATTGTGCAAGAATGGACTGCTATCAGTCAGGATTTGGTCCAGAAGTTGATTGAGAGCATGCCAGGGAGAATTGCAGAGGTCCTGAAGAAGAAGGGTCAACACTGCAAATATTGACTTGCTGCATTAACTCATTCTAACTGTCAATATAAGCTTTTGTTACTCATATGTTTGCAATTATATTTCTGTCTGTGATAAAAACATCTGTCAAACACACATAAAAACCAGAGGGCAGCAGATCATGTGAAAATATAATATTTGTGTCATTCTCAAAACTTTTGGCCATGACTGTAGTGTGATGTTGTTTTTGTTTGTTGAAAGTTTTCCGAGATTTAACTGTTCAAGCAAAGTAGATATGGGTTAATGAAAACTCATGCCCACTATGGGTTTACAGAGGCTGTTTGACTTTACATTTATTGCTGCATTTTTTCCTTATACATGTAAAAAACATAGTTGAGTGTGTAAGTGCAGAATCCTAGCACTTCTGTACTAAATAATGCATACTAAAAAGCTGATTCTAGTCTGCAGCAAAAAAAGACGAAAAGGCATAGAAAAAAACAGCAAAAATGCAATTAGCACAGTAAATTGCTATGTAGTATTTTGGTGCTGAAACCTGCAGACAAATACAGCGTTTTTACATGTGAAAACATTGTGCAATGTGCCGTTCACATATTTTTTTTCTTTCATTTTTTTAATTCCATTTCAGAGGTATACATCGAGAGGATCTACGAACATTTACTTTTGCCAAAAGACAATATACACTTTTTTTTATTGCATATGCTTTACTATACAGTAAAAAAAAAAGGTAATCATAAAAACTGTTTATTGCTCCCGTGTTTGCTAAAAGGATACTTCTCAGGCATATACTACATGTAGAGGAGCAAAATATGAAGGCAGCCAAAACATCTGTAGTACACGTCCCTTGCAGGTATAAATGGATATACTCGTCATATATATACCCGTATAGATTATCTCTGCCAGTGCACCCTGTTTTCTGCACGTGCATGTTTTATCTTTCCCTTCTCTCCGCATACCTGGTTGTGTCCAATAAACTTTTGTACTCGTATAACATTTGGGATGTTTGATGGTTTGTGCTTGGGTTCTTTTGTGGTTATCCCCTCTGTTCTGTGGATTCCATGGGATAAGGGACTGGGACAGCCACCGATCTCAAGAATCGGGGCTGTTAAGAACCCTATGTGAATGGAACGGAGGTTGATCATGTGCTCTGCTGCTCCACTGTGAACTAAGGGAGTGCCGAAGACCAGCTGAGCGAAGCCCTCCGCTATTTCCTGCCATCCCATTAAGAATGAATGCAATGTGCAAGTTCAACCCCACGACATTTACATGGGGCTCTTCGCAGCCCCGTTTCTTGAGATCGTTGGGTGTACCAGTGTTGGACCCCCAACAACCTGGAGGTTATCCTCTAGCAAATGGATAAAGGATAACTTTCGAACATGAAAATGCTCATTTAACTTAAGACGGTTGCAGTCACACAGAAGTGCCATGTGCTCCATGCGAATAGACCGGTACTACAAATGCCATATAGTAGGTGGTGGCCACATTGCCTTAGGTGTTGAGCAGAAAATAGAAATGGATTAAAAAGGCATGGGAAATATAAATCAAGGTCTTATTTTTACTGCTGGATCTACTCCTGACTTTGGGTAAAAAGAAAAAAAACGCACCTCAAACTAAATAAAAACTTCATGTGTGATTCCAGTCTAACAGTTTATTCAGACATCTGATTTTCTCCTATGAATGCTATTCGTGTTTTTCACGGATATTACTTGTACCTGTGTAGTCTGTGGGGCAATTCACATGTCTAAGTGCAAAATCGCAGGGATATGTCCAATTTTGATCCAGGTGTCAGGGTCTGTGAAAAAACTGGACAGCACTCGGATGGCATTTGCGTGCTGTTCAATTTTCGCGGACTGTCACATCACATAGACGAAGGTGGATATATTGCAGATTTCCTGTCTTTTCTTTCCTGGTCTAAAATACACAGAACATTACAGTAGCAGAAAAGTAGATGATTATTTTTTTTCTGAACACTTCATACTGAAAATCACTTTGCAGAGTTTTAAATTAAAAACACCGACACTTATGTTTCTGTGACCAGTTGCCTGATCCTCTGCCAATCATCGCCAAAGCTATAAAAGGTGATTCAGATAGTCACAAATATTTAGGAGGTAAATCTCCATGATGAGACGTTTTAGATCTGAGCATTCATTACAATGAAATAATAAAATAATGAGGCCCGTTTCATTTTAGCCATGTGATGTCCCTGGTCAAGTGGAGATGTACAGTCTGCCTTAGGGCAAATATCTTCACTATTAACGTAGCACCTATTTGCTAATGAGGAAGTACACAGTTTCCTCTTTGATCCACTAATTTTCGTTAAACACAGAGGAGGATACTTTACTGATTTTGAAGTTTGATTTATCTGATCCATAACTCAAACCAAAACAGGCTTTGTCTGAATATTAACAATAAGTATACATTTACTGTGTGAAAAATATGATTGTTGGTATAACCCTTTAAACACAAAAGGGCAGATTATTAAGACACAACTATGTAAAGAACTGAGCTACTCTTCACTGTCCTTCCTACAAAGGCACACACCTGCTTAGAAATATAGTAATATACAATATTTCTAATTGTAGAACCATAGAATGCATACATTTATTCTGGTAGGGAAAGTGTTGGGGGGTATTTATAGATTTGTTTATATGAGATTAGAAAATTGTGCTTTGTTTTAGAATTCAGATAAAATCCGACTCTTGTAAATTTATTTTTGTATAAAAAATGCGCGTAGGATAGTTAGTTTAATATTTAGAAAATCATTGGGGAATGATCTCTCTGCTGACAACTTCTATTTATCGTAACATATTTATAGTATTTATTTTCCTTCCTGGTGATCTCCTGATTTTCAGTGACTTCCTTCAGGAAAGCCCAATATAACCCCTTAATAAGGCAATCTTGAAATAAGCAGAAGCTCCCATGTCACCACAGAAGGTACACTGCCTCCCACTATTTCTATCACTCAGACTTAAGATTAAGACACTAGCTGAAAAATGTGGGCAAACCTGTACTTAATAATAAAAGTTACTAAGAAACCACTAAGAGAAATTATTTGGGGCATTTTGGTTTATGCTGTATCATAAGAACAGAACACAATTCCACTTTCCCTATTATTTGTCACATGGCCACTAACAGCCATAAAGCAAAATCTATTGGATGGAGTGGCTCTGAAGTAAAAAGACCAAAGCTTCATTCAAAATACAAGAAACAATGGAATGAAACTGAAAGGGAGAAGATACAGATTAGAAAAAACTTTTTGACAGTGAATGTGATCAATGAGTGGAACAGGCTGCCACAAGAGGTGGTGAGTTCACCTTCAATGGAAGTCTTCAAACAGAGGCTGGACAGACATCGTGAGAAATGGTTTAGTGCATCCTGTATTGGGCAGAGGGTTGGACACAATGACCCTGAAATAGGATATTATACTCCTTATTAAAGGCATGCATGTAAAGGCCTTATGATGTTGATTAAATCCTTACCTTGCTTGTAGAATTTCGTTTTAAAGAAATCCTGCATTTAAATTTCATGCTAATGAGTCGCAAGTAGGTGGGCACTGCAGTTGCAGCTTTCCTACATTTCTCATTTCAGAACAGACCTCTTTTCTCAGATGGACAGGTCACTTATTTCTCTGAGAAATGCTCCACAGGCCCAAGATTTTGTGCAGGCACCATACCTTCTGAGGAGACCACCCAAAATCTTGGGCCTGTGGAGCATTTCTCTTGAGAAAAAAAATGACCTCTACATCAAAGACAGGAGGTCTGTTGTGAAATTTAAATGTAGGATTTCATTAAAACTTCAAAATGAAATTCAGAGAAAGGCCTAAGATTTTGAGCAGGCTCTATCATTAGCCGAGGTGGTCGCCTCAGAAGGGGTGGTGCATGCACAAATCGATAGTTCAGCTCTTGTAATGTCATCAGGAGCTTTACTACTCAAGCACCTCACTCTCTGAGGAAAATGCCCCATGTAATGATTGTGTTTGTTCAGAATCTTGGGCAGAAGACGTTGTTCACTGAGGCAAGAGTGACGTTTCTGTCAGAGACCGGAGGCTAGCAGTAGGCGGAAAATGTGGAGAAAGGCAGGAGAGCTGCTCACCAAACTGCACTTGTGGCTCATTAGCATAAATGTAAATGCTGGATACCTATACAACTTCAAAACTATATTATACAAGCAAGGTAAGGAATAAATCAGCGGTAAAGCGCCTTTACACACATGCCATTAAGTAGAGGTATAATACACTGATGATGCAATCTCTTTAAAGAGGTTGTCCACTACTCAGACAACCCTTTATGAATCCCTATGTTTCCCCCCAATAAAATAAAAACACCTATACTCGCCTCCAATGCCGACTCTTCTGGGGCTTGTGTGACATAACAATGCTGTCAATCAGCGTAATCCCTACTGCCAATTAGCACTGCCTTCACTTTCCCCTCCTTCGGACATCAATCAAGACATCTGGAGGAAGTAAGATAGCAGCAGCAGCTCTCACGTTCTTCGGATGTCAATTATGTCCTTAAGGAAAGGAAAGTGAAGCCAGCGCTGATTAGCCGCAGGGATCGTTTGACAAAATGATATCACGTGAGCCCTAGGATAGCTAGTACTGACACCGCTGGAACAGCGCAAGTGAGGGGAGTATAGGTGTTATTATTTTACTGGGGAAACATTGGGTTTCAGAATGGCTTGTCTGAGTAGTGGACAACCCCTTTAAGGTCAATTACACTGCAAGATTATTGTGAAAGATTGTTCCGAGCAACACTCATTTCACAGTAAGCGCGCAGTCTAAATGGGCTGCCAATCATCTAACGAACAAGGAAAATCAACACTCATTTCACAGTAAGCGCGCAGTCTAAATGGGCTGCCAATCATCTAACGAACAAGGAAAATGCTTGTTCGTCAGGTGAAATGATCTTATCCTTACTTTCCAACTTTTGAAGAATAGAGAGTGACAAATTATGTGGCTTTTGTAGAATGCCATGGCAAATTTTAACCACGCCTCTAGCCACACTCCAAGTCACATCCATTTACTATCTCTTTATACCCTGGCAGGAGGAGATGTCAAGAAGGGGCAGTGGCAGTGAAGGACATTCAGTAGATGCCTGAGTCTACAGGGTGTAGACTGGACCCAAATCCAGAATGGTTGGGACTAGAGATGAGCAGAGATGAGAGGTCTCCGGTCCAGTGTCCAGGTCAGTAGTACCTGGCTGTTGGACAAGAGACCTGCAAATCTCTTGCCTTCTGGCTGCCCACTGTGCGGCTCTTGCTTTGCCATGGCTGGCGCGACGTTCATCTCTAGTTGGGACCTATGAATTTATTTTTTGTTCATTCATAGTTGTAGCCACCAGAACTTTCTTATTTTTATATAAGCTTCACTATATGACATCTAGGTTTTTTGTGTTTTTGGCTGGTCCGAACAACGAAAGCAATTGTTACCATCTACCTTTCGTGTCTCCCCTTTTCCTCATACATTGTACATTTGCGAGCAGGGCCCTCATTCCTCTTGGTATCTGTTTTGATCTGTGTTTATTGTTATGCTGTAATGTCTATTGTATGTCCCCTCTAAAATGTAAAGTGCTGCAGAATATGTTGACGCTATAGAAATAAAATTATTATTATTGCATTTTTGCTGCATTTTTTACGCCTTTTCCCTCTTAAGTGATTTTTTTATAGCACAGAAAAGCTTTGATTCTGCACTTAAAAAAAGTAACTTCTGCTCTTTACATGTGGTTTTTTAGGCTCCACATAGAAGCCTCTAAAGAAAAAAAAAACAGCAAAACAGGACAATTCAGTAGTGTCTTTATAGGCACAGTGGGCACAATTTTTATGCGATCACATCGGATTTGGTTGAAAAGTTAAACGCAGTAGAATTTCTGTACAAAAAAAGCTGAAAAATTAGAGCATTTACGCTACATGTGAACACTACCTATTGTAAATGTCCAAGCAAAGTGATTCCATGAAAATTCCTTCTCTTTCTAGGTCAAAAGATGCTGCTGAATTGTGGACTTTTTGGTGCTTTTTTTTGTCTGTAGTCTTCAATCTGGAGCTTGAAAAATTGCATGTAAAAAAAAACCCTCTTGCATTTTTAAGTGCAGAATCAAAGCTTTTCTGTACTATGAAAAAAAAGCGTTAAAAGCGTGGTTTCAAATCTGAACCAAAAATGCATCAAATAAGGGGGAAAAGACACAAAGGAGACACAGCAAACACACAATAATCAGAGAAGATTGTAATTGCACCCGCAGTAAAAATCAGTAGAAAAAAATGCAGCTTTTATTCTAAATGTGAACACGGCCTCGGTATTACATTTTTATTTTTTATGGTTTCAATGCAGGAAAACCAATCAATCCCGCTCCTTTTTTTACGCCAATTACTGATCACCATAAATAATCTGATTGCGAGTTGTACACAATATGGGACACCAAATATGTCTGTATTTTGCTGATTTGTGATGTTTATTACTTTGCAGTAAAAATGACTAACGTGTTTTTCATTAATTTTTTGTAATTTTATAAGAAGCAAAAAATCTTTTATTTTCTTGCTAAAATAAAGTGACATAAAAATACACTGCAATGTACAGGTGTGTCTCTGTGTACCTCTATAATGTGCCTGTGGGTTTGGTGGCTCCAATGCAGCTTCAAGTAGTGGAAATTCTCCCATTCTTGTCAATGTAGGCTGTGGCTCATACTTTTAGCTGCTGCTTTCAATTATGTAGGTTGTGCGTTAGATACCCAGGGAGACCGATCTCAAATAGAGAAAATTACATTTATGTAATTGTTTTTTTTTAGTAATTATTATATAGGAACAAAAAATCTGACTTTTCCATCACCTCCAGAATACAGGTACACAGAAATGCACTGCAATTTACAGATGTATCTCTATGTACCTGTATAATCTGCCTGTGGGTTCAGAGACTGCAGTGCAGCTTCAAGTATACTGTATCAGTGCAGGCTTCGGCTCATAGTTTTAGCTACTGTCTGCAATGTTAGAGGTTGTGGGTTATATACCCTGGGAAACCAGATCACAAAGAGTGTGCAGAGCAGAGTTGAGGGACCGAATCCCATGGGGGAAGAGCTACTGAGCGATGATAAAGACTGGAGAGAAGAGAGAGTAAGTGGAAGCCGAGACAAAGCCTTGACCTGTCGGAATAATGGGACTGACCCATCAAATTGGGATAGTCCTGCTGAGTTCGGGATAGACCTGCTGAATCCGGGACAGCAAGGAGATATCCTTTTGTGCCACACATAAGATCATCAAACTCGGCAGCACTTCGTCCTTCAGTCACACATTTTATGTTTTTAAACAGATGGCATTCAGGCACACGATACGTGTATCATGTGTTATGTCGCTTGTTCATCTTTGGTCCGCTTTACAGACGAATCTAGCACAAACTAATGAATGTATCGGCGAACAAAACGGACTGCATATGGATGCCGTCTGTTGCATGATTGTGCTGTCCATTTTTAAAGAGAACCTGTCCGCATGATTTTGTAATGTAAATACATGGCTGTAGTGGCGCTGTAATACTGATTACATTGATACCTGTAGTGAAGAAATTACTTTGTTGTTCTTCTTTAATGACCACTTGAACTTTTCTGCTAATTAGATTTCAGATGATCAATATCAGATATGTCTCCATGATTTTGCACAACTTGATCCTACCAAACTAAAATCGAATATGTGAGAAGCACCATAGGTACTAGTTATATCCATGAAAAATGGGTGTCTGAATGGGCCCTTTCTTACCGGCTGGATTTCCCACTACGTACAGCCAAATGCTGTAATCAGATTGTCAAGAAAGCTTTCTAAAATATGTGGGAGCTGTGTCCATAGAGGAGAACCCCTTCAGGGAGCATTTCTTTCATACTGGCCCTGTTTGTTCTAGTTTAGGTCATTAGGAAATAGAAATATACTGAACTCTGAAATATACCTTCCTTTAGCTTAAACAAATGTATACTTTTTTATTGGCATCCACTTTCTCCAATATAATTAAGATTAAAACATCTCCTGAATTTATTTTCTTCTCTGATAAATGGAATAAAATCATCTCTCTTTACATAGGGATTTTTCCTCCTGCCATGACCTTTGGATTTCCTTTTGGCAAAGATATTAATGGGAAGTGATCAGTATTAGTCACATAATTTGACATGGGGAATGTTACGGATACAACAGCAGATATTCTATGCAACATGGAAATATTAAACCCAACCCTAATACACTGATTTATCCTTCATAACGATAGTGGAAATGGCATTGTGTGACATGCATGTTGCATACATTATATCTGCGGATAAAACAGTTTAAAATGTTAAGGGTTCTAACACTATTTATCCTACATTTTTATGTTATTTTTATTTTGTTTCTTTTAAAAATGTTAGGCAAATCAAACTCATGACAGATGGCAAAGATTCATTTGCAGAGTTGTTCCAGAATATGAAGTATTTCTCCCAGAAAATTATTGCAATTACACATGTTTTGTTATACTCATGTTAATGTCCTCTGTATGTATTGGAACAACGCAAAAAAATTTAAAAATGGCAAATTGGACACAATTCCAAAAGTGGGACGGACAGAATTATTAGCACCTTTCCAAAATTGTGAGTAAACAACTTTGTTTCAAGCATGTCATGCTCATTCAAACTCACCTGTGGCAAGTAACAGGTGTAGACAATATAAAAATCACACCTGAAACCAAATAAAAAGGGAAGAAGTTGGCAAAAATTTTTGCATTTTGTATCTGTATATCCCACACTGAGCATGGACAACAGAAAGAGGGGAAGAGAACTGTCTGTGGATTTGAGAACCAAAATAGTTGAACAATATCAACAATCTCAAGGTTACAAGTCCATCTCCAGAGATCTTGATGTTCCTTTGTCCATGGTGTGCAACATAATCAAGAAGTTTAAAACCCAAGGCACTGTAACTAATCTCCCTGGATGTGAACGGCAGAGAAAAATTGATGAAAGGTTGCAATGCAGGATAGTCCAGATGGTGGATAAGCAGTTCCAATCAAGCTTCAAAGAAATTGAAGCTGTCCTGCAGGCTCAGGGTGCATCAGTGTCAGCGCAAACTATCTGTTGATATTTGAATGATATGAAACTCTATGGCAGGAGATCCATGAGAATCCCACTGCTGATAGAGACCTAAAAAAAAGCTAGACTGTAGTTTGCCAAAAAGCATGTGAGTAAGTCTAAAGCCTCTTGGGAAAGATGAGTTCAAGATAGCGCTTTTTGGTAAAGCACATCATTCTATTGTTTACTGAAAACTGAATGAGGCCTACAAACAAAAAAATACAGTACCTATAGTCAAATATGATGGAAGTTCAAAGATGTTTTGGAGTTGTTTTGCTGCCTCTGGTCCTGGATGCCTTGACTGTGTGCAAGGCATCATGAAGTCTGAAGATTACCAAAGGATTTAGAGTCGCAATGTAGTGCCCAGTGTCAGAAAGCTGGGTCTACGTCCTAGGTCATGGGTCTGTCAGCAGTGACCCCAAACATACTTCAATAAGCAACCAGAAATGGATGGAAACAAAGCGCTGGAGAGTTCTGAATCAGCCAGCAATAACTCTGTATCTAAATCCCATTGAACACCCGTGGAGAGATCTTAAAATTGCCGTTGAGAAGGCACTCTTCAAATATAAGAGACCTGGAGCAGTTTGCAAAAGAAGAGTGATCCAAAATTCCTTTTGAGAGGTGTAAGAAGCTTGTTGATGGTTATAGGAAGCGATTGATTGCAGCTATTTATTCCAAAGGGTGTGCAACCCAATATGAAGTTGAGGGTACCAACAATTTTGTCCAGCCCATTTTTGGGGTTCTGTGTGAAATTGTCCAATTTGCATTTTTTTCCTCTTTTATTTATTTTGTGTTGTTCTAATACACACAAAGTAAATAAACATGTGTATTGCAAAATGTGTAATTGCAATAATTTTCTGGGAGAAACACTTTATTTTCTGGAACAATTTCAAGGGTGCCAACACTTTCGGCCATGACTGTGTCGTGGGTGTGGGTGAATAGTATGTACGTGTGTATATAATATACAGTGCCTACAAGTAGTATTCAACCCCCTGCAGATTTAGCTGGTTTGATAAGATGCAAATAAGTTAGAGCCTTCAAACTGCAAACGAGAGTAGGATTTATTAACAGAAGCATAAATCTTACAAAACAAAAAGTTATGTTGCTCAGTTGAATTTTAATAAATTTTAAACATAAAAGTGTGGGTCAATTATTATACACCCCCTATGTTTAATATTTCGTGGAATAACCCTTGTTTGCAATTACAGCTAATAATCGTCTTTTATAAGACCTGATCAGGCCGGCACAGGTCTGTGGAGTTATCTTGGCCCACTCCTCCATGCAGATCTTCTCCAAGTTATCTAGGTTCTTTGGGTGTCTCATGTGGACTTTAATCTTGAGCTCCTTCCACAAGTTTTCAATTGGGTTAAGGTCAGGAGACTGACTAGGCCACTCCAACACCTTGACTTTTTCCCTCTTGAACCAGGCCTTGGTTTTCTTGGCTGTGTGCTTTGGGTCGTTGTCTTGTTGGAAGATGAAATTACGACCCATCTTAAGATCCTTGATGGAGGAGCGGAGGTTCTTGGCCAAAATCTCCAGGTAGGCCGTGCTATCCATCCTCCCATGGATGCGGACCAGATGGCCAGGCCCCTTGGCTGAGAAACAGCCCCACAGCATGATGCTGCCACCACCATGCTTGACTGTAGGGATGGTATTCTTGGGGTCGTATGCAGTGCCATCCAGTCTCCAAACGTCACGTGTGTGGTTGGCACCAAAGATCTCGATCTTGGTCTCATCAGACCATAGAACCTTGAACCAGTCTGCCTCAGAGTCCTCCAATGATCATGAGCAAACTGTAGACGAGCCTTGACATGACGCTTTGAAAGTAAAGGTACCTTACGGGCTCGTCTGGAACGGAGACCATTGCGGTGGAGTACGTTACTTATGGTATTGACTGAAACCAATGTCCCCACTGCCATGAGATCTTCCCGGAGCTCCTTCCTTGTTGTCCTTGGGTTAGCCTTGACTCTTCGGACAAGCCTGGCCTCGGCACGGGAGGAAACTTTCAAAGGCTGTCCAGGCCGTGGAAGGCTAACAGTAGTTCCATAAGCCTTCCACTTACGGATGATGCTCCCAACAGTGGAGACAGGTAGGGCCAACTCCTTGGAAAGGGTTTTGTACCCCTTGCCAGCCTTGTGACCCTCCACGATCTTGTCTCTGATGGCCTTGTAATGCTCCTTTGTCTTTCCCATGTTGACCATGTATGAGTGCTGTTCACAAGTTTGGGGAGGGTCTTAAATAGTCAGAAAAGGCTGGCAAAAGAGATCATTGATCCACACATGTGAAGCTCATTATTCTTGGTGCCTGAACTACTTCTTAATACTTTAGGGGGACCAAACAGAATTCTTGTGGTTTGAGGGGTTGAATAATAAATGACACTCTGAATTAACTTTTAACGTTTTAAAAAAAAAAAAAAAAAATTACAACAAAAATTTTTGCAGCAGTGCATTTCCCACTTCCAGGCTGATCTACAGTACAAATGTCACAATGCCAAGTTAATTCCGCATGTGTCAACCAGCTAAATCTGCAGGGGGTTGAATACTACTTGTAGGCACTGTATACTATATTATATATAGTATTTAGCATAACTGGTTATTGTTAGTACATAAAAATCTACCGAATACCGTATTGTTCTTATTCAGTAGATTACCACCAGATGGCAGCATTTAATTTTGAAAGTATTTGTAATCTACCACCATGGGGGGGCATTCACAGTGAGATACAGCTGTGCATCAAAATTCTTCAACATCGTGTACAAACAAGATTTCATATGATTTGGAATTAGATAATATATTAATGCTATGCATTTTATTTTCTTATTATTTAACTTTACCAAAGCACACCCACACTGACATTTTTGAAATTACCACCAGATATTGCAGTGAATATGTGGGGGGATCTTTTTAGAGGAGATGGATTGTTAGCATAAAATATGGTGACACTGAATATCTGTAACAGGAAATCTGATCTGGATTAGGTGTTGTCTATTCAAAAGATAACATACCGTACATAAAAAGATGCCATAATATACATATACAATTAGGTCCAGACAGGGTCGGACTGGGGCGCCTGGGGCCCACGGGAAGAATTGACTCCAGGAGCCCACCCTACAGCTATATACAAATACCTGTTCGGCATTATTCTCATTATAGTGCAGCGACGACTGTAAAACACAGGCGGCTCCTGCACATTTACTATGCACCACTATAACTGGGATGTATAATTCCGGTAGTTAAAGGTGTTCTCTGATGAAAACAAGTTATAACTAATTCGCAGGGTTAGGTAGGTGATAAGTTATTGATCGGTGGAATCTGACCATTGGAAACTCAAGCCATCAGAAGAATGGGGAACTTCTATAACTGACCGCGCACTTTTATCCCCATTTTAAAATGCAGCAGCAGGTCAGATGTCTGACCGCAGCTCCATTCATCCTCTTTGGGGGTTTCCAGAAAAAGCCAAATGCAGTACCTTAGGGAATGAATGGATCAGTTGTCAAGTCGCTCCATTCTAATGGCGAACCTTTTTTGATAGGTTCACTAAATGCTAAAACTGACCTGCCATTATGATTCTCCAGGTCATTACGAGTTCATAGACACCAAACATGTCTAGGATCTTTTTTATCTAAGTGGTGAAAAAAATTCCAAACTTTGCTAAAAAAAAAAATAATAAATAAATAAGCGCCATTTTTCAAGACCCATAGCGTCGTCATTTTTCGTGATTTCGGGTCGGGTGAGGGCGTGTTTTTTGCGCGCCGAGCAGACATTTTTAATTATACCATTTTGGTGCAGATACGATCTTTTGATCGCCCGTTATTGCAGTTTAATGCAATTTCGCAGCGATAAAAAAAATGTAATTTCTGACGTTTTGACTTTTTTTCTCTCTACGCCATTTAGCGATCAGATTAATCCTTTTTTTAATTGATCAGGCGATTCTGAATGCGGCAAAACCTAATGTGTATGTTTGATTTAATTTTATTGTTTTATTTTGAATGGGGCGAAAGTGGGGGGTGATTTAAATTTTTTTTTTTTTTAATATTTTTAATAACTTTTTTTTTCACTTTTGGCATGCTTCAATAGTCTCATTTTGAGGCTAGAAGCTGCCACTACCCGATCGCCTCTGCTACATAGAGGCGATGAGCAGATCGCCTCTATGTAGTAGAATTACTCATTTGCTGTGACCGCCGACCACTGGGTGGCGCTCACAGCAAGGCGGCACTGACAACCATAGAGGTCTCCAGGAGACATCGGGTTGTCATTCCGACGCACCAGTGACCCTCAATCACGTGACGCGGGTCACCGGTGAGCGCATTTCTGGTGCAATTGCCGGAAGTGCCATTTAAATGCCGCTGTCAAATGATAGTTAATAGCTGCGGGTGGATCGCGATTCTACCTGAAGCTATTGTGGGCACATGTCAGCTGTTCAAAACAGCTGATATGTCCCAGGAAAGATGTGGGCTCACCGCTGGAGCCCACATCAAAGGTAGGGAGTCAGACATCAGCGTACTAAGGGGTTAAACCCACATTGATTATATAATTGTATCTTGCATATGTTGTGGAAAACAACTAAAATGACAAAATTTGCCGTTGTCCAGATATTTGTGGACCTAACTGTATATCTATATTCATATTGATTATATATATATAGTTGTGCTCAAAAGTTTACATACCCCGGCAGAATTTTTGCATTCTTGGCCTTTTTTCAGAGAATATGAATGATAACACCAAAACTTTTTCTCCCCTTATGGTTAGTGGTTGGGTGAAGCCATTTATTGTCCAACTACTGTGTTTTCTCTTTTTAAATAATAATGACAACCTAAAACATCCAAATGACCCTGATCAAAAGTTCACATACCCTATTTCTTAATACCGTCTATTGACCCCTCTAATATCAATGACAGCTTGATTGTTTTGTGGTAGTTGTGGATGAGGTTTTTTATTTTATCAAATGGTAAAGCTCACTCTTCTTAGCAAAAAGCCTCCAGTTCCTGTAAATTCCTGGGCTGTCTAGCAAGAACTGTGCGCTTGAGATCTCCCCAGAGAGGCTCAATGATATTGAGGTCAGGAGACTGAGATGGCCACTCCAGAACCTTAACTTTGTTCTGCTGTAGCCAATGACCGGTCGACTTGGCCTTGTGTTTTGGATCGTTGTCATGTTGGACCGTCTGAGTATGTCCCATGCGCAGCTTCCGGGCTGATGATTGCAAATTTGCCTCCAGTATTTGCTGATAATGTGCTGCATTCATCTTTCCTTCAACCTTGACCAAGTTTTCTGTGCCTTTGTAGCTCACACATCCATAAACATCAGCGATCCACCTCTGTGCTTTCCAGTGGGAATGGTGTTCCTTCCATCATAGACCTAGTTGACCTCCAAATGTAACGTTTATGGTTGTGGCCAAAAAGTTAAATTTTGGTCTCCTCACTCCAAATTACCTTGTTCCAGAAGTTTTGAGGCTTGTCTCTGTGCTGTTTTGCGTATTGTTGGAGAGCTACTTTGTGGTATTTGCGCAGTAATGGATGTCTTCTGGTGACTCGACCATGCAGCCCATTTTTTTTCAAGGGCCTCCTTATTGTGCATCTTGAAACAGCCACACCTCTAGTTTTCAGAGAGTCCAGTACTTCAGATGATGTTATTTGTGGGTCTTTCTTTGCATCCCAATTTTCCTGGTGGTTGTGGACGAAATTTTAACATTTTTGTTGGTGTGCCTGACCATGGTTTTGTTTTTACAGAGGCCCTGATTTTCCATTTGTTAATCACAGTTTGAACGCTGCTGTCTGGTATTATCCATTCTTCTGATATATTTTTGTATCCCTTTCCTGTTTTATACAGTTCAACTACCTTTTCCCGTAGATCCTTTGACAGTTCTTTTGGTTTCCCCATAACTCAAAATCCAGAAATGTCAGTGGCTGGATGAAAGATACAAGAGTCTGATTACAAGCAAACAGGTCACAGGTGAGGATGTTACGTTTAGTAGCCATTCAAACCTATTTGTGTCAACTTCTGTGGATGTTATCAGGACAAAATCACCAGGGTATGTAAACTTTTGATCAGGGTCATTTGGATGTTTTGGGTTGTCATGATTTAAAAAGAGAAAACACAGTAGTTTGACAATAAATGGTTTCACCCAACCACTAACCATGAGTAAAGAAAAAGTTATGGTGTTATCACTCATATTCTCTGAAAAATGGCCAAGAAAGCAAAAATTCTTCTGGGGTATGTTAACTTTTGAGCACAACTGTAGCGATCTGAGAGTAAGGCTGCCACGGGAGATGTGCCCAAACGTCCCCTCACATCAATATGCGTTTCGCCGCCAGCAACTTCCGGGGGCTTCCAGTAGCTATTACTGTCCTTATTCACACCTTCCATGTCTGATGTCTGGCTAATAGGACTGTGTTAGCGGCCATTACCTAGAATTTTTTCAGTATACTCAGGACATCACTTGGGTTATAGCGTCTATAACTGGGCTGCATGGAGATCCTGTCACACAGCTGCGACACATGCAGCTGCAGCACAAGATTAACAGGAGCGGTCCAGGTATCCGGGTTCCTGATGCAGCTATTCAGTAAGCGCGATAGCTTGCCGAATAAGGAGGTAGACGACTATGTTCGCTCATCTCTAATAATAACCTCTATGAATTTCTTCAGTTTAAAAAAAAATCATGGATGCAGCTAAATTTTTTTAACAGAGAAAGAAGTGCTTTATTGTTTTTGTCTCTTCAGAGAGGAAGAGGGCTAGAACTTTAATGCCACCTATTGGAAGCAGCGATCCTAAAAGTCAATATTGACTCTTTAACTAGCCTTGCAATATGACAAGATAAAAGCCAAACCAGACTCTCAACTCGCAGACACTTATCGCTGCTTCCAATAGGTGGCGCTATAGTTCTAGCACTCTTCCTCTTGAAGAAACAATTTCCATACAGTAGGCTATTAAATTCTGTAGGAGAAATATATATTTAGCACCTGAACTGTGAGCAAGTCTTGTTCAAGAAATGCAGGAAAATAGAACCATAGTGTGAAATTACGGATTGCCTGGCCAATTATATAATGGGCATGTAATACTGTAAAATGGAGGTAGCTTGGATTTAAGGCTCCGGAGTGCTGTGGGTGGCTTCTTACAGCTGCCTTACCGTGATGCGGAGCTGCATACTAAAAACTTTGACAAAAATAACCATTGTATGACCAGCTTGTCCTGATGTTGTCCCCCCCTGACTGTAACCATCACCCCAGCTGCCACTTGTCCTGATATTGTCCCCCCATGACTGTGACCGTCACCCCAGCTGCCAGCTTGTCCTGATATTGTCCCCCCATGACTGTGACCGTCACCCCAGCTGCCAGCTTGTCCTGATATTGTCCCCTCATGACTCTGACTGTCACCCCAGCTGCCAGCTTGTCCTGATATTGTCCCCCATGACTCTGACTCACCCCAGCTGCCAGCTTGTCCTGATATTGTCCCCCATGACTCTGACTGTCACCCCAGCTGCCAGCTTGTCCTGATATTGTCCCCCCATGACTGTGACCGTCACCCCAGCTGCCAGCTTGTCCTGATATTGTCCCCCCATGACTGTGACCGTCACCCCAGCTGCCAGCTTATCTGATATTGTCCCCCCATGACTGTGGCCGTCACCCCAGCTGCCAGCTTGTCCTGATATTGTCCCCCCATGATTGTGACCGTCACCCCAGCTGCCAGCTTGTCTGATATTGGCCCCCCATGATTGTGGCCATCACCCCAGCTGCCAGCTTGTCCTGATATTGTCCCCCATGATTGACCGTCACCCCAGCTGCCAGCTTGTCTTGATATTGGCCCCCCATGACTGTGACGTCACCCCAGCTGCCAGCTTGTCCTGATATTGTCCCCCCATGACTGTGACCGTCACCCCAGCTGCCAGCTTGTCCTGATATTGTCCCCTCATGACTTGACTGTCACCCCAGCTGCCAGCTTGTCCTGATATTGTCCCCCCATGACTCTGACTGTCACCCCAGCTGCCAGCTTGTCCTGATATTGTCCCCCCATGACTGTGACCGTCACCCCAGCTGCCAGCTTATCCTGATATTGTCCCCCATGATTGTGACGTCACCCAGCTGCCAGCTTGTCCTGATATTGTCCCCCCATGATTGTGACCGTCACCCCAGCTGCCAGCTTGTCCTGATATTGTCCCCCCATGATTGTGACCGTCACCCCAGCTGCCAGCTTGTCTTGATATTGTCCCCCATGACTGTGACCGTCACCCCAGCTGCCAGCTTATCCTGATATTGTCCCCCATGATTGTGACGTCACCCCAGCTGCCAGCTTGTCCTGATATTGTCCCCCATGATTGTGACGTCACCCCAGCTGCCAGCTTGTCCTGATATTGTCCCCCCATGATTGTGACCGTCACCCCAGCTGCCAGCTTGTCCTGATATTGTCCCCCCATGATTGTGACCGTCACCCCAGCTGCCAGCTTGTCTTGATATTGTCCCCCCATGATTGTGACCGTCACCCCAGCTGCCTGCCTTCGGTGGTTAGAGGATTGTACGATTCTCTGACTCCTTATTAGTGCTCTGGCAGCACGGATTCTTCTGGGGCATTACAAGGTTGTCCTGCAGATCGTTTCTGCTTGTCCGTGATATAATATCATGTCATTTCCTTTGTAGCTATCTGCTTCTCTGTGGGACAGGAGATGCCAGCATGCCAAAGCGGCGTGTGACGGGGAAGAGATCAGGTCAGGTGTAGGATTTCCCAACTGTTCCTCTCAGCTGTTGGCTTATTGTAGACGTGGCCTTGACAATCTGTTGAGCCTGCCAGCTTTTTCCATGACTGCCCAGTATGATCATTTGCTTTGCTGTTTTTTTTCCCAGTTATTTATTATTATTGATGTATGAATATATCATTATTATGATTTTTTTTTATTATGAGTACGGTAGAATAAGGTCATCTGAATGCCGGGCTTTTTTTTTTCTTCAACTTTTGTCCCATCATGTAAATTCCCTTTGACTGGGACATACTTTGCAGCGAGTGGTTTCCATGGTGACGAATGCATTGAAAGCACAGTGCATCAGGCTGCTCGGGACTTTATGAATAGGAGTGGACTTCAGATTTAGCAGAAGATATGCCGTTCTTAGGGTACAAATAGGGAGGGTATTATCCTGATTTATTTATTTTTTTATCGAAAGGAGGTATTGCGCCCAATAAAATAAAATTAAAAATCTGCAAAGAAGAAACCATTCCAATGGATGACCGCAAATAACATTCTCATAGTATTCTTCAGTCTCTTAGAAGCCTGCTGTTTCTTGAGGAGGAGAACGGCTTAGCGAGGTAAGTTGGCTTCTTTCGAGGAACACTGCATTCTTTCCGAATAAAGACGCGTTGGTGAGGGGGGAATCAGTGGGGCGGTTTCCGTCTAGTTGCCTGTGACTTGCTGTAAATAGGTAACCTGCTATCTAATATATACAGTGCAGTCATGTATATGCTTATCTTATGGCTTTCTGCTTTATCATGATATAATGTACTAAAGCTATATATGCTTCACATGAATCACTAGCATAAAAATGTCTCATTTCTCACTGTAACCTGTTTAGAAGCCACTTCTTGTAATACTCCTGCTCGTTTCACATGGTAATGAATATTAGGATTAACGCTTTAATGCATGTAAGAGTTCAGTACAGGATACGTTTAAGTAATATTTGTACTTATGATAACAGGCAATTTATATCTGAGAACAGTGGGAGCAAATACAATGATTTCCCAGACTGGTACAAGGACCAGACACAAGCGACGATTGTTCTCCGTTTAGACCTAAGCTACAAGAGAGGCTTCCTGAACACCACAACTGCACAGATTGGATTACTGTAACGTTTATATATTAATCGATAATCCACAAAATACACATGTGTATAGAGCCAATACACTCAAATCACAACCTGCAAAGCAGCCCTAATAACCTCAAACACAACATTAATCATAGCAGTTAGTATATGTGTAGAAATCTAACTCCAATCAATATTTGGTGGGACCACCCTTGGCCTCCAAGACAGCATCAATTCTTCTAGGTCCACTGGCACGCACACCGATGGGAGGTTGTTACAAACATCTTGGAGAACTAACCACAGATCTTCTACGGATGTAGGCTTGTGCAAATCCTTCTGTGTTCATGTAAGCCTGGACAAACTCTATGCTGAGATCAGGGCTCTGTGGGGGTCTTACCATCACTTCCTGGACTCTTAGTCCTTCATTATGCCAAACATAGTTCTTAATGACATTGTCTGTATGTTTAAGGTCCTTGTCTTTCTGCAGAATAAATGTATATCTATATATATTTTGTATAAAAGGATATGTTCACTTTTCAATAGTGTGATGTAATTGAGGCCAACTTATAGGTTGTGATTTGGATTATCGTAAAGTGGTTCAGTTGGAAGCGATGAAAGGAGTGAAGCATTCTGATGATTAATATATATACTGTATACATAAATTATGAAAGAGGCCATATTGTATAAAACAATCCAGGTTTATAGGCAGGCATTAAATAGTTCAATAGACATGATGTCAATCTAACATGTTGTGACAATGGATACAGAAGGGTTGGAGATTTGGGCACCAGGACACGCTCTGATTGAGAGAATAGGTTGCTGATTCTGGCTCTGAATGGAAAATGACGGCTTTTCCTATGGGAAGATATGATTACTAAATAGCCGTGATATAATGTTAGTCATATTTTACACTAATAAGCCTTCTGTATTCTTGGCTTCTATTCTGATCTGTGCTTGCCAGTACTTCACTCTGCTCAGGACTATGTGTCTTAGCCAATGTTTCTCAGCAATGTGTGTAAATACGAAAGTAGAAATTCTCTCCACTGGCCCAAATACCCCTAAAGATGCCAAGTCGACCACCTTTTTATACTGTGGGTAGCTAAGTAGTATAGTGCTGAAATTGGTTTCGTCTTTGATTTGCACATATTAAAATCCATATGAGGTATAGAAACCTATCAGCATGTGCATCATTTTCGGGCATGTAAACGTACTGGAGGCGGGCACCCAGATGCATCCTACTACGTCTGAGTGTCTACCTCCAGTACGGGTACATGCCTGATAATGGTGTATGTAGAAGCGCACATTCGCTCTGCGGGCGCCATGATAGTCTATGGCCCCGTTAGTGTCTGATGTCCCCTACAAAGCGGGATTCAGATGCAAACCCTGAATGGACCCATAAACTTGGAGAAAAGCGCAATGTGAAAGCATCCTTACCCTAAAAGTGATTCTTTCCCTGTATTTTCATCACAAGTGGGCAGTCATGTGACTGCAAGTATCGAGTCACATAGGGACTTCAGAAATTTGTGTACAGTATAGAAAACCCCTCTAAGGATCACCTGGCAGCTCAGCTGAGCTATCTGTCTTAGTAATTACTTTCATTCCACATGAAACAATCATTCTGGAGCACTTTTTCAAGGACCCTGTGTTGTTGCTTTATTATTCCTCTTGAAAATGTGTGAATAAATTGAGTGTCTCCTTGTGGAGGGTGCCATGTCTGCGTAGGGAGACTTATAGGCAATGCAGTGCTCCTCTGGGAATCAAAGTGTGCAAATAGCCTCTTCATAGAGGGCGAGCACTTGAACTGTAGTGCCACCTAGTGGATGCAGCAATCCAGCTTGTTTTAGCCACACATCAGTGGTTGCATCAGGGCTTGTGTCTGAAGCACTGAAAAACAGGATTTAGGCATATCCATTAGGGGGCCACTAACGTTAATGAAGGAGATGCGGAGTCACTTTGTGCTCTGTCTGACCTCTTTTTTGGCTGTGTCTGCCTTTCTGAGACGTGGTTGACTGCATTTTTGTGTCTACCTGAAAGACGGATACGTCTGAAAATGAGGTCAGATGGAGCACAACGCTTCATTAAAGTCAATGGTCTTAGGTCTGTGGTTTACTGTGTGTAGAAGTACCAAAATATCCGTACTCTCCCATCACCGCTCCAGTAATGCCTGTTATTGTCCAGGTTGACAGGTTGCAGTGGTCACATCACCGTTATTGTGTACTTGACTGCTCTTTGCGTATTACCACTAAACACAGTGATCGCCTGCAGTGTGCTGTCTGTCACCACTGAACACGATCAACAAGGACTGGGGTCAGTGGCGAAGAGGCAGCGTTGGCCCTGTTGTGGGTGCAAACAGTTTGTTTTCTTTACATTGGTAAAACCAGTGAACTAGAAATGTAGAATCCTAAAAGACCCATCTAATAACACCATAAGATATAGGGAAAAACTGGCACTATAACATATATGTAGCACTACTCGCTAGTCTTGGGAAACACATTTTTCATTCTTGCTCTACTGCAATTTCATGGCAACACCATTTTTTGTCTCAAGTCTATTTTTCTATATTACAGCATGCTTTCAATGTGGTAGTTTGAGGATTTTGTTTCCATTTTGCAGGGCTTTTACGCTGCTTTTTATGTTTTTAAATACAAGTTAAGTGAATGAAGAGACCTGATTTTCATCCCTGCATGGTTGTTTGTAGACTGTTATGCATTTCGTAGCCACTAGGTGTCAGCAGAGTCATTAATATGGAAGTCATCCAGCAGAAGGGTAAGATGGCCACATTTCTTGATTTTTGTCAGTGTTTTTATAAAAAGTTATACCTTGGAAAGAATTATCTTTATTGTGGTAGCTTTACATTTTCACTTCTGAAAGTAACTCTACCGACTGATACCGACTGTGTTTTTATGAGTATTTAGAGCCAAAACCAGCAATGGGTCCAAATCAAAAATACTAATTTTAAATTATGCTGTGCTTTTTATGCATGAGCCACTGTAGGTTTTGACTCAAGAATGATGATGGAAAAAAAAAGACAAAAGCAAACAATTGGGAAAGTCATTAGTGTCAGATCAGTATTTCCATATAGTGTATTTATATTATAAATATTGGTATTTGTAGTGTTAAGTATGAACACCACTAGCTAGTCACATACAAATAATGTATAATTGAGATCAATATCTCCTGAGATTTTTGGTGCATTTTCTGTCCATATTTGTAGAGATAATAGATATAATCCCTGTACCACCTTTTTGGACACACTAGACCCTTCCTGCATTCAGGAAATCCACATCTACAATGTAGAACCCACTTTTTAGTCTATAAAGTTAAACATGCATTATAAGTTCATGTCTGTTTGATGATGTACTGGACATATTAGGTGGAATGAAAGAACAACAAAGAGCACTATTTGGTTCTATTGCCGTAAATTAATATTGATTCATAGAACATCCCTTTTAAGTTATGTATTTGTTATTCTATAGTATGTATTTTATTATGGTGGTTTTTTTAATCTATTTTCTGTACATTATTATAGTAACGCAGCTGCAAGGCAGGCTAGTGTGTGCTCCACCTGTAGGCCACAGAGGGAAGAAGGGATTACTCACTCCCAGGACAGGCCTGCACTGCAGCAGCCAAAACCACCACCAGGTGGCAGCAAAAACATCCAAGGCTGAGTTAGGAATAATCAGTCATACAAAGTATCAGAGGTCTCAGCAAGCTCGTGGTCAGAAACAAGCCAATAGGTCAAAACCGTACACAGGCAGAAGTACCAGAAGGAGCAGCAATACACGTAGTCAGTATACCAAGCAGAGGGTCAAATAGCCAAACATGAGCGCGGGGTCCAAGGACGTGAGACGAGAGACGTGGTCGGGGTACAAGCCAGAGAATCAAAAAGCCAGACAGAGAACGTAGCAGCAGATACGGATACCAAGAGACGGGGTCAGAGTCAGTCCATGTCGTACACGAGTAAACAAGTCAAAGGCAGGAGGATCACCAAGGTACAAGGGTCAGAGGCTCTAAACTGGAAGCTTGAGCTATCACTAACACTGGTAAGCCAGCTGTGACGGACTGAAATAGCCCAGCTAGCTCCAGAACGAGGACGAGGAAATTAACCCGAGCATGACCAGTCCTGGGAGAGGACAGCAGAGCATAAACTCCGGACTGGACCATGACAATTATGTTTGATGCCATCTTGCTCCAGCTGCTAATAACATTTACAGCAACCACATGGACCATATAAACCAAATTGTTTAGAGCTGTTTATTGTCCTGTTGTAGGCACGCTCTGTGACCAGGTCAGAGGTCGCCCTGCAGAGGTGTTGCGCAGGTGAGTGTGACCATTTAGAACTTGTGACTGGTGTTACCTATGTGTACAAGGGTTGTGCAAACATTTATGTACATGAAGAAAAAATGCTGTAAAATGAGGATTCTTTCAAAAAGAGAAGTTTAATTTTTTTTATTTTTATCAATTAACAAAATGTAAAGTGAACGAACAAAAGAGAAATCTAAGTAAAATCAATATTTGATGTTTCCAATTAATGATATGCTCGTGCTTCGGGGTGACCTGTGGGGGTCTTTACGTGGTTCTCTGCTTTAGGTTGTGTTTCCATGGTCAGGAAACACAGCGCTTTGGACGGAGCGGAAAATCCGCTCCGCTCAAAGCCCCGCCGCCTTGTGAACGCGCGGTGAATCCGGATGTGCTCATTGAGCACATCCGGAATCACCGCAGCGCTACATAAGCCTGTGTTATTTCCCTTGCGGCGACGAAGCGTCGCCGCAAGGGAAAAGGACATGCTGCGATCTGAAAAGACGCACAGCATGTCCGTTAGCGCAGGTCTGCCGCCTGCGTGTTTTTACGCATAGTTGAGACAGGATTTCTTGAAATCCCCTCCACTATGCTATAACATCTGGACGCTGCGTGTTTGACGTTGCGCCAGCGCACAGCGTCAAACACGCAGCATTTACTGAAGGAATCCTGACCGTGGAAACACACCCTAACTATTGATACTGAGGGCTCATGACAGGTCACTGATCCCTCAGTGACCTGCCCCCTATTTTACATACTGAATATTATTGAAGTGCTAAGATGTTAATGGCCATCAGCAATCTATATTGGTAGCATGTCTTTAAGGAACCTTAAGATATTAGACAGTAACAGATTAGCTTATATTAGCCTTGTATTTTCTGTAATTTTCCCAACCCCTGGACCGCATAGCTCATTTATCAATCTTTAGTGGGAAAGGTATGTTCATAGTATCATCCAATTACTGCAATGCTTCATTAGCAATGTTTAGTGAGAAATGTTGTGCTTATAGTATGGTAAAACATTTGGTAGCAGGAGAGCCTTTGGTATGTTTTATCCGGTGATGTATTTGTCCAATGTTGATTGACATCTGAAGAGTTGGTCACTCCATTAGAGGGATACTATATCTGACAAATAGAACTAGTTAGGGCTGGTGTAATACTTGGTTACGCAAGCATTTGTTTCTAAACAAGATATAAGTTGGGGAAGACTTCAGCTAAGACAGAAGCAGTTATCCTGTAGACTAAAAAGAGGACGCCTATCACGCCACAGTGTGGATCCCAGGAATTTCTCTGTCTTCTCTGTTCTACTTCTCACAGCTGATGTTCCCGACAGATGATGTGCTACTCCTGGTGAAGTTTTTCCTGTGCAGTGTGCAATGTAAGTACTTTACCAGGGTTGACTCAAGGTTTTCGAGGGCCCCTGGCGAAAGAGTCTAAGTGGGCCCCTTTAACACATACCACAATTCATGATGCTCAGATACGGCAGAGAAATATAGGTATAGTACAATGCCTAATACTTCACTTCTTACATTACATGAGTGATATCTATTGTAAATTCTACAATAGCTCAAAAACCGGACAGTATATTCCTCCATACAGTATTATGGGCACCACATAGTGCGCCATTCAGAATAATGAGCCCCATATATTGCTCCATGCAGTATTATGGGCAGCACATAGTGCCCCATACAGAAAAATGAGCCCCATATATTGCTCCATATATAATGGGTCCCATATATAATGAGCCATATACTGTATAATGGGCTTCATGTGATGCTTGATATATAATGGGCCCCATATAATGCGCCCCATATGATGGGCCCCATGGATGCTGCTCCAGTGTATGATGGACCTATATAATGCTCCATATATAATAGGCCCCATATGATGCTCCAGTATATAATGGGCCCCATATACACTGCTCAAAAAAATAAAGGGAACACTCAAATAACACATCCTAGATCTAAATGAATGAAATATTCTCATTGAATTCTTTGTTCTGTACAAAGTTGAATGTGCTGTCAACATAATCACACAAAAATCATCAATGGAAATCAAATTTTTGAACCAATGGAGGCCTGGTTTTGGAGAGACCCCCAAAATGAAAGTGGAAACAAGTCAAAATGAAAATCAAAACAAGACAAAATTAAAGTGGAAACAAGTCAAAATGATGCTCAGTATTGTGTGTGGCCTCTACGTACCTGTATGACGTCCCTACAACTCCTGGGCATGCTCCTGATGAGGTTGCTGATGTTCTCCTGAGGGATCTTCTCCCCGACCTGGACTAAAGCATCCTCCACCACCTCCTGGACAGTCTGTGGTGCAACGTGACGTTGGTGGATGGAGCGAGACATGCTGTCCCAGATGTGCTCAGTCGGATTCAGGTCTGCGGAACGGGCAGGCCAGTCCATAGCTTCAATGCCTTCATCTTGCAGGAACTGCAGACAGACTCCAGCCACATGAGGTCTGGCATGGTCCTGTATTAGGAGGAACTCAGGGCCAACCGCACCAGCATATGGTCTCATAAGGGGTCTGAGGATCTCATCTCCGTACCTAATGGCAGTCAGGGTACCTCTGGCGAGCTCATGGAGGGCTGTGTGGCCCTCCAAAGAAATGCCACCCCACACCATTACTGACCCATTGCCACACCGGTCATGCTGAAGGATGTTGCAGGCAGCAGATCGCTCTCCACGGCATCTCCAGACTCTGTCACGTCTGTCACATGTGCTGAGTGTGAACCTGCTGCCTGCAACATTCTTCAGCTTGACCGGTTTGGCAGTGAGTCAGTAATGGTGTGGGGTGGCATTTATTTGGAGGGCCACACAGCCCTCCATGTGCTCGCCAGAGGTAGCCTGACTGCCATTAGGTACCGAGATGAGATCCTCAGACCCCTTGTGAGACCATATGCTGGTGCGGTTGGCCCTGAGTTCCTCCTAATGCAGGACAATGCCAGACCTCATGTGGCTGGAGTGTGTCAACAGTTCCTGCAAGATGAAGGCATTGAAGCTATGGACTGGCCTGCCTGTTCCCCAGACCTGAATCCGATTGAGCACATCTGAGACAGCATGTCTCGTTCCATCCACCAACATCACGTTGCACCACAGACTGTCCAGGAGTTGACAGATGCTTTAGTCCAGGTCGGGGAGGAGATCCCTTAGGAGAACATCCGCAACCTCATCAGGAGTATGCCCAGGCGTTGTAGGGAGGTTATACAGGCACATGGAGGCCACACACAATACTGAGCATCATTTGACTTGTTTCCACTTTAATTTTGTCTTGTTTTGATTTTCATTTTGACTTGTTTCCACTTTCATTTTGGGGGTCTCTGCAAATCCAGGCCTCCATTGGTTAATAAATTTGATTTCCATTGATGATTTTTGTGTGATTATGTTGACAGCACATTCAACTTTGTACACAACAAAGTATTCAATGAGAATATTTCATTCATTTAGATCTAGGATGTGTTATTTGAGTGTTCCCTTTATTTTTTTGAGCAGTGTATGATGCTCCAGTGTATAATGGGCCCCATATATGATGCTCCAGTATATAATGGGCCCCATATATGATGTTTCAGTGTATAATGGGCCCCATATATGATGCTCCAGTGTATAATGGGCTCCGTATATGATGCTCCAGTGTATGATGGGCCCCATATATGATGCTCCAGTATATAATGGGTTCCGTATATAATGCTCCAGTGTATGATGGGCCCCATTTATAATGCTCCAGTGTATAATGCTCCCCATATATTGCTCCAAACATTAAAAAAAAAATGAAATACTCACCTCTCCTTGCTGGGTATTGCTCTACTCTGGACTCCTCAGCGTCGCCATCTTCCAGCTCTCTGCACTGTGACTGTTCAGGCAGAGGGCATACAGACGTGATGCCATTGCGCCCTTTGACCTGAATGTCACTGTCAGGAAAGTATTGTCACAGATCTCACAGCGATGGAGCAGGGAGAGGTAAGTATTGCAAGTGCCGGGGTCCTGAGCAAGCGGGGGGCCCACTCGCACTGGCACAGGGCCTCTCACAGTACGCCGGTGTCTCCGACGGCGAATGGGCCCCCCCCGCCTGCTCAGGGCCCCGGCACTTGCCCGGGTGCACCAGGTGCTGACGCCGGCCCTGATTTTACCTTTGTGATTTATATTATGCAAAAGTGTACGTAATATCACACTATTTTCTGTAATCATTTAATTATTATAATAAAATGAATCGCCGCCTTTAAAGCCGCAACCGGCCCCTTTAAATACTTGGCAAAACAATTATATGTATTGAAAAAAATTACATTCGGTAGACAGGCGGCGGCGCCTGCGTTGCAGCATGATCGCATCCATAATATGCATTAAATTGTTTTATTTGCTGATATAAATTTATTCAGAAAAAAAAATTCTGTCTCAAAATGGCACCGGCGGTGCCTGTGCAGTATAATCTATCAGCGATCGATAGATGCTACTACGCAGGTGCTGGCAGTGCCATCTTGCTAGAGGAAAAAAAATTGTCTCCAATAAGATGGTGACGGCAGTGCCTGCGCAGTAGCATCTATCGGACCGGACAGGTGTATGGGAGCGAGGCCACACCCACTAGACCGGCTCTGGCCGACAGTATGTAGAACACATACATACCCTCCAGTCTGGCTCGGAAACCGGCAAATCCTCGCAGAGCACAGTGCATGCACTGTGGGGATTCATAAGTCTTCAGCCACACAGAGTGAATGCAGACTTACTGATTTGGACCGGACAACCCCTTTAACTCTAAGCCCAGAACTGAGGCTTTGATTGTGTACGATGAATGCAGGAAGTGCAATTCTATCCTAATTTTATTCTTTTAGTATTTTGAGAGCAGTTTAGAAACCTCTTATTTAACTAAAACCTTACATGCTATATATCTGATATATGTAACCTAAATACAAGAAAAGATAAAACTGGGTATTCCTGCTTTGCATATTTTACTTATGCTGCTGTATGTGAGGGTTTTCCAAACGTATCGAGGGGTACAGTAGTGAAGAATCATTGTAACTGCTTGATTGCCCGTGCATTCAGACCAAACCTCATGTAGCAAGCGGTCAGCATCCATCTACGTCTCCCTAGTTTGCAGACCAGTGGAATGGACTCCATTTTATAATGATTGTTGAGTATTAATAAATATTTAAATGTTATTGTTTCCATATTTGTAAGTATCTATGTATACAGCAGCTGAGATAAAGCAATGTGACACACAATCTAAAATATTTCTGAAATTGGGGAATGAAGGAATAAAATCCCATTTTGTATAAATATATGTACAATTACTGTACATGCAGATATGTTGTTTCTCTGCACATATTCTCTCTTTTAATGTGCTTATATTTTGTCTTTTTTGTAAAACAATAAAGTTTAACTCAATTTCATTTATTTGGCGTTTTCTTATTTTTCTTTTTTTTTCCAGTGTTTTTAGATCTTTTAGATGTTTTTTATGGTTAATGAAGTACAACTATAAGTATTTCACAAGTTTTTACACTTTTGTTGACAAATATACGAAGTTTATGTAAAAACTCAATATTTACAGTGTTGACCATTATTTTTCAAGACCTCCTTAATTCACCTTGGCATGTTGGATATCAGCTTGACTTATGACAACCCATTCTTGCCTAATCCTTGCTTGGAGTTTATCACAATTTCTGTGTTTTGTTTGTTCATCCGCTTTTGAAGGTTGGCCACAGGTAGAATTGAGATCTGGGCATTTTTCTGCCCATGGACACAAAATTTCAATGTTTAGCTGTTTTATTGCCTCGTGTTATGGTTGCCTATAATGCTGGGAAAAGCATTGTTCATCACTAAATTGCTCTTGGATCATTGGGAGACGTTGCTCTTGGAGGATGTTTAGATACCATTCTCAATTCATGGCAGTGCAAAATTGTAAGTGGGCATTGGATGAAAAGTAACTCTACTCATGAATGGTCTCCGGATGCTTTACTGTTTACATGACAGACAGGACTCATGGTAATGCTCAGCTTTTATTCTCCAATCACTTTCAGCTCTTCGTGACTTTGCTACTGTCCCAACCCTTCATTATCACTCCTGTTTCTTGGTATTCATCTGGTCTGTATTCCAGCTAAAGGGTATGCCACACTAAGCGAGATCGCTAACGAGATAGCTACTGCGTCACCATTTATGACGCAGTAGCGTTCTCGTTAGCGATGCAGCTGTGTGTGACATGTAGCAGCGATGTGGCCCCTGCTGAGATGTCGTTGATCGCTTATGAACGTTCTGAGCTGTCTTTTGGTCGTTAGTGTCCCGCTGGTGAGCCTGAATCGCTGAGTGTGACGCCCTTTATGAACGGCTTCACCAGCATCGCAGGTGGGACTAGGTTTTCCCAACGACCGCAGAGGTTGTTATACAGATTGCTGATGAGTTGTGTTTGGAATCTAACTAGCGATCACATAGCGATCGCACCAGGTCGTGTCGTTGTTGCGATCGCTAAGTGTGGCAGTGCCTTAAGCTTTATCCATCAATGATCAACTATTTTGAGGACCACAACTTTGGGACTATTCTGCAGCCAGTTCGTACCTTCCTTGTGGCAGGCAAGATGGACAGAAATACCTTAAATTCCACACCCCTTTCAATGAAAAAGCTCCACATTATTTAGTGCACTTCATGTCAGTGTATAAGCATGGTTTCCAGTGCCCAGGGAAAGGCAGGTATTTTGCACCCCTTAACACTCAAGCTCATGTATTGAAATTTGAGGGAAATACTGATGTACTTATAGTTTTCACTTTGACCTCTCAATTTTTTCTGCAATTTCTGTAATTCACTTCACACTCTTATTCCAAAGATACAAAGAATTATTCATGTGCAGACATGTAACAGACATCAGGTGCAGGGAGAAATGCACCAAGGATATTTATTGTTTCGACCTGGCTGTTTTTCACAACGTCGCTGGGTGGGAGGAGGCGCTCCCGCTCCTAAGTCTAGAGTATTATTCCATTTGCAACTAAATTCTAGCATATTTTGTCTTGTAACTCTTTGCTCCTGTAGTCTCTCCCCAATAGTGTTCACAATCTATTCATATCAACATTTAATAAATTGGCATCAAGTTGAACAATGTTCCCTTAGCCTCTTAATGGATACAAACAACTACTAAGGCTGAATTTAGGAAGCAGCTAAGTGGTTATTTTAAGAAAAATGTGTCTTCTTTTGATAGGATAGGTGATAACTTACTATTTGCTGGGGGTCTAACTCTTGGGCCCTCCAATGATCCTGATAAAAGTGCTCAGGTGTTCCTGTCCTCAGAGCCCTGTCTTGAATGGAGCAGATGGGCAGATTCTCGACATGTGCTTCATTTATTGTCAGTGGGAAAGCCAAAGACAGTATGAGGCTATTTCGGCACTCCCAAAGACAAAGACCATGAATGGAGAGGAGGTCAAGCTTTTGGAACTCTGTTCCATTTATAATGGTGCGCTGCAATGCTATGATCCTGTGTTTCAGAGCCCTGTTCTCAAAACATGATAAAACCTTGGATTCTGGGAGTAATCCTTAAAGGTTTTAAGAGGAAGAAAAGGTAATGAGCACTAAAATAAAAAGGTTAGATCTCAAACCGTTATCACATAACCTGAAACTTGCAGAATTAATCGGAACATTGCGTCTAATGATTGGAAGTGGGGTTACATCAACTTCAATGCCTTTATCATAAAAATTATGATGAGAAGAATTAGTTGGGTAGAAAGGCAAAATGAGCAATTGTAATTACACAGTGCTATATAATATGATGAATGCAATATATTAAGAGGATAAAAACTTTGATGGTCGTGCTTCTTTAACATTTCCGCGGTTTGATTTGTAGTCTGCTTTGGATACATTTTCTTGAAGTTGATAAGTACATGCCTGTGATTCCTCAGACTTTAAGTTTCACTATTCATTGTCTGATAGGATGATCATATGAGAGACTGGCCGATGATTCTGTTGCTTGTCTACATAACCAGTGTCCCAGATGTTGAATTAAGATACATAGCCATTGTCTTAGGGTATGTTCCCACGTCAGTAAACGCTGTAACCGCGCCCCCAGCACTGACTGACAGCATTAGAGCCGGCTGTCAGTCAGTGCTGGGGCGCGGTTACAGCCCTGCTCTCTATACACAGAGTAGTGACTGAAACCACGTTGGCAGTACGCCCGTGACTGAAACCTGAATTCTACCGGGAAGAATAAAATGAATTTCCTCCTGGCAAAGGGGCACTAAGAGACGGGACTAGGCAGGTTCAGAACGCGTTTAATCTGCAGATCAACCCCACATCTGTAGGTTAATAGCATTTTTTTCACTTGACAGGTTCTCTTTGACCTCCTTTCTCAACATACTCCTCATTTTGTCACATAAGATAACATTGTATTTTGTTATGTAACATTGTGATACAGAATGCTATCTGGAGACACAGAATTCAGTTTTGTTAAACCTTTGTAATGCAAATTTGATGCTGCAGAATTTTGCTTTCTTGAGTGTGTTCTCACTTTTTCTTCACACATTTTTACGCTCATTTTTGCCACCCAAAAAATGCAGCATTTTACTGTATCAGCAAAGTGAATGAGATTTCTGATTCTGAAATGCACATGTTACCTATTTTTCCTTGCAAATTTGAACTACCAAAACGTTATTTTTCGTTTTCAAATCTGTGCCATTTTTGCAGCATTTTTCACCTAAGTGACTGGTAAGAAACAATGCATGCAAAAATGCACAGATTTCTTTATTGCTACTTTGGGGGACACAGGTAACCATAGGTAAACATTAGGGTCTACTGCTGTCGCTAGGAGGCTTTAGGGCGAATCCTGGTGGCCAGTCCTAGCCCTTTTCCCCACCCCAGCCCTATCCTCGCAGTGGGCAGAGAAGAAGAAGGTGGTCACTTGTCTGTGGCCCCCCCCTTTTTTAGGGGTTGACAGTCTTGGGCACCGTCTGGGCGACTTCCTTAGTCGTCAGGGTCTCGCCTCGGGTGAGCGGTCCCTCAACACCGCTGTCTTTGATCAGATCTGATAGAGATGGGGCACCCGGATGTCAACCTAATGGCCTCTCGAATGAACCACAAGGCTCCTTGCTTCATAGCCATGTCCCGCAATCCCCTAGCCATCGGTTGCAACGCCCTAGTCATTCCGTGGTATCTGTTTCAGCTACCCTACCTCTTTCCTCCTCTCCCGCTGATTCCGAGAGTCATCAAAAAGATCAAGGTGTAGGGAGTTCCAGTAATACTGGTAGCTCCAGATGGGCCTGGTACGCAGAGTTAGTAAACATGCATGCAGACGGACGTTCCCTGGAGGCTTCCAAACCATCCAGACTTAGTCTCACAAGGCTCCCTCTTCCACCAGAGTTTTCGATCTCTGAATTTAATGGCATGGCTGTTGAGGCCGCCATTCTGAGGCAGGAAGTTTTTGCCCCTCAGGTCATCCAGACCATGATACCTGCAAGAAAACCTGCATCATCCCGCATTTACCATAGAAATTGGAAGGCCTTCTTTGGTTGGAACGAAGACAACAGTCCTGCTTCTATGTCCTTATCACTTCCGTCTATACTGGCCTTTCTACAGTCATGCCTTGACTCCGGTCTTGCCCTCAATACCCTTAAGGGGCAGGTCTCCACCCTTTTAATTATTTTTCAGCGAAATTTGGTGTGTCATCCCCAGGTCAGGACTTTGCTCGCCTGACAACCCCTAATCGTCCTCCTATATAGCTGTGGGATCTTAATCTTGTTCTATGTGTTCTCCAGGAACCTCCTTTTGAACCCATTGAGGACATTACGTTTTCCCTTACATGGAAGGTTGCCTTTTTGGTAGCCATCACATCCATCAGGAGCGTTTCTGAGCTAGCTGATCTCTCTGGCCGCTCCCCTTTTCCTTGTTCTACATCAAGACAAGGTGGTTCTCAGGCCTGTACCTTCCTTCCTGCCTAAGGTGGTCTCTTCCTTCCACATTAATGAAGAGATAGTTCTACCTTCTTCAGTTCATCCCCTGGAGAAGTCTCTCATGCTGGATTTTGTTGGCGCTCTTTGCATCTACCTCTCAAGAACTGCTTCTTTCTGAAAATCTGACGCCTTGTTTTTCTTCCCTGAGGGTCATCATAAAGTCGTTCAACCTCCGAATCTAGCATCGCCTGCTGGATTCGCTTGGCAATACCGGAGACATATCAAATTAAGGACAGACATCCTTTTTCAGGTGTAAGGGCTCGCTCCACCAGGGTGGTGGGGCCCTCCTGGGCAGTTTGCAACCAGACCTCTGCATTTCAGATTTGCAGGGCTGCCACCTGGTCATCTTTGCACATCTTTGCGAGATTCTACAGGGTTCATGCCTCGGCTGATGCTGGCCTGGGCAGAAAGGTGCTGCAGGTGGTGGTCGCCATCCGACTTAACTTGTCCTACTTATTCTGTTCCTTCCCTTGGGGCTGCTTCAGGACATCCCATGGTTACCTGTGTCCCCCAATGAAGCGATAGAGAAAGAAGGGTTTTTGGTACTCACCGTAAAGTCTCTTTCTTGGAGCCTTCATTGGGAGACACAGCACCCTCCCTGGTTTGTGCCTATGTTGGGACTATGTGCCTTTTGTTGGGTTTGTTAATTGTTGTGTTATTGTTGCTTCTCCTACTGCTTTGCCATTAATTGATGTGCTTTGTGCCAGTCGTTGGGTGTATATTGCTGAGGAGGAGCTAATTATTTTTTTGTCTAGTGTCAGCCCCACAGCGACAACAGCACACACCCATGGTTACCTATGGTTTCCTGTGTCCCCCAATGAAGACTCCAAGAAAGAAATTTTTCGGTGAATACCAAAAATCTCTCATTTAAATAGTGATATTTCTGCCAACAGTATTTGCAGCTTGTGGGCACTTTTTTCCATTCATAATGTTTTTGTACAAGGTGTTTATTTTTTTTATTTTTCACAATATGTATTGTTAAAACTGTCCCTCATACATGTGAGGTGCCGTTCATGTCATCACACCAGCATCATATACAGCAGATTACTGACAAGGAGAGGAGAGAGCTGCAAAGTGTCTGTGTATAAATGCACTATTGTGACTTAAGACACTGAAAAAAACAATAATTATCCTAAAACTCTAGAATTGGACCTCCCGCAGTCTCTAGTAGTGATTTGTGAAATGCAACTGACTGTAGTTTGCCAGTGCCCTAGCCTGCGTACCTCTAAACTCTGTTGTATAGGTTAAGACAGTATCTTGGGGTGCATACCAATGGGCAAAATATTTATTGGGCCAATAAATAATCCATTTTTATTTACTACTAGCTGAAGAGCCAGGCATTGCCCGGGCATAGTAACTAACTGTAGTTAGTTATAACAAATTATAACAATTATTCTCCATCCCATAGTCCAGTGCCCATATACCCATCACACATCCTCCATCCCATAGTCCCGTGCCCAAAAACCCATCATACATATCCTCCATCCCATAGTCCCGTGCCCATATACCCATCATGAATATCCTCCATCCCATAGTCCCATGCCCATATACCCATCATGCATATCCTCCATCCCATAGTCCCGTGCCCATATACCCATCATGCATATCCTCCATCCCATAGTCCCATGCCCATATACCTATCACACATCCTCCATCCCATAGTCCCGTGCCAATATTCCCATCATACATATCCTCCATCCCATAGTCCCGTGCCCATATACCCATCACACATCCTCCATCCCAATGACCAGTGCCCATATACCCATCACTCATCCTCCATCCCATAGTACTGAGCCGGGTGACACTGAGCAGGGAGTTCCTGGAGATGTGCTGTTATGTAACCTGGCAGTGCTGTTCTGTGTGCGGCCGCTGATGATGCGATTTTCTACGCCAGTAACAATAGAGCCCGGCAGTATTAGTGGAGGGGGATTCATTTCTGTCATGTGCTTTCTGCTCCTTTCTGGGGGGCGGTCAGTATCTGCTGAGGTGTTGTGGAGTGTGAAAACTGTTGCTCATAGCAACCAATCACAGCTCAGCTTTCATCTTTTAAACAGCTCTGGTGAAATGAAAGATGCTTAGTGATTGGTTGCTATGGGCAACGCAGGCAGTGTAAACTGTTGTGATCAAGAAAATGTTCCTATGAAATATATATGTATTAGATATTTATTATACGGGGCTTTGTTTGTGGAGTGAGTGTGGCTATGCAGATTGGGCGTGGCATACACTCATTTTTATATATATACTAGATAGTGGCCCGATTCTAACGCATCGGGTATTCTAGAATATGTATGTAGTTTATGCATGGCTCCGCTCCTACCCTCCCATCCTTGTATGCATGGCTCCGCTCCCACTCTCCAATCCTTGTATGCATGGCTCCCCCCTCCCATCCTTGTATAAATGGCTCCCCTGTCCCATCCTGTAGCATGCGTCCGCTCCTCCTCCAATCCTTGTATGCATGGCTCCCCTGTCCCATCCTGGTATGCATGGCTCCTCTCCCCCCTCCCTCCTTGTATGCATGGCTCCGCTCCCACCCTCCCATCCTTTTATACATGGCTCACCCACCCTCCCATCCTTGTATAAGGCTTGCTCCCCCTCCCATCCTGTATACATGGCTCCGCTCGACCCCCCCATCCTTGTATGCATGGCTCCCTCCACTCCCATCCTGTATACATGGCTCCGCTCCCCCTCCCATCCTTGTATGCATGGCTCCCCCCCTCCCATCCTTGTATACATGGCTCCCCTGTCCCATCCTGTATACATGGCTCGCTCCCCCCTCCCATCCTTGTATGATGGCTCAGCTTCCCCCCCCATCCTTGTATGCGTATGCATGGCTCCGCTCCACCCTCCATCCTGTATACATGGCTCCGCTCCACCCTCCCATCCTGTATCATGGCTCCGTCCACTCCCATCCTTGTATACATGGCTCTGCCCCCTCCCATCCTGTATACATGGCTCCGCTCCCCCTCCCATCTTGTAATACTCGCTCCACCCTCCCATCCTTGTATAATGGCTCCGCTCACCTCCATCCGTATATTTGGGTCCGCTCCCACCCTCTCATCCTGTATACATGGCTCCGCTCCACCCTCCCATCCTGTATCATGGCTCCGCTCCACCCTCCCATCCTTGTATACATGGCTCTGCTCCCACCCTCCCATCCTGTATACATGGCTCCGCTCCACCCTCCCATCTTGTATACATGACTCGCTCCACCCTCCCATCCTGTATATATGGCTCCGCTCCCACCCTCCCATCCTGTATACATGGCTCCGCTCCACCCTCCCATCCTTGTATACATGGCTCCGCTCCACCCTCCCATCCTGTATACATGGCTCTGCTCCCACCCTCTCATCCTGTATACATGGCTCCGCTCCACCCTCCCATCCTGTATTCATGGCTCCACTCCCACCCTCCCATCCTTGTATGCATGGCTCCCCTGTCCCATCCTTGTATGCATGGCTCCCCCCTCCCATCCTTGTATGCATGGCTGGGCTCCCCATCCTCCCCCATCATACTTACCTCACACCGTCGCTGCACGTCCCTGCATCTCTATCCCAGCGCGTCAGCTTCTTCCTGTGTGGTGCGGTCACGTGGTACCGCTCATTAAGGTCATGAATATGGATGCCACGACTATGGGAGTGGAGTCACGTCCATATTAATGACCTTAATGAGTGGTACTACGTGACCGCACCACACAGGAAGAAGCTGCCGCGCCGGGACTGGGATGCAGGGACGGAAGGTGAGTATGTACGTGGAGATGACCCGCCGCTGATCTCCCGACGATAGCGATGACGTGCTTGGTTCAAATCCTGCGCCGTACTGTGCCTGTCGCTGATTAGTCGTGTCCGGCCGGGCGCGACCAATCAGTGACGCGGGATTTCCATTACAGACAGACAAAATTAGAAAATTATATAGTAGATATAGATTTTATAATGCTGTAGCGTTGACTGATCCTTAAAGGGATTCTATCAGCACGCTTTTACATATGGGGGTAGTGTTGTGACTGTATAGACATTTGTCCCCCAATAACAATATCTTTTTATTTTTTTCGATCCAATGTGCCTGTACTGAGAAATCTAATGTAGAAGCCATATGCAAATCAGACTGGCGTAGTACTGGGGGTGTGGTAATACCGGAAGAAGCAGTCCTGTACTGACACGCTCCTGTTGCACCTCAGGCTTGATCTGCATATGGATGCTAATCTAGATTTCTCATAACTGGCACATCATATCTCTATAGAAAATTTTTTTTTTAGAGGTACAGCAGACGTCTTTGCAGCCATACCGCTACTTCCATATGTAGAAACGTTGTGAAAGAATAATAGTGAAGGTTACACACATCAAATGTTTTAAAAAAAAAAAGTCATCCTATAATATTTTTTCTCTGCAAGGCGCCTGCTTGATGTACGGCGGTACTATGTTGTGTTTTATTACGGTTGTCACAGAAAAGGGAAAATGTTACTGATTAGTGTGAACTGAGCCTGACGTGATGATGAAGACTCATAATGACAGCACCTCCAATGGTGAGCGAGTCGCCTGTGTGTTGCAGAGCGGAGCCTGTGCTCACTTACCACCTCCTTTTTGTGTCAGGCAAGGACCTGGAGCTAATTGAAATGCAGTGCTGGGGAGCTCTGCTGTAGCCTGGCTGCTTCTTCAGCAGGCGGAAGAAAATGCTTTCTGTGGACCTTTTCTCTAGCAAGTGAACGTCGACATTCGCAGAGATGGCCATAGAAGAACTGATGCAGAGGTTAAATGCGGTTTTTCTAAATACTGGTAGGAGGAGTTGTCTGATCTTAATGTTCTTGCTCCATTTGTAGCGGACTTTCCTTCCAAGGTGCTTGGGGGGGCTGAATGTCATGCATGGCTACCCAGCTTTCTAGGGATAAATGCGGCACGTGCACATGGCTGTGTGCATTACCCTTCTGCATGATTGCTTCTCATGGGGGAAGAGTCTGATTGCTGCAAGTTGGGGGTGTATATCTGTGCATGCTTTCAATGTCATTGGGGACTTCAGGATGCAGTTGGCATTTTCTGCATGTTCTAGCATCCTCTCATTCTCTGGGTGCTGGATTCTCTCCGGATCAGATTTGTGCATCTTCCTGCGGTGGAAATCACTATGTGCTGTTTTCCGCCTGTGTCGTATATCACTTGTGTGAAACAAGAACACAGCGTGGAATCGGCACTGAAACTTCAAGTGTTAATTAAAGGGACCATAGATCACGAGGGCTTAATCGCACGGGAACAATACTTGGATGTTGGAATGACCACTCCAGCATAATGATTCCGTTACTATGGGAATAATACGCTGACACACGGTGCTTTTCTTGTGATATAAAGGTTACACAGAGAAAGCATCTTCATAGGAAGAAATGCATGATCGGTTATTCATTTTTTATTATCATATAAGCAGTTTATGGTTTAAGAGCTGGTTTTTTTTTCTTCTATCCTCTATAGAAACGACCATTTTTAAACAATAATTGAACAATTTTCCATAATATAGTAGCTATATTTTATATATAGGAAACCTATTTTTATTTTTTTTCATATAAACATGACACATGAAAAATGGCCATCTAAAGAGGTCACTAAACGGTGATACATGCATCGGTCACGTGGAGTGCTGTCTGAACAGAAGACCCGTCTAATCAAGAAAGTTTTGATTCTGTTTCTTTTTTTTCTATATAAGACTATAAGGACCATGACTAGGAGAAGTATTAAAAAAGATGTATTCTTATTTTTGAATTATGTCCAAAATGTGAAGGGAAAAAAATGAATATTTATAAAGTGCACCAATGCTGTGCAAATGAAACTTGACATAACCAGTGCAGTTTTTACAGCTCTTACCAAGAGTGTAGATAGGAAACACCGGGGCCGATTCATAAAGAATGGCGTTGCACATCCTAGTCAGTCTTAATAAAGCGTCATGGTGGGGTAAGATGTGCCAAATTCATCAAGAGACATGCGCCTTGCCAGAAATGCTAGTCCAGTCAGGGACTAGAGTAACATTTTTGATGTAAGTTATGCTAATAAAGTCATAATGTCAGACGTTAATGCTCTGTTCCTGGTGGGTTTCATGCCTCCTTCGATACTGGATGCAGTTTGAGCCATCCATCTAATGTAAAAAGGTCTAATGGCCAAACATAAGTGCCTAAACAGAGGGCGGGTTTGTTGGCTAATAGGTCGATAGAGTGCCCTATATATTTCCACTTCACTCCCCGCAATTGTCATTTATTATATGTTATACTATCTTATTGTGTTATTATTGTAAGGATTGGCTTCTGTGGTTCTGACTCTGCTTAGTTTCTGAATCCTGAATACGCTTTTGGAATTGACTCTTGAACTACCACTGGATACATTATAATTGATAGATCTATGTGGATCCCGCTGCAAGGACCACTACTGATCAGCACAACAGAGGACTTGTGTTGTAGGCCTTAATGGTGCTCACATCTTTGAGTCCTGACTGTAAGGGCTTTGGCAATGTCTATGGTGGTCAAGGATTATGCGGTACATGATTTGTCTATCACCAGTTTCTGAATTCCTTATATAAAGATGACTATTAATTATTAGAGATTTTCCATTTAAATAAAATGTGGGCCTCAATAATTAGAAATGGTACTCACCATTCCTTGGTCCAACACTGGCTCTACGTTGCTTCTATGGTATGTGTGTTTTACCTGCAGAGGTGACGTCAAGTCGACAGCACACATCACTGCTGCAGACAATCACTGAGCTTAATGGCTCTGCTGTTTGTGATGCCATGAGCCACTGAGCTAAGTAATTTGGATTGGTAATGTGTTTTGTGGTCATGATGGCCCTGCTGGAGTAACGGCGGGTGGATTGATGGAGGGCAAGTACTAAAGCTATTTATTTATTTACTTTATCAGTTGGGGTCCACTTTTGTAAAAGAGGAAAAACCCCTCTATTTGATGGTGGAGTCCCTGTTAACTCAAAAGGATCCTGTCAATGATCCAATCCACCGTTGTCGACCATTCCAGGCAGTTACATGTAGCAGATATTTCTCCGCTGTTTAATTAATGTTATGTGCGTAAGAAATGCCATCTGAGTGTTGGTTCAGCCAGAATGGTACTATGAGAATCAGAGGCCTAGTGAAGAGCAATTTTCTTTCTTTTGGAAATTAAAGAATCTCAACTGTTTGCTTGAATTGTCTACTAAATGTAAATTCGTCTTGGTTTTAGCATCCTGACAAATAGTATCACATGACGCTAAAGTGTAATTTGTGAGAAATTTATCTACCAATTCACTCTAAATTCTGCCATTCTGTTTGTGAAACCCTTGATGTGGACTGCCGACAACTGGTTCACATACTGTAAGTATCTGTATTCTACATGATTACTGGAAAGATATTCTTTTGCTGAGAAGATACACTGGAAATGTGCATGAATTTTTGAAAAATATTGCCAGGGCAAATGTTCTCACAGTTAGGATAGATCAACCACCATTGGAGCTCGTCTTTCATCTCAGCAGGAATAGCCATGGTTTTGTCTAAAGATTCACCAAAACAGGTATAGTCCATTCTCACGCCAGTCTTCCTCGAATATAAGGCACTAAATTAATTACGAGACCCACACCACATAATGAATTTGACGCCTCCATGCACCGCACCAGAAATGCACAAATTTTGGTTAATATGAACTTTGCCGGTTCTGTTTTTATAATGGAAATTTGCATTAACTCCAGATTTTTATGAAGAGTGAAGAGATAAATTGCAAAAAATTGCAAAGTCATTCCTTTCTATGAAAATACACTTTATCAGAAAAAAAACCTTTCCACTGAATTTTAGCCCTACTACAAAATGACCAGCTTACATAATTTCAGTGATCTTCTTTTTGGCTCAGAAGAAAGTGTTGAAAAGGCGACTAATATAACTGTCATGTGGTTTGAAATAGTGGAGCAGACTGGTTGCTTAACCCCTTTCCGATATCAGGCTTAAATTTACGCCAATGTCGGACTCCCTGATTTTGATGTGGGCTCCGGCAGTGAGCCCACATCTTTCCCGGCACATGTCAGCTGTTTTGAACAGCTGACACGTGCCCGGAACAGTCGTGGGTGGAATCACGATCCACCCGCGGCTATTAGCCCGTTAAATACCGTTGTCAAACTCTGACAGTGGCATTTAACATACTCTTCCGGCAATCGTGCTGGAAATCCACCCATCAGTGACCCCTGTCACGTGATCGTGGGTCACTGATGGGTTGGCATGACAACCAGAGGTCTCCCGGAGACCTCTATGATTGTCACTGCCGGATTGCTATGAGCACCACCCGGTGGTCGGCACTCATAGAAAGTGAGGTATTCTGCTGCATACAGGTGATCTGATCATCGCCTGTATGTAGCAAAGCCAATCGGGGGTTATGGCAGCTTCTAGTCTCTCATGGAGACTATTAAAGCATGCCAAAAGCAAAAAAAAATGTTTTTAAAAATATAAAAAAAAATATAAAAGTTCAAATCACCCCCCTTTTGCCCAATTCAAAATAAAACAATAAAAAAAATCAAACATACACATATTTGGTATCGCTGCGTTCAAAATCGCCCGATCTATCAATGAAAAAAGGATTAACTTGATCGTTAAACGGTGTAGCGAGAAAAAGTCAAAACGCCAGAATTACATTTTTTGGTCACTTCGACATTGCATTAAAATGCAATAACGGGCGACGATCAAAAGATCGTATCTGTACCAAAATGGTATCATTAAAAACGTCAGCTCGGCACACAAAAAATAAGCCCTCACCCAACCCGACATCATGAAAAATAGAGATGCTGTTGGTATTGGAAATGGCTTTTTTTTTTTTTTAACAAAGTTTGCAATTTTTTTTCACCACTTAGATAAAAAAGAACTTAGACAACATGTTTGGTGTCTATGAACTCGTAATGACCTGGAGAATCATAATGGCAGGTCAGTTGTAGCATTTGGTAAACCTAGTAAAAAAACAGAACAAACAAGTGTGAGATTGCACGTTTTTTTGCAATTTCACCGGACTTGAATTTTTTTTCCCATTTTCGAGTACATGACATGGTAAAAATAATGGTGTCATTGAAAAGTACAACTAGTCCCGCAAAAAAACAAGCCCTCCACATGGCCATTTTGACCAAAAAATTAAAAAGTTACGGCTCTGGGAAGAAGGGGAGCAAAAATTGAAAATGCAAAACCAAAAATACCTCTGGTCGTTAGGGGTTAATATAAATTTTTTTATGCTAACCATGGTTATCTCCAAGGAATCATTTTTTGTCATCATTACTTTGCATAAAAAAGGGCTTTACAGGCAATGGCATTGCTGCTTGAAAGATTTTCCAAAATCAAACATTTCTCAAATCGGCAAGATCTTCGAAGAGGTTCAATTGCTACAAAGAGGGTTTTAAGTAGACCAAGTCCAGCCAATGCCAGGACTATATCCTAAGTCCTCATTCAGACATCCGTTTTTCTCATGTACAAGAGTTTGATCAGAGTGCGATCTGAGTGTTATCTGTTTTTCTCATATGTGGAGAAAAAAGATTCTTCACCTTTTCCTATTTGACAGTCCATGAAATCATGGCATCTGAGTGCTGTCCGATGTTTTTTCACAGACCCATAGACTTACATTGCCAGTTTTGATATGATCCTCAGATCAAAATCTGACATGTCTCCATGATTTTCGATTGGACCACCTCCGCTACAAAAAAGCATGGTCATTTGATTGGCCCCATAGACTATCAAAGGTATGAGTGCTATCTGTGAAAACCACGTATAATACTCATATGTGAAAAACGAACGTCTGAATGAGCCCAAAGGTCAGTATCTGTTCAACACCCGTGGACAGCTTGCTCAGGAATGGCAGCAGGCAGATGTCCGTGCATCTGGATGCACAGTGAAGTGAAGGCTTTTGCAGGCTGACCTGGTGTCAAGAAAAGCCACAAAGAAGCCAATTCTTTCCAAGAAAAAGAATATGAATTACGGTAATAAATAAAACATCAACGCGTTCTTCGGTTGAGTACACCATTAGTCATAATATGACCTTATGACTAAGGGTGTACTCACCTGAAACACGTTAATGTTTTATTCATTCCTTTCATATTTTAAAGACTGCACTGAATTTTTGTACTCTTTCACATTAAAGTTGAGAAGTCTTCGTGATCGTGGAGCTGATCTGTTTTCCGTTTTCATTTGGACTACCATGAGTTCTGCCAGTAGCAAAGCATCCTGAGATCATTCATGTGTGGGGTTGCTTAGATGCCATAAATAAAGAATGTTATCTAAATATTCTCCAAGAGCAACTTCTGCCAATGATATCGGAGCAATTTGGTAATGAACAGTGGTTTTTTTTCCAGCACGATGAGAGACCTCGTCAGAAGATAAAAGTGATAACGAAGTGGCTCAGTGAACAGCACATTAAAATTTTGGGTCTATTGCGAGGAAACTCCTCAGATCTCAATTACATTAAGATCCTGTGGTCAACCCTCAAAAAGCAAGTGGTCAAACAAAAACACAGATATTGTGATAAGCTTCAGGCACTGGAGTTGATACCAGTCAGGATTTGGCCCATAAGCTGTTATCCAACATGCCAGGTCGAAGGGCAAAAGTTTTGAAAAATAAATGTCAGCACTGTAAATATTGAATCTTTACATAAAACTGATATATTTCTCAATAAAAGTGTAAAAACTTATGAGATTCTTATAATTGTACTTCAGGAATCATAGAAACATCTGACAAAAAAAATCTAAAAACACTGAAGCAGCAAACCATGTGAAAACTAAAATTTGTGTCTGTCTCAGAACTTTTGGCCATGACTGTATATTATATAAAAATCTTAACAAAACACTGGACAGGCTGCAATTTGCATCACATGTTCTTTAAAGATGTCTGTGACTAACATGTTGATGACCTATTTGTAGTGCGCCCACCAATCTTCTAATGATGACCTATCCTACAGATTTGTTAGACAATTCGATCCAAGGTTGTGGTCCCTCTCACATCGAAGGTTCTTTCACCGGTTTCCTGTTTGAATTATATTCTCTCGGGTCAGACTCATGTGATAGCGGCACCTCACGTTGTCTGCACACAAGGTGGCGGCATTTACAAGTGGTCTCCCTCCCTTCTATAGAACAGCAAGAATCCCTAGAGTCCAAGTTTGACATCTAATTAATGTTATGAACAGAATTTAGCATACAAGATCAAAGGAAAGGTTCTCATGACATTTTTAATTTGCCACCACACAACCTAGACTCCTGCTTACTTTGCTTCTAGTATGCCGTGATACCTATTGCACATGCGTTATATATCCCATACACAGTGGTATGTAAAAGTTTAAGCACCCCTGGTCAAAATTACTGTTATTGTGAACAGTTAAGCAAGTTGAAGATTAAATGATCTTTAAAAAGCTTAAAGTTAAAGATGACACATTTCCTTTGTATTTTTTGCAAAATATATATATTTTCTTATCTTACATTTTAAAAATTACAAAAATTAAAAGGGGCTGATGCAAAAAGTTTGGGCACCCTGCATCGTTAGTACATAGTAGCACCCTCTTTTGCAAGTATCATAGCTTGTAAATGCTTTTTGTAGCCAGACAAGAGTCTTTACATTCTTGTTTGAGAGATTTTCATCTATTCTAACTTGAAAAATGTTTCCAGTTCTGTGAGATTCCTGGATTGTCTTGAATGCAGTGCTATTTTGAGGTCAAGCCACAGATTTTCAATGATATTCAGATCAGGGGACTGTGAGGGCCATTGTAAAACCTTTTGAGGTAGTCGTTTGTGGATTTTGACATGTGTTTAGAATCATTACCCATTTGAAGAAGCCATCCTCTTTTCAACTTCAGCTTTTTTACAGACTGTTATGTTTGTATCAAGAATTTGTTGAAATTTAATTGAATTCATTCTTCAGTCTACCGGTGAAATGTTTCCATTGGCTGCAACACAACCTCAAAGCATGCTTGATCCACCCCAATGCTTTAATGGTTGGTGAGATGTTCTTTTCCTGAAATTCTGTGCCCTTTTTTCTCCCCACACACCTTTGATCATTGTGGCCTAAGAGTTCTATTTTAAACTCATCAGTTGACAAGACTTGTTTCCAAAATGCATCAGGCTTGTTTAGATGTTCCTTTACATAATTCTGATGCTGAATATTATGGTGAGGACGCAGGAGAGGCTTTCTTCTGATGACTCTTTCATGAAAGTTATATTTGTGCAGGTGTCTCTGAACAGTAGAAGAATATACCACAACTCCAGAGTGTTCTAAATCTTTCTGAAGGTATTTTGCAGTTAAGCTGCTTCATGATCTGCACTGACATAGGAAGCAGTTATACACCAGTCTACTGGCCTCTGGATTACTGAGACCTGTGATTGATTGCAGTGGTCAAGTGACTTGAGTAGGGTGTCATTAGATGTTTGATGATTCGTTTTCAAAGTCACCTGACTTCTGCAGCCAATTGTGGGCCACAGCAGTCTGATGACTGGTTGAACCGTGACATCAACAAATCTTGTGTCTGTGCAGACCATGGAGCACCCTGTGTTAGTTCCTGGTGGGTGCCTAGGCAAACTGATAGAGATTGTGCTTTGACCCCTTTTACATGATCTAATTATCTGACATTTTAAAATGTAAGATTCACCAATTTATAACATGTTGTTTATTTATTATTTTGTTTTTTGACGGGGAGGAGGGAAGGGTATTTTGGTTCAATGTAATAAATGGATTTTTTAAGTCCTATGCAGGTGGTTATTGGGAAAACTGTGGGAAAAAAACACCACATCTACAGTCTAAGTAAAATCTGTCTATAAATATTTTGGTGAAAAAGAAATGCAACAAACGTGGAGTTTTCACAGAAAAGCTTATGAAAGTAGCATTAAGGAGGGTAATTTAAACACAGATGTTAGGTGATTTGTGGGTGTAGATTATTGACCCTTGGATGATGGTTGAGAACACAGTAGTAAAAAATTGTATACTCTGTCCTATCTATTCTGCCACTGGTTTTACATTCTAGTGTACAATTACTGTATATCACTATTATACAGTATTTTCGAGATTATGCGAGACACAGAGCTCTACATTGTAAGGCTGAGTTCACATGAGTGTATAAAAAAAATGTAAGGACTTTCACCAAGAAAAAAACTATTTTTCATCTGTATGGCATTGTTTTTTATGTATCAGCGGTTAATACAAGTTACAAGGCCGAAAACAATTTTCCTATGTTAATAATGGCAATGTATCTATAAAGATCGGAAGCCGTATGGTTGATCCTTGTGAGATCCCTTTTTTCCCAGGACGTCCCTCCTGACAGCACCATGGGACGTCCTCCTCCTCCATGCTGGGACAGGAAACACACGAGAGTTTATAAGACCCACCCGTCCCCCATCCCTCAGTGTTTTTCCTGTCCCTGCATGGAAGGGACGCACGAGTCTTACGGGGGTCAGGGGGATCGTGAGGCTTGCCGGATCCTTCCCCCTGTCAAGCGGCCCAGGGCTGAAACTCCCCAGAGGGGAGTCCCTCCGCCCCAAAGGCCGGGAGCAGGACCAGGCTCCCGGAGGGGGACGTTCCTCCCAGGGGGTGGCTCTCGTCCCGGACCAGACGGTGGTGGCGCTGAGGCTCTGCGGGCAGGTAACACGGCGTCCTCTTCTGCGACGCCTGGAGCGATCCCGACGGATGCCGACGTCACTTCCGGTCCCACACTTCCGGTGACGTCATAAAGATGGCGGCGCCCAGTGTTAGAACGCCGGTTCCAGATTCTGAAGCGTGCAGGCTGCTAGCTTCAGGGAAGGAGGAATCCTGCAGCAGACGCTGGTCACCGGAGAGTGTACAGCCTACCTTGTGCCTGATGGAGACAGATACGGCTGACGGGGGAGGGGTAAGTGCGCTTTGCGCAGACCACCCTGACTGGAGGCCCCTAAATTTTCTGACATACTGACGGACACTACTCTTTGTCATTTAGGACAAAGGAGCCCCGACAGCCCCCCTAACAGTAAAAAAGACGGGCAAGGCATCTGCTAAATCTCCCAGATGCCCGGTTTGCCACGTGAAGCTCTCCGATAGCGACAAGACCCTCTGTACTACCTGTACTGCCAAGGTGTTAAGGGATGAGCAACCCTCACTTTTGACGGAGATGCGCCACATGATTCGTGAGGAGGTCCAGGTGTCCATGTCATACATGTCTCAACAGACGAGAAGAACAGCCAATAGACAAAATCAGCAAAAAACAGCAAATATCAATATATGAATGCATAGCTGAAGTATAATATTCATGGAAAAATAAGGGCAGTCGCACCAAACATGCGCAAAACAATTGAGTCACCTCAAGAAAACGACTATTAAGCCCAGATATATGAAATTACAAATCTTTATTAAGACACATATAAAAAAGTCACAGACAGTAAGTGACAGATACTGGAGGAGAAATGGAGGTGCAACAAAAAGCACATGCCCCCGATGAAGGATCGTGTATCCGAAACGCGCGTCGGGCCTTCCTCCTGACCCGCTTACTGCCCCAGTCAGCCACCTACCTCCAGGTAACTATGGCCGTTTTCAGTTATGGTTGATTTTGTCTAGGTTGTGGCTTCTCTTGCTATTATGCCCTTACTATATGCCACTTATACAGGCCATTGCCTCCACTACTGAACGGCTACTATATATTCCAGCATATATACTTAGGGGATTGTTCTATACAGCGCTATTTGTATTTACCATGCATGTTCCTGGCTGGGTTTATATTGAAATCATCGTATATGTCCATTGTTTTGCCATGTTATGAAATATTTTTCCTATGGTGGATTGCTACTGGGCAAGTACCATGGTCAGTGTTCTATGACATGTTTCTGGTGTGCTTTTTGTTGCACCTCCATTTCTCCTCCAGTATCTGTCACTTACTGTCTGTGACTTTTTTATATGTGTCTTAATAAAGATTTGTAATTTCATATATCTGGGCTTAATAGTCGTTTTCTTGAGGTGACTCAATTGTTTTGCGCATGTCTCAACAGACACCTAGCTCTCCTGGTCGCAAGCGACCCAGGCGGGAGACGGAACAGGGGGCCCAGGACTTCAGTTCAGAGGACTTATCCGACGTAGAAGACATAATTTCCGACGAGGAAGGACAGATTCCACCAGAGGTCCAGGACCGGAATAGGAAGTTCCTATTCCAGGCAGAGGACACTAATAACTTAATCCAGTCCGTACGATCTACTATGCAGATCGAGGATACTCCCAAACCACAGTCTAGACAGGACTTAATGTTTGGCGGCCTTACGGCCCAAAAACAGATGGTATTCCCTGTTAGTGAACACATTAAAAACATGATTCTGGAAGAGTGGAAGAACGCTGAAAGGCGACTAGTACTTTCACGAGACTTCAAGGGTCGACTACCGTTTGACCCTGAGGAAATTAAACTTTGGGAAGAGACTCCTAAAATAGACAGTTCTATTGCCAGAGTCGCAAAAAAGACGGCCATCCCGTTCGAAGACTCATCTAATCTGCGTGACCCAATGGACAGGAAGGCCGACATCTTACTAAAGAGAGCTTGGGAGGCGTCGGCGGCACTGATTAGAACGAATATCGCGGCCACGTCCGTCGCTAGATCCATGTCTTTCTGGATAGGGCAGCTAGAAGAACAATTAGTCAATAAGACTCCTAGGTCTGACATTCTAGCCTCCCTTCCTGTCATGAAAGCAGCCACAGCATTCCTAGCGGATATGTCGGCTGAGTCGGTTAGATTTTCAGCCAGAAACAGTTCCCTTTCTAACGCCGCTAGGAGAGCTGTCTGGTTGAAATCTTGGTCAGGAGACATTGCTTCTAAAGCAAAGTTATGTTCCATTCCCTTTTCCAGAGCAAGGATGTTCGGACCTGCCTTAGACAATATTCTAGAGTCAGCATCTGACGAAAAGAAGGGACTTCCTGAGGAGAAAGCTAAGCGTCTTCAGTCCTTTCGTAGAGGATCCTTTCAGGGAAGACGCTATGACTCTAGAAACCACAGTAGGTCAAATAGAGGATCCTACAGGAGTTCTCAGACCCAGGCAGGGAAAAGCAAAAGTTCCTTCTTTAGTTCATACAATAAGAACAAAAGACAATGACGCCATATCTATCGGGGGGAGACTTCGCCTATTCGCAGCAGAGTGGGCTCAGATCACCGAGAATATGTGGGGACGCAATACCATTGCAGGAGGTTACCGCATAGAGCTTTACTCTCATCCCCCGAGAGATACGTCTCCCCTACTCTAGTCCTTCCCGACTCAGCTATGTGGCTAAACCTTTAGGAGTTGATCGACTGTTCGGTGATAGTTCCGGTTCCAGAGGCAGAAGTAGGCAGGGGTCACTATTCTTCCCTGTTTACCATAACAAAGCCATCAGGGGAGACCCGCACTATCATAAATTTAAAACCGCTAAATCGCTGGGTCAGATACAAAAGATTCCGGATGGAATCAGTCCGCTCAGCAGTCCACCTCATAGACAGAGGAGCAGTTATGTGTACTTTAGACCTAAAGAGTGCTTATTATCAGGTCCCTATAGATCAATCGTCTCAGAACCTCCTACGGTTTGCAATAAGTCTGCCAACTCAGACCTGCCACTTCCAGTTTCAGTGTCTCCCTTTCGGGTTAGCCTCCGCTCCTCGAATATTCACGAAGCTGATGCCGGAGGTGTTGGCCTACCTAAGAAACTTGGGAACCATAATAGTTCCATACCTGGACGACTTTCTAATTGTGGCAGAATCCGAAGAGTCGCTTATCAGACACAGAGACAGGTGCATCAGCATTCTGGAAGCATTAGGCTGGGCCATAAATTGGCGGAAGTCGGACCTAATACCCAGTCAGAGAAAGGTCTTCTTGGGTGTCCTCTTAGACTCAAGAGACAGAATCTCATATTTACCGGAAGAGAAACAGAAGGTGATGAGAGGTCTAGCAAAGGATCTGGCAAAACATCGAGGTTCCATAAGAAACGCTATGAAAGTATTGGGGCAGATGACGGCCTGCATTACCTGCGTCAGATGGGCACAAGCTCACTCAAGACCTTTACAAAGGGAGATTCTGGCAGTATGGGATCGATCTCAGATTTCCCTGGACAGATCAATATCTCTACCGAGATCAGTAAAAGAGTCCCTCGCCTGGTGGACTCAATCTCGCAATCTTCAGATAGGAGTAATATGGTCAGCCTCTCCCTACGTCACGGTCACTACAGACACCAGTTTGTGGGGTTGGGGAGCCCACCTACAAGGCAGAATCTTACAAGGTCGGTGGCCGGAGGACATCAGGAACAGATCTTCCAACTTCAAAGAACTATACGCCGTATGGGAGGCATTAAGAAGAAACAGACCCAAACTCAGAGACCAACATGTCAGAGTATTCTCAGACAATGTAACAACAGTCTCATTCCTAAATCACCAAGGAGGACCCAGTCACAGACATCTTCAGATTCTCTCCGGAAGAATTTTCAGGTGGGCAGAGAACACAGTTCTGTCTCTAACAGCGGTACATCTCGAAGGTTCCCAGAATGTAGTGGCAGACTACTTGAGCAGAAAAGAGATCTGTCCGACCGAATGGGAACTGGACCAGGACATCTTCCAAGACCTATGTCACCGATGGGGATCTCCTCTAATAGATCTGTTCACAAACAGGAGAAATGCAAAGACCAGAAGATTCTTTTCCCTGAACCCGCTGGATACCCCAGAGGGTCTGGACGCTCTGAGTCACAAGTGGGTCGAAGATCTGTCGTACGCTTTTCCGCCCCTTGCTCTCATTCCCGCCGTATTGAGGAAGATCAGAGAAGATCAGGCTACAGTCATACTGATAGTCCCATTCTGGCCAAAAAGGAGTTGGTTCTCTCTCCTAACAAACATGGCGCTGGAGAATCCGGTAGAGCTTCCTCGGTCGGGGGATGTAATCCACCAAGGCCCAATCCGTCACCCGAATCCAGAGAGACTACGTCTCTCAGCCTGGATCCTGAAAGGAACATCTTGAGGGCTAATGGCTTATCAGACCAGGTTATATCTACTATTCAGGCCAGTAGAAAGCCCGCCACGGCAGCAATTTACCTTAAGGTCTGGAGGCGTTTCTGTCTGGAGAGTGGCAGGTCCGACTTGGTTGCGGATATGCCTAAGATTTTAGATTTTCTACAGGCAGGCTTTGATAAAGGGCTCAGACCCAGTACCCTGAAGGTCCAGATATCAGCTTTAAGTTCTTTCTTTGACTACTCTCTGGCATCCCACCCTTGGGTGGTTAGATTTATACGAGCTACTGAAAGACTGTGCCCCACCATTAGGCAGAGCCTTCCACCTTGGGACTTGACTTTGGTCCTTAAAGCTCTCTGTAAGGATCCATACACTCAGAGCAGTAATATGCCAATATCCCTTCTAACTAGGAAAGCGGCTTTCCTGGTTGCAATTACTACAGCTAAGAGAGTAGGGGAGATACAGGCCTTATCTACTAGAGACCCGTACTTTCAGATTAGGGATGACAGCATAGTCCTAAGACTAGATCCAACCTTTCTCCCAAAGGTAGCTTCCATCCAAAACCGCAATCAGGAAATTGTCCTACCATCATTCTGCGACAACCCCTCTAATGCAAAGAAGAGAAGTCTCCATTCATTGGACATTAGAAGAACTGTCATAGACTACATCGAGGCCACCAGTGAATGGCGTATAGATCCAAACTTATTTATTCTCTACAGAGGGCAGAATAAGGGTAGGAAAGCTTCAAAAGCGTCCATCGCAAGATGGATCACTACGGTAATAGCAGATGCCTACAGAGCGGAAGGTACTAACGTTCCAGAGAGTCTTAAGGCCCATTCCACTAGAAGTATCTCAGCTTCCTGGGCAGAAAGAGCGGGAGCTTCCCTAGATCAGATTTGTAAAGCAGCAACTTGGGCCAGACTAGACACATTCTGTAAGCATTATAAACTAGACTTACTCTCAGGTCAACGTACTGCCTACGGCAGAAAAGTCCTGCAAGCAGTAATCCCACCCTAAGGAGTCTTCTTTGGTACTCCCCATGATGCTGTCAGGAGGGACGTCCTGGGAAAGTAGGTATTACACCTACCAGTAATTATGTTTCCAGGAGTCCATCCTGACAGCACTGGTAGTTCCCCCCCTATAGACTACGTCATATGCTGTAATATGATTGTTCAATAAAGTGTTATGAGCATTATCCATGTCTTGGTTCTTGTTACAACACTGAGGGATGGGGGACGGGGTGGGCCTTATAAACTCTCGTGTGTTTCCTGTCCCAGCATGAAGGAGGAGGACGTCCCATGGTGCTGTCAGGATGGACTCCTGGAAACATAATTACCGGTAGGTGTAATACCTACTTTTTGCTCCCATAGACTTGAATAGGCAAGTCTACTCCATAATACGGAAGAAACTAGTGCATGCTGCATTTTTTCTTCATGCTGTTATTCTGGTATGTGCAAAAAAAAAAAAAAAATAACATTGATCCAAGTGTTGTCCTTTTTTTTCCCCATTGGCAGCACTTAGACCAAAAATGCAGTAACGTGAAGGAAGCCTAATAAAAAGATAAAGGGAATCTGTCAGCAGTTTTTCTATGTAATCTGAAGGCAGCAGGCGATAGAGGCTGAAACACAGAATTCAGCGATGCTGCTCTTACCAAGTGTTAGAAGAGATAAAATACAGCAAGTTTTAATGATAAAATAAAAGCTATGTGTTTTTTTCTGAAAAAAATATTCTGTTGCCTCAGATTCTTGAAATATTAGACACTGCACTACACATAGGGGCTAATTTCGTGAACTAGTCTGGTAATGCCAGTCAGTGCAGAGTGAAATCCCTCCACCGTGGAACCCTGTTTGCAGGTCACTGGTCTGGATCCTATGGTTGGCATACCAGTTAGTCCTACATCATTTTAACTGTTAAACTAACCTTGAGTTCTTGTTATTCACTCAGATTTTGGGCAATAAAGAAGTGGCGTGCTTGTCCCTTCACCCAGCTCCCTCGCCCAATTGAGAGCTTCATTGGTACAGTCAAAGGAATTGCATCACACAGGATGTAACTTCTGGTTACTGGTGATGGCGATTGTGACCCCCTTCAGAGAATAAAGAGCTGTGTAATTCCCAGGGAGGGCCCTGTGGGATTACATGATCTAACTGAACAGTAGTGTACCATGAACTTTCAGATAGAAAGGAACCACTACATTAGGTAATACTGGCTGAATTACACAGTATATTCGTGGACTTGTGATAGAATGAAATAAAAAAACTCGAGTGCTATGTTAAATAGGACCTTTCACCAGTTTTAGTATGATAAACTGACCACATCATGGAATAGTGGCTGCAGAGCTAAATAAAACATACCGTATATTTTTTTTTTTCTCATAACTCATTACTGTTGTGGAGAAATTAAGTTGAAAGGTAGGTTCTAATTTATGCTAAGACTGAGGGGATATTAGCAGAGATTTGAGGCTCCCAAAAGGAGGGCATGTACTTTTTTTTGTCCACTGTATGATGTTGACCAATCACAAGAAAGAAGAGTCATGAAGTGGAAAAAAGAACACACCCCAGATGAGGTCAGAACAGATTTTTTTCTTGTAAGACATGTAATGACACACATCCCTGATTCTCCATGATCTCACTGCTGGCATCTACTGTGTAGTGTAGAGCAGAACTGGGTGGCATTACAAACACTTTTTTGCAGCTTTTGTCTCATATGCCAAGAAGTATTAGTAATGACACACAGGTCTGCTGTACTTCCCCTTCCCTCACACTAAATGTCTAGAGAGCAAAGCTGAAAGAGGAAATTATAATGACACATTGCTCTTTTCTAATCTACAAAGTAGAATCCAGCAGTGATATAATGGAGGAGAGCTGGGCAATGTGTCATTACATGTATCACACTGAGTCAGCCTGTTCTGACACTTTCTAGGGGGGGAGGGCATTTTTTTCTACCTTGGTCTTATCATAAATTAGAATCTTAATTTTAGAAGCTAACCCCTCCGCAACGGAGATAAGAAATTAAAAAATAAAACATATGTTTTATTTAGCGCTGCAATAACTGTTCTCTGATGTTGCCAGTTTAGCATGCTCAAACAGGTGAAAGGTGATCTGTAAGAACTAGGAAGCTTAGCGCAAACCATGGGAAAGATTTCTCTGATATTTGTGGGAACCCTGTAAAGTATTAACTTGTGACGGGGCATAGAAAACCTTAAAATGAAGTATAAATGAATGATCTTATATTAAATAAACAAAAAATAATTACCAGCATTGTTGTTATGCAAATTATGATGTTTTATACTAATAAGTAAAACCAAGTCTTATGAAATAGAAGACTGATGATCTTTAAAAATTTTGATTTTGCTTTCAGTGTGGATTTTCCACTGAATTCACTCACAATTAAAGGAAATTGAAGAAAATGTAAACTGTTCTGTCCTTTGATTTCCTGGGATATGAAAAGGTAACTATCAAAAAGGACTACCTAGAGAGGAACCTGCTTCCTGAATGGGAGATTGCAGAATGAGCTGCAGGAAGTTCTTCTATATCCATTTCAGAGGAAGTGCGTACTTGTACTCATTATGTTGTGCTACAAATAGATTGTTTACATCCTGCAGAGGCGGCTCGGTGTAATATTTCATCTATTCTACTGGCAATTTGAGAACATTTACCTTGTGAAATTGAATTTTTATAACATATTTTAAAGTTGTTTTTTATGGTCATGTTTTGCATAGTCTCCTGGTAGCCAAGTTGTTCATATGAATGTTGAATTCTATAGATGGAAATTTGGTGTGACAAAAAAAATCTCTGAAAATTTAGCTGTATGTGACCTAAATTTTACAGAATGCAATTCAAAATCTATCTGACTTAAAGGGAATCAGTCAGCAGGTTTTCACCAACTAAACTATTTAAAGAGAATCTATCGCCACATATTATAGAATGTTAGAGTTGGAGGGGATCTCCTTGGTCATCGTGTCCAGCCCCCTGCTCAATGCAGGATTCACTAAATCGTTTCACACAGATGTCTGTCCAACCTCTGAAGACTTCCACAGTAGGAGAACTCACCACCTCTCGTGGCAGCCTGTTCCTCTCATTAATCACTGTCACTGCCAAAAAAATTTTTTTAAATATCTAATCTGTATCTGTGATCTATTAGTATACCCATCTTTTTCACACATGCTGTTTCTTAGTTCTATTCTTCCCATTCTGTAGATGTAATTTTCATTTTTCTTGCCTAGATGTAGACTCTTGCATTTCTCCCTGTTAAATACCATTCTATTAAGGTACTGCCACACTAAACAATCCCGCTAGCGATAGCGATAAAGACGCATACTAATGCGATCGCTAGCGGGATTGTTTCTATATCGCTAAGTGCGGCTTAACTTAGCGATATAGTTAACGACGCTATCGCGGTTAGCGATCTTCTTAACGACTTTAGCGGTACAAAAGTACCACTAAATCGCTAAGAAAAGGTGCCACACTTAGCGATATATACTTACCTGCGGGGCGCCGACGATCTAAATAGGGTCCGGAACGATGTCAGCGACGAGCGAGATCACAGCAGGGGCCTCGTCGCTGACAGATGCCGCACACAACAACATCGCTAACGGGATCGCTAAATAGTGACGTTTTTTAGCGATCCCGTTAGCGATGTTGTTTAGTGTGGCATACCCTTTAGTCCACTGTCCTTTGTTCAAGCTTATCTAGATCCTTCTGAATCCTTTCTCTGTCTTCTCTAGTGTTAGCTTTCCCTCATAAGTTTGCATTGTCTGCAAATTTAATCAGTTTACCTTCAATTCACTTATCTAGTTCATTTACAAAAATATTGAACAACACTGTGGCTAGGACACAGCCTTGTGGTACCCCACTTGAAATACTCTTCAGATTAGATTGTCAGCCTTTTATTACTACTATTTGAATATGATCACTAAGCCAGTTATGATTCCAACTACCTGTAACCTTGTCAATCCCATACTTGGTAATTTTTTCCAGTTAAGATATTATGAAATACTTTATGATATGCTTTGCTGCAGTCGAGATAGACAATATCTACCACATTTCCCTGATCCATACAATCAGCGATTCCATCATAGAAGGGAAATTAGATTAGTCTGGCATGATTTGTTTGCTTCATACTCATGCTGGTGCTGGTTAATTACTGTATTCTTATCCAATTACTTGCAAACTTAGTTTAATAATTTATTCAAAGATCTTTCCTGGTATAGAAGTAGAGGTCGCTGGACTGTAATTTCCTGGCTCCATTCTCTTTCCTTTTTTGAAGATAAGGACTACATTTGCCCTTCTCCAATCTTCTGGTACTTCTCCTGTTCTCCAAGATTTTTCAAAGATTCTGGTTAGTGGTTCTGCAATTTCCTCTGCTTTCTCTTTCAGTACCCTATGATGTAATTCATCAGGACAAGGAGATTTAAATTCATTTAAATTAGCTAAGTGTTCCATCACCATCTCTCTGTTTATAGATGGTGTGGACTTTTTTTATTCCTTCAATAGCACAGTGAAGATCAGTTAATGTTGCATTTGCTAACTTAGACAACGTCGCTGTCCACGCTTTTGGAGAAATTAAATATTAAGAGGAAGTAAGAGAGGAGCCACAACCTTGATTTGGAACTTCATGTTCAATATGTCAAAAGGCAGGGACAGTGTCATCATCGCTGATTGGGTGCAGGGCTTACATGTCATAACAACAGCACGAGAGCCCAAGGAGCATGAGTGCCAACACCGCTGGAACAGCAGCGGAGTTGAGTATAAGCGTTTTTATCGGTAAAAAGCATGGGGAGTAAGAAGGGGTTGTCTGAGTAGTAGACAACACCTTCTGCATCACTCTGTTTTCCCCGGTAAAATAATAACACACATACTCACCTCAGGAGCTGATGCGAGCAATGGCTCTCCCGGGAATTGTCACATTGTCAAGTCACGCGAACCCTCTAGCCAATCATAGAATCATAGAATGGTAGAGTTGGAAGGGACCTCCTGGGTCATCTGGTCCAACCCCCTGCTCAAAGCAGGATTCACTAAATCATCCCAGACAGATGTCTGTCCAGCCTCTGTTTGAAGACTTCCATTGAAGGAGAACTCACCACCTCTCGAGGCAGCCTGTTCCACTCATTGATCACTCTAACTGTCAAAAAGTTTTTTATAATATCTAATCTGTGTCTCCTCCCATTTAGTTTCATCCCATTGCTTCTAGTCTTTCCGTGTGCAAATGAGAATAAAGATAATCCTTCTACAATGTGACAGCCCTTGAGATATTTGTATACAGCTATTAAGTCACCTCTCAGTCTTCTTTTTTGCAAGCTAAACATTCCCAAATCCTGTAACCGTTCCTCATAGGACATGGTTTGCAGACCGAACACCATTCTGGTCGCTCTTCTCTGAACTTGCTCCAGTTTGTTGATGTCTTTTTTAAAATGTGGTGCCCAAAACTGGACACAGTATTCCAGATGAGGTCTGACCAAAGAGGAGTAGAGGGCAATAATGACTTCACGTGATCTAGACTGTATGCTTCTGTTAATACATCCCAGAATTGTATTTGCCTTTTTTGCTGCTGCATCACACTGTTGACTCATGTTCAGTCTGTGATCTATTAGTATACCCAAGTCTTTTTCACATGTGCTGTTGCTTAGCCTTATTCCTCCCATTCTGTATACGCTTTTTTCATTTTTATTTCCCAGATGAAGTACTTTGCATTTTTCCCTGTTAAAAACCATTCTGTTAGTTGCTGCCCACTGCTCCAGTTTATTTATATCTTTTTGAATTCTCTCTCTCTCTTCTCTAGTATTAGCTATCCCTCCTAGCTTTGTGTCATCAGCAAATTTAATCAGTTTACCCTCAATTCCTTCATCTAAATCATTAATAAAGATGTTGAACAATACAGGGCCCAAGACAGAGCCCTGTGGTACCCTACTTGATACATTCTTCCAACTCGATGTGCAGCCATTTACTACCACTCTTTGGGTCCTATCACTAAGCCAGTTATGAATCCACCTAACAGTTGCCTTGTCCATTCCATACTTAGTCATTTTTTCAATAAGGATTGTGTGAGATACTTTGTCAAATGCTTTGCTGAAGTCAAGATATAATATATCTACAGCATTTCCCTGATCCACCCAGTCAGTGATTCTGTCATAGAAGGAAATTAAATTAGTCTGACATGACTTATTAGCCACAAACCCATGCTGACTCTGGTTAATCACCTCATTCTTGTCCAGGTACTTACATACATGTTGTTTAATAATTTGTTCAAAGATCTTTCCTGGTATAGATGTCAGACTCACCGGCCTATAGTTCCCTGGGTCCACCTTCTTCCCCTTTTTGAAGACAGGAACAACATTTGCTCTTCTCCAGTCTTCTGGGACTTCTGTTCTCCAAGAATTTTCAAAGATTATGGAGAGTGGTTCAAAAATGTCTTCTGCTATCTCCTTCAGTACTCTGGGGTGTAATTCATCTGGACCTGGAGACTTGAATTCATTTATGTTAGCTAAGTGTTTCCTCACTATTTTTCTATTTATAGATATCCTGGATTCTTCTATTCCTTTAATAGGACAGTGAAGATCAGTTGATGTTACATTTCCTTTCTGAGAGAAAACAGATGCAAAATAGGAATTTAAAAGTTCGGCCTTCTCAACATCCTTTCTTACCATTTCATAATTTTCATCCTGTAAAAATCCTATAGCATCTTTGACTTTTCTTTTACTTTTGACATATCCCCAAAATCCTTTTTTATTGATTTTGACATCTCTTGCAAGCCTCAATTCATTGTCAGCTTTAGCTAATCTGATTCTTGCCCTTCTGATTCGGTGCTCGCTTTGTCTAATCTATGGACATAATTGATATCTAGAGGAAGTGAAAGGCAGCCTCAGCTCTCACTTCCTCTGGTTGTCTATTTGTCCACAGTAGAGTAGAGCGAAGCCAGTGCTAATTGTCCGCAGGGATTATATGACATAATGTCACATGTCGAGGTTGTTTAATGTGTTGCACAGCCTCTGAATCCACACCTTTGCAGTAGAAAACTTCACAGAGCAGGCTTCATGGGATAACAAGCTTTTACTTCTGACAACATGAGGTAAAAGAATAATGCAGCATTTTAGCATTGCATCAGGAAACAGGAACAAAATGAAAGTGAAACTACAAGTGAGACTATTTCTTATACAATATATTAAACAGAAGGAAACGTTACAAAACATCGCCATCTATTGTCAGGTCAGCATAAAGTCCTCCTTTTACTTATAATAAGTCCTGATCTGTTGCATATGCCAACACCCTTTCTCAACAATAAGGACTTATTCAATCAAACCCAACTTTTTTATTAGTCTCTGATGTTTATCAGCATTCAACGCCTTCGTGAAAATGTCTGCTGTCATTTCTTCAGTAGGGCAATACTCCAACTTCAAGACTCCTAGGTCCTGATGATCTCTCAAGAAATGATATTTCACATCAATATGCTTGGTTCTTGGATTGACTCTTTCCATCTGAGCAAGAACAAGACATCCTTGATTGTCCTCTTTTAGTTTTGTTGGTTCCAACTGTGGTTGTCCTAATTCTGTCAACAATTGTCTTAACCACAGTACTTCCTGACTCGCATTTGCTGCTGCAACATATTCTGCTTCTGTTGAAGATAGTGTCACAATTGACTATTTCTTACTTGTCCAACTTATTGGTCCACCTGAGAGAAAAAAAATATGTCCACTGGTAGATCTTCTGTCCGTTGGATCTCCAGCCCAATCTGCATCAACATATCCTGTTAAAATGCAATTATCACCTGTGGGTAATTTCAGCTTAACATTGCTAGTTCCTTTCAAATAGCGTATTACTCTCTTCACGGCATTCCAATCAGCTTTATTTGGTTTTGATACCTCTCTACTCAGAATTCCTACTGCTGCTGCGATGTCTGGTCTTGTAACGGTTGCTAGATACAGTAGTTTTCCTATTGCTGTTCTGTATTCTTCATTGTTTGGTAGCATTTTTTTTTCACTGTTCATCTCTTTGAGATAATTAGTTTCCATTGGAGACTTTACTGTTTTTGCACCCTTTAGTCCAAATTTTTCTGTTATGTCTTGAATCATGTGATTTTGATTCAGTAGGAAACTTCCGTCTTCTTCTCTTTCTATCTGTATTCCTAGGTACTGTTTTACATTTCCCAAGTCTTTGATTTCAAAATGTTGTTTCAGGGTTTTTAGACTGTTTTCTTTATCCCTTTCTTGTTTAAAACAAATCAAAATGTCGTCTACATATGAGTACATAAATCCTTCTATTACTCAGCCTTTTTGTGCACAAGCATGGATCAGCTTTGCTTCTTTGAAATTTTTCATTTGTTAGTACTTCCGTGATTTTGTCATTCCACGCTTTAGCTGCTTGTTTTAAACCATAAATGCTTTTTTGTAGTTTACAAACTTTGTTTGGATTTCTTTCATCTTTGAATCCTGGAGGTTGTTCCATGTAAATATCTTCTGTTAAATCTCCATTCAAAAAAGCTGTCTTTACATCCAGATGTCTTAGTTCCATCTTTTCCATTGCTGCAACTGTAAGTAAAGTTCTTATTGTAGTGTGTTTGACAACTGGAGCAAATGTTTCATCATAGTCTTCTCCATATTTTTGAGAATAGCCTTTAGCTACGAGTCTTGCTCGATATCTTTCAGGTGTGCCATCTGGTATTTTACTTTAAAAATCCATTTACATCCTATGGCTTTTCTTCCTTCTGGCAAATCTGTTAGTGTCCATGTATTTGAATCATGCATGGATTTAATTTCTGTTTCTGTTGCTTCTATCCATTTATTAGCTTCTTCTTCAGGAAGTTTAGATATGTCTTCCCAAGGGGTAGGCTCATAGATTTTTCTTATACTTGTCTTGTATGAGAGACGTTTTGGTGGTTTTCCTTTGTTCTCTCTTATTGAACGTTTTGGTTCTGTGTCTGTTTGTAGTTGTGATTCTTCACTTTCAGTATTTTGTTCTTCATTATTTTCTACTTCTTTCTCATCAGATATTTCTTCAGTTATGTCACTATTGTTTTTCTCATTTTTTGTTTCAATTGAAATCATAATGTCTTAATTTAAATCTTCAATGAATGTTACACTGTTACTCACTGTAACTCTGTCTGTTTTGGGATCTAAGATTCTATATCCTTTGCAATTTTCACTATATCCAACGAATATTCTTTCCATGGATCTGTTTTGAAGTTTGGAACGTTTTTCTGTTGGAATGAATATAAAAACTTTACATCCAAAAACTTTTAAATGATTGACACTTGGTTTCATACCTTGCCACAGTTCATATGGAGTTTTCTTCAGTTTTCTGGAAAAAAGTTGGTTCTGTAGATATGTAGCTGTCATTGCTGCCTCACCCCAATATTTCTCTGGTAGTTTAGAATCTGTCAGCATACATCTCATCATCTCTGATAGAGTTCTGTTTTTCATTTCTGCCACTCCATTTTGTTCAGTTGTGTATGGAACAGTTTTCTGATGTTCTATTCCATTTTGTCTTAAGTAGTCTTCTATTCTATGACCTGTAAATTCACCTCCATTATCACTTCTGATGACAATTGGCTTCCTTTGAAATTTGTTACTTGATCTTGTTACATAGTCTACAAGTTTATCAAAAGCTTCACTTTTGTTCTTAATAAAGTATGTGACTGTGTATCTTGAGTAGTCATCTATAAAAGTCAACATGTATCTATTGCCTCCTGATGCAGTCACTTTCATGGGTCCGCATACGTCAGTATGCACCAAATCAAGTGGTTTTTCGATTTTCATCTCACTTTCTTTTGGAATAGATATCCTTGTGGCTTTGGATTTTATACAACATTCACATCTTATGGTAATTGAGCAATCTGATATCTTTAAATCTTTTGTCAATTCTTTTCTCTGTAGTTCCCTTATACCGTCCGGGTGTCTATGTCCTAGATGTCTATGCCACATGGGAATACAGTTTTTGTGATCATGTGTACATACCTTAATTTGTTCCTTTGGTTTGTCAAAATGATATAATTGTTCATCTGCCTTGACTTTGGTTATCATCTTGTTTCCTGCAATAATTGCACACTCATTGTCTTTGAATTTTACTGTAAGTCCTTTTGCTGTTAAACGTTTCACAGATAATAATCCGCCTTCCAATTTTGGAACATACAACACATCCTGTACAAGTATCTTTGAATCTTGTCCGAACTTGTTTGAACAATTTAGCATACCTTGTCCGATACCTTCTGCGGTTATTTTGCTTCCATCTGCAAGATAAATGGCTTCTTTCTTATCTAAATCAAGATCAGTAAAGAAATTCTTGTCACTTGTCATATGACTCGTTGCTCCTGAATCAATAAACCAAGCAAGTGATGATTTCTTGTCTGGTCTTTTGAATGTGCCATTTCAATTATTCTCACACGAATCGGAAATTGTGTTTTTTACTTTCTGTGTATGCCTTTTATGTTGTAATTTTTGTTGTTCTGCTTTCCATATGGTATACAGTCTTTCTTTAAATGACCTTTTTTCTTACATCTGAAGCATTCTCTTGTCTCTTTATTATAGGGTTTTTTAAATTCTGTAGGTTTAAGAGCGTTTTCACTGTCCTTGTCAGTAGAAGAATCATTGCTTTGTTCTTTTCTTCTCTGATATTCATCTATGAGTCTTGTTTTCACAAACTCTAATGTAATGTCTGTTTCAGGTCTTGTCTCTAGTGTATTTATTAAAGCAGTTTATGAATCTGGTAAACTGCACAACAATATAGCTGCTATGACTTTCTTTAATATCTTCACCAATAGATCTTAGCTGTGATATCACTTCCATAATAGAGAATATATGCTTCTGCATGTCACTGTCTGCACTTAATCTCATACTGTAAAGCTTTCTTAATAAAAATAATTTGTCATTTAAGCTGGGTCTCTCATATAGCTTTCTTAATGCTTCCCACATTCCTTTCGCTGCTTCTTCATTTCTTATATGTATCATCCACTAATAAACTAATGGTGGCTCTCGCTTGTCTATTTTTCTTATCCCATGTCTGATTATCCTGATCAGGTCTATCTGTAGTGATTACTTCCCATAAATCATCTTTAGACAATAACATCTCTACTTTGAACTTCCATAGCTGATAGTTCTCATCATTCAGTTTAGCTACTGCGAGTTTTAGCTCTGTGCTACTTGTCATTTTTAACTTATCTTACTTGTTTGGAGATGCTTGCACTGAAGAATTCTTCTGCATTCACCAGGGTCTTGCTGAGAGTTCCAGTGTCCTGGGTATCTGGTATTCTTGGTGCTTGGGATCTGTGGTGTCTGGATTCTCTGGTTACCTGGATTCTCTGTATCTGGGCCCATAACCTGTTGCACAGCTTCTGAATCCACACCTTTGCAGTAGAAAACTTCACAGAGCAGGCTTCATGGGATAACAAGCTTTTACTTCTTACAACATGCGGTAAAAGGAAAATGCACAGTCATTTTAGCATTGCATCAGGAAACAGGAACAAAACGAAAGTGAAAGTACAAGTGAGACTATTTCTTATACAATTCATTAAACAGAAGGAAACGTTACACAACATCGCCATCTATTGTCATGTCAGCATAAAGTCCTCTTTTTACTTATAATAAGTCCTGATCTGTTGCATATGCCAACATAATGAACCGTGACTGAAGGTAAAAATTACCAATACACGTCTATTTGTCCTTGAAAATCACGAATGACATCAGTGTACACTCCGTGTGTTGCCCGTAATTAACATTGTATTCGATAAGAGAATCTTTGTAATGTTTTGGGGGTAATTACTGCTGAAACACCCAAAGTTAAAAACTGACACATTGATGAAACTCAGACCGATATTTTTGCTTGTAATAAAAGTCACTGTTGTTTGAACAAGGAGCAAAGCCCATTTACCGTAGTCGGCATTAACAAGCACTGATCAATCATTGATCCCTTACTGGCCTGTATAGACGGGTTAACAAAAACTGATTGTTTTGTCCCTGATACAACATCATATTGGCAATGCCATGTGCTTTCAACCAAGTTGATTTTTATGCTGGCATAAATGATCTGATCACTCCATGAACAAGCCTTTTGCTCGTTATCAGGAGATTGCCGGTCTGTGTACACTAGCTGATAATCAGGAACACTTAAGTGTTTTACAGATTGTCACTTTCCAGCGCCTCTAAATGGGCTTTTAGGGCGTTCACTTGAGTTTAGTCTGAGGGCCCCGTCACACATAGCGACACACCAGCGATCCCGACAACGATATGAACTTGTCAGGATCGCTGGTGTGTCGCTACATGATCGCTGGTGAGCTGCCAAATAGGCAGCTCTCAGCAGTGATCAGGACAGCGACTATGTGGGTAACAAGCGATGCACGTCGCTTAGTTACCCACAGTGTACGTTAGATACCAGCACGCTGGTGCAGGGAGCTGGTAACCAAGGTACACATCGGGTTTCTAGGCGCCGCTTGGCGCTTAGAAACCGATGTGTACCTTGGTTACCAGCTCCCCTGCACCAGTGCGCTGGTATCTAATGTACACATCGGGTTTCTAGGCACCGAGCGGCGCCTAGAAACCCGATGTGTACCTTGGTTACCAGCTCCAGCTCCCTGATCGCTGGTCTCCCGCCTGCCACACGCAGCGATGCGCGCTGGCCAGCGGGAGACCAACGATCAAAAAAATGTCCAGGACATTCAACGACGACTCAGCAGGGGGGCTGGTCGTCGCTGAGTGTCACACACAGCGATATCGCTGGGGAGATCGCTGTTGCGTCACAAAACTTGTGACTCAGCAGCGATCTCACTAGCGATCTCGCTATGTGAGACGGGGGCTTGAGATAACAATTCTGGAGCATCTACTCTGTCAACATTTGTTGGGAATCTCTCTCAGGCAAAACTAACAGGTCAAGGAAATTCTTATCCTCTCTTGCTGACAACTTTATCTTTCAAAAGGTAGGGGAGAAAACAAGGGGATCTGCTACCTTGGATCTAATCCTTATAAACAGGGAGGAAATGGTTGAGGAGGTAAGAGTGGCTGGGACCCTAGGAGGTAGTGACCATGCTATTTTAGAATTTTGGATAACAAGAGGAGGAAGACCTGTGAAGACTCAGACATCAAGGTTAGATTTCAGAAAGGCAGATTTTAAGGGACTCAGAAAGAGAATTGGAGGGATCCAATGGCAGGATATCCTTAAGGACAAAAATGTCCAGGAAGGATGGGACATCTTGAAAAATGAGATTCTCAAAGCACAATCATTAACAATTCCGAAAAGAGGGAAAAATGGGAAGCATTTAAGGAAACCAGGATGGATGAACACAGAACTTAAACACATGCTAAAAAGAAAGAAAGAAATGTTTATCAAATGGAAAAGGAGGCATATCTAAAGAAGAATATAATGCCATCTGCAGAACCTGCAGGGCAAAAATCAGATTATCTAAAGCTGACAATGAATTAAGGCTTGCAAGAGATGTCAAAAGCAACAAAAAAGGATTTTGGGGATACGTCAAAAGTAAAAGAAAAGTCAAAGATGCTATAGGATTTTTACAGGATGAAAATGATGAAATGGTAAGACAGGATGTTGAGAAGGCTGAACTGTTAAATTCCTATTTTGCATCTGTTTTCTCTCAGAAAGGAAATGTAACATCAACTGATCTTCACTGTCCTATTAAAGGAATAGAAGAATCCAGGATATCTATAAACAGAAAGACAGTGAGGAAACACTTAGCTAACCTAAATGAATTCAAGTCTCCAGGTCCAGATGAATTACACCCCAGAATACTGAAGGAGATAGCAGAAGAAATTCTTGAACCACTGTCCATAATCTTTGAAAATTCTTGGAGAACAGGAGAAGTCCCAGAAGACTGGAGAAGAGCAAATGTTGTTCCTATCTTCAAAAAGGGGAAGAAGGTGGACCCAGGGAACTACAGGCAGGTGAGTCTGACTTCTATACCAGGAAAGATCTTTGAACAAATTATTAAAGAACATGTATGTAAGTATCTGCATAAGAATGAAGTGATTAAACAGAGTCAGCATGGGTTTGTAACTAATAAGTCATGTCAGACTAAAGGGTATGCCACACTAAACAACATCGCTAACGGGATCGCTAAAAAACGTCACTATTTAGCGATCCCGTTAGCGATGTTGTTGTGTGCGGCAGCTGCCAGCGACGAGCTTCCTGCTGTGATCTCGCTCGTCGCTGGAATCGTTCCGGACCCTATTTTATCGCCGGCGCTCCCGCTGGGTAAGTATAATCGCTAAGTGTAGCACCTTTTCTTAGCGATTTAGCGGTACTTTTGTACCGCTAAAGTCGTTAAGGAGATCGCTAACCGCGATAGCGTCCTTAACGACATCGCTAAATTAGGTAGCTACTAGCGATATAGAAACAATCCCGCTAGCGATCTCATTAGTATGCGACGCTAACGAGATCGCTAGCGGGATTGTGTAGTGTGGCAGTACCTTAACTTAATTTCCTTCTATGACAGAATCACTGACTGGGTGGATCAGGGAAATGCTGTAGATATAGTATATCTTGACTTCAGCAAAGCATTTGACAAAGTATCTCACACAATCCTTATTGAAAAAATGACTAAGTATGGAATGGACAAGGCAACTGTTAGGTGGATTCATAACTGGCTTAGTGATCGGAATCAAAGAGTGGTCGTAAATGGCTGCACATCCAGTTGGAAGAATGTCTCAAGTGGGGTACCACAAGGCTCTGTTTTGGGCCCTGTATTGTTCAACATCTTTATCAATGATTTAGATGAAGGAATTGAGGGTAAACTGATCAAATTTGCTGATGACACAAAGCTAGGAGGGGTAGCTAATACTAGAGAAGAGAGAGAGAGGATTCAAAAAGATATAAATAAACTGGAGCCGTGGGCAGCAACTAACAGAATGGTTTTTAACAGGGAAAAATGCAAAGTACTACATCTGGGCAATAAAAATGAAAAAAGCATATACAAAATGGGAGGAATAGGGCTAAGTAACAGCACATGTGAAAAAGACTTGGGTATACTAATTGATAACAGACTGAACATGAGTCAACAGTGTGATGCAGCAGCAAAAAAGGCAAATACAATTCTAGGATGTATCAACAGAAGCATACAGTCTAGATCACGTGAGGTCATTATTGCCCTCTACTCCTCTGTGGTCAGACCTCATCTGGAATACTGTGTCCAGTTTTGGGCACCACATTTTAAAAAAGACATCAACAAACTGGAGCAAGTTCAAAGAAGAGCCACCAGAATGGTGACCGGTCTGCAAACCATGTCCTATGAGGAACGGTTGCAGGATTTGGGAATGTTTAGCTTGCAAAAAAGAAGACTGAGAGGAGACTTAATAGCTGTCTACAAATATCTCAAGGGCTGTCACATTGTAGAAGGATCATCTTTATTCTCATTTGCACAAGGAAAGACTAGAAGCAATGGGATGAAACTGAATGGGAGGCGACACAGATTAGATATTAGAAAAAACTTTTTGACAGTTAGGGTGATCAAGGAGTGGAACAGGCTGCCACGAGAGGTGGTGAGTTCTCCTTCAATGGAAGTCTTCAAACAGAGGCTGGACAGACATCTGTCTGGGATGATTTAGAGAATCCTGCTTTGAGCAGGGGGTTGGACCAGATGGCCCAGGAGGTCCCTTCCAACTCTACCATTCTATGATTCTATGATTCTAACAGGTTCCTCTGTTTTTTCTCTTGAAAGGACTGGCCTACATGAAGACTTTTGTATTATAACTAACTGATTTCACCTATGGAGTTACAGCTGCTGTGCAAATCCATTTATTGAAAATTTCAGATGCCACTAAATGGTTAAAATCAATATATAGCACTTAATAGTGTAGTCTAGAACTGACTGACAACTGAGTGTTACTAATCCCCTTGTCAGTGAGATGTGTTCTTACACAGCCTGATAATGTGAGAGATAATAGAACACTGCCAGATTGTTGGTATACATGAAGAATAGTGACAATGTATGCAATTAAAACTGAATTTACACATCTGTGTGTCACAAACCATCATTCAGGGGCTGAGAGCAGGCATATTGACCCAAAATTGACTAATTCATAAGTAAATATGAGATTGTAAACTTCAGGTCAGGAAACCCATGGCCAGTCCGTGAATAACGGTATGTACTCAGATCGTGACACACAGATGTGTGAATTTAGCCTTACTCATACATTTATTTGAGGGTTCACAGTGTAACTCCATAACTGGTTAATAGGGAATACTAGTATTTACAATATTCTGCCCGTGCGTTTGTCTGATCAGTGCTGTATTTTTTAGCATAGTCTGCAGTGTGATAATAGTCTGGTCTTCTGTGTTGAACTGATGTCTATTCACCCTATGGCCACTGAAACAACAGAAAAAGGAGACTCAAACGTAGAGTGCTAAAAGTGGAATATAATTGTATAAAGTAGGTCAAATATAAATAAATAAAATTAAGATAAAATTACCACATAAATAAAGCACCACTGCGAAAGATTGGAACAAACCACCAAAAAACCAAGCACTAGGAGAAGAACCAACTAAAGTCCAAAATATTTGGAATATAAAATTTAAATTTTTTTATTAATATATCAGGATTAAAAACTGGGGTGTGATCTCAATTTACATAAAAAAATGTGCTTATTCACATATATTTGTTTTTATCACATATATTTGCTGATAAACTTCTGTATATCCTGGTAATATTTGAGATATCCACATCTCTTTATACTCTTGATTTGTTGGGCTCTATTTTTCTTAGCATACAGATGTATATTGTTTGTTTTTTATGTAAATTATGATCACTCACCAGTTTTTAATCCTGATATATTAATAAAAATTTTAAATGTTATATTCCAAATATTTTGGACTTTAGTCGGTTCTTTTCCTAGTGCTTGACCCTATGGCCACTGCAGCTTACAAATTTAAAGTGCTTTTGATTGGTGACACAAAGTAAAGCAAAAGTCGACCCAACCTGTCAGTGTTCTACAATTTGGGTGAGGTGAGGACACTCATTGTATGTGGACTGGTGAATTTTTTTTTTGTGCCAGGGCTGGTTTTTAGTCCCAGTCCAGCCCTGATCTGTCCTGTAATGCATCGTCCAATCAACCTTGCTGCATTTGGTGGACTCTAAGCAGCAAGTATAGCCTTGTAGATTTCAGAATTCATCCAGCTGCTTCTGTCTGCAGTCACATCATCAATAAACACTAGTGACCCAGCACCATTGGAAGTCATGCATTCTCATGTCATAACACTGTCGGCATCATATTTTATAGAGGAGGTGGTGTGCTTTGGATCATGAGCCGTTCCAAGCCTTTCTTGTTTCCATCATTCTGGTACAGGTTGATCTTGGTTTCATCTATCTACGGTAAATAATTATTTTCCAGAACTGGGCTAGCTTCTTTAGATTTTTTTTTTTTGGGCAAAATCTAATCTGGCCTTTCTGTTTTTAAGGCTGATTAATGGTTTGTACCTTGTGATGAATCCTCTGCATTTGCTCTAATGAAGTCTTCTCTTTATGGTAGACTTAAAATACTAAAACGCCTGTTTTCTGGTGAGTGTTCTTCACTTGGATGAATGTTGTGATGGGGTTTTTCTTTCCCATGGAATGGATTCTGCAATCATTCACCGCTGTTGTCTTTCGTGGACGTACAGGCCTTTTTAAGTTCCCAAGCTCACCAGTGTGCTTTTTTTTTTTTTTTGCAGCATGTACAAGCATTTCTGATATCTCTGATGGATTTTTTTCTTTTTTGAAGCTAAATGATTGTGTGATTCTCTGCCATTGACAGCTCCTTTAACTGCATGTTGTAGGTTCACAGCAACAGCTTGCGAATGCAACTGCCACACCTCAAATCAGCTCCAGACCTTTACTTGCATAACTGATGATGGGCTGCATGAGCTATTCCCTCAGTAATCTATTAAAGAGCTTGTTACTGTCCAAATATATCTGGACCTAACTGTATACTTATCAGCTAATTCCCTACCATTTCAGAGCTGCTGCTCAGGTAGTCCTAACCAGTTTTCACATGTTTTCAACATTGATCACATGCTATATATTTGCACAAGGGTACTGCAGGCCATCACTGGCCATGTTGGTGATGTCTGCAAGACAAGACTGCTGAAATCAGTGATTGGCTGCAGCAGTCATGTTGCATGTGTGGCGTGCCATCACTGGAGGACAAGTGAAAAATTGGTGAGAAACCGTCACAGCTATGATTTCTGGAATGACAGGGAAATTAAGAAGCACATGTTCAAGTCCCCTTAATTTAAAGCTGTATCTTCAGGTGCACACCTCTTTCAGTCCCTGGCTTCCTGGATTGTCAGGGTTTTTGCGCTCCTGAAGATTTATAGTTAGGACTAGTGGTATGTATGCGCCACTGGAACAACATTGGGTCACTTGCTGGCTGCTAGTAAAGGCAGCTTGCTTGTGCTGCATGGAATATGCACAAGGGGACTAAGACTAGTCTGATTCAGCGATCCAGCTAGCTTCCCAGCGACGTAAGAAAGTGGCGAAAGCCTGCTCTTTACCTGGGTAATTGGCAAGGTTGGGTCTTCGGGGTGCCCAGCAACCTAATCAATGAGCTGTGCACTATAAATTTAAACATCTGTCTGTTCTTGAGGACAGAGAGAATTTTTAATAAGGGGTAAATTGCAAAGATGCTCACCTTTTTGCTAGGCAGACACTGAGGGAGCGATTTTGCTCCAAGCTCCCGCTCTTCTCCATCTAATTAACTCATTGTTTAAACGATGGCTTTGATATATCCTATTAATTACAGTCTCTTCTACCTTGCCAGTCAGCAGTGTTTCTCTCCATTCCTTCCTTCTCCTGGGGGTTGTGAGAGTGTCCTGCTTATTCAGAGTGCAAGTAAGGAGTTAGCGCTGACATTTTATCCAATTTACTTCCTGGGCTGTTGTCCAATAAAGTGACAAATGGTTTCAGCCAAGTAAATTCATACAATCCACCATCCTCTATTTTTTTTTTGCAGCATCAGTTTTCAATTAATGAAATTGCTTGCTGTTGTGTGACAGTGAATGAATTGTGTCTTTAGTTAAAGCTCGACAACTTAAAAGGGTTGTCATTTCTTCAGTCTTCTGAAGCACCCTGCTTCCCTGTGGGCGGCTTGCCAGGGGGTTTGGTGCTCTCCTGATTGATTGACAGCTCAGACCCAGGGGTATGGTTGTGTAAAGGTCGGCCAGGGCTGTAGTCATGACTGAGGATACTGCAGTACCTGAACCCTGGCCTCCCTTCACAGAAACACTCCGTATTCTGTGGAGTATACCTGCCTCTTCATACCGGGGACTGCGAGGCTCCTTCAGTGAATGAGTAGACGCACAGTCACTGTAAAACTTGAAATGTAACACTTTATTATATAAAAACTTCTCAGAAAATCCAAATCCAGCACAGCATTGATAGCAACCTTCCAATCACATATCAACTCTTCCTTTCTTTCCATGCTTGACCTGTCACACGGTTCTTCAACGGGTCGTACCACTCTGTACGCATGACCGCTATGTTTCCTGTGCAGACTGGCTTCTTTCGGGAGTTCCTTCTACTGTTTCGGCCAAGCTAGAAAGGTGTCTGCCCGCGCTAAGTACTGCCATGCTGAACATCCGCCCGCTTGATCCTGCGGTGACACTTCTCTTAAGATACATTCCTGTCAGCTCCTTTGACTATATTTGTAGCTCCAGCTACCTGTTTACACTTGTGGTTGTGCTGCTGCTGCTCGGGGAGATGATGCTGTCTCCCTCACTATCTGGATGCCTGGGCACTGTGTTCTTGCCAAACGTTGCGGGGTATCTAGCTTGCCCGGGCCAGAGGCCACCGGCGCACACAGGGCGTACTCGCCCCACTTACTACAAACAGGAAGACCTGATCCTATTATCTACGTGACCCCTCCTACATTAACTATGTACATGAAGTGTTGTACTAGTGAGCTCACTGCCCCATCTAGTGGCTCCTAGTACCCACTTCACTTTCCCTATGCTTACTTATTGAGGTAGACTGAACATATGTACACTTTGTGCCAGCAGCAGCGGCATTAAGTTAAAACACATAATAATGTATAACATAAAGACATATACATGACAGGAGGATTTAAAAGTGGTTAAAAACCCCAACCCCTTACAGTTGCATTGATAATGTGAAAAAAGCTGTTGGTATCATAAAATTCCAAACTTTTATTTTGTACTCATTAATAAGTGCATGATACAGAAAGGCTGATAAGGATAAAATCCAGTTACACATTTGCAAGCGTCGGGGAGCTTCCTCCCTTCTTTGAATTGTTTTGTATTGTTCCATTTCTGACCCAAACTGTGTGCCTCTTCGATGCTGCAAGCAGAAACCATTGCAGCATCAGAGCAGCGCAGGGGAGCTAGCCACAGCCATCAATCTGGCCAGATTCATTGATCTGGCCGTCTTCAGAACAGCGCTTACAAACCTGATAGCAAATAGCTTGTAAGCACTGCACTCTGTTATGATTTGGTAGCTAAGGAGAGCAGGGAAAAAAGGCAATACACCAGAGAGGTTGGAATCTACTGGATTGCAGTACCCTGACTAACCACCACAACTAAAGGCAGCCGTGGAGCGTACCTACTTTGGTCCTAGACGCCTCGTCACAGCCTGAGAAGCTAACTACACCTAAAGATAGAAAGAGGAAAACTATCTGCCCCGGAGCAGATCCCCAAAGAACATAGGAAGCCCCCAAACATGCAATGGCGGTTAGACAAGAGGAAATACAGACACAGACAGAAAATAGTATGAGCAAACGTTGGGGCCCAATCTTCCTAGAAAGAAAAGGATAGGAAGGTCACTTACTGCAATCCAAAAAACCCTAAAAAAATACCAACTCACTAATTGCAAAAACACCTGAGATCACACGACCTCTACCACCTAAATTAGTTCTCTGGTGTAACAAAACTAAGCAGCAGCCACTGAAAAAACTGGAAAAGGCAAATGAACAAATAACAGTGGCTCAGATAAACTGAGAGGAGCACAAGCCCCCGGAGGGGACCTGGCTGACCTCCACAGAAGTGCAGGACAAAAAGCAAGCACAAAAATAAAAGCAGAAAAAATCTTATCTGTTAGCAGAAGATGCAGGCAAGACACAGCAGGCTTCCAAGTGAACCAGGAACCAAAGTTGAGACAAGAACAATTGATCACCGGCAACCCTGATGGGAGGGAACCTCCCTTATATAAGACCAGTCTGTAACACCTGATTGCCAATCTTCACAATCTTCATTGAATAGTTCAGTACTGTTTGTAACCACCAGAGGGAGCTTCTGCTCAGAATTCATTTCTAACACATTCACAACAGTACCCCCCCCTTGAGGAGGGGTCACCGAACCCTCATTTGGGCAACCAGGTCGGTCAGGATGAGCTCTGTGATACGCACGGATCAGTCTCCTAGCATGGATGTCCGAAGCAAACACCCAAGAATTGTCCTCCTGACCATAACCTCTCCACTTAACCAAATACTGGAGTTTCCGTCTAGAAAAACAAGAATCCAATATTTTCTCAACCACATACTCCAGATTGCCCTCAACCAAAACAGGGTCAGGAGGCACAGCCATAGGAACCACTGGCTCGACAAACCTCTTCAATAAGGACTTGTGGAACACGTTATGGATCTTAAATGTCCCTGGAAGAAGTAAACGAAAGGAAACAGGATTAACAATCTCCATGATCTTATAAGGTCCAATGAACCTAGGCTTAAACTTAGGAGATGCAACTCTCATAGGGATATTTCTTGAGGACAACCAGACCAAGTCCCCCACTTCAAACCGAGGACCATCAGTCCTATGCCGGTTGGAAAACCGCTGGGCCCTCTCCTGAGAGAGGGACAACCTCTCCACTACCTGGTCCCAAATCTGCTGCATACACTCCACAACAGAGTCAACACCTGGACAGACAGAAGCCTCCGTCTGTCCCGAAGAAAATCGAGGGTGAAACCCAAAATTGCAGAAAAATGGAGACATCAAAGTGGCAGAGCTAGCCCTATTATTAAGAGCAAACTCAGCCAAAGGCAAAAAAGAGACCCAGTCATCCTGATCAGCAGACACAAAGCATCTCAGATAAGTCTCCAATGTCTGGTTTGTTCTCTCAGTTTGTCCATTGGTCTGAGGATGAAAAGCCGAGGAGAAAGACAATTGAACACCAAGTTTAGAACAAAAAGTCCTCCAAAATCTGGAAACAAACTGGACTCCTCTATCAGACACAATGTTCTCAGGAATTCCGTGTAACCGAACCACGTGCTGAAGGAACAAAGGCACCAATTCGGAGGAGGAAGGCAACTTAGGTAATGGCACAAGATGTATCATTTAGGAAAACCTATCACAAATCACCCAGATAACGGTCATTCTCTGAGAAACAGGGAGGTCGGAAATGAAATCCATAGAGATATGGGTCCATGGTCTCTTGGGCACAGGCAATGGCATCAACAAACCACTAGAGCGAGAGCAAGGCTTGGAGCGAGAGCAAGTCCCGCAGGACTGCACAAATTCCCTGACGTCACGAGACAAAGTAGGCCACCAAAAGGACCGACTAACCAAGTCTCTGGTACCAAAAATTCCGGAATGACCGGCCAACGCGGAACAATGAATCTCAGACATCACACTCTTTTTCCACCGGTCTGGGACAAACAATTTCCCAATAGGGCAGCGCTTGGGTTTATCCTCCTGACACCCTTCCAGAGCCAGTCTCAAATTGGGCGAGATGGCAGAAAGAACTACACCCTCTTTCAAAATAACAGCAGGATCAGATAACTCAGGAGAGTCCGCAAGGAAACTCTTCGAGAGGGCATCCGCTTTAACATTCTTAGTGCCAGGAAGAAAGGAAACCACAAAATTAAAACGTGTGAAAAACAAGGCCCACCTGGCCTGTCTAGGATTAAGTCGCTTGGCTGATTCCAGATAAACCAGATTCTTATGGTCCGAGAGGACCACCACCTGATGTTTGGCTCCCTCCAGCCAATGTCTCCACTCTTCAAAAGCCCACTTCATGGCCAATAACTCCCGATTACCCACGTCATAATTACGTTCAGTTGGAGAAAATTTTCGAGAGAAAAAGGCACAGGGGTTACTTTTAGAGGTCTCTGGATCTCTTTGGGACAAAACGGCACCTGCCCCAATTTCAGAGGCATCAACCTCCACCTGAAATGGCAGAGAAACATCAGGCTGCCGTAGAACAGGAGCAGAAGTGAATCTCTGCTTAAGTTCCTGAAACGCAGAGACTGCCTCAGGAGGCCAATTTACCACATCAGAACCCTTCTTGGTCAAATCAGTCAATGGTTTAACAATAACAGAGAAATTACCAATAAATTTACGATAAAAATTGGCAAAACCCAAGAATCTCTGAAGAGCCTTTAATGAAGTAGGTTGGACCCAATCACAGATGGCCTGAACCTTGACCGGGTCCATTTCAATAACAGATGGGGACAAAATGAATCCCAGAAATGAGATCCTCTGTACGCCAAAAAGACACTTTGATCCCTTCACATACAGAGCATTCTCTCTCAAAATCTGGAACACTGTCCGAACATGTTTCACATGAGAGTCCCAGTCATTGGAAAAAATCAAGATATCATCCAAATAAACAATCAGAAATTTATCCACAAAATCCCTGAAAATGTCATTCATGAAGGACTGGAAGACGGAAGGAGCATTAGTGAGCCCAAAGGGCATCACTAGGTACTCAAAATGCCCCTCTGGGGTATTAAATGCCGTCTTCCATTCATCCCCGTGCTTAATGCGAATAAGGTTATACGCCCCCCTGAGGTCAAGCTTGGTAAACCAAGTAGCACTTTTCACCCTGGAAAACAGGTCAGAAATCAAGGGTAACGGATATTGATATTTCACAGTGATATTGTTCAAGAGACGATAATCAATACACGGCCTTAATGAACCATCCTTTTTGGCCACAAAGAAAAAACCGGCACCTAAGGGTGAAGAGGATGGTCTGATATGACCCTTCTCCAATGATTCCTTGATATAAGACCGCATAGCGTCATGTTCAGGTACAGACAAGTTAAAAAGGCGACCTTTAGGGAATTTACTACCAGGCACTAATTCAATAGCGCAGTCATAGCTCCTATGGGGGGCAAGGATGCAGATTTACTTTCGCTAAACTCATCAGAAAAATCAGTCAAAAAGTCAGGAACATCCTGAGCCTGGGGAGAGGCAGAAAAAACAGGAGTGTTGGCATTAACACATTGGCAGCCCCAACTGGTTACAGACACAGATTTCCAATCCAAAACAGGATTATGAGACTGTAACCAAGGGAAACCCAGTACAACAATGTCATGCAGATTATACAGCACCAAAAATTTGCAACTCTCCTGATGATCAGGTTCAACCCTCATTATCACCTGAGTAGACAACTGGGGTTTATTCTCAGCCAAAGGGGTAGAATCAATCCCCAGTAGGGGAATAGACTTCCGTAGGGGTATCAAGGGAAACCCACAACGTTTAGCAAAATCAAAATCCATCAGGTTAATAGCTGCTCCCGAATCAACAAAAGCCTGAGCAGAAAATGTGGACAGGGAGCAAATCAGGGTAACAGTCAACAGAAATTTAGTCTGAACACTACCCAAGACAACTGAGCGTGCAAAACGTCTTCCCCGCTTAGGGCAGACTGAAATAGCATGAGAGGCGTCACCACAGTAGAAACATAACCCATTGCGTTTTCGAAACTCATGACGCTGTGCCCCAGAAGCCACTCTATCACACTGCATGGGTTCAGAAGCTGGTTCACAAGGCAACACTATTCCACACATACCTCTACGCTCACGCAAACGTTTGTCAATTTGAATCGCTAATGACATAGAATCATTGAGACCAGAGGGAGCAGGGAAACCCACCATAACATCTTTTACATTCTCTGACAGACCCTTCCGAAAAAGGGCTGCCAAAGCATCATCATTCCATTTGGTCAGGACTGCCCACCTTCGGAATCTCTGACAGTATAACTCAGCGTCCTCAAGCCCCTGATTTAATGCCAAGGTTTTCTCCTTCGTCTCATTGGGGGACACAGGACTGTGGACTGTGGGTGTATGCTACTGCCGCTAGGAGGCTGACACTAAGTAAACATAAAAAAAGGTTAGCTCCTCCTCCGCCGTATACACCTCAGCACTGGCCGCAGGCAAACCCAGTTCATGCTTAGTGTCTGATGGAGGCACACGTCTGGTTTTCTCCAGACCATTTTTTTTTTTTTTTTTTTTTCTCTTCCCACGAAGATGAGATAGGGGCGACGGATCCTATTGAAAGGGTCCGATCTCCCCAAACCATCAACGGGCGAGCACGTGGAGTAAAGCCTCCAACGTATCCTCTCCCGCAACGTGGGACATAAATGCCGGACTCAGCCCTGACCACCCTAAGGTATTGAAACCCTAGGCTGTACAGAGGCAGGAGATAGTCCGTGCGGCCCCCACTGCACCACCAATGCTAGACTGCGGTGCTGCAAGGAGGCGGACGGTCCCTCTCCTCACCCCCTGAAGGGGTGATGGAGTTAGGGTGCCTGCACCGTCCCACTTTTTTTCCTGCAAGCCCCCCTCTAATCTTCACATCTACTGCAAGCATGCATAGAGAAACAATCTCCGGCCGAAGATTACCATAGAACATGGAGGGGGCCAGGAAAGTTGCTGGAAACTGGGAGCCGGCGTTTTCTTGTGAGGTGGTCACGCAGCTTGGCTTCAGCCAGGAACAGGCAAGTCCCCGGCTCAAGTCCGCCCCCTAAAGGGTGCATCAGCTTCCGGCGGCCCGCCCCCCGACTCCCGGGCGGCCTCCGCCGAAAATTTAGCTCCCGGCTTTTGCCGGCGCTAGGCCTCTGGCGATAATTTAGTCCCCGGCTTCTGCCGGAGACTAGGCCGCGGCCTGTAATTTGGTACCCGGTTTCGGCCGGAAGGTAGGCCGCGGACTTAGGACTCCGCCCCCGGCAGCGTCATTTCCCGGCGGGCCCGCCCCCCGACTCTCGGGCGGCCACCGCCAAAAATTTAGGCCGCGGCTTCGGCCGGCGCTAGGCCGCGGCCGCAAATTTAGTCCCCGGCTTTTGCCGGAGACTAGGCCGCGGCCGGAAGTGGACAGCTGATTAGGCCGCGCCTCTCGACCCTTCCCCCTGAGGCTCGACTATATGAAGACGCCTCCCTGATAGGGAAGCGCTCTTTTTGAAATCTGGAGCTTGGGCGTTTTTTGTTTACGTACCATTACGCTGTTTAAGGACGCTTGGGGTACAGGACTGGGGTAAGTGCTACTACCTCCAGCCTGGTTGTTCTTCTCCACTGCGCTCCCCTGCACTCCGCTCCACTGACCGTACCGCCACATCCAAATCATTGCGGCAGGCAATCTGTGACAGATCCAGTATGTCCAGAAGGGCTAAGACTCACACGGTGCTGTATACAGCATGCATTGCCTGTAGGTCCCCTTTTCCGCACGCCCAGACTAATCGTGTCTGTGAAGCCTGTGATTCCGAACGGGCTCAGGAGCCCTCACCTATAGCCGTGCCCAGTGCGTCAGGTCCCCCGGAGTGGGCCCTGTCTCTGTCTCAATCTGTGGCATCATTAACAAGAGCAATCGAGTCCCTTCAAGCTCCCGATAGGAGCAGGGACAGTGGTTCACCTGGCTTGACTACGCCTCAGGAACCTCCGGCCTGCAGGGGCCGCGCTCTTACCAGGCAGACGCATGGGAAGCGAACCCACACTGCGTCGCCTATGCCGTCCGGGGCCTCGGCATCCTTTAGCTCAGTTTCTCGCTCTCCCTCACCTTTGGAGGCAAGTGAGCAATATTCAGATTCCGATTCTGAAGGGTCCCTCAATTTAGAGGCACCGAATTGTCAGGAGACAATTGACAGTCTTATTGAAGCTGTCAATCAATCCCTGGGAGTAGACGATGAATCCACCTTGGCCTCCGGTCATAAGGTGTCCTTCAAACGAGCCAGACAAACTCATAAGGTTTTTGGCGCTCATCCTGAGTTTGAGGAGCTAGTGCAGCGCCACCGAGAAAAACCGGACAAGCGCTTTGCAGGACAAAAGGCCCTTAATACCAGATATCCTTTTGCTCCCGAGCTTCTGAAGAAGTGGGCGGAATCTCCTGCGGTCGACCCTCCTGTGTCGCGTTTGGCGTCTAAAACGCTTCTCTCTATTCCCAACGGTTCCTCGATCAAGGATCCAACGGACCGTCTAATTGAGAGCTTGGCTCGCTCAGTGTTTGAGGCATCAGGTTCTTCTCTCTCTCCTTCTTTTGCAGCAACTTGGGTTGCTAAGGCCATGATATCCTGGTCGGAGTCTCTCAATAGAGCTCTCCACGGTATAGAAGTGCCGTCTGAGGTAACTGAGATTTCTAATCAGATAGCTCTTGCAGGAGACTTCTTAATTAACGCTTCCATGGATGCGGCAAATTGCGCAGCTCTAACTGCTGCTAATGCGATTGCTATCAGGAGATCCTTGTGGTTAAGAACTTGGCGAGCAGACTCAACCTCAAAAAAGTCACTCACATCTTTACCGTATCAGAGTGGCCGTTTATTTGGCAAAAAACTGGATCAGCTTATATCTGATGCTACAGGAGGGAAAAGCAGTTTCCTTCCTCAGCAAAAGATGAGACAGCCTTTTCGCCGTCAATTTCAGCCTCGGTTCAGGGCTTTACGTAACCCAGGGTGGGCCACGACAGCCACCTCCAGCGGCACAGGTCGACCTAATCAGGCCAGAGATCGCCAGGTCTCCTATAAGACCAACCCTTTGGGAAGAATGCGATCTCAACAGCCAAGATCTAGAGGGTCTAAACCCCAAAGATATTCGGACAAATGACTGGAGGCAGAATCCGGTCAATTCATCCAGAGTAGGCGGCCGCTTACTCTGGTTTCGCCCTACTTGGCTATCAATTACTCACGACGAGTGGGTCAGAGAGTTAGTCTCCTCGGGGTACAAAATAGAATTCATCTGTCTTCCGTCAAATCATTTTTTTCCCTCCCGTCTTCCCAAAAGAGATTCCCAGGTTCACGCCTTATTCAAGGCGGTCGAATCTCTTCGGCGCAGCGGGGTCATTGTTCCGGTACCAGAGGTCGAAAAGGGTCAAGGGTTCTATTCCAATCTGTTTATAGTACCCAAGAAGGACGGCACTGTAAGGCCTATTCTGGATCTAAAACATCTGAACCAATTTGTCAGGATTCGACATTTCCGAATGGAGTTCTCCGCTCGGTCATAGCAGCCATGGAAAAGGGGGAATTTCTAGCGTCAATAGACATTCAGGATGCATATCTTCATATTCCTATATTCCCTCCTCATCAAAGGTTTCTTCGGTTTGCCATTGGCGACCTTCATTTTCAGTTCGCAGCCTTGCCCTTCGGACTAGCCACGGCTCCCAGGGTGTTCACAAAGGTTATGGCTGCTGTTGTGTCCATTCTGCACTCCCGAGGGATAGTCATCTTGCCATACTTAGACGATCTTCTCATCAAAGGTCCGTCTTTTCAGGCCTGCGAGGAAAGTGTCAACATCACGCTAGACACCCTTGCTCGACTAGGGTGGCTGGTGAATCTAAAAAAGTCGTCTCTCGTGCCATCTCGAAAAATCACCTTTTGGGGATGATATTCAACACTGCTCAGGGGTTGACAACTCTTCCTCGAGACAAGGCCCTAGTTCTCCGTCAGGAGGTACGGGTCCTTCGCCAACCAATTCCTCACACCATCCGGTTTTGCATGAGGGTCCTAGGAAGGATGGTGGCGGCAATCGAAGCCATTCCATTTGCCCAGTTCCATCTCCGCTCCCTCCAGCACGCAATTCTGGCGATATGGAACAGGAGCCCTTACTCGCTCAATCTTCGGTGCCGTCTGTCCCGGCGGGTCAGACAAACTCTCACATGGTGGACGAACAGCACCACTCTCCTCCAAGGGCGATTTTTTCCTCCAGTCCAATGGCTGGTAGTCACAACGGACGCCAGCCTTCTCGGATGGGGAGCAGTGTTTCGTCACTATACAGCCCAGGGGACATGGTGTCGGCAGGAATCAACCCTCCCGATCAATGTTCTAGAGATCCGAGCCGTTCGGCTGGCTCTGAAGAGTTTTCACCATCATCTGGCTGGCTGCCCTGTCCGGATTCAATCGGACAATGCCACGGCGGTGGCATACATAAATCATCAGGGGGGTACCCGCAGCAGGGCGGCCATGCACGAGGTAAAACATATTCTGATCTGGGCAGAGAGAAATCACTCTGTGATATCAGCGGTCCACATTCCGGGCAAGGAGAACTGGGCAGCGGATTTCCTCAGCCGTCAAGGGATAGCATCAGGGGAGTGGTCGCTACATCCCGAGGTTTTTCGGCAGATATGCCTACGCTGGGGAACCCCAGATGTGGACCTGATGGCCTCCAGGATAAACGCCAAGGTGCCCAACTTCGTCTCCCGGTACCGGGATCCGCAGGCAATTGCAGTGGACGCCCTGGTTCTACCGTGGAATCAGTTTCACCTTCCATACTTGTTTCCACCGATAGCTCTGCTCCCAAGGGTGATCAGAAAGATCAAATTAGAGGGGGTCCCAGCGATATTAATCGCTCCGGATTGGCCGCGTCGTCCATGGTACGCAGAGCTGGTACAATTGCTCGCCGACGCTCCCTGGCGTCTACCAGAACGCGTGGATCTTCTCTCCCAGGGCCCAGTCTACCACCAGAGCTCAGCGGTCCTGTGTTTGACGGCCTGGCCGTTGAATCTTGGATCCTAACCAGGGCTGGATTCTCCAAAAAAGTCGCTGCTACAATGGCTAGCGCTCGGAAACCCACCTCGTCTCGTATCTACCATGGTACTTGGAAGGTCTTTTTTGCATGGTGCAGGGAACAGGGTTGTTCTCCGCTTCTGTTTTCAATCCCAAATATTCTGTCTTTTCTCCAAGCGGGCCTGGATTCAGGTCTAGCTCCAAGTACTCTTAGACGACAGATATCAGCCTTGTCGGTTCTTTTTCAAAGAAGAATCGCGTCTAATTTGCAGGTTAAGACCTTTATTCAAGGGGTTGTCCATATAGTACCCCCCTACAGGGCTCCCTTAGAGGTTTGGGATCTCAATCTGGTCCTAGGAATCCTGCAGGAATCTCTATTTGAGCCTCTTCAGGAGGTTTCCCTGACATACCTGTCATGGAAAGTGGTGTTTTTGGTAGCTATAACATCTATAAGGCGGGTTTCGGAGCTGGCAGCACTGTCTTGTCGAGCTCCGTATTTACTTTTCCATCATGATAAGGTGGTGCTCAGACCAGCACCACCTTTTTTGCCTAAGGTCGTGTCCTCATTCCATATTAATGAGGACATTGTTTTGCCCTCATTTTGTCCAGCTCCGACGCACCGAGTGGAGAAGGCTCTCCATACGCTGGATCTGGTGAGAGCACTCAGGAGATATGTATCTCGGACGGCATCCTTTCGGCAGACGGACACGCTGTTTATCCTTCCCGAGGGTCGCAGGAAGGGACTCGCTGCCTCTAGGTCAACTTTAGCCAGATGGATACGGTTAACCATTCAGGAGGCCTACCGTATCAGGGGCGCTGTGGTTCCCGCAGGAATCAAGGCACACTCCACCAGGGCAGTGGGTGCCTCCTGGGCTCTTCGGCATCAGGCTTCGGCGGAACAGGTTTGTAAGGCTGCAACCTGGTCCAGCTTGCATACTTTTTCAAAACATTATAATGTCCATACTCAGGCGTCAGCGGATGCTAGCCTGGGTAGAAGGATTCTTCAGGGCGCGGTAGCGCACCTATGAGCAATGCCTATGTATAATTACACTGTAGAGTCAGTTTCCCACCCAAGGGGACTGCTTTGGGACGTCCCACAGTCCTGTGTCCCCCAATGAGACGAAGGAGAAATACGGATTTTTGTGTTACTCACCGTAAAATCCTTTTCTCCGAGACGCTCATTGGGGGACACAGCTCCCTCCCTTATAGCCAGATGGCTTTGTTTTCTAAGTTAATTTTATTTGATTGGGTCTATATCAGTAGATTTACTTCTGGATATATTGTACCTGTATTAACATTAATTTATTCTTTAGCCTCCTACTGCTTTTTGCACTAAACTGGGTTTGCCTGCGGCCAGTGCTGAGGTGTATACGGCGGAGGAGGAGCTAACCTTTTTTTATGTTTACTTAGTGTCAGCCTCCTAGCGGCAGTAGCATACACCCACAGTCCACAGTCCTGTGTCCCCCAATGAGCGTCTCGGAGAAAAGGATTTTACGGTGAGTAACACAAAAATCCGTATTTTTCAGCTTGATCAGTGACATTAGGTTCATCGTACAATAACCCCAGAGCCAGAAAAAATGCATCAACATTACTCAAAACAGGATCTCCAGGTGTCAGGGAAAAAGCCCAATCCTGAGGATCGCCGCGCAGGAGAGAGATGACAATTTGAACCTGCTGTGCTGCGTTCCCTGAGGACTTAGGTTTTAAGGCAAAAAACAACTTACAGTTATTTTTGAAATTCAGAAATTTAGCTCGATCCCCTAGAAACAAATCTGGCATGGGGATCCTAGGTTCCACAACCGGCAACCCTGCAAGATAGGTAGCAATACTCCGAACTTCAGTGGCAAGCTGATCCACACGGCCAGACAACTGTGCAAACTCCATTGAGAGAAAAAAAATAAAAATCCTCAGCACCCAGAGAAAAAGAGGGAAAGAAAAAAAATATATATATCTCTGACAACTCTGACAACTTTTTTTTTTTTTACACTATCTTTCCCTTCTGTGAGTACCATATAATTTTCAGTTTGGCCGGTGATACTGTTATGATTTGGTAGCTGAGGAGAGCAGGAAAAAAAAGGCAATACACCAGAGAGGTTGGAATCTACTGGATTGCAGTACCCTGACTAACCACCACAACTAAAGGCAGCCGTGGAGCGTACCTACGTTGGTCCTAGACGCCTCGTCACAGCCTGAGAAGCTAACTACACCTAAAGATAGAAAGAGGAAAACTATCTGCCCCGGAGCAGATCCCCAAAGAACATAGGAAGCCCCCAAACATGCAATGGCGGTTAGACAAGAGGAAATACAGACACAGACAGAAAATAGTATGAGCAAACGTTGGGGCCCAATCTTCCTAGAAAGAAAAGGATAGGAAGGTCACTTACTGCAATCCAAAAAACCCTAAAAAAATACCAACTCACTAATTGCAAAAACACCTGAGATCACACGACCTCTGCCACCTAAATTAGTTCTCTGGTGTAGCAGCCACTGAAAAAACTGGAAAAGGCAAATGAACAAATAACAGTGGCTCAGATAAACTGAGAGGAGCACAAGCCCCCGGAGGGGACCTGGCTGACCTCCACAGAAGTGCAGGACAAAATGCAAAAAGCAAGCACAAAAATAAAAGCAGAAAAAATCTTACCTGTTAGCAGAAGATGCAGGCAAGACACAGCAGGCTTCCAAGTGAACCAGGAACCAAAGGTGAGACAAGAACAATTGATCACCGGCAACCCTGATGGGAGGGAACCTCCCTTATATAAGACCAGTCTGTAACACCTGATTGCCAATCTTCACAATCTTCATTGAATAGTTCAGTACTGTTTGTAACCACCAGAGCGAGCTTCTGCTCAGAATTCATTTCTAACACATTCACAACAGCACTCCTTGTCTACGAAACAGACTGTTCGGCTGTAGGGTAACCTAGGCAACAAGCCATAAACTATAGAATTTAAAAATCCCTTTGTTCTTGAGGACGTAGAGGATTTTTAAGAAAAACAAAATTACAAAGTTACTTGTTTTAACAAGTTCTTTTGTAATTTTATCCTTGTAAGATAAGACTATCACTATTAATGGGGATGTCTGAGACTTTGAGGGTATAACCTTAGGTCATCAATATCTGACTGGTGGAGGTGCATAGTGGCTGCAGCCATGGACTATGCATCGCCTTATTGATTTGAATAGGGGTAGATCTGCAGTACCCGACCATGGACACCATTCCGTTGATGGAGCTGTGCGACGTTGCACACCTGGCAGCTGTCGGCAGTCGCACCTCCACCGATCAGACATTAATGACCTATTCTAAGGCTATGCCATCAATATATACAGGTCCCGGACAAGCTCTTTAATGTTCCCCCGATCTTTTTAACAATACTTAACTAAATGCTTGTGATTATGAAATCTTGACCTTTCCCTGTAATGTCTAGACATTGATGATGTGATGAACCTCAAAACATTATTTCCAAGCGACTGTAAATTCTTCATTTAATTAGAAAAGCTCTTTATGAGCGAGCTGAGCGGCTGTGGTTTGTTGCATTGTGGAAAATTCACTTACTCAAATAGCGTGCAATAAGCTGCTGCAGAACCTCTTATACTTCTTCCAGTTCTTTATTTTGTGGTTCACGGATCCTGATAATAATTAAGAAAGGCAAATTTCACAAACAACACCCTGTTCAGCTTTTTCACGTTTCAGGGTGTTTACTACTGCTATACAATGTAGAGTAAATGGTATATTTATCTGACTAGTCATGACATCAGTTCTTAGGAATGTCTTCCTATAAAGGGCTTTCTGGGTCACCCAGGCCATGGAATATTTTCATTTTAGCTGCATTATGAGTACATTAAGAATATTTTTCATTTTTTTATCCCTTGGCTGCAAGCCCAAGTATTTAGCTTCAACAGTATATCTGCTTATATGAAACTTGTGAAAATTCTGGTGCTCTGAGCAACAAAATATTCACACCTAGTAAGAGCTCACACTTGATAAGATCACATATATGTGCACTTAATCGTGATGACTTTTCCCCTAATTCTAGGTGACTGCAGTCTTTTTCCACTACCAGCTAATGGGATAAACAGGTCTATTTCTGTAACCATCACCTAGGATATGGAGTGTCACTTGTAATAGGCTCTGTAGGGATTAGGCAGGTGTCTTCAATGAAAACCTGTTAACCAGTTCATTCAAGCGGCCAGGTTACAGCCTGGCTCTTTTGGCGGAGTATGTTGTTTTTAATTAGACCCCTGATTGTGCAGGGCATGGCTGCAGAGGACAGTGGAAATGGCTGTGCTTGCCAAGTAAATCAGAAGCAGTAATTTTCACCTTTGTCTTTCCTAAAACAAAGCAGTAGTAGTCTTCCTTGTGATGTTTTAGCACAGGGAGAATCATTTCCCACCCTTCCTTCCAGGCGTAGCTGCTTTTTGGAAGCTCCTTGGGAACTTTTTTTTTTTTTTACAGTTACTTCCCCCTTCAGTCTTTTCACAGTATCTTGCAAAATACATCTAGAAGCTCAGCAAAAGGCTTTTCTTTCTGCAGAGGTTTAAGGAAAACGATCGGTATCGGAAAAGTTAGTGTATGCCTCTGAGATTTTTTTTTTAGATTGTGTTATAGTCTTCAGTAACAGGAGAGGAACAATGGTTTTACACTAAGGACGAACTCATGAATACTGGACTTCTAACTCTTTGATCTGTGCCTTGAGTTCTCCGGCATCTACTGTTCTAGTAGTGTTACAACCACCCAGCACCTTAATGTCATGAATGATGAAACCATCTGGGACACTGAAGATTACATAAACCTGAATCCTCATCACAATGGATTTTTTTAATATATTTATCTAATGAAGATGAAAATACTCATATTTTGTAACTTTGTGGAAATCTTCAGAGAATGAATTTGCATGCTGGAAGATGAAAATATTTTTCTACAGCTTTAATTGATCAGATTGATTTTCCTATGCACTCGGGAACAGATTCATCCTAAAAGCAATGACCTTGTAATCCCCAAAAAAACACTCATGTCCTTGCATAGATTAAGAGAGAGGAGCGAAGGTCATGGCACTAGGTTGTCATCCAGGGTCACACAAATCCACCGCAGCATGTCTTCTACCATGCGCCGGTTACTTCCAAGGAGAAGGTGGAGAACGAACTCCAACCAAGCATCTTCTGGTGAGCTAAAACCTTCATCTTTCCAGAAAACTGTAGTATATCCGAGAACTCTTTAATATTGATGGATTTGCACCTTTACATCAAAGCTTGTGTTGTTAGCTAGGAGAACACAAGCTTTGGTCTATTAGTATTGCAGGTACAATGATATGGTTTATGGACTACAATCCTCAGCTCGTATTGTTAACCAGAATGTAAGTGACATATTGTATATTGACGTTTCAACGGTAGTATGCATGGACACAAGGCCTTATAACCTAATGGTACTGTGAACATGACTATTAGGTTAATTATGCATATAACTTGTATAACATGAAGGTCTTCACCATTGCTAGTTGGCCGCTATTGGACCTTGTGATTCCCAGCTTTTGTAGTTACCTTACCTTAGTATAAAGCCAGCACATACTGTATAGTATATTGTAGATGTCTGAGTATTGGGCAACAGAATAATGTGATGAGGGAGTTGCTCATTCTTAGCCTGGTAAACCACTTAATGACAAGTCAGAATAAAACTCTAGACCTTCAGGAGAACTGGCATATCCTAAATATTTTGAATTGAGCAGGAAAGTTATAATAGTATTTGGATTTCATGTACGGTTTTCAGTACGTATGTTAGAAACAGAAGGACTGAAACAAGAACAGCAATAAGCTCTGAGGACTTTAGACCACATGCTGAATGTATTACTAGCTTCTAATTTCCATGTGTTGTTTCACCTTGATCTAAAATTGCATGGGGTTTACAGATTAGTGAAAATGGGATGTATACTTATAAGTACGTTGACGTAGCCTCAAAAATGTTTCTACCTTTGATTGTCCGTTGTTTCAATATAAAAATGTACCAATGCGACTTTAAGCCTGTCGACATATCTGTGCAATCATTTGGAAGGACAAACTTTCTCAAAAAAGGTCAGTCAAATGAAGTTGGATCAAGCTCTCTAGATGATGCGTCTTCACACCATCTGATGAGTAGCCACAGCTACTGGCAACATTTTACGAACTATATAGAACAAGTAAACCATGTAACTTTGTAACTATTCTAGATTATTGCACATCCGAATACTCCTGCCCCTCCGGGCAACTTTGACACTTGACTCTCATTATATTTTAACAATGAAGCCCCATTGTTTGAAGTGAAACTGTCACTAGAGGTTTAGTGTTTAAACTGTTGTCAGGATGCTAAAATGCTTGGTAATATCTTTGTAAACATGCCCCTGTTTCAGCTATCTATTTTAATATGAGAGAGAAAAAGAAGTTATCAGTCGGCATGTGCTGCATGTGATAAGCTAACCAGAAGTCATCTGGTAGGTGCTGGAAGAAGAAGTCAGAGTCCCAGCAATAATTACATCCATTTTCTTTTTCATTGACCTTTCGCTTAAAAAATTTAATCTTGATAATCAAAGGTGTCAAAACCACCCTTATATACAGTCATGAGAAAAAAAACAAGTTCACCCTCTTTTGACTTCTAAGGCGTTATGTATTATGACATAATAAAAAATATATGGTCCTTTGAAAGTCTTAAACTTAGGTAAATGCAACCTCAAATGAACAACAACAGCACAAGACAAATTGCTCCATGTCATTGTCATTGCCTATTTAACAACACTAGGACAAAATGTACAATCAGTGTGTAAAAAAAATTAAGTATACCCCATGAATCAATGGCTTATAGAGCCAACATTAGCAGCAATAGCATGAAGTAATCATTTTCTGTATGACTTTTTCAGTCTTTCACGTCGTATTGGAGAAATTTTAGCCTACTGTTCTTAAACGTGTTGTCTAGGTTTGGAATTCAAGTCTGTAGTTACACTATAGAATCATAGAATGTTAGAGTTTGAAAGGACCTCAAGGGACATTGTGTCCAACCCCCTGCTCAATGCAGGATTCACTAAACAATCTCTCACAGATGTCTGTCCAGACTCTGTTGAAGACTTCCATTGAAGGCGAACTCACCATGTCTCATGGCAGCCGTTCCACTCATTGATTATCTTAACTGTCAAAAAGTTTTTTCTAATATCTCATCTGTATCCCACTGATTCTGAGCTTCATTTTTCGTGACATGTCCTTCATGGTTTTGGTATAATTTCTTCCATATAACTTGCGTTTATTTGTGAAAAAATAGAAAATTTGGCCAAAATGTTGAAAATTTCCCAATTTTCAAACTTTGATTTTTTTATACCTTAAAATCAGAGAGATATGTCACACAAAATAGTTAATAAATAACATTTCCCACATGTGATGTAAAATCAGTACAATTTTTGAAACATCATTTTTTTGTTAGGAAGTTATAAAGATTAAAAGTTGATCAGCGATTTAAAATTTTTCCAACAAAATTTGCCAAACCATTTTTTTAGGGACCATATCACATTTGAAGTAACTTTAATGGGTATGTGTTATGTTTCGGTAGCTGAGGAGAAATTGCAAAAATAGCAAAAGTAGTAATACACCAGAGAGGCTGGAAACTATTGGATTGCAGTACCCTAAACAAACCGCCACAGTAGAAGTAGCTGTGGAGCGTACCTACGGTGATCCTAGACGCCTCGTCACAGCCGGAGAGATAACTACACCTAAAGGCAGAAAGATGAAAGCTATCTGCCCCGAAGCAGAACCCCAAAGAAATAGGAAGCCCCCAAACATGTAATGGCGGTTAGACAAGAAGAAAATACGGACACAGACAGAAAATAGAATGAGCAAATGCTGGGGCCCAATCTGTCTAGATAGAAAAGTATAGGAAAGAATTCTGACTGCAATCCAAAAAACCCTGACAAAAATACCAACACTTCTGATTAACAAAAAAACTGAGATCACACGATCTCTACCACCTAAATCAGATCTCTGATGTAACACACAGCAATTCAGCAAAAAAGTGACAAAGAAACAGAGCAAAAGTGCAAATACTAAATGAGCACAATTGCAGCGCCAGACCCCAAAAGGGGACCAGCCTGAAGTCCACTGCAAGCAGCAAACCAGGCAAGGAAAATCCAACTAGAGGAAAATCTGAATGAGAGCAGAAATGCAAGCTGAGCTCCAAGAAGACAGGAAGAACAATTGATTACCGGCAAGGCTGAAGGGAGTTCAGGTCACTTATATCAGACCATTCAGAGCCAGCTGAAGGCCATTCGGCAATTAGTTCATTACCATCAGCAACCACTGGAGGGAGCTCCAGCTCAGAAGTCGCCTCCAGATTATTCACAACAGGTATGATATAAGATACCTAAAAATGACACCATTCTAAAAACTGCACCCCTTAAGGTGCTGAAAACCACATTCAAGAATGTGCTTCACAGAGGTGCTTCACAGGTGCTTCATAGAGCTGAAGCAATGTGGAAGGAAAAAATAAACATTAACTTTTTTTCACAAACATTTTACTCAAGGCCCAATTTTTTTTTATTTTCACAAGGGATACAGCAAACAATGGACCACAAAAATTGTTGTGCAAATTCTTCTGAGTATGACGATAACCCATATGTGGGGGAAAACCACTGTTTGAATAAATATATAGCCAGAGAAGTACCAACAATTCTCCTTCCACTATTTTTACCACCAATTAAAGTATAGAATATAGCAAAAAATGGTATTTAAAACTTAGCTTTTACTAACAGTTTCTTTAAAAAAGGGGTTTTCACCCCTATTAATCAAACGTGAACCAATACACCAGTGCACCAAATATACATATAAATCCAACAATAAATATGGTTTAAAACCCAGTGGGGTATACCATCAAACAAAGCACTCCCTGTTTGGGAAAATTTCTTTGCTCTCTATTTAAATACTATAAACATTATACATTGTAGAGGGTAAATGGAACAATCTCACCCATTTTGATGCTTCCTCTATATATTTTTCATATAGAGTTTTGGTTGCATGGCAGGGCTCGGAAGGGAAGGAGCAAGGTTTGACTTTTTGAGCCCAAAAATGGCTGAAATCGAGAGCAGACGTCATATCACGATTGGAGAGCCCCAGATAGATCACTGTGATCAGTCAGTCAAGGTGCGGGGACCAACAGCATGGGTCCCTGCACTTCTTCTTGTGCCTCTCAGCTGTTACTGACAGCTGTCAGGCACTGAACTGTCACTGCATGTTTACATGCAGTGACAGTTCAAAGTCATGACGGACATAGCACATTATAGTGCGGGAACTGACACCCGATCATGACGTGCTATGTCCACCATTGGGCATAATGGGGTTAATAATAAAGACCTTCATTTAAAAATTGCATTTTGTGTTTACTTGTGTTATCTTTGTCTAATATTTTAATTTGTTTGGTGATCTCAAACCTTTAAGTGTGACGAATATGCAACAGAAAAGGAAATTGGAAATGGGCAAATACTTTTTCACACAACTGTACACACACACACACTGTAGATGAGCAGCTGGCAGAATACTGGCTAGAAGGCACTGAGGGGGTTAATAGGGCCAATATATAGGTCCAGGTTTGTTAGGAATGATTAGATGAGATGGACGGTACTAGTCATTCCCACCGTCCAATGCAGGAAGTGCAGCTGGTTTAAAAGGGCAGCTGAGCTGTTCATTCCTTGTCTGGGAGTAGAGATGCAAACACCTGTGGTATTTATGCTGGTGTATGCGAGGTGGAGGACCGGTGTAAGTTACTTAGTCTCTGCAAGAGGCCAAGTATTGGACTTTGAATATTGAGCAGCTGAACAGCTCTTTTTCTCATACTGCTGTATGGTCTCTGTTTATAACTTTCTGCTGGAAGTTTATGATGTTAATAATCCTTCTTGTTTGGACGAGAAACTCTGTGCCTGTGTGAACGCTGCCCAACTACCAACTAGCTAAATCTCGACAACACACATAGTGTGTGTTTCTGTGTGTGTGTGTATGTGTCTGTACATCCATATAGACAGGAAGTTTGTTGATGGTTATAAGAAGCGATTGATTGCAGTTATTTATTACAAAGGGTGCGCAATAGTTATGAGCGAACGTGCTCTGATACGGTGTTACCGCTCGGGTGCTAATCGAATGTCTTCATCATGCTTGGATAATATGTTCGATTCTCTGCACCTACCTGCATGTCACTTGATGACACTCAGTTAGCACACAAGTTTGCCGAACACAGTTGGTTAGCACACAAGCATGCCCAGAAAATGCCTTATCCCAGCACGTACGCTCATCACTAGCGTGCCACCAAATATTAATCATGTGTATAACAAAACGTGTAATTGCAATAACTTTCTGAGAGAAATACTTCATTTTCGGCAACAGTATCAAGGGTGCCAACACTTTTTGGCCATGACTGTGCTTGTGTGTGTGTACATACTGTACATACATACATGCATGCATACAACTCTGGCAAAAATTAAGAGACCACTGCACAGTTTTATAAAAATCAGCTTCTCTACATATCTGACAGCCATTCCATTCCAGTGTCAGTTGAATTCCAACCAGAGTACACCTCATTCTACTTAATGTGCTTCTGATTAGGTGATCACCTGAACCAAATATTATTTAACAAAGGAAAGTATAAAAAAACACTACTGTAGTGTTCACAATCCTCTTGCAATAGGACAAGCTAGATGGCAAAAAAGTGCTAGTAATGTCCCAAAAGTAATAGGAATGAAAAAATAACTTTTAACCATGCCAAAGGAGTTGAAAAGAAAAGTCTTGAGTGAGGAAAAGAAGGGCTCAATTCTGGCTTTACTAGCAGAGGGATACAGTGAGCGTCATGTTGCCTCCATCCTTAAAATTTCTAAGACGGCAGTCCATTACAACAAGGTCAAGCAGCAGACATTGGGGACAACAAAGCTAGAGTCCGGCAGAGGGCGAAAACGACTCTCCACTGACCGGGATGACCGTCATTTTATTTGAATGTTACTCAGCAACCGCAGGATAACATCAAGTGACCTACAAAAGGAATGGCAAATGGCAGCTGGGGTGAAGTGCACTTCAAGAAGAGTTCATAACTGGCTCCAAGAGGCAGGGCTCAAGTCATGTAAAGCTAGAAAAAAGCCTTTCATCAATTAGAAGGAAAGGAGAGCCAGGCTGAAGTTTGCCAAAGACCATAAGGATTGGACCATAGAGGACTGGAGTAAGGTAATCTTCTCTGATGAGTCTAATTTTCAGCTTTGCCCAACACCTGGTCGTCTAATGGTTAACTGGAGACCTGGGGAGGCGTACAATCCACTGTGTCTTGCACCCACTGTGAAATTTGGTGGAGGATCAGTGATGATCTGGGGATGCCTCAGCAAGACTGAAATTGGGCAGGTTAATCTTTGCAAAGGACGTGTGACTCAAGCCGCATACAAGGTTATCCTGGAGAAACAGTTGATTCCTTCTGCTCAGGCAATGTTCCCCAACTCTGAGCGCTGGTTTTTCCAGCAGGACAATGCGCCATGCCACACAGCTAGGTCAATCAATATGTGAATGAAGGACCACCACATCAAATCTCTGTCATGGCCATCTCCAGACCTGAGCCCCATTGAAAACCTCTGGAATGTAATCAGAGGAAGATGGATAGTCACAAGCCATCAAAGAAAGAAGAACTGCTTACATTTTTGTCCAGGAGTGGCATAAGGTCACCCAAAAGCAGTGTGAAAGACTGGTGGAAAGCATGCCAAGACGCATGAAAGCTGTGATTAAAAATCATGGTTATTCCACAAAATCTTGATTTCTGAACTCTTCCTGAGTTAAAACATTATTATTGTTGTTTCTAAATGATTCTGAACTTGTGTTCTTAGCATTATTTGAGGTCTGCAAGCACTGCATTTTTTTGTTATCTTGACCATTTCTCATTTTCTGAAAATAAATACAAAATGTATTGCTTGGAAATTCGGAGACATGTTATCAGTACTTTATTTAATAAAAGAACAATTTACATTTTACGCAAAAATATACCTATAAAGAGAAATATCAGACAAACTGAATATTTTGCAGTGGTCTTTTAATTATTGCCAGAGCTGTAAATACATACAGTGTCTTGGCACCCTTAAAATTGTTCCAGAAAATGAAAAAATATATGTACTATGAGTGATTTTTAATTCACAGTCCTGAGAGTTGAACTATTCCGCATGGACAGCCAATCTGTTCCTCTGTAAATGGCTGTAGAAGATTTTTATGATGTGAACAGTCTCCTATGTATGGTTGATAGTTGACCATGACATTCTTGTTGAGCAGGTTTTAGACACAAACGCACTGTTTCTGGCTGATAGGAAACGACAGGAGTGAGTTTTCTGCCTCGTCTTTACCGAAGTCCTGATGCTTCGGTAGCCTTTCATGGCACACACCTACTGTAAGTAAATAATGAAGGGGTGGGAAGGACTATTTACAGGATAATTATAGTAAGACACAAAGTTGTTGGAGCAAAAAGTGAATTTCAGAAGACAGATGGTTTGGAACTGTTCTGTTTGAGGTACAAAGTCCACATGACGAGCGGGTGTGTATTTGTCTTATTGGTATAGAAAGCTGTGTGAGGGAGACAAGGAGGAAAATGCAGAGAGAACCTGGGTCTGACATGACACTAGAGACCTAATGGATCGCGTAAGGATCACAACTGAAGAAATGGAAAGATATCATTGGTTGTGTGAGATGTGTGTGGCCATAGACTACTCTGTGCAGCGTAAGTACTATATAACGTCACATGGTGAATAGTAGCAGGTTACTGTACAATTTGTATATAGTCACTGGAGACCAGAAATGATAGTCAATCCATACAAAACTGCTTTCTATTTTAAGTTTTTCATAACGTAACTTTAATGGTGTATTAAGGTCCTGTGGCTGAGCATTAAGAACTCGCCTATTATCTTGAGTTTTTGTTAATATTTTGGTTGCACAGTAGGGGTAAGTTCACACATTGTGTATTTGCTGCATACTGTGTTGCAGAAAGTTCTAAATCTATCTCATTCCTTGGAAACAACTTTCTGATGAATTAAGGCAATTTTTAGTCTCAGAAATTTCTGCAACAAAACCTGCAGCATGGGAATTCTGGTTATTCACCCTAAGTAAAGTTCTTTACCCCGCTGGGATTGAGTAACATGGCTCCTGCATTACTATAAGTTTGTGTACTATGCCTTTCCATAGCACGGTGTAAGGATCTGTTATGTATTCTGAGATCATACAACACATGCATTCATACTGCTGTATGGAGTATGATCCACTAAGGTTTCATGGCACCACTGCTAAGAGACTTCAGACTGAAAATAATTTTGTTTTTCACAAGAAATATAGATGTTAATTGTCAGTAATCAGTAATGCATCCTAAGACATGCACAACAACTTCTGTAAAACTTGCACAGTCTGTATTTTCACTTGGACACTAAAATATAATGTCAGAGTGGAGGACCGGCTGATATTTTATTAACTGTGGGTCCAGAAATAAAATCTGCCCATTGGCCTGTGATTATTAGTTAACAGTAGACTTGAATCCCCCCATAAATCAGAAAAAAAATGTAATTTCACTAGAGCCGGGAGAGTACAGTAATGGGGTCTTCTTGGCTGCCACAATAGCAGCACTTAGCCATGATCTGGCAGACCTAGCTGTACAATCAAGGGAAAATCCTGTAATTTGTGATCCGATAATCTGAAACCAGTATTTTTTGTAACTAAACAAAGAATTTTGTGCATAGAATTAGGAGGCTTGCTAATCCAACATATTTGGTAATCTAGTGCCTATAGAATGTATGGGATGGTCATGTACCCATCAACTTCATTATGGAAAATGTTATAAAGATTTTCTGATTTTCTTTGTATTCGCTGTATATGTCCATATTTTTATTCCGTAACCTATTTGGTGTCCCTGCATCCTGACTGTTCGTGCCACTACTACAATACTGCCACATCACCGCTGCCGACTTACTGCTTAAGATATATGGCTGCATGTACTGTGAGCATCCATCTGTGAAAACCTCTGGGCTGTGAACTTCCTGGAAAGTAAGAAAAGGATGTGAAACAGGTTTTCTTACCTGAGAAAAATCCCAGCATGCTCATCTGTAAGGCTAGAGGGATCTTATATCCACGGATAGCCAAGCCTAGCATTTAGGCTGCACTTACACATGCAAGTCAAATATCCATGTGCTCGCCAACAGACTTATACAGTGGTGGCCAAAAGTATTGGCACCCCTGCAATTCTGTCAGATAATACTCAGTTTCTTCATGAAAATGATTGCAAACACAAAGTCTTTGGTATTATTATCTTCATTTAATTTGTCTTCAAGGAAAAAACACAAAAATAATTGACCTAAAGCCAAATTGGATATAATTCCACACAAAACCTAAAAAATGGGGTGGACAAAAGTATTGGCACTGTTTGAAAAATCATGTGATGCTTCTCTAATTCGTGTAATCACCAGCACCTGTAACTTACCTGTGGCACCTAACAGGTGTTGGCAATAACTAAATCACACTTGCAGCCAGTTAACATGGATTAAAGTTGACTCAACCTCTGTCCTGTGTCCTTGTGTGTACCACATTAAGCATGGAGAAAAGAAAGAAGACCAAAGAACTGTCTGAGGACTTGAGAAACCAAATTGTGAGGAAGCATGAGCAATCTCAAGGCTACAAGTCCATCTCCAAAGACCTGAATGTTCCTGTGTCTTCCGTGCGCAGTGTCATCAAGAAGTTTAAAGCCCATGGCACCGTGACTAAACTCCCTAGATGTGGAAGGAAAAGAAAAATTGACGAGAGATTTCAACGCAAGATTGTGCGGATGGTGGATAAAGAACCTCGACTAACATCCAAACAAGTTCAAGCTGCCCTGCAGTCCGAGGGTACAACAGTGTCAACCAGGGGCGTAACTAGGAACGGCAGGGCCCACAGCAAGCTTCACAATGGGCCCCCCCCCCCTCGCGCGCGTTGCCAATCCCGGTCTACCCAAGTTGTGTTAAGAAAGATACCTTTATTATCCAAAATTAGAGGTTTTTGGAGTAATGATAGTGAAATAACAGAAAAGAACCAACTCCCAGGAAGCAACTGAGGTAGTGACGAAGGTAGGCTTTCTCCAGAGTAAATATGTGAAGAAACTTGTAATCCAGCCTGCAAATTGCTTTCAAAAAGGATGATTTATTCAGTAGAACAACAGTCCGGTATACAGAATAATCTAAGATTGTTCTGTATACCGTACTTCTGCACCACGCCCTCACCAATTACACATGTGAGGAGTGACAGCCTCAGCTCTGCTACATGTGAGGAGTGACAGCCTCAGCTCTGCTACATGTGAGGAGTGACAGCCTCAGCTCTGCTACATGTGAGGAGTGACAGACTCAGTTCTGCTACATGTGAAGAGTGACAGCCTCAGCTCTGCTACATGTGAGGAGGAACAGCCTCAGCTCTGCTACATGTGAGTAGGGACAGCCTCAGCTCTGCTACATGTGAGGAGGAACAGCCTCAGCTCTGCTACATGTGAGTAGGGACAGCCTCAGCTCTGCTACATTCGAGGAGTGACAGCCTCAGCTCTGCTACATGTGAGGAGTGACAGCCTCAGCTCTGCTACTTGTATAGCAAAGCTGAGGCTGTCGCTCCGCACATGTAGCAGAGATGAGGCTGTCACTCCTCGCATGTAGCAGAGCTGAGGTTGCTACTTGTCACATGTAGCAGAGCTGAGGTTGTTACTTGTCACATGTAGCAGAGCTGAGGTTGTTACTTGTCACATGTAGCAGAGCTGAGGTTGTTACTTGTCACATGTAGCAGAGCTGAGGTTGTACTTGTCACATGTAGCAGAGCTGAGGTTGCTACTTGTCACATGTAGCAGAGCTGAGGTTGTTACTTGTCACATGTAGCAGAGCGAGGTTGCTACTTGTCACATGTAGCAGCGAGCTGAGGTTGTACTTGTCAATGTAGCAGAGCTGAGGTTGTTACTTGTCACATGTAGCAGAGCGAGGTTGCTACTTGTCACATGTAGCAGAGCTGAGGTTGTACTTGTCACATGTAGCAGAGCTGAGTGTTACTTGTCACATGAGCAGAGCTGAGGTTGTTACTTGTCACATTAGCAGAGCTGAGGTTGCTACTTGTCACATGTAGCAGAGCTGAGGTTGCTACTTGTCACATGTAGCAGAGCTGAGGTTGCTACTTGTCACATGTAGCAGAGCTGAGGTTGCTTACTTGTCACATGTAGCAGAGCTGAGGTTTGTACTGTGTCACATGTAGCAGAGCTGAGGTTGTTACTTGTCACATGAGCAGAGCTGAGGTTGTTACTTGTCACAATAGCAGAGCTGAGGTTGCTACTTGTCACAGTAGCAGAGCTGAGGTTGCTACTTGTCACATGTAGCAGAGCCGAGGTTGCTACTTGTCACATGTAGCAGAGCTGAGGTTGTACTTGTCACATGTAGCAGAGCTGAGGTTGCTACTTGTCACATGTAGCAGAGTGAGGTTGTACTTTCAGGCAGGCTGAGGTTGTACTTGTCACATGAGCAGAGCGAGGTTGCTACTTGTCACATGTAGCAGAGCTGAGGTTGTTACTTGTCACATGTAGCAGAGCTGAGGTTGTACTTGTCACATGTAGCAGAGCTGAGGTTGCTACTTGTCACATGTAGCAGAGCTGAGGTTGTTACTTGTCACATGTAGCAGAGCTGAGGTTGTATGACAGCAGAGCGAGGTTGCTACTTGTCACATGTAGCAGAGCTGAGGTTGTTACTTGTCACATGTAGCAGAGCTGAGGTTGTTACTTGTCACATGTAGCAGAGCTGAGGTTACTTGTCACATGTAGCAGAGCTGAGGTTGTTACTTGTCACATGTAGCAGAGCTGAGGTTGCTACTTGTCACATGTAGCAGAGCTGAGGTTGTACTTGTCACATGTAGCAGAGCTGAGGTTGTTACTTGTCACATGAGCAGAGCTGAGGTTGTACTTGTCACAAGATAGCAGAGCTGAGGTTGCTACTTGTCACATGTAGCAGAGCTGAGTATTGTACATGTAGCAGAGCGAGTTGTACTTGTCACATGAGCAGAGCTGAGGTTGTACTTGTCACATGTAGCAGAGCTGAGGTTGTACTTGTCACATGTAGCAGAGCTGAGGTTGCTACTTGTCACATGAGCAGAGCTGAGGTTGTTACTTGTCACATGAGCAGAGCTGAGGTTGTACTTGTCACATATAGCAGAGCTGAGGTTGCTACTTGTCACATGTAGCAGAGCTGAGGTTGCTACTTGTCACATGTAGCAGAGCGAGGTTGCTACTTGTCACATGTAGCAGAGCTGAGGTTGCTACTTGTCACATGTAGCAGAGCTGAGGTTGTACTTGTCACATGTAGCAGAGCTGAGGTTGCTACTTGTCACATGAGCAGAGCCGAGGTTGCTACTTGTCACATGTAGCAGAGCTGAGGTTGCTACTTGTCACATGTAGCAGAGCTGAGGTTGCTACTTGTCACATGTAGCAGAGCTGAGGTTGTACTTGTCACATGAGCAGAGCTGAGGTTGCTACTTGTCACATGTAGCAGAGCTGAGGTTGCTACTTGTCACATGAGCAGAGCTGAGGTTGCTACTTGTCACATGAGCAGGCTGAGGTGCTACTTGTCACATGTAGCAGAGCTGAGGTTGTTACTTGTCACATGAGCAGAGCTGAGGTTGTACTTGTCACATGAGCAGAGTGAGGTTGCTACTTGTCACATGAGCAGAGTGAGGTTGTTACTTGTCACATGAGCAGAGCTGAGGTTGTTACTTGTCACATGAGCAGAGCTGAGGTTGTTACTTGTCACATGAGCAGAGCTGAGGTTGCTACTTGTCACATGTAGCAGAGCTGAGGTTGTTACTTGTCACATGTAGCAGAGCCGAGGTTGCTACTTGTCACATGTAGCAGAGCTGAGTTGTTACTTGTCAAATGTAGCAGGGCTGAGGTTGTTACTTGTCAATGTAGCAGAGCTGAGGTTGTTACTTGTCACATGTAGCAGAGCTGAGGTTGCTACTTGTCACATGTAGAAGAGCTGAGGTTACTTGTCACATGTAGCAGAGCTGAGGTTGCTACTTGTCACATGAGCAGAGCTGAGGTTGTTACTTGTCACATAAGCAGAGCTGAGGTTGTTACTTGTCACAAATAGCAGAGCTGAGGTTGCTACTTGTCACAATTAGCAGAGTTGAGGTTGTTACTTGTCACATGTAGCAGAGCTGAGGTTGCTACTTGTCACATGTAGCAGAGCCGAGGTTGCTACTTCTCACATGTAGCAGACTGAGGTTGTTACTTGTTACATGTAGCAGAGCTGAGGTTGTTACTTGTCACATGTAGCAGAGATCAGGGTGTCACTCGTCACTTGTAGCAACCATGAGGCTGTTACTGGGCCAGGGGGAGGCTACTGGTGACTGAGGTCCCGTGCCCAACAGGGCCCAGGGGGAGGTTAGTGGTGACTTGAGGCTTGCGTCAAACAGGGCCCAGGAGCCCGAGGCCCTGTTGGAATGCGGGCCCCTTGCTACCTGGGCCCTGTGTTGAATGTGGGCCCCCTGCACTGCAGCCTGGGGCCTGGGCCCTGTTGAATGTGGGCCCTGTTAGATCCTGCCTGCACCTGCCCTCCCAGTCACCATTGAGCAGCCAAGCCTCTTCTCACTGTTGAGAGACTCACGGTACTCACCCTGCTCGCCCGGGCTTCCACCTGCTTGCCCAGTCAGCCTGCTGCTTCATGTGGTCTGCCTGGCCGTCTGCTGTCCGCCCCCACATGCACACACGCTGTGACAGACGGACCATAATGCACTGGGCCGCAGCTTAAAGCTACAGTGCTCATTTCTGTTCGCTGTCTGCATTTACAACACTGTAGTGTCTCTTTAAAACAACACAGTGTTGTTATGCATCAGCGTTCAGAGTCAGAAGCCTGAACAAAATGTTGGGAGGGGGCCCGAGCGCGGATCCATTTGCCAGCGTGCTCGGGCCCCCTTTTTGCTCCTAAATCACAGGGCAGCTGCAGCAGGGACGGGCCCCCTTCTAGCCCGGGCCTGTGGCAGCTGCTTCCCCTGCTTCCACTATAGTTCCGCCCCTGGTGTCAACCCATACTATCCGTCGACGTCTGAATGAAAAGGGACTGTATGGTAGGATACCCATGAAGACCCCACTTCTTACCCCGAGACATAAAAAAGCCAGGCTAGAGTTTGCCAAAACTTACCTGAGAAAGCCTAAAACGTTTTGGAAGAATGTTCTCTGGTCAGATGAGACAAAAGTCGATTTTTTGGGGAAAAACCATCAACATAGAGTGTACAGGAAAAAAAAAGAAGCATTCAAAGAAAAGAACACGGTCCCTACAGTCAAACATGGCGGAGGTTCCCTGATGTTTTGGGGTTGCTTTGCTGCCTCTGGCACTGGACTGCTTGACAGTGTGCATGGCATTATGATTCTGAAGACTACCAACAAATTTTGCAGCATAATGTAGGGCCCAGTGTGAGAAAGCTGGGTCTCCCTCATGGGTCTTCCAGCAGGACAATGACCCAAAACACACTTCCAAAAGCACTATAAAATGGTTTGAGAGAAAGCACTGGAGACTTCTAAGGTGGCCAGCAATGAGTCCAGACCTGAATCCCATAGAACACCTGTGGAGAGATCTCAAAATGGCAGTTTGGAGAAGGCACCCTTCAAATTTCAGGGACCTGGAGCAGTTTGCCAAAGAAGAATGGTCTACAATTCCAGCAGAGCATTGTAAGAAACTCATTGATGGTTACCGGAAGCGGTTGTTCGCAGTTATTTTGGCTACAGGTTGTGCCACCAAGTATTAGGCTGAGGGTGCCAATACTTTTGTCTGCCCCATTTTTGGAGTTTTGTGTGAAATGATCAAGGATTTGATTTTTGCTTCATTCTCTTTTGTGTTTTTTCCTTGCAAGCAAATTAAATGAAGATAGAAATAGCAAATTTGTGATTGCAATCATTTTCAGGAAGAAACTGAGAATTATCTGACAGAATTGCAGGGGTACCAATACTTTTGGCCACCACTGTATGCATCTTTTTACATGTCCATGAGAATCACAGATTGGAGTCCTATTCTGCTCTATGTTTGCTGATCAGGGGCTTCGCAAATACGGATGAAAATCAGAAGGCTTCTGATTTGCTTCCGTTCTACATCCTTGTTTCACTTATCTGTTGCTTAGTGACAAACATAAGAATATATATATTATAATTTGCAGCAGCTTCGAAAAAAGCTAAATGGGAAACATGCACAAGTGGTTTTGACTTTGCTGTAGATAGGTTCATTCTGTTTAACCGTTATTGAGTGCTTTATCAGGCGGGGTCCAGACTATTAATTACATATACCCCTATTCTGAAAAGTTACCTGAAAGTCCAGTCATATTTTAGACTGCTGCCAGAAGACTGATTAAATAAATACATAACTCTTGTTTTAGAGCACTTTCTACTTCTGCACTTTTAGAATTTGGCCCTTAAACAGACGCATTTTATCTATTTACATGTGCTCCCTTCATTGTTTCTCTTCCTTGCACCAGGATTTAAAATATGTTGTATCTTTAACCCCTTAATGTCCACTGACGTGCAGAGTCCGTCATGGCAAGGTGTCAGTTCCGGCACCAGGACGGACTCTGCACGTCATGGCTTTGATCTACCACTGCGTGTAAACACGCAGTGGTAGATCAGTGCCGACAGCTGTCACAGACAGCTGACAGGCACGGCAAGCGGTGTGGGGACCTTTGCCGTCGGTCCCCGCACCTACAGCGCTGTGCTTGGTCAGTCAATCTGACTGACCAAACACAGCAGCGATCGTGCAGGAGAAGCTGAAATTTCAGCTTCTCCAGCGCGATCAGTGCAGGAGCCGGCGCTGCAGTGGCCAGGCTTCCTGCACTGACAGCCAGGAGCGGAGCCCCCACCGCCCCTGGCTGTTAACCCCCTGACTGCTGCGATCGAGCGCGATCGCAGAGCTCAGGGGGGGAGGCAGAGGGTCGGGAGCTCCCTCTGCCTCAGATCGGCACCCTGGAATGTATTTGCAGGGCCCGATCTCTGCCTTGATGACCCGGGGGTTGTCATGACAACCTCCGGGTCATCTAGCTACGGAAAGCTGCTGTGATCATTGTCACAGCAGCTTCCACTATAGTTGCAATGCATTGCAATGCCAGAGCATTGCAATGCATTGTAACTGCAATAAAAAGTAAAAAAAGTGAAAGTCCCATAAAGGGACAAGTTAAAAAAAAATCATTTTTTAAAAAAAATTGTAAAAAAAAATATTAAAAAATAATTTAAAAAAATCCCCTAAAAAATACACATTTTTATGTAATAAAAAAAATAAAAAAACAAAAAACATACACGTTAGGTATCGCCACGTCCGTAAAAATCCCATCTATAAAAGCGTAATCCTAGTTAACCCCTTCAGTGAAAGCCGTAAAAAAAAAAACACAAAAAAGTAGTAAATTATACTTTTTCCAAGCGGTATCATTATACCGCTTGGAAAAAGTGCAATAACACGCGATCAAAAAGTCAGATATAAATAATCATAGTACCGCTGAAAACGTCATCTTGTCCCGCAAAAAACAAGCCGCTATATAGCATCATCAGCGAAAAAATAAAAAAGTTATAGCTCGCGGAATAAACTGATGCAAAAATAATTATTTTTTCTATAAAATTTTTTATTGTGTAAAAAACGCCAAAACATAAAAAAAATATATAAATGAGGAATCGCCGTAACCGTAGTGACCCGAAGAATAAAGCTGCTTTATCAATTTTACCACACACGGAACGGAGGGAAAAAAAAAAAAAAACAATTCCTGAATTGCTGGTTTTTGTTCATTCTGATTCCACAAAAATCGGAATAGGAAACGATCAAAAAACGTTATGTGCCTGAATATGGTACCAATAAAAACGTCAGCTCGTCCCCAAAAAATAAGCCCACAGATAACTCTGTCGGCCGAAATATGGAAAAATTATAGCTCTCAAAATACGGCGATGCAAAAATTTCTTACAAAAAATTATTCCAAGAAAAAGCATCTTTTAGTGTGTGACAGAAGCTAAACATGAAAAAAGGGTGTAAATCTGGTATCGCTGTAATCGCACCGATCCGAGGAATAAAGTCGCCTAATCACTAATACCGCACGAGGAACGGCGTAAAAAAGAAAACCAATTCTTCACCTTTTGTGGATTTGTTCATTGTGCCTCCCAAAGATCGCAGTAAGGCGATCACAGTGGTTCCCCCCACATATGGGGTATCAGCGTACTCAGGACAAAATGCACAATAGCTTTTGGGGTCCTATTCCTCCTGTTACCCTTAGAAAAATAAAAATTTGGGGCAAAAAGGTCATTTTTGTGGAAAAAAATATGATTTTTTTATTTTCACGGCTCTACATTATAAACTTCTGTGAAGCCCTTGGGGGTTCAAAGTGCTGACCACACATCTAGATAAGTTCCTTGGGGGTCTAGTTTGCAAAATGGGGTCATTTGTGGGGGGTTTCTACTGTTTAGGCACATCAGGGGCTCTCCAAGCGTGACATGACACCCGCAGACCATTCCATCAAAGTCTGCATTTAAAAACGGTGCTCCTTCCCTTCCGAGCTCTGCCATGCGTCAAAATAGTGGTTCCCCCACATATGGGATATCAGCGTACTCAGGACAAATTGCACAATAACTTTTGGGGTCCTTTTATTACCTTTAAAATAAAAATTGGGATGCAAAAAGATATTTTTGTGGAAAAAAAATTGATTTTTTAATTTTCACGGCTCTACGTTATAAACTTCTGTGAAGCCTTGGGGGTTAAAAGCCTCACCACACATCTAGATAAGTTCCTTGGGGGGTCTAGTTTCCAAAATGGAGTCACTTGTGGGGGGTTTCACTGTTTAGGCACACAGGGACTCTCCAAATGCTGAACAGGGCGATCCAATCTCAATCCAGCTGCAAATTAAAAGGCGTCCTTCCCTTCCAGCTCTGCCATGCGTCCAAAATAGTGGTTTACCCCCACATATGGGGTATCAGCGTACTCAGGACAAATTGCACAATAACTTTTGGGGTCCTTTTACCCTTTGGAAAATAAAAATTGGGGGTGGAAAGATCATTTTTGTGGAAAAGATATGATTTTTTAATTTTACGCTCTACGTTATAACCTTCTGTGAAGCCCTTGGGGTTCAAAGCTTCACCACACATCTAGATAAGTTCCTTGGGGGGTCTAGTTTCCAAAATGGGGTCACTTGTGGGGGGTTTCCACTGTTTAGGCACACAGGGACTCTCCAAATGCGACATGGCTCCAATCTCAATTCCAGCCAAAAAAGTCAAATGGCGCTGCTTCCCTTCCAAGCTCTGCCATGCGCCAAATAGTGGTTTACCCCACATATGGGTATCAGCGTACTCAGGACAAATTGCACAATAACTTTTGGGGTCCTTTTACCCTTGGGAAATAAAAATTGGGGTGAAAGATCATTTTGTGGAAAAATATGATTTTTTAATTTTACGCTCTACGTTATAACCTTCTGTGAAGCCCTTGGGGTTCAAAGCTTCACCACACATCTAGATAAGTTCCTTGGGGGTCTAGTTTCCAAAATGGGGTACTTGTGGGGGGTTCCACTGTTTAGGCACACAGGGGCTCTCCAAATACGACATGGCGTCCAATCTCAATTCAGCCAAAAAGTCAAATGGCGCTGCTTCCCTTCCAGCTCTGCCATGCCCAAATAGTGGTTTACCCTCACATATGGGTATCAGCGTACTCAGGACAATTGCACATACTTTTGGGGTCCTTTTACCTTTGAAAAAAAATTGGGTGAAAGATCATTTTTGTGGAAAAAATATGATTTTTAATTTTACGCTCTACGTTATAACCTTCTGTGAAGCCTTGGGGTTCAAAGCTCTCACACACATTTAGATAAGTTACTTGGGGGGTCTAGTTTCCAAAATGGGGTCACTTGTGGGGGGTTTCCACTGTTTAGGCACACAGGGACTCTCCAAATGCGACATGGCGTCATCTCAATTCCAGCCAAAAAAGTCAAATGGCGCTGCTTCCCTTCCGAGCTCTGCCATGCACCCAAATAGTGGTTTACCCCACATATGGGTATCAGCGTACTCAGAACTATTGCACAATAACTTTTGGGTCCTTTTATCCTTTGGAAAATAAAATTGGGATGAAAAGATCATTTTGTGGAAAAAACATGATTTTTTAATTTTACGGCTCTACGTTTAACCTTCTGTGAAGCCTTGGGGTTAAAGCTCTCACAACACATTTAGTAAGTTACTTGGGGGTCTAGTTTCCAAAATGGGTCACTTGTGGGGGGTTTCATGTTTAGGCACACAGGGACTCTCCAAATGCGACATGGGTCCAATCTCAATTCAGCAAAAAAGTCAAATGGCGCTGCTTCCTTCCGAGCTCTGCCATGCGTCCAAATAGTGGTTTACCCCACATATGGGTATCAGCGTACTCAGGACTAATTGCACAATACTTTTGGGTCCTTTTATCCTTTGAAAATAAAAATTGGATGAAAAGATCATTTTTGTGGAAAAATATATTTTTTAATTTAGGCTCTACGTTATAACTTCTGTGAAGCCCTTGGGGGTTCAAGCTCTCACTACACATTTGATAAGTTACTGGGGGTCTAGTTTCAAATGGGTCACTTGTGGGGGGTTTCCATGTTTAGGCACACGGGACTCTCCAAATGCGACATGGCGTCCAATCTCAATCCAGCCAAAAAAGTCAAATGGCGCTGCTTCCCTTCGAGCTCTGCCATGCACCCAAATAGTGGTTTACCCCACATATGGGGTATCAGCGTACTCAGGACTAATTGCACAATAACTTTGGGGTCCTTTTATCCTTTGGAAATTAAAAATTGGGATGAAAAGATATTTTTGTGGAAAAAACATGATTTTTTAATTTTACGGCTCTACGTATAACTTCTGTGAAGCCCTTGGGGTTAAAGCTTTCACCACACATCTAGATAAGTTCCTTGGGGGGGTCTAGTTTCCAAAATGGGGTCACTTGTGGGGGTTTCACTGTTTAGGCACACAGGGGCTCTCCAAATACGACATGGCGTCCAATCTCAATTCCAGCCAAAAAAGTCAAATGGCGCTGCTTCCCTTCCGAGCTCTGCCATGCACCCAAATAGTGGTTTACCCTCACATATGGGGTATCAGCGTACTCAGGACTAATTGCACAATAACTTTTGGGGTCCTTTTATCCTTTGAAAAATAAAAATTGGGATGAAAAGATCATTTTTGTGGAAAAAATATGATTTTTTAATTTTACGGCTCTACGTTATAACCTTCTGTGAAGCCCTTGGGGGTTCAAAGCTCTCACTACACATTTAGATAAGTTACTTGGGGGGTCTAGTTTCCAAAATGGGGTCACTTGTGGGGGGTTTCCACTGTTTAGGCACACAGGGACTCTCCAAATGCGACATGGCGTCCAATCTCAATTCCAGCCAAAAAAGTCAAATGGCGCTGCTTCCCTTCCGAGCTCTGCCATGCACCCAAATAGTGGTTTACCCCCACATATGGGGTATCAGCGTACTCAGAACTAATTGCACAATAACTTTTGGGGTCCTTTTATCCTTTGGAAAATAAAAATTGGGATGAAAAGATCATTTTTGTGGAAAAAAACATGATTTTTTAATTTTACTGCTCTACGTTATAACCTTCTGTGAAGCCCTTGGGGGTTAAAAGCTCTCACAACACATTTAGATAAGTTACTTGGGGGGTCTAGTTTCCAAAATGGGGTCACTTGTGGGGGGTTTCCACTGTTTAGGCACACAGGGACTCTCCAAATGCGACATGGCGTCCAATCTCAATTCCAGCCAAAAAAGTCAAATGGCGCTGCTTCCCTTCCGAGCTCTGCCATGCGTCCAAATAGTGGTTTACCCCCACATATGGGGTATCAGCGTACTCAGGACTAATTGCACAATAACTTTTGGGGTCCTTTTATCCTTTGGAAAATAAAAATTGGGATGAAAAGATCATTTTTGTGGAAAAAATATGATTTTTTAATTTTACGGCTCTACGTTATAACCTTCTGTGAAGCCCTTGGGGGTTCAAAGCTCTCACTACACATTTTGATAAGTTACTTGGGGGGTCTAGTTTCCAAAATGGGGTCACTTGTGGGGGGTTTCCACTGTTTAGGCACACAGGGACTCTCCAAATGCGACATGGCGTCCAATCTCAATTCCAGCCAAAAAAGTCAAATGGCGCTGCTTCCCTTCCGAGCTCTGCCATGCACCCAAATAGTGGTTTACCCCCACATATGGGGTATCAGCGTACTCAGGACTAATTGCACAATAACTTTTGGGGTCCTTTTATCCTTTGGAAATTAAAAATTGGGATGAAAAGATCATTTTTGTGGAAAAAAACATGATTTTTTAATTTTACGGCTCTACGTTATAACCTTCTGTGAAGCCCTTGGGGGTTAAAAGCTCTCACAACACATTTAGATAAGTTACTTGGGGGGTCTAGTTTCCAAAATGGGGTCACTTGTGGGGGGTTTCCACTGTTTAGGCACACAGGGACTCTCCAAATGCGACATGGCGTCCAATCTCAATTCCAGCCAAAAAGTCAAATGGCGCTGCTACCCTTCCGAGCTCTGCCATGCGTCCAAATAGTGGTTTACCCCACACATGGGGTATCGATGTACTCAGGAGAAATTGTACAACAAATATTGTGGTTCATTTTCTACTGATACCCTTGACAAAATTTTAAAAAATTGTGTCGAAAGAAAAATTTTGGGAAAAAAAAGTTAAATGTTAATTTTTTCCTTCCACATTGCTTCAATTCTTGTGAAGTACCTAAAGGGTTAATAAACTTCTTGAATGTGGCTTTGAACACGTTGAGGGGTGCAGTTTTTAGAATGGTGTCACTTTTGGGTATTTTCTGTCATATTGACCCCTCAAATTCACTTCAAATGTGAGGTGGCCCCTAAAAAAAATGATTTTGTAAATTTTGTTGGAAAAATGAGAAATTGCTGGTCAACTTTTAACACTTATAACTTCCTAACAAAAAAAAATTTTGGTTCCAAAATTGTGCTGATGTAAAGTAGACATGTGGGAAATGTTATTTATTAACTAATTTTTGTGACATATCTCTCTGATTTAATGGCATAAAAATTAAAAGTTTGAAAATTGCAAAATTTTTAAAATTTTTGCCATATTTCCGTTTTTTTGATAAATAATCGCAAGTTATATTGAAGAAATTTTACCACTATCATGAAGTACAATATGTCTCGAGAAAACAATCTCAGAATCGCCAAGATCCGTTGAAGCGTTCCAGAGTTATAACCTCATAAAGAGACAGTGGTCAGAAATGTAAAAATTGGCCTGGTCTTTAACCTACAAAATGGCTTGGTCGTTAAGGGGTTTAAAGCACTCTGTTATTGTACCCATTTATACATCATGCTGGAGTGAGTATATCTCTGAAGCCCTTCCACACACAGATACCCCAGTGCAGGGGTTAAAATGGGCCAGATGTATCAGTGACTTATGCTGCGTAATACATTTGGTCATACATACTATATTAGTCTATATGACAACCTTAACAACAGAAGGTTACACTCCGTATCATAATGTGCTACCGAAACCCAGAAAAAGAAGAATCGGGAACAGGGAGTGTATAGAACAATAAACAATATTTTATTGGAACATTTATAAAGAATTAACGTAATTAAAATAGATGCCTCGTGTCAGACAAAGAGACGCAGCAAAAATTAGCAACACAATGTAAATTATATATACAGTTACATTTTACAAGGTGGTCAAGTTAATCACCTGCATAGTAACTGCATGCACACAATAAAAGGTATATTCCTGAAGGAGTTAATTACATGGCACTATAACAAAAACAGTAATAATAATGCTGGGCAAAGTGCCTTTTGTTGCATTCAGTTTTAGAAGTGCATATAATCTGATGAACTTATATATATATATATATATATATATATATATATATATATATATATAGTTAGGAGGAGGTTACCAATTATGTTTAGGTACAGATATAATTATATCTGTATACATATAGACTAGAAACAAGATGATCAAAATTGTCATAAAGTACCTCGCTGCGTATGGATTAAGATATTGCTGAAGTTTTCAGACAATAGACATATAAGGTGCAAATAGATTAAAGCAGACTTCACAGCCATGCCATCAAATATAGCATGATAGAAATAGGCATATAGTATAGATTAGGATCACGTTGTATTAAGTGTGTAACGCATTTGTTTTATCTGGGTTGCAAGCCACGTAAGCGCCAAAGACAGCAGCGTCTCCCACCGCAACGCACGTTTCGCTTATTCTTAGAATTCATTTCTTAAACTAATCTGGCATTTTCCAGCTTTTTACCCCCCACCCAAAAAAAGAAAAGAAAGCAGAAAAAATGTGCGCATTAATGAAGAACATGCATTTTTGCATTGTTTTATATTTTGCTATTTTTCAAAATTTAAATCTAAAGACTTGGTTCACAATGTGGTTTTTGGTGCATTTTTAGTCAGAAAGGAGTGAATCCAAGCATAAGGAACAGTATGAATGAACACTCTGCATGGCAAATCATATTTCACTTTTCCCATACAGCTAAAATGCATGTCATACTGGTAAAAATGTCTCTATGACATGAACATAGGACATAATACTCCAGTTTTCTAGAAATCATATATATTCCTAGCAGAAAACTATTTGTCTTTAATCTCTCACCGTTTAAGCTGGATTAATTTAAAAAGAAAATTATTGACATTGAATAGAAATGTACTGTGATGTTAAAAGGTCATTGCTAAAAGTTCTATAATTATAAATTAGGAGACACCTAGAAAATGACGGAAGAATAAATAGAAGATATTTATAGAGCGTTTTATTCCTGTCTGCACACCTACTAGGCATTATCTAAAGATTATAACATTGGTTGGATTGCTCAGCTCAATGTTTATCACTTTGGAGCATTTTCAAGAGCCACATGCAAATATTTGCTGTGAGATTTTGCGCTAGATACTAATGCATTCTGACACCAAGGCAGCATAAAATACCCATTCCTACAACACGTGCAAATTGCGTTTTCATAGAGGAACAGGACATGAAATTCATAGCGCCACTTGTAAAATGACTTAGAGTGATCATTTTTATTATAGTCGCTCCGGCATGCTGGATATCCGCTTCTGGGCCAAATTCTGACTAATGGCAATCCATTCCTGCCTAAGTACTTGTAGGTTCGCAATGTCTATGTTTCTGTTTATCCACTCTCTTTTTGAGGATTGAACCCAGGTTCTCAATGTGATTGAGATTTGGCGAGTTTTCTAGACATAGACACAAAATTTTAATTGTTTTAAAAGCCACTTTGCTGTCACTTTTGCCTTGTGACATGATGCTCCATCATGCTGGAAAAAGCATTGTTCATCATCAAATTGCTCCTGAACGGTTGGGAGAAGTTGCTCTTGGAGAATGAGTACATACCAGTCTTTATTCATGGCAGAGTTCTTAGGCAAAATTGTGAATGATCCACTCCCTTGAATGAGAATTAATCTTACGCATGCTTGGTCTTGGGATGCTTTACTATTGGCATGACGAAGGACTCACGGTAGCGCTCATCTTTTCTTCTTCAGACAATCATTCTTCTAGATGTCCCAAACAGTCTGCTTTTATGCAGCTCTTCTTGATATCGGACCAGCCTCCAAAAGCCTTTGCTTCACCTTGGTTGCAGATGCATAGACATCTGGTTGCTGCCATTTCTAAACAAGCAAACCCAAAAGAACAAAATAAATAAGAGCAACAATTTAAGACGCTTGACACTTTTGAGGCAGAAGTGCCATCTTATATATGGTATATGCGTGTGTATGTTTGTATGTGTGTGTATGATATATATATATATATTATATATATATATGTGTGTGTGTGTCTATATATATATATATATATATATATATATATATACATATATGACACACACACATACAGTGGGTATGGAAAGTATTCAGACCCTTTCAAATTTTTCACTCTTTGTGTCATTGCAGCCATTTGGATAATCTTTTATTTTGATGGCAGCTTTATAGTCCAATGGCATTCTGTCCTGCATCTTTGTCAGGTAGACACCTGTGATGGCTTCCAATAAATAGATAAGCTTTGTCGAGAGTTAATTTGTGGAAACACTGATCTTCACAAATTGTATGCAACCATTCCGGTGTGTTTTGTAGAGGCAGTGTTGATACACAATTCCATACAGTGCTGAACCCTATTCCACAATCGTTCTAGCTCAGTATATGGCAAGAACCAGTCAACTAAGTGAAGTTAAATGACAATCCATCAGATCAGTCATTATGTCCGACAAATTGCTAGAACATTGAAAGTATCATCAAATGTAGTAATGAAAACCATCAATTGCTATGTGAAACTGACTCTCATGAAGATTGCCCCAGAGATGCATAGTGGATTGTTTCTACAGGCATGTGGAAGGCTTTTACATGTGTGGTGCCCGATGTTAACTGGGTGTAAGTGGTGACACTGTAGGTGTTTTTTTCCAAATTCCATACACACTTAATACATAATTCTGTAATGACATGCCATGCCATCTGGTTTGCATTTATTTGGACCATCAGAACAGTTACCCAAAACATAGCTTCAGGCTACGTGAGGTCTATGTGACTGAGGAAGGGATTGGATGGAAAGCTGCATCAGATGACATGGCCTCCACCATCACCCAACCTCAACCTATTTGAGATTGTTTGGGATGAGCTGTACTGCAGAGTGAAAGCAAAGAAAGCCAACAAATGCTCAGCATATCTGAAAACACCTTGAAGAAAAAGGAAAGCCATTACATGAATAGGTGTGCCTGAACTTTTGATAAGTTATAACACACACATACATAGTACAGGTCAAAAGTCTGCATACACTTGTTCATGCAATGGCTTCCCTTATTCTTCAAGGTGTTTTCAGAAGTGCTAAGAACATATATCAGAAGCCAATCGACCGTCCAACATATCTTAAATGGGACAGTTTCCATCCTAAACACATAAAAAACTCTATTGTCTACAGCCAAGCCATCAGATACAACCGTATATGTTCCAACCCCATGGATAGAGATGAATACCTTGGTCGCCTCAGAAAGACTTTTTTGAACCAGGGCTACCATCCAAGAACAATTGAAAACCAAATTACAAGAGCCACCAGAATATCAAGGAATCACCTGCTACATTACAAAGCTAAAGAAGAAAATAACCGGGTGCCTCTAGTGGTCACCTACAATCCAAGTCTGGAGATGCTAAGGGGAGCTGCACGGAAACTACAACCTTTACTACAAAAAGATGCCCGATTACAATCCATATTTCCAGACCCCCACTACTGTGTTTTAGGCAGCCCCCAAATCTAAGAAGCATCATTGTCAGAAGCTCCCTGTCCTCCCCAACAGCTGCAGGAACCTTTCCTTGCAGACAAAAGAAATGCAAGACCTGTACATCTATAATGACCACGGACAGGATAAAGATCCCCAACTCCCATCAGGACTACAAGATACCAGGTACTTTCAGCTGCATCACATCTAATGTGGTGTACCTAATCATATGTACTAAATGTCCAACCGGGGGTCTGTATGTGGGGGAGACCGGGCAAAAACTGAGAACAAGGATGAATTCTCATCGCCACACGATAAGAGAAAAAAGAATGGATTTACCTGTGGCCAAACACTTTTGTATGCCCGGTCATAGCATGACAGATATGGAATTACTTGTATTAAAATCTAACTTCAAATCTGAGAAGGATAGAAAAGTCTGGGAATATAAACTTATGATGACCTTTGACACTCTTAGTGCTGGGATGAATATATCCCAGAGTTTTATGTCGTTCTACAACAATTAAGGAATCTGCCTCCCTGACCTTTTAGGGTCATCACAACACAATACCAGACCCCAATCAGAGGGTAATAAAACCTTCACTCCTTATCTATGAACTAGTCATATTTATGTTAATCCCTCTGCCATAATGACAGTTCTGCTTCATGTCACTTGTCCTACCTATTGCATTTTTTCTGTGCTATTTTGTGTATAAATATGTGATTCTTCAGATGTTGTATTAGTCTATGCCTGATGAAGAGACCTGAGTAGTCTCGAAAGCTTGCAATTTGTTACCATCTTTTCAGTTAGCCATTAAAAGGTATCAACCACTGAGGACTCTCAAGTCTAAATATTTTTCTAAGAACATATATGTATTCATTTTAGGGAGTTGTAAAAAAAATGCTGCAAGGTAAGAATGTGTCAAAAAATTAAACTGATAAGAGTTTGTATTTGATAAAAGTAATGTGAACAAAAGCAGAATAAGGCTACTTTCACACGTCCGTTTTTTGCTGTCAGGCACGATCCGGCTATTTTTTGAAAAAATGGATCCGGCAAAATCTACCGCTGGATCAGTTTTTTTCTCATCGACCTTCTTCCGTTTTTTGCCCGATCGGCAAAAATTTTCATTCCGGCTTTTTGAAAAAACGTCTCTAGCAAAATTTTATGGATGTGGCAAAAAAAAAATGGACAGCGCAGGATGCGGTGCTTCCGGCTCATAGCTACAATGCAAGTCTATGGGCGCCGGATCGGGAAAAATACGGATCCGGTCACCGGTTTCCGTTTTTCCACTCTAATCATTCCTGGAACTATTTTTCGGGTCTCCTCCTCTCTCTCTCTCTCTCTTCTCTCTCTCTCTCTCTCTCTCCTATGCTCAGAGTGCATTTCTCTGGTTCAAAAGTTTATGACGGATCCGTCTAAAAACCTGATCTGTCTCATCAGTTTTTCACAATCTGCACTGGATCCATCTTTTTTAAACTTTGACGGATTGTGCCTGCTTGTAAAAACCTGATGTGTGAAAGTAGCCTAAATCCAATCAAAAGTCGGTGTTACAACCCTTCAGAACACCATCAATTTTTCTAGGTACACTTGCACACTGTTTTTTAAGGCACTCAGAAGGGAGGTTGTTAAAAACGTCTTGGAAAACAATCACAGATCTTATGTGAATCTGTGTTTCTCTTCATATATTCCTAGACCGAATCAATGATGTTGAGATCAGAGTTCTTCGAGAACCTTATCACTTCCTGGACTCCATGTTTTTCTTTATGCTGAAAATAGTACTTAATAACATTGATTGAATATTTTTAATCAGTGTCCTGCTACAAAATAAATTTGGAGCCAATCAAACACATGGTCATGTAATGGTGGTATTACATGATGAATAAGCACCTACCTGTACTCCTCAGAATTGATGACACTATTAATTCTGACCAAATTTCTAACCCCCATTTTCTGAAATGCAACCCCAAACATGCAAGGAACCATCACCGTGTTTTATTTACTGCATGTACTCATTATTGTACCTTTCTTCAGCCCTTCAGTGAATGAACTGCCTTCTGTTAGAGCCAAATATTTAAAATTTAGAATTTTGACCATTTTCTGCATACCGGTTTCTATGTTTTCATGTGTAGTTGAGCTTTTTTTTACCTTGTTTCCATGTCAAAAGTTTGGCTTTTCGCATAATTCTTCCATTAAGACTTCTGGCCAAACTTCTCTGAACAGCAGTTGAGCGTGGCTAGGTCCCATTGGTTGCTGCTGGTTCTGAGCTTATAACACTACTGGACATCTTTTTATTTTAAAGAAAAGTAAGCATGCTGTGTCTTAAATCTGCTGCACTAAGGTTCCATGGATGACCACTGCGTCTACTGTTCTCACCACTGCCCATTTCTTTGTGCTTCAGAAGAGCTTGAACAGTACATTTTGAAACCCCAGCCTGCGTTTGAAAAGAGGCCTTGCCGATGCAGTCTAACTATCTTGTGGCTTGTTGATTTGTTCAGTTTTGCCAAAGTGTACTGTATGTCCTGTGACATACACAACTAATTCTGTTTCATTTACTGATAGTGTTTCATACTACATATAGAATTACTGAATAATTTCACCTGTTTGGTATAATTGGTTAGTCATAACCAATATCAGATAACTGGCTGTTATCTGATAAAATCCGTGACTTTGTGCAAATGTACTTGTTTTGAAGGGAAAAGGTGGTAACACTAATTTTTGATTTGATTCAGATGTTGTTTTTTGTTCATTCACCTTGTACTTTGATAATTCAAAGAAATCAAGTTATTTTCATACTTTGCAGCATTTTTTCCACAAGTCTAAAACTCTTACAAAACTGCGTTGATATATGTTTTTATGATCAAAAATAACATTTACAATTTTATTAATTTCTACAAATGCCTCTATACCTGATCTTTGTTTTTCTCTAGACCTTTTACTATGTTCCTCTCAAATATCTTTCTGCACCACTCCCGCGTTTTGTGTTTTGTTTTTCTTCACAGCTGAAGTGGTGCTTTAAACATAAGTGCCCTGCCCCTGGCCAAATTTTCACCCTTCAGCGTCTTCCTAGTTTCTCAGCTCTGCTCCCGTTTTACAGCCCATCTTGTTCCTGTAGCTTCTGACTGGCTGGAACTCAGAAGCTACATCACAAGCTCTCAATGCAAGTCTAGGAGAGCCGGAACGTGGCCAGAACGAGGCTCTCATAGACTTACATTATTTAGAGACATTCGGCTCACTCCATGAAACACTGGAGTAGCGGACAGGTCACAAACTGCTGAAGACGGTCCAAAGTGGTGAAACCAGATGAAATGCTGGAAGGTGAGTATCAGACAGGTGGCAGGGGACTTGGATTTTAAGCACCACTTCAGCAGTGACTGTAAAAAATAACACTGGAGTGGTGCTTTAAAGTTTCCATATCGGCCAACTTTCTCTCACTTTTTTAAACTGTACAACAAATCTCCTCAAACTTGTCTTTTTTTGTAATACGCCATCATTTCCTCTCAGTATCTTCTAAAAGTAAGATTCATAATTTTAGGCACTAATTATTCCTTTTTATCTCATTTTACCTTGGTTTCTCATTTTGTAGACTGTCTGTGAGGAAAATGTTCTTTACTGACTGTTTAGTTGTATGTGAAATACCTCTTGTGCTAGAGGTAATTGTGAAGATATATTTCCAGCACTAGGGGCAATAATTTAGAGATTTATGTGCAGATGAGGTATTGTATAAGAGAAAAATTTGCCTAAGGATCAATAAGTATGATCTAGAAAAGAAAGCTATCTTACGTAACTGGAAATGTTGGCAGCTTAGGCTACAAATTCATCAAGATATTGAAGACAGCCCCTGTATGAGTGTCTCCCTTTTGGTAGACTTGAACTGTCCATATATCTATCATATGGACAAGAATCAATTTAAATAGCAGCTATGAAATACTACCTGCAAGGGTAGAGGAAATGGCAGACTAGCTGCATCCCAAAATCAGATGACTTCTTCCTGAAAGGGGTTGTCTTCGATGATGAATGGACTAATAGCGACATTAAAACTTGTCCTTAAAGGGTGACTATACTTTCAAGGAACTTATCAGAATAACCTGAGGAACGAGTGTGTACATGAGGAATAACACTTTTTTTTGCCAATATAATACTTGTTTCATGAATTTAATCCAGCATTCCATCTGCACTCTCTGTTTGAAATCATCTCTAAGCTCGTGAGAAGTGACCAGTTGCTATGTCTCCTTAAGGCTACTTTCACACATTCGTTTGTTACAACCAGGCACAATCCGTCAAAGTAGTAAAAAGACGGATCCAGCGTAGATTGTAAAAAAACTGATGCGACGGATACTTTTGACCCCGATAACTGTAGTCTGAGCATGTCTGTAATAGCGAGAGAGAGAGAGATCACGCCCTGACGGCAAAAAAAAGATGTGTGAAAGTAGCCTTACACATCACAGCTCCTAATGGATTCATGATCCTTATTTTTTTTTTAAGCACACAGTTAGAAGCAGCAGCATTGAGGAAAGTAGACAGCATTACTGAGCTGTGTAGATAAGAATCCAGCTCTTAAGGCACTGTCACACTTAGCGATCGCACCAGCGATCACGACAACGACACGACCTGGCGAGATCGCTGGTGCGATCGCTATGTGATCGCTAGTTAGATTCCAAACACATCTCATCAGCGATCTGTATAACGACCTCTGCGGTCGTTGGGAAAACCTAGTCCCACCTGCGATGCTGGTGAAGTCGTTCATAAAGGGTGTCACACTCAGCGATTCAGGCTCACCAGCGGGACACCAACGACCAAAAAACGGCTCAGAACGTTTATAAGCGATCAACGACATCTCAGCAGGGGCCACATCACCGCCACATGTCACACACAGCTAAGTCGCTAACGAGATCGCTACTGCGTCATAAAATCGGTGACGCATTAGCGATCTCGTTAGTGATCTCGTTTAGTGTGACAGTACCTTTAGAGGAAGAAAGAGACTTGTTAGAAAACTCAGCAAGCTTTTTCTGTCCACACCTGCTTCTCAAACCCCCTCTACTATCACCTCTCTATAGTGTATAATAGGAAGTGTAATCTGACTGTGCTTTCAGTCTGTCTTGTCTTGAGCAAGACAAATTTGAACATTTTGTTCAGTCAATGAGAAGTATAGAAGCAAGGGGTAGTGAGAAGAAATGGCTTATAAGTGGGGGCATAAACAGATTTCTTGATAAGTTATATTATAAAGTTTCTGTACTTTTGATTTATGCAAAATTTGATGAAACTACAGTAAAGCAGTGTGTAAATTTAGCTTTAAGACCTGTGCAAATGTCCGTATTATGGATCTGTAATAGAATGCCTATGGTCTCATGTTGTACTGTATGACAGTGTGCTTGCACTGTCATACTTGTATTGAAAATAATGCAAACTGCACCAACTTTATTAATGTAACCCATTCCTTTTTTATACGGAGTGCAAATATTTTGCTCCAGCAGTATTATGAATGCCATAAAAATTTGTATCATGCCACTTTTTCTAAATACTTTTCAAAACTGTAAAGGGTGGTACAAAAAGTGTCTAACTTTTCTTTATTGGTTTGTGGTATTTGTTGATGGTGTTTGTACCAAACGGTTCATGATTTTTTGGGCAAAATAAAAAATGCTCTTTATTTTTGTCTTTAACCATTTTTTCATCTTTTTGGAACAAAAAGCTGTAGGTTTGACTAAAATGTTGCTGTCATGACCCAGGACGGGGTTTGATCTTTGTCCCGTCCTGGCCAGTCTGGGTTAATGGTTTCAGCCTCTCTCTGGCAGAGGGCGGCTATTTAGTTGCCAATTGACCTAGGTCTGGTGTCAGTTATACTCCTGCCCTCGGCTGAGTTAGTTGACCTCCTGTGTGCCTGTGCCTTGTGCCTGATCGAGTGCTTATGGCTGAGGACATGGTGGTGAGTGTGAGTCAGGGGAAGCACTCAGCCGAGTGGTTTTGCTCAGAGTTCAGACGCTGGGCTGCTGAGGTCTGTTGGGATGATGCCGCCCTCCGGGGCTTGTTCCGTAGAGGCCTGTCTGAACGTCTGAAAGATGCCTTGGCACTCCACCCTCCGCCTGATTCTCTGGAGGACGCCATGACGCAGGCCGTCCGAATGGATCGCAGGCTGCGGGCGAGAGGTGTGATGCAGGCTGAGACACCACTTTTCTCCAGTGGAAGGGGAGCCAGTCCTGTATTGGAGTCCATGGAGATGGGAGCCATCGACCTCAAAGAGAAAGAAAGGAGACGGAGGCGTTTGGAAAAGCTGTGTTTTTACTGCGGTGATTCTGGACATTGGAAAAAGAACTGTCCCTCCTGCCCACCGACTAACAAGCGACTGAGTCTGGGTGATCATCGTGGAGGTCACTCAGACTCTCAGGTACCCTTTCCTTCATTTTCTAAGATACTGTTAAAGGTGGAACTTGGTGTGAAGAACTGCTTTTTCCTTACTTCAGCTTTTGTGGACTGTGGTTCATCCTTGAACCTGATTGACTCTAAGCTGGTGGCCAGCTGTAGATTAGGGACAGTTAGGTTGGAGACTCCTATAAAAATAATGGCCATTGACTCTACACCTCTCACCAAGGACGGTGTCCATTTTGTCTCTGAAGAATTCACCCTCAGGGTGGGGGCCCTTCACCAGGAGCGTATGTCATGTTTTGTTTTGGATAACCTCTCTGCTGGCCTGGTGTTAGGGTTTCCCTGGTTGCAACGGCATAACCCGATTATTGACTGGGATTCCCGTGATATTGTTAAATGGGGATCTAATTGTTCTGAAAAATGTCTTGCTACTGTGTCTGTGTCGTCCGTTGGTCTGGAAGGTATTAAGGAGTGCCTGAAGGACTATGCGGACGTTTTCTCTGAAAAGAGGCTGAAGTTTTACCACCACACCGCCCATTTGATTGTGCCATTGACCTGGTTCCAGGTACTAAATTGCCCAAGGCCCGCTTGTATAACCTCTCGGGTCCCGAGCGGGCTGCTATGAAAGAATACATTTCCGAGAGCCTTCGTAAGGGACACATTCGTCCTTCTGTTTCCCCCATGGCGGCGGGGTTCTTTTTCGTTAAGAAAAAAGACGGTGGTTTGCGCCCATGCCTCGATTTTCGAGAGTTAAATAAGATAACTGTGAGAAATACTTACCCCCTCCCCCTTATTCCTGATTTGTACAACCAGTTGTCTGGGGCTAAGTGGTTTTCGAAATTGGATCTGCGGGGGGCATATAACCTTATCCGGGTCCGGGAGGGGGATGAGTGGAAGACTGCTTTTCTCACTACTGAAGGGTTGTTTGAAAACTTGGTCATGCCTTTCGGTCTGACCAACGCACCAGCAGTCTTCCAAAATTTTATTAATCATGTGTTCTCTGACTTTATTGGGCGTTTTATGGTTGTGTATTTGGATGACATTCTTATCTACTCGCCTGATAAACAAACTCACATTGATCATCTTCGGGCAGTTCTCCAAAGGCTCCGGGAGAACTGTCTCTTTGCTAAGCTAGAGAAATGTTCATTCTTCGTTCAGGAACTGTCGTTTCTGGGGTTCATTGTGTCTGCTGAGGGGTATCGCATGGATCCTAATAAGGTGCAGGCCATTGTTGATTGGGTACAACCTCGTGATTTGAAGGCTCTGCAGCGTTTCTTAGGATTCGCAAATTACTATCGCAAGTTTATAAGGGGGTTCTCGCAGGTAGTTAAACCTCTCACAGATCTGACTCAAAAGTGGGCTGATGTCAAGAATTGGTCATCCGCAGCGGTGGCGGCATTTCAGTTCTTAAAAAAATGTTTCATGTCTGCTCCGGTTCTTATTCAACCGGACCCGTCTGAACCATTTATTGTTGAGGTGGACGCCTCGGAGGTGGGGGTGGGGGCAGTGTTGTCCCAGGGACCCACCACTTTGACTAATTTGAGACCCTGTGCCTTTTTCTCTAAGAAATTCTCTCCTGCGGAGAGAAACTATGATGTTGGGAATCGAGAACTTCTGGCCGTGAAGTTGGCCTTTGAAGAATGGAGGCATTTTTTGGAGGGTGCTGTCCATCCTATTACCGTGGTTACGGACCACAAGAACTTAGCTTACATTGAGTCTGCTAAAAGGTTGACTCATAGACAGGCAAGATGGTCGCTTTTTTTTTCCCGATTCCAGTTCTCCATCACTTTTCGGCCAGGATCCAAAAATGTCAGGGCTGATGCCTTGTCACGCAGTCTGGATCCGGTGTCTCCCCCCGAACCTCCATCCTCCATTCTTCAGCCTGTGGTGGTGGTGGCAGTTGTTTCTGCTGGGTTGGAGCAAGAGATTCGGGAAGCTCAGTCTCTTGCCCCTCCAGCTAAGCCAGTGGATAAACTTTTTGTACCAGTTCAATTTCATCTCAGGATCCTTCGGGAATTCCACGACTCAGTTCTGGGTGGACATCCTGGGATCTCAGCTACCCGGAGGGCCATCGCTAGGATATTCTGGTGGTCTTCTTTAGCCTCTGATGTTGGGGAATTTGTGTCTGCTTGTGGGGTATGTGCCCGTGCGAAACCCCCCCATAACCGGCCGGCCGGGGAATTGGTGCCACTGCCAATTCCTGATAGACCATGGACCCATTTGTCCATGGATTTTATCACTAACCTTCCTCCTTCCAAGGGTAACACCGTCATTTGGGTAGTGGTGGACAGGTTTAGTAAACAGGCACATTTTGTACCCTTGGCGGCTTTACCTAATACGGAAACGTTGTCCAGATTGTTTGTTGAGCATGTGGTGCGGTTGCATGGGGTACCCTTGAATGTGGTGTCTGATAGGGGGGTACAATTTGTTTCCAGATTTTGGAGGGCATTTTGTAAGAGGTTGGGTATTGGTCTGTCTTTTTCATCCGCTTATCATCCAGAGACTAATGGGCAGACTGAGCGGACCAATCAGTCTCTAGAGCAAATCCTGCGTTGCCTGACCTCAGCCCGACAGGATGATTGGTGTACTTCGTTACCTTTGGCTGAGTTTGCGTTTAACAACCGCATTAACCAGTCTACGGGCACATCTTCCTTTTTCTGCAATTATGGGTTTCATCCACATTTTGGGGAGTTCTCCCGTTTGGACTCTGGGTGTCCTGGGGCGGATGGGACAATCCAGCGGTTGGGGGAGTTATGGCAGGAGGTCCAAAGGAACATTACTAAGGCTCAGTCTAAATATAAGTTTTTTGCTGACAAAAAGAGGTCTGTGGGGCCGGTGTTCCAGGTTGGGGATAAGGTATGGTTATCTACTAGGAATATAAGGCTCAAGGTCCCCTCTGCGAAACTTGGACCTATATTTATTGGTCCTTATGAAATTACGGAAGCAGTTAACCCGGTGGCATTTCGGTTGCGTCTCCCTCCGTCTCTACGGATTCCCAATGTTTTCCATAGGGCCCTTTTGAAACCTGTGGGGTCCTGTAGGGAAGGACCGTTGTCTTCCCCACCACCGGTTTTGGTAGACGGGCAGTCTGAGTACGAGGTGGAACGAATTCTTGACTCTAGGTTTGTCCGTTGTGCTCTTCAGTATCTTATACATTGGAAAGGCTACGGTCCAGAGGACCGGTCGTGGGTTCCTGCCCGATCTGTTCATGCGGATCAGTTGGTCCGGGCCTTTCATGCCAGGTGTCCTGAGAAACCCGGGGGTCCGGTGGCCCCCCGTTGAGAGGGGGGTACTGTCATGACCCAGGACGGGGTTTGGTCTTTGCCCCGTCCTGGTCAGACTGGGGTTAATGGTTTCAGCCTCTCTCTGGCAGAGGGCGGCTATTTAGTTGCCAATTGACCTAGGTCTGGTGTCAGTTATACTCCTGCCCTCGGCTGAGTTAGTTGACCTCCTGTGTGCCTGTGCCTTGTGCCTGATCTTGTTGCTTGTTTGGTTTTGACCCGGTCCGTCTCTTCGTTGTGAGCTTGTCTACTGTCTTGGTACTTGTATTTGCCCGTTCTGGTTTTCTGATCCCTTGGCTACGTTCTGGTTATTCTCTGCCTGCTCCTCTTGTACTGCGATGCTCCCTCTGTGTATGACCTGGCTATCCTGACTTTCCGTTTTGTCTATGCCCCTTGGTAACTCTGTCCCGTAGTTACCCTTCTAGGAGTTTTCCTTCTGCTCATAGCTCTCTGGAGCTTAGGCCACGCCCATCAGCAGTCACATGCTTAAGGTCCTTTGGCCTGAAACAATCTCTATCTGTTACTGCCTTCTCTGAGAGACCTGTGGCCGGCGCCGCCCCTTGGCAGTCATGTGCTTCGGGTCCTGTTAGTCAGAAGCACGCATCTTCACCGCTGCTGCCCCGCTCCACAGGTATCTTTGAGTGCAGTCTGTATTATTCAGGACACGTGCACTGGCTCAGTGAGCAAGTGCAGTGCGGTGTTCGTGATAGTTGCAAGATTTTCAGATGTACATGAAATCACTCCAGGGGGTATTGCATTACATTTGCACCAAATTTTAGCAACGTCTGATATACCCCAAACCCTTCCCACAAAAAAAAAAAAAAGCCGAACACCTAAAACACAAACGCAGACTTTAAAAAAAACGGGCAAATGAAAAACGGGTGAAAAACACTAAAATTAGACAAAAAAATTGCGCAAATGCAATAATGTATTGAGCCTATATTTCGTGTTCTCAGTTTTATATATGTGGGGCACTGTTATTCTGGCTGCCAGCCACGGACAGTTCACATTTTCCAGTTTAGTTCTGTAGAATTGGGTATTTGTCACACCACTCAGAATTGAATGCAATCACATGATATTGAGTGGTCTGACAAATACCAAATACCAAGAGAAGTGACTTGTAACATTCAGCAGATATCACTAGATGAGATTTTTACGGATGTCGCTAATTCCTGATTTTGGTATAAAGGAGAAGTGACTTGTGACATTCAGCAGATATCACTAGATGGGGGGATTTTTACAGATGTCTCTAATTCCTGATTTTAGTATAAAGCATAATTTCCATCAGTGTTCAGAACACGATGAGGGTTATGGTATAATGCAGCTCAGTGTGATACTGGGACAATGCAGGTAAGAGTAAAGTTATAGCTTGCATTAGTCTTTTGAAAACTGTGGAGCGATCCTGATCACGTCAGTGCTGTCTTTCAGCAGTGGATTTGGGTGAGGAGCGATTTTCCTCACCTGTTATTGTTGAGTACACGCGATTTCGTGCTCTGCAGAATCACATTTTCCAATACACTGCGGCTTTCCCTGGAAATCTGGAAAGAAGGCCGCTTTACTATGAGCTGCTTGTTAGTATTACGTCAACCCAGCAGCTAACTTTTAACCTTATTAATTATGAAAAATATATATAGCAGTATAAAGCGGATTGTATAGGTGCTTATAATTTTTGGAAAGTCCACTATGAGAATCCGGTCATTAGGGTAGTACTATAGTGCTATCTCATCGCAGCCAGTTAATCAGATTATTAGGTAAATGTTATATATGGCATAATGTGCTTTCTGTAAATGCTTGTGTGTAGCAGACCTACAGGTCAATGGACATTAGGTTACACGTTTTGTTAAAAGTTATGTGTAAACTCGATCATACAACTGTCCCAAGCAGTGAGTGTTTGGCTCCTAATCTAACTCGCCTAGTGTTTGGGTTGTGGACCTTTGGAGCTCATCATTGTCTCAGAGTCTGATTCCTGAAGAGGAGTCACTGTTATTCTGGTGGGCTAAATCTTCATAATATTACATTTAAATATCATCATCATCATCAATCTTAAAATTAGCATGCCATGGAAACATGTCAGAAGTGGGGGTGCGGAGATCACCACTAATCAAATATGATGGAGAGTCGCTGAGCACGACTTTCCTCCAACACTGAGGGTGGGCACAGTGGAAAGTAGCTTCAATGTCAGTGAAAAATAACACTTTACATTAGCACTTGAGGATTTCAGAACTCAGACTCCCCTCTCCAATCAAAACTTCTGATAGGTCTCTATGACAAGTCAAAAACTTTCTTTCCCAGGGCCGATGGAGCAGATCTTTAACTTGTCCTTCTTACTGGTAGAGGTCATTACGATGAACAATCAAGTTCATATTATCAACTTATTTCCTTCGAGAGTTGCCCTGGACCAAGTTCGATATGTTAGACACTTCCTTCCAGCAAGCACTATTTGATATGAACAAGATATCAAAGCTAATGTACATGGTATACTTAATAACTGGGACCATAGAGGTCTGACTGAACGTTGGGATGGAGTTCTAGGAATTGCAGGACCAATTAAATCTACACCCTTGTAACATACAAACTGGATGATGAAAGGACAGGTCCAGTTTATACAGAACCCGTAAACAAAGCCTATATTATGCCAACTATATTTTGACTTTTTTGCATCTTTTGACTACTTCTGTCCTGAAAACTGGAAATGTTAAAATTTTTATATGGCAAGGTTCCCTTTAATATACGGTAACTTGCATCCAACGCCATACAATATTTGACAAATCATACATGAAATGAGGTATACTACATATGTGATATTATAAGAGTATGTTTCCACGGGGCGTATTCCTTCAGCATTTGCTGCGGATTGGACACTGCATCCGCAGCGTCCATATGTTAGAGCATAGTGGAGGGGATTTTATGAAATCCCATCTCCCCTACGTGTGCACGGCCGCATCCTGCAGCCCTGTGTAACCGGACATGTTGCGCATCTTTATAGACCAAAACATGTCTATTTATCTTTCGGAGATGCTCCGTCTCCGCAAGATTTATTACACAGTCTATGTATAGGATGCGGTGATTCTGCATGTGTTCAATGAACACATGCGGATTCACCTCGCGTACAAAAGGGGGCAGCGCTTTGGGTGGAGCTGCGTCCAAAGTGCTGCCAATACGCCCAATGGAAACATACCCTAAGGGGTGTATTGGCTGTAATGGCAATGTAATGGTTTAGAGCAGGGGTGGGTTTTCCCGAGGGGCGACATGAGAGACCGTGACTGTTGTGGAGGGCTGAACCAATAGGCTAAAAATAATTCTACTCAATAATAATGTTATAATTATTATATCATAGATAATAATATTAACCCCTTTCCGACATCGGGCATACATTTACGCCGATGTCGGACTCCCTCTCTTTGATGTTATCTCCGGCGGTGAGCCCACATCTTTCCCAGGACATGTCAGCTGTGTTGAACAGCTGACATGTGCCCAGAACTACCGTGGGTGGAATCGCGATCCACCCACGGCTATTAATCCGATAAATGCCGCTGTCTGATAGCGGCATTTAACGCGCGCTTCCGCCCATCGGGCAGAAAATCTGCCCATCGGTGACCCGCGTCACGTGATCGTGGATCACCGATAGGTTGGCATGACTACCAGAGGTCTCCTGGAGACCTCTATGATTGTCACTGCCGCATTGCTATGAGTGCCACTCAGTAGTCGGCGCTCATAGCATGTCAGCAATTCTGCTACATGCAGGCGATCTGATCATCGCCTCTATGTAGCAGAGCCAATTAGGTTATGGCAGCTTCTAGTCTCCCAAGGAGACTATTGAAGCATGCCAAAAGTTAAAAATGTTTTTAAAAATATATAAAAAAAAAAAAAAAAGTTCAAATCACCCCCCTTTCGCCCCATTCAAAATAAAACAATAAAAAAAATCAAACATACACTTATTTGGTATTGCCGCGTTCAGGAATGCCCAATTTTATCAATAAAAAAAGGATTAACCTGATCGCTAAATGGCATAATGAGAAAAAAGTAAAAATGCCATAATTACGTTTTTTTGTTCGCCGCAACATTGGATTAAAATGCAATAACAGGCGATCAAAAGATCATATCTGCACCAAAATGGTATCATTAAAAATGTCAGCTCAGCACGCAAAAAATAAACCCTCACCCAACTCGAGATCATGAAAAATGGAGACGTTACGGGTATTGGAAAATGGCTCAATTTTTTTTTAGCAAAGTTTGGAATTTTTTTTCCCATTTAGATAAAAAAGAACTTAGACATGTTTAGTGTTTATGAACTCGGAATGACCTGGAGAATCATAATGGCAGGTCAGTTTTAGCATTTAGTGAACATGGTGAAAATTTTTTTTCCCATTTTCCAGTACACGATATGTTAAAACCAATAGTGTTGTTCAAAAGTACAACTCGACCCGCAAAAAACAACCCCTTACATGGCCATATTGACTGAAAAATTAAAAAGTTATGGCTCTGGAAAGAAGGGGAGCAAAAAACAAAAAAAGCTACGGTCATGAAGGGGTTAATAATTGTATCACTTAATATTGAGCAGAATTAAGTATGCTGACATCCCCATATATATTGTTTGAACTCGAGTACAGCCCCTCTGTATATCGTATGAGATCCCAAAGCCCCTTATATAATGTAAGAGCCCTACACAGCCTCCCCATATACAGCATGAGCCCCACAGAGCCTCCCCATATACAGCATGAGCCCCACAGAGCCTCCCCATATAGAGCATGAACCCCACAGAGCCTCCCCATGTACACCATGAGCCCCACACAGCCTCCCTATATACAAAATGAGCCACACACAGCCTCCCTGATATGCAGCATGAGCCCCACAGAGCCTCCCCCCATATGCAGCATGAGCCTCATAGAGCCTCTGTCACGCTGTCTAATGATATGAATACAATGTCAGTAAACTATTTATACAGGAACCACACTCTATACAACATATAGTTTAGCAACATCAGAATGTAAGTATAAAATAGATTTACCTGACACGATATCTGCAGAACTTAGGGTAAATCTTGAGGACTAGATGTGCAGAAACGATTTCTGTTTAACTCAGGGTTAATCTTGAGGACTTGATGAGCTGTAACAGGAAAGAGGAGGACCGGGGTCTAACCTGACCCTACACTGGGGTCCTAACTAATCCATTACCTTGGAGGTACTGATAATGGTTCAGAGGTCCAAGTCTCCAGCCTAACCCTGTCTCCTATCAGACCCTGAACCCTGTAATCAGTCCTAAGAAGGATCCTGATTACCACCAAAGGGATATGGGCAGATCTCAGCTAAATACACAGATAAGACATATAAGACAGACAGGATAGCACTCACTTGCATACACACTCAAACACCGAAGGAACATAAATGGTCTGGGAAATAAACTCTAAGCAAGTTGAGCTTAAAACAACTAAGGAGCTCTCAACTTAAGTCAATACAGATTCATTCCTATCTGTGGACTGAATGAAGGATTTCACTGGCAACTCCCAAAGCAGACAACCAGGAATTTAAAGGAAACCAATCAACAAATAATCAATTGCAGCCGGGAGAAACTGCACCCAGTCCCAGCACCGAGCACAGACAGAATTAACTCCCTAACTGCCAAACACAAAGAAACAGCAACTCAGCTGTGAGAAGTCAAAATGTGCAACCGCGACGATCTTCGTGGCAATGCACACATGACAGTACCCCCCCTTCTACGAGGGGCCTCCGGACCCTCAGGGCCAGGCCTGCCCGGGTGAGTTCTGTGGAAGGTCCGAACCAAACGATCTGCGTTAACATCAGACGCAGGGACCCACGTCCTCTCCTCCGGACCATACCCCTTCCAATGCACCAAGTACTGAAGGGACCGGCGATTCAGACGTGAGTCAATGATTTTTGATACTTGAAATTCCAAGTTGCCATTGACCAACACTGGAGGAGGAGGTAGAGGTGACGATATGACTGGTAACACATACCTTTTAAGTAAAGACTTGTGGAACACATTATGAATTTTAAACGTAGGAGGGAGTTCCAGACGAAATGCCACAGGATTAATTATGGAACTGATCCTGTACGGCCCGATGAATCTGGGACCCAGTTTCCAGGAGGGCACTTTAAGTTTTATATTCCTGGTAGACAACCATACCAGATCGTTCACATTCAGATCTGGACCAGAAACTCTCCTCCTATCAGCCATACGTTTGTAACGGTTCCCCATCGCACTCAGATTATTCAATACACCTCTCCACACTGAAGCAAGTGACGACGAGAAACGCTCCTCCTCAGGAACCCCAGAAGGACCCCCCCCATTGAAAGTACAAAACTGAGGATGAAAACCATATGGCCCAAAAAACGGGGACTTACCAGTGGACTCGCTCCGCCTGTTGTTAAGAGCGAACTCTGCCAGAGGCAAGAAAGAAGACCAGTCCTCCTGGTTCTTCGAGACAAAACACCGGAGATATGTCTCTAAACTCTGATTCAGACGCTCTGTCTGACCATTGGTCTGCGGATGAAAAGCCGAGGAAAACGACAATTGCTGTTGTGAATGGGTTTGAGATGAGTTCTGAGCAGAGACTCCCTCTGGTGGTTACAAGCGGTACTGGTCTGTTCAGTGAAGATTGTGAGGACTGGGAATCAGGTGTTACTGATTGGTCTTATATAAGGGAGTTACCTTCCCATCAGGGTTGCCGGTGATCAATTGTTCTGGTCTGAATCCTTTATTCCAGTTTCCCTTGTAGCCTGCTGTGTCGTGTCTGCATCTCCTGCTAACAGATAAGACATTTTCTTCTTTTGTGTTTGTGCTATATTTTTGCATTTTGTCCTGCACTTCTGTGGGGGCCTTCAGGGTCCCCTCCGGGGGCTTCTGCCCTCTCAGTTTTGTTCAGCCACTGATGTTTGTACTTTTGCTTTTTCCAGTTTTTTCAGTGGCTGCTGTTTTGATTTTGTTACACCAGAGAACTAATTTAGGTGGAAGAGGTAGTGTGATCTCAGGTATTTTTGAAATTAGTAGAGTTGGCGCTTTTCAGGGTTTTCTGGGATTGCAGTAAGTACCCTTCCTATCCTTTTCTATTTAGTTAGTTTGGGCCCCAGCTTTTTCTCATACTATTTTCTTTCTGTGTCAGTATTTCATCTTGTCTAACCGCCATTACATGTTTGGGGGCTTTCTATTATCTTTGGGGTTCTGCTCCGGGGCAGATAGCTTTCCTATATCTATCTTTAGGTGTAGTTAGTTTCTCAGGCTGTGACGAGGCGTCTAGGACCAACGTAGGAACGCTCCACGGCTGCCTCTAGTTGTGGTGGTTAGTCAGGGTACTGCAATCTCATAGATTCCAACTGCTCTGGTGTATTTCCTTTTTTACCTGCACTCCTCAGCTACCGAATCATAACAGTATCACCGGCCTAAAAATTGAAAATTGTATGGTACTCACAGAAGGGAAAAAATATTGTGAAAGAAAAAAGGTTGTCAGAGTTGTCAGAGATATTTTTCTATTTGTTGCATTTTTTTTTTTCCCTCTTTATCTCTGGGTGCTGGGGAGGATCTTTTCTCTCAATGGAGTTTGCACGGTTGTCTGGCCGTGTGGATCAGCTTGCCACTGAGGTTCAGAGTATTGCTGCATATCTTGCTAGGTTGCCTGTTGTGGAACCTAGGATCCCCATGCCAGATTTGTTTTTGGGGGATCGAGCTAAGTTTCAGAATTTCAAAAATAATTGTAAATTGTTTTTTGCCTTAAAATGTAAGTCCTCAGGGAACGCAGCGCAGCAGGTTCAAATTATCATCTCTCTCCTGCGCGGCGATCCTCAGGATTGGGCTTTTTCCCTGACACCTGGGGATCCTGTTTTGAGTGATGTTGATGCATTTTTTCAGGCTTTGGGGTTATTGTACGATGAGCCTAATGTCACTGATCAAGCTGAAAAAGCCTTGTTGGCATTAAATCAGGGGCCTTATGACGCTGAGTTATACTGTCAGAGATTCCGTAGGTGGGCAGTCCTGACCAAATGGAATGACGACGCTTTTGGCAGCCCTTTTCCGGAAGGGTCTGTCAGATAATGTAAAGGATGTTATGGTGGGATTCCCTGTCCCCTCTGGTCTCAATGATTCTATGTCATTAGCGATTCAAATTGACAGACGTTTGCGTGAGCGGAGAAGTATGCGTGGAATGGTGTTGCCTTGTGAACCAGCTTCTGAACCCATGCAGTGTGATAGAGTGGTGTCTGGGGCACAGCGTCATGAGTTTCGAAAGCGCAATGGGTTATGTTTCTACTGTGGTGATGCCTCTCATGCTATTTCAGTCTGCCCTAAGCGGGGAAGACGTTTTGCACGCTCAGTTGTCTTGGGTAGTGTTCAGACTAAGTTTTTATTAACTGTCACTCTGATATGCTCTCTGTCCTCATTTTCTGCTCAGGCTTTCGTTGATTCTGGAGCAGCTATTAACCTGATGGATTATGATTTTGCTAAACGTTGTGGGTTTCCCTTGATACCCCTACAGAAGTCTATTCCCCTACTGGGGATCGATTCTACCCCTTTGGCTGAGAATAAACCCCAGTTTTCTACTCAGGTGATAATGAGGGTTGAACCTGATCACCAGGAGTGCTGCAAATTTTTGGTTCTGTATAATCTGCATGACATTATCGTGCTGGGTTTCCCTTGGTTACAGTCTCATAATCCTGTTTTGGATTGGAAATCTGTGTCTGTAACCAGTTGGGGCTGCCAATGTGTTAATACCAACACTCCTGTTTTTTCTGCCTCCCCCCAGGCTCAGGATGTTCCTGACTTTTTGTTTGATTTTTCTGATGTGTTTAGCGAAAGTAAATCTGCATCCTTGCCTCCCCATAGGAGCTATGACTGCGCTATTGAATTAGTGCCGGGTAGTAAATTCCCTAAAGGTCGCCTTTTTAACTTGTCTGTACCTGAACATGACGCTATGCGGTCTTATATCAAGGAATCATTGGAGAAGGGTCATATCAGACCATCCTCTTCACCCTTAGGTGCCGGTTTTTTCTTTGTGGCCAAAAAAGATGGTTCATTAAGGCCGTGTATTGATTATCGTCTCTTGAACAATATTACTGTGAAATATCAATACCCGTTACCCTTGATTTCTGACCTGTTTTCCAGGGTGAAAAACGCTACTTGGTTTACCAAGCTTGACCTCAGGGGGGCGTATAACCTTATTCGCATTAAGCACGGGGATGAATGGAAGACGGCATTCAATACCCCTGAAGGGCATTTTGAGTACCTAGTGATGCCCTTTGGGCTCACTAATGCTCCTTCCGTCTTCCAGTCCTTCATGAATGACATTTTCAGGGATTTTGTGGACAAATTTCTGATTGTTTATTTGGATGATATCTTGATTTTTTCTAATGACTGGGACTCTCATGTGAAACATGTTCGAACTGTGTTCCAGATTTTGAGAGAGAATGCTCTGTATGTGAAGGGATCAAAGTGTCTTTTTGGCGTACAGAGGATCTCATTTCTGGGATTCATTTTGTCCCCATCTGTTATCGAAATGGACCCGGTCAAGGTTCAGGCCATCTGTGATTGGGTCCAACCTACTTCATTAAAGGCTCTTCAGAGATTTTTGGGTTTTGCCAATTTTTATCGTAAATTTATTGGTAATTTCTCGGTTATTGTTAAACCATTAACTGATTTGACCAGAAAAGGTTCTGATGTGGTGAATTGGCCTCCGGAGGCAGTCTCTGCGTTTCAGGAACTTAAGCAGAGATTCACTTCTGCTCCTGTTCTACGACAGCCTGATGTTTCTCTGCCATTTCAGGTGGAGGTTGATGCCTCTGAAATTGGGGCAGGTGCAGTTTTGTCCCAAAAAGATCCAGAGACCTCTAAAAGTAACCCTTGTGCCTTTTTCTCTCGAAAATTTTCTCCTACTGAACGTAATTATGACGTGGGTAATCGGGAGTTATTGGCCATGAAGTGGGCTTTTGAAGAGTGGAGACATTGGCTGGAGGGAGCCAAACATCAGGTGGTGGTTCTTACGGACCATAAGAATCTGGTCTATCTGGAATCTGCCAAGCGACTCAATCCTAGACAGGCCAGGTGGGCCTTGTTTTTCACACGTTTTAATTTTGTGGTTTCCTTTCTTCCTGGCACTAAGAATGTTAAGGCGGATGCCCTCTCGAGGAGTTTCCTTGCGGACTCTCCTGAGTTATCTGATCCTTCTGTTATTTTGAAAGAGGGTGTAGTTCTTTCCGCCATCTCGCCCAATTTGAGACTTGCTCTGGAGGGGTGTCAGGAGGATAGGCCCGAGTGCTGCCCTGTTGGAAAATTGTTTGTCCCGGACCAGTGGAAAAAGAGTGTGATGTCTGAGATTCATTGTTCCGCATTGGCTGGGCATCCCGGAATTTTTGGTACCAGAGACTTGGTTAGTCGGTCCTTTTGGTGGCCTACCTTGTCTCGTGATGTCAGGGAATTTGTGCAGTCCTGCGGGACTTGCTCTCGCTCCAAGCCTTGCTCTCGCTCTAGTGGTTTGTTGATGCCATTGCCTGTGCCCAAGAGACCATGGACCCATATCTCTATGGATTTCATTTCCGACCTTCCTGTTTCTCAGAGAATGACCACCATCTGGGTAATTTGTGATAGGTTTTCCAAAATGATACATCTTGTGCCATTACCTAAGTTGCCTTCCTCCTCTGAATTGGTGCCGTTGTTCCTTCAGCACGTGGTTCGTTTACACGGCATTCCTGAGAACATTGTGTCTGACAGAGGAGTCCAGTTTGTTTCCAGATTTTGGAGGACTTTTTGTTCTAAACTGGGTGTTCAATTGTCTTTCTCCTCGGCATTTCATCCTCAGACCAATGGTCAAACTGAGAGAACAAACCAGACATTGGAGACTTATCTTAGATGCTTTGTGTCTGCTGATCAGGATGACTGGGTCTCTTTTTTACCTTTGGCTGAGTTTGCTCTTAATAATAGGGCTAGCTCTGCCACTTTGATGTCTCCGTTTTTCTGTAATTCTGGGTTTCACCCTCGATTTTCTTCGGGACAGACGGAGGCTTCTGTCTGTCCAGGTGTTGACTCTGTTGTGGAGCGTATGCAACAGATTTGGGACCAGGTAGTGGAGAGGTTGTCCCTCTCTCAGGAGAAGGCCCAGCGGTTTGCTAACCGGCATAGGACTGATGGTCCTCGGTTTAAAGTGGGGGACTTGGTCTGGTTGTCCTCAAAGAATATTCCTATGAGAGTAGCATCTCCTAAATTTAAGCCTAGGTTCATTGGACCTTATAAGATCATTGAGATTCTTAATCCTGTTTCTTTTCGTTTGCTTCTTCCAGGGACATTTAAGATCCATAACGTGTTCCACAAGTCCTTGTTGAAGAGGTTTGTTGAGCCAGTGGTTCCTGCTGCTGTGCCTCCTGACCCTGTTTTGGTTGAGGGCAATCTGGAGTATGTGGTTGAGAAAATATTAGATTCTCGTTTTTCTAGACGGAAACTCCAGTATTTGGTTAAGTGGAGAGGTTATGGTCAGGAAGACAATTCTTGGGTGTTTGCTTCGGACATCCATGCTAGGAGACTCATCCGTGCGTATCATAGAACTCATCCTGACCGACCTGGTTGCTCAAATGAGGATTCGGTGACCCCTCCTCAAGGGGGGGGTACTGTTGTGAATGGGTTTGAGATGAGTTCTGAGCAGAGACTCCCTCTGGTGGTTACAAGCGGTACTGGTCTGTTCAGTGAAGATTGTGAGGACTGGGAATCAGGTGTTACTGATTGGTCTTATATAAGGGAGTTACCTTCCCATCAGGGTTGCCGGTGATCAATTGTTCTGGTCTGAATCCTTTATTCCAGTTTCCCTTGTAGCCTGCTGTGTCGTGTCTGCATCTCCTGCTAACAGATAAGACATTTTCTTCTTTTGTGTTTGTGCTATATTTTTGCATTTTGTCCTGCACTTCTGTGGGGGCCTTCAGGGTCCCCTCCGGGGGCTTCTGCCCTCTCAGTTTTGTTCAGCCACTGATGTTTGTACTTTTGCTTTTTCCAGTTTTTTCAGTGGCTGCTGTTTTGATTTTGTTACACCAGAGAACTAATTTAGGTGGAAGAGGTCGTGTGATCTCAGGTATTTTTGAAATTAGTAGAGTTGGCGTTTTTTCAGGGTTTTCTGGGATTGCAGTAAGTACCCTTCCTATCCTTTTCTATTTAGTTAGTTTGGGCCCCAGCGTTTGCTCATACTATTTTCTTTCTGTGTCAGTATTTCATCTTGTCTAACCGCCATTACATGTTTGGGGGCTTTCTATTATCTTTGGGGTTCTGCTCCGGGGCAGATAGCTTTCCTATATCTATCTTTAGGTGTAGTTAGTTTCTCAGGCTGTGACGAGGCGTCTAGGACCAACGTAGGAACGCTCCACGGCTGCCTCTAGTACCGAATCATAACAATTGCATCCCCCGAAGTAAACAAAATGCCTCCAAAATTTGGACACAAACTGAGACCCTCTATCTGACACCACATCAGAAGGCAACCCATGAAGTCTCACGATCTCCCTAATGAACACCTGCGCCAGAGTTTTAGCATTAGGGAGTGCAGGAAGAGCAACGAAATGTGCCATCTTACTGAACCTGTCAACAACCACCAGTATGACAGTATTCCCTGACGACGGAGGAAGGTCCGTAATGAAGTCCATAGATAAATGAGTCCATGGACGCTCCGGAAGTTTCAAGGGTAAAAGGGTCCCAGACGGACGGGTATGAGGGGTTTTAGAGCGAGCACAAACCACACAGGACGCGACAAAAGTTATAACATCTTTATTAGCGTTAGGCCACCAAAATCGGCGAGAAAGGAGATCTAAAGTAGCCTTACTCCCTGGATGTCCTGCTAAAGCAGAATTATGATGTGCCTCAATAACCTTTTGTCTCAACTGATTCGGGACAAACAGTCTCCCTGGAGGTCCTGCAGGGGCGTCCCCTGAGCCTCTAACACCTCCTCCTCAAGCTCAGAACATACAGCCGACACTACCACCCCCTCCTGAAGGATAGGAATCGGGTCATCCGTTTTCCCGGCCCCTGGGAAACTGCGAGACAAGGCATCAGCCTTTACATTCTTAGACCCCGGGCGATAAGTGACGACAAAATTAAACCTGGTAAAAAACAACGACCATCGAGCTTGTCTGGAATTCAGACGCTTAGCGGATTCTAAATACAGCAGGTTCTTGTGATCAGTAATAACGGTGACCGGGTGGACTGCCCCCTCCAAAAAGTGACGCCATTCTTCAAAAGCCAATTTAATGGCCAAAAGTTCCCTATTGCCGATATCATAATTCCTTTCGGCGGACGACAATTTGTTAGAAAAGAAAGCGCACGGATGCCATTTACCAGGGGACGGACCCTGGGACAATATAGCACCCACCCCTACGTCAGACGCGTCCACCTCAACAATGAAAGGCTGAGATACATCTGGTTAGATGAGAACGGGTGCCGAAGCAAAACATCTCTTCAAAGAGGAAAAGGCTTGGCAAGCCTTGTCCGACCACCTAGAAAAATCCGTCCCTTTTCTCGTCATGTCAGTGAGAGGTTTGACGACAGACGAGAAATTACAAATAAATTTCCGGTAGTAATTAGCAAACCCCAGAAAACGCTGCAGAGCCTTAAGATCCCCTGGCTGATCCCATTCAAGCACTGCTCTCACCTTTTCAGGGTCCATACGGAAACCGGAGGCTGACACCAAAAAACCCAAAAACTGAAGTTCCTGTACGGCAAAAACACACTTCTCCAGTTTGGCGTATAGTTTATTGTCTCGCAAGATCTGCAACACCTGTCTCACATGCTCCTGGTGAGACACAAGATTTGGCGAGTAAATTAAAATGTCATCCAAATATACGACCACAAACAGCCCCACAAGGTGACGAAAAATGTCATTAACAAAATGTTGGAATACTGCTGGTGCAGTAGTCAGACCAAAAGGCATGACCAGGTTTTCATAATGTCCCTCCGGCGTGTTAAACGCCGTTTTCCACTCATCCCCCTCTTTTATCCTAATCAGATTATACGCCCCCTGAGATCCAATTTAGAGAACCATTTGGCGCCAACAATTTGATTGAAGAGATCAGGAATAAGAGGGAGTGGATACGGATCTCGAACAGTAATCCGATTAAGTTCGCGGAAATCCAAGCAAGGGCGTAGGCCTCCATCTTTTTTCTTCACAAAGAAGAACCCCGCGGCCACAGGGGAAGATGAAGGTCTAATATGCCCTTTGGCCAGACTTTCAGAAATATAATCTTTCATAGCCTGCCTTTCAGGACCAGAAAGATTATACAACCTAGCTTTAGGCAACTTAGCATCAGGAAGTAGATTAATAGAGCAGTCATACACGCGATGAGGAGGCAACTCCCGACACCCTTCCTCAGAGAAAACATCCCCAAAATCCTCCAAAAAAGGAGGCAATGTACTAGGCACGACCGCACTGATGACTGTGTTCATGCAGTTGCTTTTGCAAAACTCTCCCCATTGGCTTATCTCTCTGGACTGCCAATTAATCACAGGGTTATGTTTAACCAGCCAAGGAAGTCCCAACACAATGGGAGTAGGTAGACCCTCCAACACATAACAAGATAATTGTTCCCTATGTATTGCCCCTACCCGAAGGTCAATGTTATGAACCTCATGAACAAAGCTACCTTGGCCGAGAGGCCTGGCGTCAGTGGAGAAAATAGGGATCGGTTTGACCAATACACTCAGATGCATACCTTGAGCCTGAGCAAACTGAGCGTCAACCAGATTAGCCCCGGAACCTCTATCCAGAAGAACAGACAATCTCTTCACTCTAGTACCAACCACCACCTCCACTGGTACAAGGAACTGAGAAGAACCGGCGGATGAAATACATACTCCCAGGTTGTCGTCCACCACACAACCTGGGATTAGCAGTTTTCCGGCGACTTTTTACTTAACAAGACACGGGATGGACATTCTCCAACAAAATGTCCCTCTTTCCCGCAAAAAAAACACCTTCTAGTCCTGCGGCGTGCCGCCAATCCCTACTACGAAAAGATGTCCCTCCCAACTGCATAGGTTCATCCGAACAGACAAGGGGAACCTCAACATAAGGGACTTTAGTAGTAGGTGGAGTAACAACAGGGAGTGGAGTTACCTCACCCCTCTCCCGAAGCCGTCTATCAGTACGGATAGCTAGGGCCATAGCAGCCTCCAGAGAAGGAGGAGACTCATACTGAGCCAAAACGTCTTTTAATTTGTCAGAAAGCCCATGACAAAACTGGCTCCTAAGAGATGGGTCATTCCACTGAGTATCCGTGGCCCATCTACGAAACTCAGAAGCAAATTCCTCCGCCGGACGATCTCCCTGCTGTATCTTACGTAATTTGGTCTCAGCAAGAGAGACCCGATCTGGGTCATCATATACCAATCCCAGGGCAGTAAAAAATTGATCTACAGACTGTAGAGCCGGGGATCCCGGAGGAAGGGAAAATGCCCAGGATTGAGGGTCCCCTTGAAGAAGTGAGATAACAATTCCCACTCTCTGCTCTTCACTCCCTGATGATCGCGACCGAAGCCGAAAATACAATTTACATGCCTCCCAGAAGGTAAAAAATTTGTCTCGCCCACCAGTGAACCTATCTGGGAGAGCTACTTTAGGTTCAACTCTGGTTTGCTCCAGGGGAGACAAAACTTTGGACTTAATGTCCGTCAGCTCCATGGATAATCCCTGCAACTGCAGAGCCAGCTGGGCTACTGGATCCATGGTAACTAGAGATAATTTTTAGGGCCAGTGAAAATGTCACGCTGTCTAATGATATGAATACAATGTCAGTAAACTATTTATACAGGAACCACACTCTATACAACATATAGTTTAGCAACATCAGAATGTAAGTTATAATATAGATTTACCTGACACGATATCTGCAGAACTTAGGGTAAATCTTGAGGACTAGATGTGCAGAAACGATTTCTGTTTAATTCAGGGTTAATCTTGAGGACTTGATGAGCTGTAACAGGAAAGAGGAGGACCGGGGTCTAACCTGACCCTACACTGGGGTCCTAACTAATCCCTTACCTTGGAGGTACTGATAAATGGTTCAGAGGTCCAAGTCTCCAGCCTAACCCTGTCTCCTATCAGACCCTGAACCCTGTAATCAGTCCTAAGAAGGATCCTGATTACCACCAAAGGGATATGGGCAGATCTCAGCTAAATACACAGATAAGACATATAAGACAGACAGGATAGCACTCACTTGCATACACACTCAAACACCGAAGGAACATAAATGGTCTGGGAAATAAACTCTAAGCAAGTTGAGCTTAAAACAACTAAGGAGCTCTCAACTTAAGTCAATACAGATTCATTCCTATCTGTGGACTGAATGAAGGATTTCACTGGCAACTCCCAAAGCAGACAACCAGGAATTTAAAGGAAACCAATTAACAAATAATCAATTGCAGCCGGGAGAAACTGCACCCAGTCCCAGCACCGAGCACAGACAGAATTAACTCCCTAGCTGCCAAACACAAAGAAACAGCAACTCAGCTGTGAGAAGTCAAAATGTGCAACCGCGACGATCTTCGTGGCAATGCACACATGACAGCCTCCCCCATATGCAGCATGAGCCCCACAGCCTCCCCATATATACTGCATGAGCCCACACAGCCTCCCAATATACTGCATGAGCACCACACAGTCTTCCCAGCATGAGCCTCACACAGCCTCCACCTACATGCAGCATGAGCACCACAGCCTCCCCATATATACTGCATGAGCCCCACACAGCCTCCCCATAAACTGCATGAGCCCCACATAGCCTCCACATATATACAGCATGAGCCCCCCCACAGCCTCCCCCATATGCAGCATGAGCCCCACAGAGCCTCCCCATATACAGCATGAGCCCCACAGAGCCTCCCCATATACAGCATGAGCCCCACAGAGCCTCCCCATAAACACCATGAGCCCCACACAGCCCCCCTATATACAAAATGAGCCCCACACAGCCTCCTTGATATGCAGCATGAGCCCCACAGCCTCCCTATATATACTGCATGAGCCCCACATAGCCTTCACATACAGTGCCTACAAGTAGTATTCAACCCCCTGCAGATTTAGCTGGTTGACACATGCGGAATTAACTTGGCATTGTGACATTTGTACTGTAGATCAGCCTGGAAGTGGGAAATGCACTGCAGCAAAAATTTTTGTTTTAATTTTTTTTTTTTTTTTAAAAACGTTAAAAGTTAATTCAGAGTGTCATTTATTATTCAACCCCTCAAACCACAAGAATTCTGTTTGGTCCCCCTAAAGTATTAAGAAGTAGTTCAGGCACCAAGAATAATGAGCTTCACATGTGTGGATTAATGATCTCTTTTGCCAGCCTTTTCTGACTATTTAAGACCCTCCCCAAACTTGTGAACAGCACTCATACATGGTCAACATGGGAAAGACAAAGGAGCATTCCAAGGCCATCAGAGACAAGATCGTGGAGGGTCACAAGGCTGGCAAGGGGTACAAAACCCTTTCCAAGGAGTTGGCCCTACCTGTCTCCACTGTTGGGAGCATCATCCGTAAGTGGAAGGCTTATGGAACTACTGTTAGCCTTCCACGGCCTGGACAGCCTTTGAAAGTTTCCTCCCGTGCCGAGGCCAGGCTTGTCCGAAGAGTCAAGGCTAACCCAAGGACAACAAGGAAGGAGCTCCGGGAAGATCTCATGGCAGTGGGGACATTGGTTTCAGTCAATACCATAAGTAACGTACTCCACCGCAATGGTCTCCGTTCCAGACGAGCCCGTAAGGTACCTTTACTTTCAAAGCGTCATGTCAAGGCTCGTCTACAGTTTGCTCATGATCACTTGGAGGACTCTGAGACAGACTGGTTCAAGGTTCTATGGTCTGATGAGACCAAGATCGAGATCTTTTGTGCCAACCACACACGTGACGTTTGGAGACTGGATGGCACTGCACACGACCCCAAGAATACCATCCCTACAGTCAAGCATGGTGGTGGCAGCATCATGCTGTGGGGCTGTTTCTCAGCCAAGGGGCCTGGCCATCTGGTCCGCATCCATGGGAGGATGGATAGCACGGCCTACCTGGAGATTTTGGCCAAGAACCTCCGCTCCTCCATCAAGGATCTTAAGATGGGTCGTAATTTCATCTTCCAACAAGACAACGACCCAAAGCACACAGCCAAGAAAACCAAGGCCTGGTTCAAGAGGGAAAAAGTCAAGGTGTTGGAGTGGCCTAGTCAGTCTGCTGACCTTAACCCAATTGAAAACTTGTGGAAGGAGCTCAAGATTAAAGTCCACATGAGACACCCAAAGAACCTAGATAACTTGGAGAAGATCTGCATGGAGGAGTGGGCCAAGATAACTCCACAGACCTGTGCCGGCCTGATCAGGTCTTATAAAAGACGATTATTAGCTGTAATTGCAAACAAGGGTTATTCCACGAAATATTAAACATAGGGTTGTATAATAATTGACCCACACTTTTATGTTTAAAATTTATTAAAATTCAACTGAGCAACATAACTTTTTGTTTTGTAAGATTTATGCTTCTGTTAATAAATCCTACTCTCGTCTGCAGTTTGAAGACTCTAACTTATTTGCATCTTATCAAACCAGCTAAATTTGCAGGGGGTTGAATACTACTTGTAGGCACTGTATATACAGCATGAGCCCCCCACAGCCTCTTCCATATGCAGCATGAGCCCCACAGAGCCTCCCATATGCAGCATGAGCCCACAGAGCCTCCCCCATATGCAGCATGAGCCCCACACAGCCCCCCATATATACTGCATGAGGCTCACACAGCTCCCCATATATACTGCATGAGCCCCTCACAGCCTCCCTATATACACTGCATGAGCCCCTCACAGCCTCCCTATATATACTGCATGAGGTCCATACAGCCTCCCCATATACAGCATGAGCCCACACAGCCTCCCCATATACAACATGAGCCCAAACCACCTCTACATATACTGATGACCTTTTGACCATGTGATATTTCAGTTTTTCTTTTTTAATAAATGTGCAAAAATTTCTACATTTCTGTTTTTTTCAGTCAAGATGGGGTGCAGAGTGTACATTAATGAGAAAAAAATGAACTTTTTTGAATTTACCCAATGGCTGCAATGAAACAAAGAGTGAAATATTTAATGGGTCTGAAAACTTTCCGTACCCACCGTATATACACTGCATGAGCCTCACACCGCTTCCTTTATATACTGCATGAGCCCCACACAGCCTTGCTATATATCAGGGTGGATTTGATTTAAATCACGATTTAAATCACGATTTAAATCACTAGTCAGTAAGGCTTGATTTAAATCAGTGATTTAAATCAAAGTTTCTACCTAAACTAGTTCTTGCTACTTTAACATGCAAGTAGATGAAGATTTTTAGAATCACTTTTTATATTACTTTTTTCTCCCGTTTAATGGGTTAATTATTCATATTTGGACACCACTGTTCTGTTGTACTTAGGAAGGAGAAAAATAATCCTGACCTTAATAACAATTTAAATAGATTTATTCAACTGAAACAATAACAACATTACAGCATAAGTCATTTGCTTAAACAAACATCCATGTTTGTTAACTAATTTGGCTAAACAAAATATATATATTTTAAGAAACTTAGACTGTCAGCCCAGCCGACACACGAAAAACTTAAATACTGCTGTCCCTGCTGTCCTCTGTAGCTCACTCGTCGTCATCTTCATCATCATCTTCTTCTTTGCTCCTATTCATAATCTGGAAAAGAAAAACAAGCTTTCCTGCTTTATTGGGTCCCAACCGATTTCTCAATTTAGAATGAATGAGTCCAAAGGAAGAGAATATTCTTTCAACGCCTGCAGAAGAAGCTACTGCTGTTAAAAGTGAAATCATTACTTGAACAGTCTCTAAATCCAAGGGCTTAAGTGACTTCCACCAGTTTACTGGTGTGACCTTCCTTAAAATATCTTCAGCAAACATATATTTCTTGAATGGTTCCCCCTTAGCTCTGAAGTTTATTATAGTTGGCATTAAAGATGGATGATTGCTGGATACCCATGTCATAGCTAACTCCTCTTCCTCAGCACTTAGGTTTTGACCCTGATATTGGATATTGACAATATTTGCCAAAAAATGAGCTGGAGTCAGTGCTTGTCCCATTCGTTTGTTTACTGCTTGTAATTTAATTCTGTCCATGTGTAGTTCTGTTTTTAAGTGTTCACTCAGTTCCTTCCAAATTTCAACAGCATCCGCAATAAAACAGCTATTTTTCTGTATTTTGTTTAAAGCTTGAGAGATGGGTTTCAGGAAGCTCAGCATATGTTCAACATTTCTCTTAAGCTCAATGTTGAGGATTTTGGCCGTGACAGTGCCATCTATTTTATCTCGATTTTCTTCACAGTGTCATCAGAATAGGCCAGTTTTTGATATACTGCTCAAAACAGTCCACCACAGAGTTCCATCTAACATCTTGTGGGAGCGTTAGCTTGGTTCCACCCATCCTTTTCAGAGCTGCTGCAGCAAAATGCTTATTACGAAAGTATTTAGCAATTTCAACAACATTAGCCTTTATTTCTGGAACACTTTCACTTAAGTCTTTGGCTAAGAGGTGCAGCAAATGAGCACTGCAACCATATGTTATTAGCTTTGTATTCCCTCCCTGCTCTTCTAAATTTCTAATCATCTTGGATACGTTTGCAGCATTGTCAGTGACCAAACTGCGTACTAGACATTTGAATTTTTGTTCACATGTTGTTATAGCTTTTACTGCCACTTCTTGTAAGTATTCTGCTGTGTGTGCATTTCCTAACGTATCAGTTGTTTGTGCAAGGAAGACTTTACCTTCTTCTGTTGCTATACAAGCACATACAATAGGATCATTGTGGACATTACTCCACCCATCAATACTTAGGTTAACAATTTTACCCTCCAGAGCTGTTGCACATTGCTCCATTTCTCTGTCATACACTTGACCCAACAGTTTCCCTGCAACATCAGCTCTGCTGGGTGGACTGTATCCTGGTCTCAGTGACTGAACCATATTAATGAAATGTGGGTTCTCAGTCAGATGGAAAGAAGAGTTCGTTGCATAAATAAACTGGGCAATTTTTTCATCAATCAACTCTTTTTCTAATCTGCTAGTTCTTATCACAAACCTATCTATGGTGGTTCCAGGAGGTAAAGGTTTTTTCTTCCTTTTGGGTGATGGTGATATGTGGCTGTGGGTGTCTGATGATGATGCTGCTGCTAATGAAGCACTATCCTGGATGGATAACTCTGAAACTGTAAAACAGGATGATGGTGATCTTGGAGGTGGATAGTTTCCAGAATCCATGAATTCCCCTAAACAAAAAAAGTCAATGCTGTTATTTTATTGTTTATACAATTTCTGCTTATTGTACACAACACAGCACTGCCCCAAAAGGAATATTTGTTTTTCTTCATAACTGTACCAAATGACAGTAACATGCAGTAATAATAAGAAATATAATTTTTCTCACACATGACAGTTCAGTCTTTAGAAATAGGATTCAATAAAAATGTTTACCAACCTGAAGATCCTGCCTGTTCAGAAGTGTTTCTTTGGTCATCTTCATCACCGCACTTCTCATGATGTTGCCTCATTCGCGCCACCACGCCTTGCATCTCTTTGTTGCATCGTTTGCATTTTGCACGCATGCCTGCCTTACCAATAGGCGAAGGAGCTTCATTAAAATATTCCCAAACTGGGTCTCTTTTACGGCCTGCTGCCATTATAAGGAAAGAATGTAATAAACCTCAGATCGTACACACAAACAGATCCAGACTTGTCTGTCTGTGGCTATGCTGCAGTATTGTGCTCAAAGTTTCACTTTCATTTTCTTGTCTGCTTGCCCTTCCTCCTCCTCACACTTAGATTCACATTCTTCTTGTGTTGTGCAGATCTATTCCACTCCAAACAATCAGAAACATATTGTCTAACTTCTTGGACTTGGCACTGAAGGGGCTGATTCTGTATTGATATAGGTTTGTAGAACAATAGGATTAAGGTCTTTTTCTCAACTCTGTTCATGTTATAACATTTTTGCTGTGAAGAAGAGGCTGGGACCTCTGCGGAGTCAAATTCAGTTTTGAGAACTGCGTAAGTAAAGCGAGCGTCTGTGATAATATAGGAGAGAAACTGCCCACTAATCCTACAGAAACCTCTGGAAGAGCATGGCATTGTGAATGTTACACATATACAGCCTTTATTCTACTGAGTTAAACAACTCAGCTTTATCTCATGATGGAAGAACCTTTGGATGGTAAAATATTTTCCTCAAAAAGCAGTTTATTGAAAAAATTCCGATTTAAATCAAAAAAATCCGATTTAAATCAAAAAAAATCACGATTTTTTTGATTTTTTTTAAAAAATCATTGATTTTTATCCACCCTGCTATATATACTGCGTGAGCCTCACACAGCTTCCCTATATATTGCATGACCCACAGCTGCTTATAATGCATGGCCCCACACAGCCTTGCTATATATACTGCATGAGCCCCACACAGCCTTGCTATATATACTGCATGAGCCCCACACAGCCTTGCTATATATACTGCGTGAGCCCCACACAGCCTCCCTATATATACTGCATGAGCCCCACACAGCCTTGTAATATATATACTGAGTGAGCCCCACACAGCCTCCCCATATACTGCGTGAGGCTCTCCATAGCCTCTGGTTTAGAGGTATCTGACATAAAGACGTGCCTTATGTGTACATTTCATATGTGCCCTCTATATGTCATAAGGTAGACCTCTGGAGTAGTGGCCTCTCTACAAGCACAGTTATACCATTCTTTTCATAATTTATCTTGATAAAGTTAATTGATATTTGTTAAACCTTACAGTAACCTTGTTTTAAAGGGGTTGTCCACTACTCTGACAACAGCTTCTTAATCACTTTGTTTCCCCTTCATAAATAATGACTATACTCGCCTCCAGTGTTGGTGCCATTCCAGCGTTGTCGTCACTGGTTTTCCCGGGGCTCACGTAACATTGTTATAGAATGTGAGCCCTGCAGCCAGTCAGCATCCGCTTCACTCTCCCCTCCTTCGGACAAATTGAACATCCGGAGAAAGTTAGACCTGCAGGTGCCCTTTTCATCTTCTGGATGTCTGATTTGTCCGAAGGAGGTGAGAGCGAAGTGGCCACTAATTGGCGGCCAGGCTCACAGGAGCCTTGGGAGAGCCAATACTGCCACGTTTGGAATGGTTGCAGCACCAGAGGTGAGTATAGCTGCTCTTATTTTATAACGGAGGAACATAGCGATCGAGAAGGGGTTGTCCGATAGTGGGCAACCCCTAAATATCATTTTATGAGTTTGTGTTTCTGTATTGGAATAATGTCTCTAATAAAAATAAAACCCTAAGGGTATGTACACATGCCGTCTTTTAAACACGTGAACCCGAGTTTTCAAAGCAGAAGATGCTTCAGGAAACTATTTCCAAAGCATCTTTTGTGACTTTTTCGGTTGCTTTCCGAGCATTTATCTAACGGTTTTGGCCTTCAGCATTTGCTTTTGAGGTCTTTCTCATGGTTCTTGTGACATCTTGTTTAGGCTAGGGTCACACATGCGAGAGACTCGCACGATTCTCGTGCGAGTCTCCCGCATGAACATCCGGGCAATGCCGCCGGCACTCGGACCGTATTTCTATGCAGCCGCACGCTCTGGTCCGAGTGCCGGCGGCAGTGCCCGGGTGTTCATGCGAGAGACTCGCATGAGAATCGTGCGAGTTTCTCTCATGTGTGATCGCGGTCACACTGTCATTTCCAGTCAGGTTTTTCACTCCATTGAATAATTTATGAAACCACTAGAGTTTTTAATTTAGCAAAAAAAAGCAATAGCAAAACATTCCAAAAGATTTCTGAGCACCTTCTGGGCGTCTTTTGAGCTTTCCAATTGACTTGTATCGTAAAGTTCGTCTTCCAAGTGGAAAATGACAGAAGAATGAATGTATCAATTCTCTTAACCCTTTGGCGTTTACAAACCTGAAGCGGTTTAAAAATCGTTCAAAATACTGAGCAAATGCACAGCAAAGAGTCACATAGAAATCCATATGTTCATTCTTCTGAGCGTTTTCTGATTTATCAGGCAGTTTCCGCAGCGCAATCCACTTGAAAAGACGACGTGTGCACATTCCCTAAAACCGAATAGAGTGGTAGAGCGAAAACCCTCCTAACTCCACAGTCGAGCTCTTAACCTACAACATGTCCCCTGCATATTAATTATTAAATCGTATTTCAGAGAGCAGTGATGAAATGCTTTGTCTGGCATTAACCACGTTCATTAATTAATCTCATTTGTCAAATATTAATTAGCGCAACCTCTGTCCGTTCATTTTACAGAAGCATTTCATATAATGTATAATATAATTTCCAGAGGCGCCTCAATATTCTGGATCAAAGCATCTGATGTCAGGGTTCACCAGAGAGGACAGCTGTCTATTTTACGGAATATCTCCTTAGGGTAGAGGAATGGTTTTACTTGTGAGGTCGATAGTTAGTAAATGAAGGGCCCCTCTAGGGAGGTTTGGGACGGCCAGATACCAGACGATTTTCATAGAATTGTAGGGGAATTGTGTTAAAAACAATGCTTCAGGGTCAGAAACATTAGAAAATACATCTTTGCTGGCCATTTTTGAGATCTGATGCCAGGGGAGGGCTTCGACTTCTCTGAAACTTTGTTTTCTGGCCGGAAAAGTAGGTGTTGTACCTTGTCAGACAGTCACGCCAGCCCAGCTGAAAAACATACTAGCTTTGCGTGTAATTTGAAGAAAGGTATTGTATCCTCACTGCTTGGCTTCTACTGAAAGACAGAGTTTGGTGCTCTCTTTGTACTTTTCAAACCAACTTGCAAAGAAATAGGTCACTTTGTAGAGAAGAGCCATATAGAAAGCCTATCTGGATCAACATGACATTAAGTCTCATCTCCTTGCTATGTAAGGATATCTCCGAGCTATGGATGCTTCTGAGGAAAAGGACAGGTGTGTTGTTTTCTATGTTTCGCGTTCAGGTTGACCTGTTTGTTTCCATGTATTCTGTATCTGCTCCACCCTAACACAACCTTTAAGAAGGCAATACAGAATTGAATGAAGCTGATGAAGCATGTTGACTTTCACTTAATAATTCTTATTTTAATCAATTTGTTGAATATTTGGGTGCTGATGAGTGAACTTTGAACATTGCATGTTGGTAAAATATTTCCAGAGATGTGTGATGCTTCCAGGTATCGAGAATTCTAGTTTGTCAACAATGATATACTTAAAACTTCTCAAAGTTTCATGGAACCTAATGAGATGTCGCTCAATGTATTTCCAGCTTTTAAAGCTTTGTTCAGTAATGGTAACGTTATGTCATTGTGCCTATCCCTCTTTTTGTTGGCTGTTACACAAAATGTCATTTATTTCTTTTAACTAATTTTGCACAACTGATGATCCTGTGACTTCACACGCAGTTATGTCTGTAGCCATTTCGTGCTGCCCTGTAGTTTTTATCACAACTTTGCAGAAGCATATGAGTTGTGATCTGAAGTGCAGGTATTTTAACACCTGAGCCTCTTTTGTGAACCAGATTAATAGAGGAAAACTGATCTCTTTGCTGCAGATGAGTGTACACATAATAAGTAGTTTCTGGTCACTCCTCTTTCTGCAAATGATGAATTTCAAGCTAGTATTACTTCTCATGGTATAACGTTAGACCACAATCTTTGGCTTTCTAACTTGATAATTCATATAGTATAGTTATCTGCCTAGGCACATGACACAATTGGTTGTAGCACGGGTGTAAGCGTTACCATACGTAAGCATAAGTTCCTTACCATTCAGTGAATTAATACCACTGAAATTTCCAAACTACCGTCACTTTGCTCTCAGAGGTCGACCTAATTCGCACACCGTACTATTTCCTTGTATACTATTATCATACAAGGTATAGCAGTTTCCTGTTTAACAATGGAACTGTAGGACTCTAAGCAAGACCTACATATAAATCCATCTTGCCCATTGACATACAAGTTTGCTCTAATAATGGGGTGAGAAATAAAAAAAAATGGCAGCACCTGGTTCTTCTGTGGCTCCTGAAGGTCATAGTCAAAACCCTGACATGTTGCTGACTGTAGAGCACCAAAGAATGTGCAGTATCCTCATGATCATGATCATCAGGAGCTGCTGAAAGCCAGAGAGGAGAGGCAACTAAGCAATCCAAGCATACAGAAACAGGGTAAGACCAGTGGATGGACATTGTCTGCTTATGTGCAGTGTTCTTCAGAACAGCAGAGCTAGTGGGGCATATCTTTTTACCAGTTGAGAAGTTTGCACTGCAGAGTGGGTTCCTGGGACAGTATCGAGGACAAGTCAAAAAAGAAGGTACATGGTGTACCAGATCCATGATTAATGTGCAATCCATGATTAATGTGCAAAACTGTGGAGACTGTTATTACATTACTTCAGAGACTAAACACATTACTAATCCAAAACCTTGTGCATATGGGTGCAGTCTAAAAGAGGCCAGCTAAAATACTAATATAGTCATTCTTGTAAAAATCTGTATCTTGCGCCTGTTTGGAACTTGATTTGACTCTGAATCGCAGTCCATCAATCATCGCAGTAGTACCTAGTCCCTCACTGGGACCTGTGTTGTGTGCTCCTTCAGGAACTAGAGCTTAGGTGGCAATAATTGTGTGTCTGGGTGAGGACATCCTCTGGTGTGACCTCCTGCGGAGGTTGAATTCCCAGGCTTTGGCCTAGCCTCCTTTTGCTCTGGTGCTGCTGACAAAAGCTGAAAGAGAAAAGGAATAAATACACCAGCAATGGTTTTGTGTTTTGTATTGCTGTACTTGTACTGACCTGAAGAATCATGTTGCTAGGCTATGTCACTTTTTATCACAAAATGAATGTAAACTCAAAACCCAAAACATCATTGTGGAATTGCAAGTTTTTTTTACCAGATAATCCTCCAACTTTTTTCCTTGATTTTCTTTATATTGCTTGGTAAAGTGAATCATTCAAAACTACAACTTGTCCCTCAAAAAACAATCCCTCATATGGCTAAGTTGATAAAATAAAACACAGTTCTAACACCCGAAAGAAAGGAAAGAAAAAACTAAATCAGAATGGAAAATTCGCCCAGGAGTAACGGGGGTTAATATGGCTAATTTTTTTTACAAAGTGTCCCTAAATAAGTTAACGAAAGTTAAAGTATCACAACTAATTTTCAGTGAAGTCCTATGTTCCGGCCTGTAAGGGTTTATTATGGTACAATTCTATACTTCTCAGCTGTAACTAGTGATTTCATGCTGGCTTGAATTAGATTTTTGTTATAATGCCTTTTTTTTTTACAACATAACAGAATTCCACTACTCCTTAAGTCTATTCTCTGGCTGTGGCATGGCAAGGTGTTATAAAGCTTCACTAAATAAGGAAACTCTGCTTACAAAACCAGATTTCCCTATCTAATCATTCATGCAGCATATGGCGTCGCCAGGCGCATGCAGAAGTGTTAGAACAGTGGTCCCCAACCTTTTCCAGCTTGAAATATTAACAGGTGATAAGTCACATCAGCACTCTAACTCATAAACCGTGCTGTCTACTGATGGGTTTCTCTGTGATCTGGAAGATATTCCTAGCCATGTCCCAAGGCTCTATATGGGTCAGACATTGGGTGCCAATCGGCAGCACTATATATACAGTTTTGTTCCTTCTGCCGGGAAGCTATTTTGCCTACTTTTGCAGTGAGAATTTCCATACCCTAATGAAATTTGTAAAAGGCATATCCAACACCCACCCGGATTCCTACTCTATGTACGTTAAGAAGAAAACCTGAATCGGTGCCATCTACTGATAGGTTCCCCTTGTTTGACAGATATTCCCAGTTCGGTTATTGGTTTACTGTTTGATGGCATTAGAGACCATTTTCCTACTTCTGTTGTGGAGCCGTTTTGCTTATTCTTCTCAGGAAACATTACTTATTTTAAACTTTTCAGCTTCATCAACTTGTCTCAAACAGGAGAAACTCTACAATGCAACATTTATTAGCAATTTGCCGCCAATTGTACCACATACAACATATCAGTGGGACAGATTCCTCTTAGAAATGCTATTATGCTGGTACTGAAGGTTGTGCCTACTGTGTGACCACACCTGACGCAACAAGTGCCAGGAATATCCTTCTTACATTATAGTAATATGATTCTGATTAAAAATAAATATTCAGACAGCACTAGTACAGCTCACCTCAGCCCAAAGCTCAGTAAAAGTAATAGTCTTACTTTTTAGCCTTCTGTCCAGATAATAATTGTCCAAAAAAGCAGTATAAATGTCACGCGGTCTTATGATATGTGTACGATGTCAGTAAACTATTCTTAAAAGAACAACACTCTATACAACATATAGATTAGCAACATCAGCATGTAAATATAGAATAGATTTACCTGACACGATATCCGTTGAACTCAGGGTTAATCTTGAGGACTTGATACACTGTCACAGGAAAGAGGAGGACCGGGGGTCTAACCTGACCCTAAACTGGGGTCCTAACTAATCCCTCACCTTGGAGGTACTGATAATGGTTCAGAGGTCCAAGTCTCCAGCCTAACCCTGTCTCCTATCAGTCCCTGAACCCTGTAATCAGTCCTAAGAAGGATTCTGATTACCACCAAAGGGATATGGGCTGATCTCTGCTAAATACACAGATTAGACATATAAGACAGACTGGAGAAAACACAGACTTGCATACACACTCAAACACAGAAGGAACATAAATGATCTGGGATATTAAACTCTAAGCAAGGTGAGCTTAAAACAACTAAGGAGCTCTTTAACTTAAGTCTATACAGATACAATCCTATCTGTGGTCTGCATGAAGAATTTCACTGGCAACTCCCAACACAGACAACCAGAGATTTAAAGGAAACCAATCAACAAATAACTAATTGCAGCCGGGAGAAAACTGCACCCAGTCCCAGAACTGAGCACAGACAGAATTAACTCCCTAACTGCCAAACACAAAGAAACAGCAACTCAGCTGTGAGAAGTCAGAATGTGCAACCGCGACGATCTTCGTGGCGATGCACACATGACAGTACCCCCCTTCTACGAGGGGCCTCCGGACCCTCAGGGCCAGGTTTGCCCGGGTGAGTTCTGTGGAAGGTCCGCACCAAACAATCTGCGTTAATGTCAGACGCAGGAACCCACGTCCTCTCCTCTGGACCATACCCTTCCAATGCACCAAGTACTGAAGGGACCGGCGATTCAGACGTGAGTCAATGATCTTTGACACTTGAAACTCCAAGTTACCATTGACCACCACTGGAGGAGGAGGTAGAGGTGATGGTATGACTGGTGCCACGTACCTCTTAAGTAATGACTTGTGGAACACATTATGAATTTTAAACGTAGGAGGGAGGTCCAGACGAAATGCCACAGGATTAATTATGGAACTGATCCTGTACGGCCCGATGAATCTGGGGCCCAGCTTCCAGGAGGGAACTTTAAGTTTTATATTCCTGGTAGACAACCATACCAGATCGTTCACATTAAGATCTGGACCAGAAACTCTCCTCCTATCAGCCATACGTTTATAACGGTTCCCCATAGCACTCAGATTATTCAATACACCTCTCCACACTGAAGCAAGTGACGACGAGAAACGCTCCTCCTCAGGAACCCCAGAAGGGCCCCCCCCATTGAATGTACAAAACTGGGGATGAAAACCATATGCCCCAAAAAACGGGGACTTACCAGTGGACTCGCTCCGCCTGTTGTTAAGAGCGAACTCTGCCAGAGGCAAGAAAGAAGACCAGTCCTCCTGGTTCTCTGAGACAAAACACCGAAGATAAGTCTCTAGGCTTTGATTCAGACGCTCTGTCTGACCATTGGTCTGCGGATGAAAAGCCGAGGAAAATGACAATTGCATCCCCCGACGTAAACAAAATGCCCTCCAAAACTTGGACACAAACTGAGACCCCCTATCTGACACCACATCAGAAGGCAACCCATGAAGTCTCACAATCTCCCCAATGAACACCTGCGCCAGAGTCTTAGCATTAGGGAGGGCAGGAAGAGCAATGAAATGTGCCATCTTACTGAACCTGTCAACAACCACCAGTATGACAGTCTTCCCTGACGACTGAGGAAGGTCCGTGATGAAGTCCATAGACAAATGAGTCCATGGACGCTCTGGAAGTTTCAAGGGTAAGAGGGTCCCAGACGGACGGGTATGAGGGGTCTTAGAGCGAGCACAAACCCCACAGGACGCGACAAAAGTTAAAACATCTTTATTAACGTTAGGCCACCAAAACCGGCGAGAAAGGAGATCTAAAGTAGCCTTACTCCCTGGATGTCCTGCTAAAGCAGAATTATGATGTGCCTCAATAACCTTTTGTCTCAACTGATTTGGGACAAACAGTCTCCCTGGAGGTCCTGCAGGGGCGTCCCCCTGAGCCTCTAACACCTCCTCCTCAAGCTCAGAACATACAGCCGACACTACCACCCCTCCTGAAGGATAGGAATCGGGTCATCCATTTTCCCGGCCCCTGGGAAACTGCGAGACAAGGCATCCGCCTTAACATTCTTAGATCCAGGGCGATAAGTGACAACAAAATTAAACCTGGTAAAAAACAACGACCATCGAGCTTGTCTGGAATTCAGACGCTTAGCAGATTCCAAATACAGCAGGTTCTTGTGATCAGTAATGACGGTGACCGGGTGGACTGCCCCTCCAAAAGTGACGCCATTCTTCAAAAGCCAACTTAATGGCCAAAAGTTCCCTATTGCCGATATCATAATTCCTTTCGGCGGACGACAATTTTTAGAAAAGAAAGCGCACGGATGCCATTTACCAGGGGACGGACCCTGGGACAATATTGCACCCACCCTACGTCAGACGCGTCCACCTCCACAACGAACGGCTGTGATGCATCTGGTTGGATGAGAACGGGTGCCGAAGCAAAACATTTTTTCAAAGAGGAAAAAGCTTGGCAAGCTTTGTCCGACCATTTAGAAAAATCCGTCCCTTTTCTTGTCATGTCAGTGAGAGGTTTGACAACAGATGATAAATTACAAATAAATTTCCGGTAGTAGTTAGCAAACCCCAGAAAACGCTGCAGAGCCTTAAGATCCTCTGGCTGATCCCATTCAAGCACTGCTCTCACCTTTTCAGGGTCCATACGGAAACCGGAGGCTGACACCAAGAAACCCAAAAACTGAAGTTCCTGTACGGCGAATACACACTTTTCCAGTTTGGCGTATAGTTTATTGTCTCGCAAGATCTGCAACACCTGTCTCACATGCTCCTGGTGAGACACAAGATCTGGTGAGTAAATTAAAATGTCATCCAAATATACGACCACAAACAGCCCCACCAGATGACGAAAAATGTCATTAACAAAATGTTGGAATACTGCTGGTGCAGTAGTCAGACCAAAAGGCATGACAAGGTTCTCATAATGTCCCTCCGGCGTGTTAAACGCCGTTTTCCACTCATCCCCTCTTTTATCCTAATCAGATTATACGCCCCCTGAGATCCAATTTAGAGAACCATTTGGCGCCAACAATTTGATTGAAGAGATCAGGAATCAGAGGGAGTGGATACGGATCTCGAACAGTAATCCGATTAAGTTCGCGGAAATCCAAGCAAGGGCGTAGGCCTCCATCTTTTTTCTTCACAAAGAAGAACCCCGCGGCCACTGGGGAAGATGAAGGTCTAATATGCCCTTTGGCCAGACTTTCCGAAATATAATCTTTCATAGCCTGCCTCTCAGGACCAGAAAGGTTATATAACCTAGCTTTAGGTAACTTAGCATCAGGAAGTAAATTAATAGAGCAGTCATACACGCGATGAGGAGGCAACTCCTGACACCCCTCCTCAGAGAACACATCCCCAAAGTCCTCCAAAAAAGGAGGCAAAGTACTAGGCACGACCGCACTGATGACTGTGTTCATGCAGTTACTTTTGCAAAACTCCCCCCATTGGCTTATATCTCTGGACTGCCAATTAATCACAGGGTTATGTTTAACCAACCAAGGAAGTCCCAACACAACAGGAGTAGGTAGACCCTCCAACACATAACAAGATAATAGTTCCCTATGTATTGCCCCTACCGAAGGTCAATGTTATGAACCTCATGAACAAAGCTACCTTGGCCGAGAGGCCTGGCGTCAATGGAGAATATAGGGATCGGTTTGACCAATACACTCAGATGCATACCTTGAGCCTGAGCAAACTGAGCGTCAACCAGATTAGCCCCGGACCCACTATCAAGAAGAACAGAAAATCTCTCCACTCTCGTACCAACCACCACCTCCACTGGTACAAGGAACTGAGAAGAACTAGCGGACGAAATACATACTCCCAGGTTGTCGTCCACCACACAACCTGGGATTAACAGTTTTCCGGCGACTTTTTGCTCAACAAGGCACGGGATGGACATCCCCCAACAAAATGTCCCTCTTTCCCGCAGAAGAAACACCTTCTAGTCCTGCGGCGTACCGCCAATCCCCTCCTACGAAATGATGTCCCTCCAACTGCATAGGCTCCTCCGAACAGACAAGGGGAACCTCAACATAAGGGACTTTAGTAGTAGGTGGAGTAACAACAGGGGGCGGAGTTACCTCGCACCTCTCCCGGAGCCGTCTATCAGTACGGATAGCTAGGGCCATAGCAGCCTCCAGTGATGGAGGAGAATCATACTGAGCCAAAACGTCCTTTAATTTGTCAGAAAGCCCATGACAAAACTGGCTCCTAAGAGCTGGGTCATTCCACTGAGTATCTGTGGCCCATCTACGGAACTCAGAAGCAAATTCCTCCGCCGGACGATCTCCCTGCTGTATCTTACGTAATTTTGTCTCAGCAAGAGAGACCCGATCTGGGTCATCATATACCAAACCCAGGGCAGTAAAAAATCGATCTACTGACTGTAGAGCCGGGGATCCCGGAGGAAGGGAGAAGGCCCAGGATTGAGGGTCCCCTTGTAGGAGCGAGATAACAATTCCCACTCTCTGCTCTTCACTCCCTGATGATCGAGGCCGAAGCCGAAAATACAATTTACATGCTTCCCTGAAGGTAAAAAATTTGTCTCGCCCACCAGTGAACCTGTCCGGGAGAGCTACTTTAGGTTCAAATCTGGTTTGCTCCGAGGGAGACAAAACTTTGGACTTAATGTCCGTCAGCTCCATGGATAATCCTGCAACTGCAGAGCCAGCTGGGCTACTGGATCCATGGCAACTGGGAATAATTTTATTGGCCAGTGAAAATGTCACGCGGTCTTATGATATGTGTACGATGTCAGTAAACTATTCTTAAAAGAACAACACTCTATACAACATATAGATTAGCAACATCAGCATGTAAATATAGAATAGATTTACCTGACACGATATCCGTTGAACTCAGGGTTAATCTTGAGGACTTGATACACTGTCACAGGAAAGAGGAGGACCGGGGGTCTAACCTGACCCTAAACTGGGGTCCTAACTAATCCCTCACCTTGGAGGTACTGATAATGGTTCAGAGGTCCAAGTCTCCAGCCTAACCCTGTCTCCTATCAGTCCCTGAACCCTGTAATCAGTCCTAAGAAGGATTCTGATTACCACCAAAGGGATATGGGCTGATCTCTGCTAAATACACAGATTAGACATATAAGACAGACTGGAGAAAACACAGACTTGCATACACACTCAAACACAGAAGGAACATAAATGATCTGGGATATTAAACTCTAAGCAAGGTGAGCTTAAAACAACTAAGGAGCTCTTCAACTTAAGTCTATACAGATACAATCCTATCTGTGGTCTGCATGAAGAATTTCACTGGCAACTCCCAACACAGACAACCAGAGATTTAAAGGAAACCAATCAACAAATAACTAATTGCAGCCGGGAGAAAACTGCACCCAGTCCCAGAACTGAGCACAGACAGAATTAACTCCCTAACTGCCAAACACAAAGAAACAGCAACTCAGCTGTGAGAAGTCAGAATGTGCAACCGCGACGATCTTCGTGGCGATGCACACATGACAGTACCCCCCTTCTACGAGGGGCCTCCGGACCCTCAGGGCCAGGTTTGCCCGGGTGAGTTCTGTGGAAGGTCCGCACCAAACGATCTGCGTTAATGTCAGACGCAGGAACCCACGTCCTCTCCTCTGGACCATACCCCTTCCAATGCACCAAGTACTGAAGGGACCGGCGATTCAGACGTGAGTCAATGATCTTTGACACTTGAAACTCCAAGTTACCATTGACCACCACTGGAGGAGGAGGTAGAGGTGATGGTATGACTGGTGCCACGTACCTCTTAAGTAATGACTTGTGGAACACATTATGAATTTTAAACGTAGGAGGGAGGTCCAGACGAAATGCCACAGGATTAATTATGGAACTGATCCTGTACGGCCCGATGAATCTGGGGCCCAGCTTCCAGGAGGGAACTTTAAGTTTTATATTCCTGGTAGACAACCATACCAGATCGTTCACATTAAGATCTGGACCAGAAACTCTCCTCCTATCAGCCATACGTTTATAACGGTTCCCCATAGCACTCAGATTATTCAATACACCTCTCCACACTGAAGCAAGTGACGACGAGAAACGCTCCTCCTCAGGAACCCCAGAAGGGCCCCCCCCATTGAATGTACAAAACTGGGGATGAAAACCATATGCCCCAAAAAACGGGGACTTACCAGTGGACTCGCTCCGCCTGTTGTTAAGAGCGAACTCTGCCAGAGGCAAGAAAGAAGACCAGTCCTCCTGGTTCTCTGAGACAAAACACCGAAGATAAGTCTCTAGGCTTTGATTCAGACGCTCTGTCTGACCATTGGTCTGCGGATGAAAAGCCGAGGAAAATGACAATTGCATCCCCCGACGTAAACAAAATGCCCTCCAAAACTTGGACACAAACTGAGACCCCCTATCTGACACCACATCAGAAGGCAACCATGAAGTCTCACAATCTCCCCAATGAACACCTGCGCCAGAGTCTTAGCATTAGGGAGGGCAGGAAGAGCAATGAAATGTGCCATCTTACTGAACCTGTCAACAATCACCAGTATGACAGTCTTCCCTGACGACTGAGGAAGGTCCGTGATGAAGTCCATAGACAAATGAGTCCATGGACGCTCCGGAAGTTTCAAGGGTAAGAGGGTCCCAGACGGACGGGTATGAGGGGTCTTAGAGCGAGCACAAACCCCACAGGACGCGACAAAAGTTAAAACATCTTTATTAACGTTAGGCCACCAAAACCGGCGAGAAAGGAGATCTAAAGTAGCCTTACTCCTGGATGTCCTGCTAAAGCAGAATTATGATGTGCCTCAATAACCTTTTGTCTCAACTGATTTGGGACAAACAGTCTCCCTGGAGGTCCTGCAGGGGCGTCCCCCTGAGCCTCTAACACCTCCTCCTCAAGCTCAGAACATACAGCCGACACTACCACCCCCTCCTGAAGGATAGGAATCGGGTCATCCATTTTCCCGGCCCCTGGGAAACTGCGAGACAAGGCATCCGCCTTAACATTCTTAGATCCAGGGCGATAAGTGACAACAAAATTAAACCTGGTAAAAAACAACGACCATCGAGCTTGTCTGGAATTCAGACGCTTAGCAGATTCCAAATACAGCAGGTTCTTGTGATCAGTAATGACGGTGACCGGGTGGACTGCCCCCTCAAAAGTGACGCCATTCTTCAAAAGCCAACTTAATGGCCAAAAGTTCCCTATTGCCGATATCATAATTCCTTTCGGCGGACGACAATTTTTTAGAAAAGAAAGCGCACGGATGCCATTTACCAGGGGACGGACCCTGGGACAATATTGCACCCACCCCTACGTCAGACGCGTCCACCTCCACAACGAACGGCTGTGATGCATCTGGTTGGATGAGAACGGGTGCCGAAGCAAAACATTTTTTCAAAGAGGAAAAAGCTTGGCAAGCTTTGTCCGACCATTTAGAAAAATCCGTCCCTTTTCTTGTCATGTCAGTGAGAGGTTTGACAACAGATGATAAATTACAAATAAATTTCCGGTAGTAGTTAGCAAACCCCAGAAAACGCTGCAGAGCCTTAAGATCCTCTGGCTGATCCCATTCAAGCACTGCTCTCACCTTTTCAGGGTCCATACGGAAACCGGAGGCTGACACCAAGAAACCCAAAAACTGAAGTTCCTGTACGGCGAATACACACTTTTCCAGTTTGGCGTATAGTTTATTGTCTCGCAAGATCTGCAACACCTGTCTCACATGCTCCTGGTGAGACACAAGATCTGGTGAGTAAATTAAAATGTCATCCAAATATACGACCACAAACAGCCCCACCAGATGACGAAAAATGTCATTAACAAAATGTTGGAATACTGCTGGTGCAGTAGTCAGACCAAAAGGCATGACAAGGTTCTCATAATGTCCCTCCGGCGTGTTAAACGCCGTTTTCCACTCATCCCCCTCTTTTATCCTAATCAGATTATACGCCCCCCTGAGATCCAATTTAGAGAACCATTTGGCGCCAACAATTTGATTGAAGAGATCAGGAATCAGAGGGAGTGGATACGGATCTCGAACAGTAATCCGATTAAGTTCGCGGAAATCCAAGCAAGGGCGTAGGCCTCCATCTTTTTTCTTCACAAAGAAGAACCCCGCGGCCACTGGGGAAGATGAAGGTCTAATATGCCCTTTGGCCAGACTTTCCGAAATATAATCTTTCATAGCCTGCCTCTCAGGACCAGAAAGGTTATATAACCTAGCTTTAGGTAACTTAGCATCAGGAAGTAAATTAATAGAGCAGTCATACACGCGATGAGGAGGCAACTCCTGACACCCCTCCTCAGAGAACACATCCCCAAAGTCCTCCAAAAAGGAGGCAAAGTACTAGGCACGACCGCACTGATGACTGTGTTCATGCAGTTACTTTTGCAAAACTCCCCCCATTGGCTTATATCTCTGGACTGCCAATTAATCACAGGGTTATGTTTAACCAACCAAGGAAGTCCCAACACAACAGGAGTAGGTAGACCCTCCAACACATAACAAGATAATAGTTCCCTATGTATTGCCCCTACCCGAAGGTCAATGTTATGAACCTCATGAACAAAGCTACCTTGGCCGAGAGGCCTGGCGTCAATGGAGAATATAGGGATCGGTTTGACCAATACACTCAGATGCATACCTTGAGCCTGAGCAAACTGAGCGTCAACCAGATTAGCCCCGGACCCACTATCAAGAAGAACAGAAAATCTCTCCACTCTCGTACCAACCACCACCTCCACTGGTACAAGGAACTGAGAAGAACTAGCGGACGAAATACATACTCCCAGGTTGTCGTCCACCACACAACCTGGGATTAACAGTTTTCCGGCGACTTTTTGCTCAACAAGGCACGGGATGGACATCCCCCAACAAAATGTCCCTCTTTCCCGCAGAAGAAACACCTTCTAGTCCTGCGGCGTACCGCCAATCCCCTCCTACGAAATGATGTCCCTCCCAACTGCATAGGCTCCTCCGAACAGACAAGGGGAACCTCAACATAAGGGACTTTAGTAGTAGGTGGAGTAACAACAGGGGGCGGAGTTACCTCGCACCTCTCCCGGAGCCGTCTATCAGTACGGATAGCTAGGGCCATAGCAGCCTCCAGTGATGGAGGAGAATCATACTGAGCCAAAACGTCCTTTAATTTGTCAGAAAGCCCATGACAAAACTGGCTCCTAAGAGCTGGGTCATTCCACTGAGTATCTGTGGCCCATCTACGGAACTCAGAAGCAAATTCCTCCGCCGGACGATCTCCCTGCTGTATCTTACGTAATTTTGTCTCAGCAAGAGAGACCCGATCTGGGTCATCATATACCAAACCCAGGGCAGTAAAAAATCGATCTACTGACTGTAGAGCCGGGGATCCCGGAGGAAGGGAGAAGGCCCAGGATTGAGGGTCCCCTTGTAGGAGCGAGATAACAATTCCCACTCTCTGCTCTTCACTCCCTGATGATCGAGGCCGAAGCCGAAAATACAATTTACATGCTTCCCTGAAGGTAAAAAATTTGTCTCGCCCACCAGTGAACCTGTCCGGGAGAGCTACTTTAGGTTCAAATCTGGTTTGCTCCGAGGGAGACAAAACTTTGGACTTAATGTCCGTCAGCTCCATGGATAATCCCTGCAACTGCAGAGCCAGCTGGGCTACTGGATCCATGGCAACTGGGAATAATTTTATTGGCCAGTGAAAATGTCACGCGGTCTTATGATATGTGTACGATGTCAGTAAACTATTCTTAAAAGAACAACACTCTATACAACATATAGATTAGCAACATCAGCATGTAAATATAGAATAGATTTACCTGACACGATATCCGTTGAACTCAGGGTTAATCTTGAGGACTTGATACACTGTCACAGGAAAGAGGAGGACCGGGGGTCTAACCTGACCCTAAACTGGGGTCCTAACTAATCCCTCACCTTGGAGGTACTGATAATGGTTCAGAGGTCCAAGTCTCCAGCCTAACCCTGTCTCCTATCAGTCCCTGAACCCTGTAATCAGTCCTAAGAAGGATTCTGATTACCACCAAAGGGATATGGGCTGATCTCTGCTAAATACACAGATTAGACATATAAGACAGACTGGAGAAAACACAGACTTGCATACACACTCAAACACAGAAGGAACATAAATGATCTGGGATATTAAACTCTAAGCAAGGTGAGCTTAAAACAACTAAGGAGCTCTTCAACTTAAGTCTATACAGATACAATCCTATCTGTGGTCTGCATGAAGAATTTCACTGGCAACTCCCAACACAGACAACCAGAGATTTAAAGGAAACCAATCAACAAATAACTAATTGCAGCCGGGAGAAAACTGCACCCAGTCCCAAACTGAGCACAGACAGAATTAACTCCCTAACTGCCAAACACAAAGAAACAGCAACTCAGCTGTGAGAAGTCAGAATGTGCAACCGCGACGATCTTCGTGGCGATGCACACATGACAGTACCCCCCTTCTACGAGGGGCCTCCGACCCTCAGGGCCAGGTTTGCCCGGGTGAGTTCTGTGGAAGGTCCGCACCAAACGATCTGCGTTAATGTCAGACGCAGGAACCCACGTCCTCTCCTCTGGACCATACCCCTTCCAATGCACCAAGTACTGAAGGGACCGGCGATTCAGACGTGAGTCAATGATCTTTGACACTTGAAACTCCAAGTTACCATTGACCACCACTGGAGGAGGAGGTAGAGGTGATGGTATGACTGGTGCCACGTACCTCTTAAGTAATGACTTGTGGAACACATTATGAATTTTAAACGTAGGAGGGAGGTCCAGACGAAATGCCACAGGATTAATTATGGAACTGATCCTGTACGGCCCGATGAATCTGGGGCCCAGCTTCCAGGAGGGAACTTTAAGTTTTATATTCCTGGTAGACAACCATACCAGATCGTTCACATTAAGATCTGGACCAGAAACTCTCCTCCTATCAGCCATACGTTTATAACGGTTCCCCATAGCACTCAGATTATTCAATACACCTCTCCACACTGAAGCAAGTGACGACGAGAAACGCTCCTCCTCAGGAACCCCAGAAGGGCCCCCCCCATTGAATGTACAAAACTGGGGATGAAAACCATATGCCCCAAAAAACGGGGACTTACCAGTGGACTCGCTCCGCCTGTTGTTAAGAGCGAACTCTGCCAGAGGCAAGAAAGAAGACCAGTCCTCCTGGTTCTCTGAGACAAAACACCGAAGATAAGTCTCTAGGCTTTGATTCAGACGCTCTGTCTGACCATTGGTCTGCGGATGAAAAGCCGAGGAAAATGACAATTGCATCCCCCGACGTAAACAAAATGCCCTCCAAAACTTGGACACAAACTGAGACCCCCTATCTGACACCACATCAGAAGGCAACCCATGAAGTCTCACAATCTCCCCAATGAACACCTGCGCCAGAGTCTTAGCATTAGGGAGGGCAGGAAGAGCAATGAAATGTGCCATCTTACTGAACCTGTCAACAATCACCAGTATGACAGTCTTCCCTGACGACTGAGGAAGGTCCGTGATGAAGTCCATAGACAAATGAGTCCATGGACGCTCCGGAAGTTTCAAGGGTAAGAGGGTCCCAGACGGACGGGTATGAGGGGTCTTAGAGCGAGCACAAACCCCACAGGACGCGACAAAAGTTAAAACATCTTTATTAACGTTAGGCCACCAAAACCGGCGAGAAAGGAGATCTAAAGTAGCCTTACTCCCTGGATGTCCTGCTAAAGCAGAATTATGATGTGCCTCAATAACCTTTTGTCTCAACTGATTTGGGACAAACAGTCTCCCTGGAGGTCCTGCAGGGGCGTCCCCCTGAGCCTCTAACACCTCCTCCTCAAGCTCAGAACATACAGCCGACACTACCACCCCCTCCTGAAGGATAGGAATCGGGTCATCCATTTTCCCGGCCCCTGGGAAACTGCGAGACAAGGCATCCGCCTTAACATTCTTAGATCCAGGGCGATAAGTGACAACAAAATTAAACCTGGTAAAAAACAACGACCATCGAGCTTGTCTGGAATTCAGACGCTTAGCAGATTCCAAATACAGCAGGTTCTTGTGATCAGTAATGACGGTGACCGGGTGGACTGCCCCCTCCAAAAAGTGACGCCATTCTTCAAAAGCCAACTTAATGGCCAAAAGTTCCCTATTGCCGATATCATAATTCCTTTCGGCGGACGACAATTTTTTAGAAAAGAAAGCGCACGGATGCCATTTACCAGGGGACGGACCCTGGGACAATATTGCACCCACCCCTACGTCAGACGCGTCCACCTCCACAACGAACGGCTGTGATGCATCTGGTTGGATGAGAACGGGTGCCGAAGCAAAACATTTTTTCAAAGAGGAAAAAGCTTGGCAAGCTTTGTCCGACCATTTAGAAAAATCCGTCCCTTTTCTTGTCATGTCAGTGAGAGGTTTGACAACAGATGATAAATTACAAATAAATTTCCGGTAGTAGTTAGCAAACCCCAGAAAACGCTGCAGAGCCTTAAGATCCTCTGGCTGATCCCATTCAAGCACTGCTCTCACCTTTTCAGGGTCCATACGGAAACCGGAGGCTGACACCAAGAAACCCAAAAACTGAAGTTCCTGTACGGCGAATACACACTTTTCCAGTTTGGCGTATAGTTTATTGTCTCGCAAGATCTGCAACACCTGTCTCACATGCTCCTGGTGAGACACAAGATCTGGTGAGTAAATTAAAATGTCATCCAAATATACGACCACAAACAGCCCCACCAGATGACGAAAAATGTCATTAGCAAAATGTTGGAATACTGCTGGTGCAGTAGTCAGACCAAAAGGCATGACAAGGTTCTCATAATGTCCCTCCGGCGTGTTAAACGCCGTTTTCCACTCATCCCCCTCTTTTATCCTAATCAGATTATACGCCCCCTGAGATCCAATTTAGAGAACCATTTGGCGCCAACAATTTGATTGAAGAGATCAGGAATCAGAGGGAGTGGATACGGATCTCGAACAGTAATCCGATTAAGTTCGCGGAAATCCAAGCAAGGGCGTAGGCCTCCATCTTTTTTCTTCACAAAGAAGAACCCCGCGGCCACTGGGGAAGATGAAGGTCTAATATGCCCTTTGGCCAGACTTTCCGAAATATAATCTTTCATAGCCTGCCTCTCAGGACCAGAAAGGTTATATAACCTAGCTTTAGGTAACTTAGCATCAGGAAGTAAATTAATAGAGCAGTCATACACGCGATGAGGAGGCAACTCCTGACACCCTCCTCAGAGAACACATCCCCAAAGTCCTCCAAAAAAGGAGGCAAAGTACTAGGCACGACCGCACTGATGACTGTGTTCATGCAGTTACTTTTGCAAAACTCCCCCCATTGGCTTATATCTCTGGACTGCCAATTAATCACAGGGTTATGTTTAACCAACCAAGGAAGTCCCAACACAACAGGAGTAGGTAGACCCTCCAACACATAACAAGATAATAGTTCCCTATGTATTGCCCCTACCCGAAGGTCAATGTTATGAACCTCATGAACAAAGCTACCTTGGCCGAGAGGCCTGGCGTCAATGGAGAATATAGGGATCGGTTTGACCAATACACTCAGATGCATACCTTGAGCCTGAGCAAACTGAGTGTCAACCAGATTAGCCCCGGACCCACTATCAAGAAGAACAGAAAATCTCTCCACTCTCGTACCAACCACCACCTCCACTGGTACAAGGAACTGAGAAGAACTAGCGGACGAAATACATACTCCCAGGTTGTCGTCCACCACACAACCTGGGATTAACAGTTTTCCGGCGACTTTTTGCTCAACAAGGCACGGGATGGACATCCCCCAACAAAATGTCCCTCTTTCCCGCAGAAGAAACACCTTCTAGTCCTGCGGCGTACCGCCAATCCCCTCCTACGAAATGATGTCCCTCCCAACTGCATAGGCTCCTCCGAACAGACAAGGGGAACCTCAACATAAGGGACTTTAGTAGTAGGTGGAGTAACAACAGGGGGCGTAGTTACCTCGCACCTCTCCCGGAGCCGTCTATCAGTACGGATAGCTAGGGCCATAGCAGCCTCCAGTGATGGAGGAGAATCATACTGAGCCAAAACGTCCTTTAATTTGTCAGAAAGCCCATGACAAAACTGGCTCCTAAGAGCTGGGTCATTCCACTGAGTATCTGTGGCCCATCTACGGAACTCAGAAGCAAATTCCTCCGCCGGACGATCTCCCTGCTGTATCTTACGTAATTTTGTCTCAGCAAGAGAGACCCGATCTGGGTCATCATATACCAAACCCAGGGCAGTAAAAAATCGATCTACTGACTGTAGAGCCGGGGATCCCGGAGGAAGGGAGAAGGCCCAGGATTGAGGGTCCCCTTGTAGGAGCGAGATAACAATTCCCACTCTCTGCTCTTCACTCCCTGATGATCGAGGCCGAAGCCGAAAATACAATTTACATGCTTCCCTGAAGGTAAAAAATTTGTCTCGCCCACCAGTGAACCTGTCCGGGAGAGCTACTTTAGGTTCAAATCTGGTTTGCTCCGAGGGAGACAAAACTTTGGACTTAATGTCCGTCAGCTCCATGGATAATCCCTGCAACTGCAGAGCCAGCTGGGCTACTGGATCCATGGCAACTGGGAATAATTTTATTGGCCAGTGAAAATGTCACGCGGTCTTATGATATGTGTACGATGTCAGTAAACTATTCTTAAAAGAACAACACTCTATACAACATATAGATTAGCAACATCAGCATGTAAATATAGAATAGATTTACCTGACACGATATCCGTTGAACTCAGGGTTAATCTTGAGGACTTGATACACTGTCACAGGAAAGAGGAGGACCGGGGGTCTAACCTGACCCTAAACTGGGGTCCTAACTAATCCCTCACCTTGGAGGTACTGATAATGGTTCAGAGGTCCAAGTCTCCAGCCTAACCCTGTCTCCTATCAGTCCCTGAACCCTGTAATCAGTCCTAAGAAGGATTCTGATTACCACCAAAGGGATATGGGCTGATCTCTGCTAAATACACAGATTAGACATATAAGACAGACTGGAGAAAACACAGACTTGCATACACACTCAAACACAGAAGGAACATAAATGATCTGGGATATTAAACTCTAAGCAAGGTGAGCTTAAAACAACTAAGGAGCTCTTTAACTTAAGTCTATACAGATACAATCCTATCTGTGGTCTGCATGAAGAATTTCACTGGCAACTCCCAACACAGACAACCAGAGATTTAAAGGAAACCAATCAACAAATAACTAATTGCAGCCGGGGAAAACTGCACCCAGTCCCAGAACTGAGCACAGACAGAATTAACTCCCTAACTGCCAAACACAAAGAAACAGCAACTCAGCTGTGAGAAGTCAGAATGTGCAACCGCGACGATCTTCGTGGCGATGCACACATGACAATAATATCTTAGAAATACTCATGGAAATCTTTGTATTGGCAACATCACGTATTGACACATGCCGATGTTTTTTTTGTGTGTACTGGAACCTAGTGCATTGGTGACAATTAAAAGCTCCATTGATGCTGATGAGCTATTCAGTAGTATGACTAATCTTGGTGCACAGTGTGGTACCGTGACATTAATGATGAAAATTATACTATGATTATCTTTGGTGTTGCAGGGTGTTACCCAGAAAAATAATTGGCTGTAAAGTATTCTGTAACTTTAGAGGGTTTACTGGGGCTACCGTATTTTAGTTTCTTCTCATGGGGCTAAGAACTGCCAGGCTGATAGTTGCTAACTACTTGTCTGTTCTGCCTGGCGCCGGTTTAGTGCTGTCTGTTTTGCCTGGTGTTGGTTCGGAGCGGTCACGGACTGCTCCCCACGGAGATTCTGCTGCTTAATTTGACCTCACGTTAACAGAGCATCTCTTCTTCTGGGCTGCTCTGTCAATTGGTCATGTCTGCCAATGTCATGCTGATTGACATCCAGTTTCTCGCAGTTATGCAGCGGTGAGCCAGCCGTCAATCTGCATGACATTGGTAGTCATGACTTATGAACAGAGCAGAACGGAAGAGAAGCAGCTGCTCTGACGATGTGACTTCACTGGATGCCTCAGAATTGCCGCAGGAACGACTACCTAACTGTAAATTCTTGGGCCCATAAGAAAAAAATAAAATTGTCCTGGAAAACCTCATGTGTCCCAGTTTGCATTGCGTGAAAATGGTAATATTTATTCTGCAAGATCAATAATTATAGATCAGAGGGGAAAAGTGATCAGCATTGGTACTTGAGCCTTGTCTTTTCCCTTGAGGCTCATGAATTATACATTCATTTGCATTGCTGTAATTCTGCATCTGCTATGTGTATATGGTTGAAAAAATGCAAGGCATGTGATTTAAATGTCTTTCTGTCCTAAACACCATTTCATTTCTCCAACTCAGCTTTCGGTTGTTATGGTAAAAACTTTGCAGTAGACAAAGCTCAAGAATACTAATAAAAGTGGAAGTACCCTCAGCCCATTGCAAAATAGTCTGTACAACTCCTGTAGGAACTCCGTGGGTCTCAGTACAGCACCAAATTTTCTCTGAATAATGGGGAACATGGGTTTCTACTAATCGGTGAGAAAAATAAAAAACCTCGGTATACTTCCATAGCAGTCCTATAGAATTATTTGCATATACAATATGCATCCATAAGACAACTGTAAGCATATGAGTCCTAGGCTATGATCATAATTTTGTTGGCGTATACTCGGCAAACATAAAAATCACGGGGCCCCATAGCAAAAGTCAAAATTTGGTCACCCCCCCCCCGAAAAAAAACCTCATCAGGGTCATAACGCGTAGAAGAGATTGGCTAGAAGCGCCAGTAGATTCAACTACTTATTGACCGGGCCTGTTCCATGGTATGCAGAAGAGGGTGAATGCCAGGAATAGGGCAGTTTAGGCGCTGTATGGTTCATCTCTGTTGGAGGTATACCACTGCCAACATAGTAACAGGAAAACATACCACTCAATTTTTGAAGAACAGGAAGAGGGTGCGCCGCATCAAATTTTGTCCACACTCCAATCCACGCCCATTTAGCATTTCTACCCTGACGGGAAGAGATGTCAAAGTGGCACTGGCAGTAAGGGAAATTCGGCAGACACCTGAGACTGCAGGGCGGAGTCCCAAATCCGGGATGGTCTGCTGTATCCCGACAGTTATTACTCGTTGATTCACGTGTCTCTGGTCCAGAGTCCAGGTCAGTGGTACCTGGCAGCAGGATGGGAGGCCGCAAATCTCTTATCATCTGGCGTCAGCCAGGGCAACTGTGACATAATCTGAGCGTCCTGCTCATCTCTAGTTGATACCTATGGATTTATTTTTTATTTATTCACAGTTGTAGCCGCCAGAACTTTCCCATCTTTATGTAGCTTCAGTATACATCTCGCTTTTTGGTGTCTGTAAGGCTGTGTTCTCATGGAGCATAAATACTGTGTTTTTGTTTTGTGCACATGTCCGCACCAAACTGCACAATACCAATCTTCTCTGATTATTGCTACATTTTCTTTAGGCCTTTTCCCCCGTATTTGATGCGTTTTTGATGCAGATGAGAAGTTTTAATGTGTTTTTGTAACTGCAGTATTTTAGCTTTGTAATTGCAGTATTTTACATGCTTTTTTTAAGCTTCACTTTTTTTATGGGTTTAACTGAGAAAAAATATATGTCTTTTACTTATCCTTGTAAGAAATCTGATCGCTGTGTTGTGCGGGCCGTTACGATTACAGGGACACCAAATATATATCTCTTACTTGCTGTTTTGTGATTTTTTATTATTTAAAAAATGCATTAAAAATTAAATTTTTTCATTATCAAGTTTTTCATTATTTTTAAAAAAAATCTTTTTTTCTCCCTCTAGAATACAAATGCATAAATTGTGCACAGCAATATATTTCTATCAGTACAATCTGCAATACAATTAGCTCCTGCCTGTAATGCTGAAAGTTGTGGGTTCAAATACCAGGGAGACGCACAAAAAAGAAAAAATGACATTTTTGTAATTGCTTTTTATTATTTTTAGTTGTTTTATAGGAGCCAAAAAATCTGACTCTTTCTTCACCCCTAGTATACAGGAAACAAAGAAATAAATTGTTATATAAAATGTATCTGTATGGACATGGATCATCTGCTTCTGGGCTCACTGCCTGCAATACAGGTCAAGATTACCAAATTCTCCTATCTATATCTATTGTGGGCTGTGGCTCATAGATTGAGCCACTGCCTGTGAACATTGAAGACATGAGTTTGAGTCTGGGGAGACCTGATCACAGGATAGGGGTGAATATTACATTTCAATTTATGCACTCCACAGAGAGATGGAGCTACAGAGCAATGAAGACCTTGGCAGAGGTGAGTATTAGAAGCCAGGACTAAAGCCGGTGTGATCTTGTGCTGCTCCCTGGGGTCCCCTCGTATACACCTTCGAGCAGTGGGATCTTATTCTGCTCTCTGGTGCCCCTCCTACACTCCTCCTGGCAGTGTGATTTTATCTTGTTGCTCTTTTTTTTTCTCCCTGAACATGTCTCATTTAATTCTTTCTTTTCTTCTGGCTGCACTGAATAGGCTCCACCTATTTTTCTTCTGATTGGATAGTCTTTAACCCTTCACGACCAGAGGTATTTTTGTTTTTACATTTTCTTTTTTTTGCTCCCCTTCTTCCCAGAGCCATAACTTTTTTACTTTTCAATCAGTATTGCCTTGTGAAGGCTTGTTTTTTTTGCGGGACAAGTTGTACTTTTGAACGACACCTTTGGCTTCAATATATCATGTACTGGAGAACTGGAAACAAAATTCCAAGTGCTGTGAAATTGCAAAAAAAATGCAATTCCACAGTTTTTTGTTTTTTTTACCATGTTAACTAAATGCTAAAACTGACCTGCCATTAAGATTTTCCAGGTCATTACGAGTTCATAGATGCCAAACATGTCTAGGTTCTTTTTTATTTAAGTGGTGAAAAAAAGTCCAAAGTTTGGTTAAAAAAAAAAAGGCGACCTTTACCATCTCCATTTTTCATGATCTGAGGCTGGGTGAGGGCTTATTTTTTGTGCACTGAGCTGACGTTTTTACTGATATCATTTTGGTGTAGATACAATCTTTTGATCGCCCGTTATTGCATTTTATTGCAATGTAGCGGTGACCAAAAAAACACAATTCTGACGTTTTGAACTTTTTTTCTTGTTACACCGTTTAGCGATCAGATTATTTCTGTTTTTATATTGGTATATCAGGCGATTCCAAATGTGTGTATTTGATTTTTTTATTTTATTTTGAATGGGGCAAAAGTGGGGTGATTTGAACTTTAATATATATATTTTTTTATATTTAATAACATTTTTTTTACTTTTTGCATGCTTTAATAGTCTACATGGGAGACTAGAAGCTGCAGTTCTTCAATCGCCTCTGCTACACACAGTCGATGATCAGATCGTCTGTGTGTAGCAGAAATGCTCACTTGCTATGAGCGCCGACCATGGGGCGGCGCTCATAGCAATGCGGCAATGACAACCATAGAAATCTGCAGACTTCTGATTGTCATGCCAACCCATCGGTGACCCGTGATCTTGTGACAGGGTCACCGATGGGCGAGATATACAATGAGCTTTTAACTAGTTAACAGCCACGTGTGGATCACGATTCCACCCGTGGCTGTTGCGGGCACGTCAGCTATATATAACAGCTGTCATGTGCCCGGAAAACCGCGGGTCCGACATTGGCGTACTATTACACCCAATGTCGAAAGGGGTTAATCTGACCATCAGCTCACTACATTGGTCCCCTGACCTATCCATCATTTTTAACAAAGTTTCAAAGGCAATCTAGGGTTTAAGAGTCCACTATGGTTCTATTGTAAGAGGGTGACCGAAATGGTCATGTGCTTCTCCCTTGATTAGAAAAATGGTTATAACCTGTGTATACAAAAGAGTTTTACATTGCATAGAACCTTATAGGCACAAGATGCACTGTTAATGTATTGCTATAATATGTGTATGAGAAATTGTATTTGGATAAATGTATTAGATATAGGGAAATAATAAGATTAGTACATAAGACATAAGTTAAGATTTAGCTATAAGATAGGATTGGGTATAGTGCAGTGGTGAGCACAATAAGTTCTGGAAGTAGACAGATTTAGAATAGAAACAGTTAGGGTATGTCCAATGTTGCGGATTTAGATGCGGATCCTCAGCGAGTTTGGACGCTCGGATTCGCATCAAATCCGCAGTGTAGTGTACAGCCAATGTAAGTCTATGGAAATGGAGATTTGTTGTACACATGCTGCGGAAAAAACGTGCGGATTCGCAGCGTTTTATTTTCTGCAGCATGTCAATTCTTTGCGGATCTGCAGCATTTCTGCACCCATTGACTTGCATTGAGTCGGGCACATCCACAGCAAAACTGCAGGTCTAAAAAAGATCTGCGGTTTTGCTGCGGAAGAAACGCTGCAGATCGGGAGGAGGGAAGTGTGTGGGCGGTGACTGTGTGCGTGTGCGGGGGACTGCGTATATTGTCTGATGGGACTACTGTTCCCATCAGGCAATGAATGCTCAGAGTGACAGCATTGCCGATGATGGGAAAGTAGTTCCATCTGACAATGGCTGTGATCAGTAGTAAAAAAACAAAAACAACATACAGAACATACATTACATACATATACCATATACATATACCATACAGAACATATATATAACATATAACATACAACACATAACATAGAGTACATACTTACCAAACACTTAGTCCCCGACGCCCTAGTTTCCTTTATGAAAAATAAAATAAAAACCAACCTATACATTACTTTTCTGCTGTAGTCCAGTTATTAACGAGTGTCCCACGACGATCTCTGGTGTAGAACACTGACATCAAGTGATGTCAAGTGCTCTACAGGGGCCCCGCGATGAACTGACAATTTGCTCACTCTATTTTCTGCCTGTGTTTGTATTTCATCTTGTCTCACCGCCAATATATGTTTGGGGGCTACCTAGTCCTTTGGGGGCTCTACTCCGGGGCAGTTAGCTTTCCCCTTTCTGTCTTTAGGCTTAGTTATCTCTCTGGCTGTGTCGAGGCGTCTAGGACACCGTAGGCACGTCCCACGGCTGCTTCTAGTTGTGCTGTCAGTTTAGGGGTCTGCAATCCGCTAGCAACCTCTCCGGTGTCCGGTTGCCTGTCTATTTTTGCTGCTGTCCTCGGCTACCGAATCATAACACTAGAGAACGTCAGCCATAAACTCGGAGCGGACATTCCTGGAACGTCTGGGGCCTATGGTCCAACTGAGGCACAGAGAAGCGTGCCTCAGTATCTTTCTAGGAGAGGAAGTCAGACAGTGAATCGCATAATGGAGTTGGGACAGGACTCATGGAAGCTGCAGAGCCGGATAGAGTATCTCAGGGGTCTGAGATGCCAGAGAGGAAAGGGATAGCTCAGGGTGAGTGAACAGCAGATATTAGAACATGCTGTGCTATGGACTTTGAAAATGGAAAAGTTTGTGCCCAGTACTGCGTGTTTCAATATGATGGAAATGGACAATTGAGTAAACGTCTTTATTATATAACTAGCCACCGTACTGCTAATATCCCACATCAGCCAGAGCCACCGGACTACCTCTAATATCCCACATCATCCCGTCGGAACCACCGGACTACTAATATCCCACATCATCCCTTCAGCCAGATCCACCGGACTACTACCCCTAATATACCACATCGTCCCGTCAGCCAGAGCCACCGGACTACTAATATCCCACATCATCCCGTCAAAGCCACCGGACTACTAATATCCCACATCATCCCATCAGCCATAGCCTCCGGACTACTACCCCTAATATCCCACATCATCCCGTCAGCCATAGCTACCGGACAACTACCACTAATATTCCACATCATCCCGTCACAGCCGCCAGACTTCTACCCCTAATATCCCATATCATCCCGTCAGCCAGAACTACTGGACTACTACCCCTAATATCCCACATCATCCCGTCAGCCAGAGCCACCGGACTACTACCCCTAATATCCCACATCGTCCCGTCAGCCAGAGCCACTGGACTACTACCCCTAATATCCCACATCATCCCGTCAGCCAGAGCCACCGGACTACTAATATCCCACATCATCCCGTCAGCCAGAGCCACCAGACTACTAATATCCCACATTATCCCGTCAAAGCCACCAGACTACTACCCCTAATATCCCACATCATCCTCTCTGCCATAGTCACCGGACAACTACCCCTAATATCCCACATCATCCCGTCAGCCAGAGCCACCGGACTACTACCACTAATATCCCACATCATCCCGTCACAGCCGCCAGACTACTACCCCTAATATCCCACATCATCCCATCAGCCTGGGGTCAGAACCAGAGGGCTGAGTGGAATGGCCCTAATTTCCATACTGGGGATCCCTTTAAGAGAGGCCTGTGGTCAAAACCAAAGCGCTGGATGGATTTGCCCTGACTTCCATACCAATGATCCCTTTAATAGAGGCCTGGGGTCAGTACCAGAGCATTTGAAGGCAATTGCCCTGACTTTCATAACGGAGATCCCTTTAAAGAGGCCTGGGGTCAGAACCACAGCGCAGGATGGATTTGCTCTGACTTCCATACAAATGATCCCTTTAAGAGGGGCCTGGGGTCAGAACCAGAGAGCTTAGTGGAATTGCCCTAACTTCCATACCAATAATCCCTTTAAGAAATCCTGGGGTCAGAACCACAGCGCTGAGTGGAACGGTCCTAACTTCCATACCGGAGATCCCTTTAAGAGGGAAGATGTGCCTATGGGATGGAGGATGTGTGATGGGTATATAGGCACGGGAGCGGGTGATTCATTTCTGTCATGTGCGCTCTGCTCCTTTCTGGGGGGCAGACAATGGCTGGAGCTTATGTTCTCGGGGATGCTAGAGTTCTCCCACCCAGTCACTGTCTGCTGAGGTGTTGTGGTGGAGTGAGAAAACTGTTGCTCATAGCAACCAATCGCAGCTCAGCTTCTTTTAAACAGCTCTGGTAAAATGAAAGATGCTTAGCGATTGGTTGCAAGGAAAACTGTTGCTCATAGCAACCTGTCACAGCTCAGCTTCTTTTAAACAGCTCTGGTGAAATGAAAGATGCTTAGCGATTGGTTGCAAGGAAAACTGTTGCTCATAGTAACCAATCACAGCTCAGCTTCTTTTAAACAGCTCTGGTGAAATGAAAGATGCTTAGCGATTGGTTGCAAGGAAAACTGTTGCTCATAGTAACCAGTCACAGCTCAGCTTCTTTTAAACATGCTTCGTGATTGGTTGGTGATACACACACATTAAATTTTATATATATGTATATATAGATGAATTTGATGTCCCCTAATGTGTGTGCAGCAGTTCCTGAAGTTAAAGAACCGGAGACTGCAGAGGCCTGCGACCAAGTGAGTGTTACGCACCACACATATAGCACAGGAGAATCGGGACAGCGTTTATTTGTAGGGTGCTAGGGTGTGGGAGCACAGCAGCCCCTCGTCCATAACTACTGCCCTGTGCGCCTTACACTATTTGCCATGGCAGAGCAGCTACTGTAACACTTGGCTTTCTATACATGCTGCTATGGGAACTTTTTCCTAGAAGCCCTTATTTCTAAATGATCAGCACAAGATTGCTTGTGATTTTAGGCTGCTGTCATTTCGTCCACACAGCTACCCATATGTATGAACAGATTCATGAGGTCATTGGCTAAGGTTTACACACTAATGATTAATAGTACGTGAGAATCATTGCTCTAGGGAATTGAGAAAAGTGACCAAAGATCAACAACCTGACCTCTGAGTCCTCCCCCAAACCTCTTCACTCACCTTGGCTGCACTCAGACCTGTGCTGGGGCATAATATATATAAAAGCGATCACGCACATTAAGTTACAGCTCAGTACTACTTGGACGTTGTATTAAGATGTAATGAAGGACTAATAGAAATACAAAATATAAAGGGCCACATTGCACCTTTACATGCCAATAACTTTATACAAAGGCATGCGGACATTGTCTGTGTGATTACATATCTAACAGGAGAATAATTTGTAATATGGGTTACTACAGAGCGTCATATGGAAACACACGCAGTGCATACAGATCAATAGTGCAGAGGCACAGCCACTATATATACCTTAGCACAGCCTCCTGCACAGGGGCGGACATATTGGTGAAATCTGTGCAGCCGCACAGGGGACCAGGAGGTCTCATCTACCTCTGCAGCAGGTGGAATAGTGCATTATGATGGTCTATTGGACTGCAAAGGGCCCTTATAATGTTCTTGCACAGGGGCCCCCTTCTGTCTGTGTCTGCTGGTGCTCCTGCACAAGGTCTGCCATCTGCGTATGAGGTCTGCCGTGCCTGATTTGTGCTTATGAGTAGCTGTTGTATATGGCTAGACGTGCAGCAGACATACACATTGTATACAAGTCAAATGAACGCTTAGGTCCTCTTTCTTCTTGTGTCTTTTGTCAGTACATATTTGTTTTCGTTATTTGTTCTCTTTTGCATGTTTGATACTTCCCAGACTGTGGAATACATAGGTACTAAACAAATAATTCTTAGTCATAATCCTCTTATTACTTATACATGGTCATAGATAATGAAAACTTGTTCATCAATGCTTACATTGAGCTCTCTCCACACATGTACTTTATGTGAGGTTTGAGTTCTGTTCAGTAGCTGTCCTACAGCGTTTTTAAAAGGCATCTGTCGTTTTAGGAAGTTTTAATTGATGGCGACCCAAGTACTAAGACGCCCATTGATAAGTAGAACAAATGTTTTATAAGCAAAGTGCTGCACCCTCCCTTGGCCTAAGAGCACATTCTAAAGAACATACAGTTAGGTCCAAAAATATTTGGACAGTGACCGAATCTTTGTGCTTTGGCCTCTGCATGCTACTATTTTTTATTTAAAATAAAACCACTAAGATGCAATTGAAGTGTAAACTTTCAGGTTTAATTAAAGGGGTTGATCAAAAATATTCTGTGAAACGTTTAGGATTGGCAACCATTTTTCTACAAAGTCTTCTCATTTCAGGGGCTCAAAAGTAATTGGACAAATTAAGTATGCCATAAATAAAATATTCATTTTTAATACCGTACTTTGTAGGGAATCATTTGCAGTCAATGACTGCCTGAAGTCTTGAAGCCATGGATGTCATTAACCGCTGGGTTTACTCCTTTGTGACGCTTTGCCAGGCCTTTACTGCTGCTGACTTCAGTTGTTTGTTTGTTTTGTCTTAAGCATGTGAAATGCATGCTCGATGGGGTTGAGATCTGGCAGTTGACTCAGCCAATGTAGAATATTTCACTTCTTTGCCTTAAAAATCTCCTGGGTTCCTTTCGCAGTATGCTTTGGGACATTGTCTATCTGTACTGTGAAGAACCAACCAATTAACCTTTCTGCATTGGTTGAATTTGAGCAGAAAGTATATCCTTGTACACTCCAGAATTGATCCAGCACCTTTCTTCAGTCACATCAATAACTACCAGTGACCCAGTGCCATTGGAAGCCATGAATACCCATGCCATCAGACTACCTCCACACCTCCACCATATTTTACAGGGTATGTTGTGTGCTTTGGATCATGAACCCTTCCAAGCCTTTTCTATACTTTCTTCTTCCCATCATTCTGGTACAGGTTGATCTTAGTTTCATCTGTCCAACGAATGCTTTTCCAGATCTTGTCTGGCTTCTTTAGATGTTTTTGGCAAAGTCTAATGTGGCCTGTCTATTTTTAAGACTGATTAATGGTTTGTACCTTGTAGTGATCCCTCTGTATTTTCCCTCATGAAGTCTTTTCTTTATAGTAGACTTAGATACTGAAACACCTACTTTCTGCAGAGTGTTCTTCACTTGGGTGGATGTTGTGAACGTTTTTTTCTTCACCATGGAAAGGAATCTGCAATTATTCACAATTGTTGTCTTCCACTGACATCCAGGCCTTTTTGAGTTCCTAAGCTCACCAGTGCACACTTTTTTTTTTTTTTGCAAAATGTACCAAACTGTTGATTTTGCCATTATTAACATTTCTGCTATCTGCATTATGAATTTCTTCATTTTTTTCTAGCCTAATGAAGGTGTGTTTCTCTTTTATTGAGAACTGTGACCGCATGTTGTGGGTTCACAGCAACAGCTTCTAAATGCAAATGCCACACATGGAATCAGCTCCAGATTTTTAACCTTCTTAATTGATGATGGATTAACCCCTCTATGACATCCGCTGTACTTGTATGGCGCTGCAGGAGGTGCATTCCCACAAACCACCGTACATATATTGCGTGATGGTCACGCGGGCTCACTCCAAGTGCTATTTGAGAGCTGACACTCTGGGGCAATGCCCACAATCCATGATAGCGCTGATTAGGGGTGTTTAAATCCTCTGATGCAGCTGTCAAAAGTGACAGTGACATCGATCTTCATAGCAGAGGGAGGGAGCACCTTCTCTGTTCCGATTGGTCTCCATGGTGACCTCGAAAAATGGCAACTGTGTTACCCAGGTATGGTGGCCTGTAAGCTCCTGCTTAGAGCAGGAGCTGACTCACCTCCCTCTCTGCGACGCACTGAACTTATGCTCTGCAATGCAAAAACAAGCTGCCATACAGCGCCATCAATGCAAAAATAAAAAGCTATAGCTCTCAGAATAAAGCAACGCAAGTTCAATTAATTTTTTTATAAAATCATTTTATAGTGCGTTCGACCACAGTTTTGTGCACCTCTGAAAAGGACACCGCTAAACAGATGCCAGACTGAGTCATTAGTAACTCTGCTGTATCATTTTAGTGTGTGTGGGTCCCTCAGGGGTTTCATCTGAATCACGTCATTTGGAGATTTATATGTAAACCTTGATGTAAGTGCTCAGCATAGAGCACAGGATAAATGTGATCCAAAATGTTATGTAAAACTTTCCAAATAAAAGCTTCAACTGAGTCCACAAAAAAAGCAAGCTGTCACTCAGGTCCGTCATCTGACAATGGAAATATAAGGGGCTTCCACGTTACTGGTAGCATAAAGGCTCTTGAAAAGCTAAATGACTCCTCGCACCCCAAAAGAAATCCAGCAAATTCTGAACTCCCAATTCCAAATTTCCCCCGCTTCCATCTGAGAACCACAGTGTGCCTAAACCGCAGTTGATATCCACATTTGGTATTTCTGTAATGATGAGAGCCTGCTTAATTTACGGGTGCATGTTTCCAGAAATACAAGCTGGGTACAATGTATGGGCACTACAATGAACGGCTGCTACAGTGGCAGATTTGCAATTTTCACTGAACAACATTCACTGCAGCTTGTTTCTGGCAAACACCCATGGAGTCAAAATCTTCACTGCACCTGTAGATAAATTCCCAGGGGTGTAATTTCCAAAATGGAGTAACTTGAGGGGGATTCTGTTCTTCTGGCACTTAAGGGCTCTGTATATGGAGTTCACAAACCAATTATTCTAATATTTCTAAACATTTCTATTTTTCGGTGATTACTTTGTATCTCCATTCATACTGCACACACACAAATGATACACCATTTGAAAGGTAAATTGGGACTAGGAATTTTTTTTAATTCCTAGCCCCAACCCTAATCCAAGCCCCAACCCTTGCTCCATCCCTAACCCTAGCCCCAACCCTAACCCTAGCTCTAGCCCCAATCCTAACTCTAGCCCCAATCCTAATCCTAGCCCCAATCCTAATCCTAACCCCAACCCTAACCCAACCCTAGCCCACCCTTAACCCTAGCGCTAACCCCAACCCTAACAATAGCCCCAACCCTAACTCTAATGGAAAAATGGAAATAAATGCATTTTTTTTATTTTATTATTTTTACCTAAGGGGGTGATAAAGGGGGATTTGATTTACTTTATTTTATAATTTTGATCATTTTGATAGGGTCTATCACAGTGATCAAAATGAACCAATAGGAAAAATTTCCTATTGTCGCCAGGTGCCGGCTGGCAGATCTCCGTGGTCGCACTGCGACTGCGCATGCACCCACTATTTTCTTCCCGGAAGAAGACGCCGCCGGTCGGGGACTTCACAGGGGGATGCAGGAGGGTCCAGGAACACCAGCGGATTGGGGGACCCCATCTCTCCTCTGATGTGCGATCACATCAGAGGAAGAGAAATTAAATGGGGAGGTCAGTACAGAGGAGGTACTTCCAGGGCAGACCGGAAGTGGGGTTGAGGATGCCGGGTGGCAGATTCAAAAAGGAAAGCGTGGAGACGCTTCCTGCTGCAAACTGCCCAGGCGTGATGGAGGACAGTGAACCGCACCAGCAGCAGCCGCAGCCACCACAGCTACAGCAACCTAGGAGGCATGTGTCTGCATGCAAGAGGAGCGGACGTTCCAGCAGCCATTCTACACAGCGCAGTAGGAAATCCGAGACGATGGACAAATCCCCATCCTCAAAAAAAACCCTTATTGGATCCTGTCCCTCCTCCAGAACCGGTACCTGCAGCTGCAACTGATTGGTGAGTGATCTTCGTGAAAGTTCACCTTGTAATTGGGGTTCCCTTCTCTTCTTTCGTTATTTAGGGAGAGAAGAGATTGGGAAAATCAAAGCACAGATGTTGCCCCATGTGTGATAAAGAATTACCGGTCACCTGTGACAAGAGGCTATGTCATTCTTGCATAGGACAAGTGCTATGCGAAGAGACCCCAGACTTTGCCTCCGAGCTCAGATCAGTAATCAAATCGGAGGTTGAAGCTGCCTTTAGATCCCTCACACAGGAGAATAAAACTAGAGAGCAGAAAACCGCCAAGTACACCCAGTCTGAGTCCTCTAGGTCCGGGGAGATAGATTCAGATATTTCAGTTTCCTCCTCATCCTCGGATGATGAAATGGGAGGGTGCCATTACTTTCCCCCAGAGGATGTAGAAAGTTTGTTTAAGGCGGTGAGATCTACTATGGTGGTGATAGACCCTTGCCCCAACAAAACAGTACAGGACGTAATGTTTGGGGGATTGGACCAGAGAAAGCGGAAAGCATTTCCTTTGAATGAAAACATTCAGGCCCTGATTAAAAAAAAGTGGGAAATACCTGATAGGAAGGATTCATCTTTGCCTTCCCTTAAAAGAAAATACCCCTTCGAGGTTGTAGCATCAACATCATGGGATAAAGCCTCGAAATTAGATGTCACGGTTGCCAAGGCCTCTAAAAAATTTGCACTCCCCTTTGAAGACATGGGAACCTTGAAAGACCCATTGGATAAAAAGGCTGCCATTGGATAAAAAGGCTGATGCTTTTCTTAAAGGGGCATTGGAAACATCGGGGGGTAATCTTAGGTCTGATATAGCAGCTACCTGTATCTGTAGATCCCTTATGATATGGGTGGATCAGCTAGTGAAACAACTCCGGGATGGAATACCCAGAAACAAAGTGCTAGAGTCCATCCCCTTGATACGGGGGCAGCTTCTTTCTTGGCGGATTCTTCAGCTGACTCAGTCAGATTAACAGCCAAGTCTGCAGCTCTCTCGAACGCAGACCGTAGAGCACTTTGGCTCAAATGCTGGCTGGGAGATTTGCAGAAAAAAAGGGCAGCATTGCTTACCTGCCCAGGTCTTGGAACAAATTTTTGGAACAAATTTTTGGAGGATTTTCAGTCCTCTTTTGTGGCTTTGCGATTAGTTCCGGGAGATTTGCAGACCAAGTTAAAATTATGCTCAATCCCATGTGAAGGAAAATTTTTATTTGGTGAAATGTTAGATGACATCCTTCAGAAGGCATGGGACAAGAAAAAGGGGTTCCCTAACCTGGCCAACATTTTGCTCAAACAGTCCTTTCGCAGCAGATAATTCTTCCATAGGAGGCCCCCCAAGGGAGCAGAGTAGATGGGATGAGGGGAAGAGGAAAGACAAGGGTTTCCTCTTCGGAAACTCCTCTCGGGATAGGAAGCCCTTGAAGTGATGGTCCTTTCCAGTTGGGGGGCAGACTATCCCGTTTCCTTCTGGCTTGGGAAAAGATCTCAAACAACCCCTGGATACTAAACCTTGACAGGATAGGTCTTCGGATAGACTTCCATTCTCTCCCTCCCCAGAACTTTGTCGTGACTCCACTACGATCCTCTCCGAAGGAGCAAGAGGCCCTGGAGTGCGAGGTTTTGGAACCTGTAAACAAAGCCGTTCTCCGGGAAGTTCCCCCTCGAGAAAGAGGGGAAGGGTTCTACTGCCCGTTATTCCTGGTAAACAAACCAGATGGGTCTTACAGGACAATCATAAACTTGAGGGGGCTGAACGCTTATGTAAAAACTCAGAAATTCAAGATGGAGTCAATAAAGTCGACCGTCTTTCTAATACTGTTTCCCAATTGTTTCTTGACGGTTCTGGATCTGAGCTACGCATACTACCATGTCCCTATGCACAAGGACTCCCAGAAGTTCCTCAGATTTGCAGTCTCCATAAGGGGAGAGATAAAGTATTTCCAGTACCAAGCCCTTCCCTTTGGGTTATCAATAGCCCCTCGAGTAGTTACCAAGTTAGTGGAGTAGGCAATGGCGCATCTGAGAGAACAGGATATTTTGATAGTCCCTTATTTGGATGACTTCTGGGTAATAGGCGACTCGGCTCAACAGAGAACAGTTAAGCAGAGTAATGACTACCCTAGTAGAACTGGGCTGGCTCCTAAACCTAAGGAAGTCAAGGCTCGAGCCAAGGACGATGCAAGAGTTTCTAGGATTAGTATTGGACTCTCGGAAGCAGGAGTGCCGTCTCCCAGTACAGAAAAAGGGGAAGATTATAGACCAGGTCTCAAAAGCCTCACAGAACCCATCCATGACTTTGAGGAAGGCCATGTCCCTGCTGTGTTCTCTTACTGCTTGTTTGCCAGCAGTTCAGTGGGCACAGCTACACACCAGGGACCTACAGTGGGACATTCTAAAGAACCAGGCCTCATTAAAAGGTCGCTTAGAGGGACACATAACTCTGTCTTTAACCACTATTCATTCCCTAAATTGGTGGGGAGATATCCGCAATCAGTCCAAAGGGTCTCTTGGTTGACAAAGGTGTCCTGGGTAGTTACCACCGACGCAAGCCCTGCTAGATGGTGGGCTCACCTGGGCGACAGGGTTACTCAGGGGATTTGGAGAGGCCAGAAGCTCGAGGTATCCTCAAACCAAAAAGAGCTATTGACAGTAAGTCAAGCCTTGTCAGAATTCCTGGATACTCTGCGTGGTCATCATTTGCAAGTATTTTCCGACAATCAGGTAGCAGTGGTCTATCTAAACCATCAAAAGGAGAACCAGGTCACGGGCCCTAATGGACATAACATCCCAGATTTTCAGTTTGGTAGGAAACAATCTCCTATCCCTATCTGCACTACAAATTCGGTGGGTAGAGAAATCAAAAGGCAGATTTTCTGAGCTGCACTCAATTAAGACAGGGCGAGTGGGCTCTCTTCTCAACGAGTCTTTTTTCAAACAGATTGTGGAAATGTGGAGCCTCCTGGTTATAGATCTGTTTGCCAATACCAACAACAAAGAGGTAGAGTATTTTTGCTCCATTAATCACAGAGGGAACCCTCAGGCCCTAGATACCTTTATGATTCCATGGAACCAGAGCCTTGCCTATGCTTTTTCTCTGGTTTCTACCAGAAGGTAGCGCCATGGGATTTAAATCTAGTCCTATCAGCCCTAACAGGTCCTCCATTTAAACCTCTAGATTCAGTCCCTCTCAAGGTCCTGTCACTTAAAACGATCCTTCTTGTGGCCCTCCCTTCACTAAAATCCTAGAGGATAAGGTTATTTTAAGACCTGATCCGGCGTACTTGCCCAGTGTAGCATCTTATTTTCACAGATCCCAAGAGGTAGTCCTTCCTTCATTTTGTCCTAACCCTAAGAATAGGGAACAAGAAAGATTCCACACCTTAGATGTTAGAAGATGTTTGCTTCAGTACCTAGAGTCCACCACAGAGGTGTAGGAAGGGAGGATCTGTTTGTGTGCATTGCGAGGCCTAGGAAGGGACTCAAGGCCTCCCAAAGTACCTTGGCGAGATGGATAAAAGATGCAATAGCTGTGGCATACTCATCTAATGCAAATATCACCCCAGATGGTCTAAGAACTCATTCTACAAGAGCGGTGGCAACCTTCTGGGCAGAAAGGTCAGAGGTATCAATAGAGCAGATAAATAAGGCTGTCACTTGGTCATCACCTTCTACCTTTTTCAGGCACTATCGGCTGGACCTAGCCTCTTCTTCTGACCTAACCTTCACAAGAAGGGTTCTTCAGGCTGTGGTCCCTCCCTAAAGTTACAACTTTCGGTCTGTAATTCTCTCCATGTTGCCTCATGGGGGAAAGAGAAAGACATAGTTACTTACCGGTAGCTGATTTCTCAGAGCCCATGACAGAACCCATTTATTCCCTCCCGTCACGTGTGTGGTGAGCACGTTTTCACTGTTGGCAGTGTGATTTATGTATAGACACGGTGTATTTTCTGATAAGTAGTATGATAAAGATATATAATTGTTGTCATTAAGCTGGAGGTCCTCCTGTGCTCTGTAAACCAACTGATGCGAGGGAAAGGTACCGCCCTTTTTATCTGTAGGTTTCCTGTCCCTGAAGGGTGGATCTTCTCAGTGGTGCTTTCATGGCCTCTGAGAAATCCCATTACGGTAAGTAACTATGTCTTTCATGCTGATGAAGTGACATCAGGGTAAAGGGATTAGGGCTTGTTGTCAGCAGCTGTCATTGACACCTAGCTCTAGGCTTAAGGCTGGGTCTCACATAGCGATACACCACGATCCCGACAACGATATGCACTTGTCAGGATCGCTGGTGTATCGCTATATGATCGCTGCTGAGCTGTTCAAACAGGCAGCTCAGACAGCGATCTGGGACAGCGACACTGCGGGTAACATCGCTTAGTTACCCGCAGTGTACATTGGATACCAGCGCCCTGATGCAGGGCGCTGGTAACCAAGGTACACGTCGGGTTTCCAAGCGCTGCGCGGTGCCTGGAAACACGTTGTGTACCTTGGTTACCAGCTCCCTGCATCAGGGCGCTGGTATCCAAGGTACACAGCGGGTTTCTAGGCACAGCCCCGCGCCTGGAAACCCGCTGTGTACCTTGGTTACCAGCGGATCGTGGTCTCCCGCCTGTCACACGCAGCGATGCGTGCCTGTCAGCGGGAGACCAGCGATCAAAAAAATGTCCTGACATTTCAGCGACGATCAGCGATACCCAGCAGGGGGCTGATCGTCGCTGAATGTCACACACAGCGATATCGCTGGTGAGATCGCTGCTGCGTCACAAAACTAGTGACTCAGCAGCGATCTCGGTAGCGAGATCGCTATGTGAGACGGGCCCTTAAGTAAAGAAAATGTGTTAGCCCGACACCCTGATCACTAAGCCGATAAGTAAACACAAACACACACACAAACCTACACACACATTGTCACCAGCCTATGTAGGAGCCTTAACAGAACGAACATACATAGGCTGTAACCAGGCAGCAACTGTTAATTTTAAAGAAAAAAATGAAGAAAAAAATTGTGTGGGCTCCCGCGTAATTTTAATAACCAGCAGAGGAAAGCCGACGACTGAGGGCTGATGTTAATATTCTGGGAAGGAGTGAATAGCCATAAAGGTTCCCGGGCTATTATATCAGCTCACAGCTGTTTGCTTAGCCTTTAACCGGCTAGTTTACAGGGGACCCCAGAAAAAAAATTGACATAGGTCCCCCTATAAAATCTAACCAGCAAAGGCTAGACAGACAGCTGCTGGCTGATATTAATATCCTAAGAAGGGGTCATGGATAACAGCCCCTCCCAGACCAAAAACATCAGCTCTCAGCCGCTCCAGAAAAGGCGCATCTATAAGATGCTCCAAATCTGGCACTTAGCCTCACTCTTCCCATTTGCCCTGTAGCGGTGGCAAATGGGTTTCATATTTGTGGGGTTGATGTGACCTTTGTATGTCAAGTGACATCAAGCCCACAGGTTCATAATTGAGAGGCATCCCATAGTGATATTGTATAAAAAATACACACCCAGAATAAAGTCCTTTATTTGAATTAATGACACAGACTCCTTTAATGAATCTTAATTAAACCATATTTACGGAACGCCTAATCCACCGAAGGCAACGTCTCCTGCAATAAAAGTAAAATGATAAACCAATTATTCCTCACCTGTCCGCAGAGAAGATAATCCATAATACCCCATGACGATCCTGATCACTTTGAGAGCAGACACTGATGTGACTGCTCTGAAAGACAGCTGGCGATACACTGACAGGAGGTAATCGCTCCCGCAGTGTATCACTGAGTTGTTGTGAGAGAGTTCACCAGAGTTTATCAGCTTATCCGCTCCTGTGATTTCCCTGATGGCACGACTGCTGCGTGGAAAGCTCTCACGCAGCGATGCCGTAAGTGAGAGCACTGGAGTGATCAGCTGATGAACTCCAGTGAACTCTCTCACGGCAGCTCAGTGGTACACTGCGGCAGCGATTACCTCCTGTCAGTGTATGGCCAAGGGCCGCGTAGAGCAGTCACATCTCTGATGTGACTGTTCTACACGTGAGATCACCGTGGACCTCAGGATTACGTGGAATACGGTGGGCAGGTCACTATATGTTGGTTATTATTTTTACATTTTTTCTAGGAGACGAGGGCATTGGGGATTTGGTGTTAGGTGAGTATAATGGGTTTTTATTTGATGTGTATGTATTATTTAACTTTTCTTTCAACTGTGAGCACAGGCGCTGGCAGATGAGAACGTCTCCCATCATGGCACCTGCTGTCACTGTTATCAGTGATAGCAGATATAGCCCAATGAGAGCAGTAGTCTCATCAGCACACATCTGATGACCTGCAGTAAGCTTTTACCACATGTCTCCTCTGCAGGTCACAGCTGCGGGATCACACTGATATATTGACAGCATGACCTTACCGCGCTCTGACTGACGTTCTTACTGGTGGTAGCGTTACCGCCATAAGAACCACCACGCCGGTGTTTCCCATGCTGTCACACAGATGACAGCACGGGAAACACCATAGGAAGCTGGTAAACGCAAAACAAAAACTCAGCAAATCACACAAACATTTTTATACCTGCTTTTTTGCTGCAGATTTGACTGACTCAGTTGAAGTCAATGGGTGAAAAACACTGCAGAAACACACAAAGAATTGACATACTGCAGAAAAAACTGCTCTGCAAATACTTAAGAAAATTTACTGATCATGTGCACAGCACTTCATGATTGTCATTGAATTAGCTTGCATAAGTTTTCCATAACGTTTTTGGCCCAATTCCGCGCTGAACAAACGCCTCAAAAACGCACTGTGTGCACATAGCCATAAAGAGTTTTATTCCATTAATACAGAATACAACAATCAGCTGTAAACAGGGCCAGAAACTTTCTTTTTTTTGAGGCGATGTCAATCTTTTGCAGTGCCTCCACGGAGAAATGAAGTACCACAAAGGGTCCAATAAATCCTATATATATATATATATATATAATATATTGTAACCAGTTCAGGGGTATATAGCTTGGGATCGCCGTCTCGGGTAGACGATGGCATAAAGAGCCAGACAGCAGTACTGGTGCAAACTGGCCGCAACCAGTTTTATTAAAGTCCCCAGCAACAAAACTAAACCAAATCATAAACAAAAGCCCCCAAGCCGGGCCCCTGCAAAAAAACAAGTTAGTTCCCCACTATGGGGAACTAGGTCTACACCCGGGCCACAAAACAAAAATTTTTATTACCAGAATGGGCTTGCAAGACTCCAACAGCTCGAGTCAGATCCCCTGAAGTCGCGGAACTCTCCCCTTTTCGGGCCTTAATTAGGAGCGGTTTTTATCAGGGTTGAGCTGCAACCCGCTGATGGGGGGGGAGTGAAATCAACGCCACCCTATTTTTACTCCTTTTTCCTTATGCGACCCAGTAAGAAACCGGGGGGAGATTCACCCCGCCAGTCGCCCCCCTTACTGCCCAGAAATAATATATATATATAAATTTTTTTTATTTTTTAAAATTTAAAATATGTCCTTCGCTCTAAAGCGGAGTCTCTTTTAACCTTTTTCCCCAAGTCCCTTTTTTAAAATTTTTTTTTTCTTATGTTCCAAATAGAAGAAATTTGTATGTTTTTTCTGTATTTGAAAAACGTTTTTTATTTGTCTTTTGTAGTCAACCAACTCTTTTTTTAAGTAAATTTTATGGCGGATATACCACCTTTACGGGTTGGGGAGCTGCAAGGGAAGAGGGTATAAGGCCTCGAGTGTACAGCTGTGCTAAACATTAAAAGGCCGGCGTACAGCCAAATAAAAAACAAAAGATTAAAGATGAAAAAAAGATTAAATATTGTGGGAGCATGACATAAGTAGAGTGAATAAAGGGGTTGTCTCGCTGGAAACCCTTTTTGATCAAAATTTTTGGGCCCCCCCAAAACAAAAAGCTTATACTCGCCTCCATGCTGCGCCGTTCCCACCACTCTCCCCCGGGTTTGTGCGTGTGTGACACGGGGGCTGTGCGAAAAAGCACTGGGTCACTGGGGCCCGCCTTGGCAAGTCAAAAAATAAGAGGGGAATCTGGGTACGCCCGTCGGACTGGAACACCTTGGCCCACCAGAAAAATCATTCTTGGGGCCCCCCATGTAGTACATAAAATAAAACAAACCAAAAATTTTTCAGTAAAACCCCCAAATCAAGGATAATTTTAAGGGGGTCATGTCTTAATTATGACAGAGTTGGGTAGCCTCCCCCCTAGATTAAAAGCAGCCCCCCCATAGGGTTAAGCGCCCCCCAAGGGGGAAAATTGCCCCCCCCTCAAGGTAAATGCTATATATAAATTATATTTATAATTAATATATATAAAAAAATAGATAGATACCTATATGCCGATATAAGCACCCCCCTAATTTTTTCCCCAAAAAAAGGGGGAAAATTATCGACTCGATATAAGCCTAGGGGGAAAGTGAATTAGCCCCATATCCCCCCATTATTATGCCCACAAGATGCCCATAGATTTTGGGCCCCCTAGCTGCCTGTATTATGCCCCCATAGAGCTCCATAGATTTGCCCCCAAAAATGCCCTAGTTTGCCCCCAAGAGATCCTAGTTGTGCCCTCATAGATGCTCCATAATTAGCCCCCTGAGGCCCAAAATTATCCCCCCCAATGCTCCATAGATTTCCCCCCCAATTTCCCCCATAATTTTTCCCCCCCAGATTATGCCCCCCTTGCTCTTAATTATGCCCCCCTAGATGCTCCAATTGGGCCCCCCCCAAAAGCTCCTTAGATTAGCCCCCCAAAAGCTCCAAATATGCCCCCATAGATGTCCAAGATTCCCCATAAGGGGCCTTAATTATGCCCCCAAGAAGCTCCATAAATTGGCCCCCATAAAAGCTCTTGATTATTCCCCCTAGATGCTATGATTATCCCCCTAAATGCTCCCAATTTGCCCCCATGATTTTGCCCCCCAAAAAATTTCCCAAAAATTTTTCCCCTTAAATGCCCACAGATTATGCCCCCATAGATTTCCCATAAATTCCTTAGATTATGCCTCCATAGAATCCATGTTGTGCCCCCATAGATTTTGCCCCAAAAATTTCCCCATAAATTTTGCCCCCATAAATGCTCCTTAATTATGCCCCCATAGATGCTCCTTAGATTATGCCCCAAATTTTTCCCCCCATAAATCTCCACAATCTTTCCCCAAAAAGTCCCCCGTTAAAACCCCCTAGATTATCCCCCCCAAATGCTCCCAATTAGCCCCCCATAGATTATTCCTGTAACTTTTGGGGGTTTTAGCTCGAATCGGTCTGGGTAGACAAACGGACGGAAACATTCTTCAGACAGAAAATTAGGAAAAACGGGCCCCAACCATTTTAATTTAAAATCCACAGCAAACAGAAAAAAACAAAACATAAACAAAAACCCCGGGGTTGTCTAGCCACTATTTAACCCCTTTTGAATGCCCCCTTTTTATCAAACCCAACCTATCTCTGTCCCCCAAAAAAACCATATAATTTTGTTCCCCTTTTGGGATTTCCCCGTACTCCCCTTAGTCAAGGTCCCCCGACGTCCAGACTTGAGAGAGACCCCCCCTATTTAGTTTTTATGCTGGGGTTCACAGAGACACCCGGCCGGGGGACCCTCCCCCGACGAGACCCCCCCTCCTCTTCAGAATCTACATGGAGGTTCACAGGACCCCTGTGCCGGGGCATTTTCCCGACTGAAGGGGGCCCCCCCCCTTTCAGTAGCTACCGCAGCATTTCACAGGCTCTTCCTTGTGCCAGGACACCTCCGTGTCCAGGCAAAAAACGCTCTAACTCTTGGAACTTTTTCTTGTGCCAGGACACCTCCCTGTGTCCGGGGTAAACTAGCTTTTCCGGGTTTTTTTTCCCCGACACCTATTCGGTTCTTAATTAACATATGGTTACAGGGTTTTAGCGCGTAGCACTGAGTGGAAGGGGGTTTAAGACCTTTCTCTACCCCAGGTTACAAACCATAACCCCCTTTTTACCATCAGCAAAGCACCCAGGGAAAAAAACACCCCCCTAAAAACTTTCCACTGTCTCACATACCCCCCCCTCTTCCCAACCCCGGGGGTGGCATCCCCACCCCGGGGCTGGTCAAAAAACCTCAAAGACTGAACACACCCAATCAGGCCCACATCATCTTTTTTTTTATCTTCCATTAAGCAGGGTTTCTATACCCTTACCCCCACACACACACAACACCCTGTGTGATTCACGTCATGTGACCAGTCAACGGGGGGAAGGAAATGGACAGTCAAAACATACATACTGATCCCCTTTAAAAAATGCCAGCCAACGCTGCTTTTCCCTCCGTTTGCAACAGCTTTATCCTAGGATTTAGACACCCCCTTTTGGGGGGTTTTTTGGGACTGGACCCCGCCCAGTCTCCAAGTCACCGGGGAACCTCCAAGTAAGCCAATCTCGCATAGATTGCGAAAACCCAAAAAAATCCAGGGGTTCCCCAAAAGGGCCCCCACCTTGCGTACATCCGTCCATCCATCACATGCC
>JARQOD010000002.1:226397302-226487132 GCA_033576555.1 Oophaga sylvatica | reverse complement strand
AAATCTAAAAGTACCCTTACCCCCCGGGTTTTGTTAAAAAAATTTTATGATGTCCCCCAAAAACCTTTTTGTCTCAATTTTTTTGGGAAAAACGTCTCCCGGGAGGTCCAAAAAGGGGGTTTCCCCCGAGCCTCTAACCCCCCCCCCTCAAGCCAAACTACACCAACCCCTACCCCCCCCCCCGGGAAGGATGGGAATCGGGTCATTTTTTTTCCCCCCCTGGGAAATTTCCCGAGACAAGGACCCGCCTTAAAAATTTTAAATTTCCGGCGTAATAAAAAACAAAATTAAAGGGGGTAAAAAACAACGACCAAACTTTTTGTTGGAATTCAGACGCTTAGCTTTTTCCCAAAAAATACATCGGTTTTCTTGTGTCAGTAATGACGGTGACCGGGTGGATTGCCCCCCCCCAAAAAGTAAACCCTTTTTTAAAAAGCCAATTAATCCAAAAGTTCCTATTCCCGGGTATAAAAATTTTCCTTTCGGGGACGAATTTTTTTTAAAAAGAAAGCGCACGGATCCCCATTTCCCGGGGGGGCCGGGGGGAAATAGGGGCCCCCACCCCTACGTAAAACCGCCCCCCCCCAAAAAGAAGCTGTGTGCTTTGGGGTTTATGAAACGGGTCCCCGAAGCAAAAATTTTTTCAAAGAGGAAAAGTTGGCAAGTTTGTCCGCCCATTTAAAAAAATCCCCCCTTTTTTTTGAAAGTCAGTGAGGGTTTAAACAACAGATGAAAAAATTAAAAAAATTTTCCCGGTAGTAGTTAAAAAACCCCAAAAAGTGCCCCCCTTTTAAGACCCTCTGCCCCCATTCCCCTGCCTAACCTTTAGGGCCCTTTGGGGGAAAAAGGGAGGAAAAACCCCAAAAAAACCCCCAAAAACAAATTTTTCCTGCGGCGAATACAATTTTTCCCGTTTGGGTATAGTTTATGTCTCGCAACCCCCAAAAACACCTTCTAATGCTCCTGGTGGACACAAGTTTGGGGAGAAAAATTTTAAAAAATGTCACCCAAAAATTTAACGCCCACAAACGCCCAAAAATGACAAAAAATGCCCTTTAGCCAAAATTTGGAAATGCTGGTGCAGTGTCGGGCCAAAAAAGGGAAGGTTTATAATGTCCCCCCGGGGTTTTTTAAAAAACCCCTTTTTCCACTCACCCCCCTCTTTTATTTAATCAATTAAAACGCCCCCTAAACCCCCAAATTTTTAGAAAATTTTTTGGGGGCCCAAAAAATTTTGTTGAAGAGATCGGGAATCGGGGATTTATCGGATCCGAACAAAAACCCGTTTAAAAATTCCCGGGAAAAACCAAAAGCGGGGGGGCCCTTTCCATCTTTTTTCTCAAAAAAAAGAACCCCGGGCCGGGGGGAAATGAAGGCCCCTAATATTTTTTTTTGGGGCCAGATTTTCCCCGAAATATAATTTTTTCATACCCTGCCTCTCAGGACCGAAAGGTTATTAACCTAGTTTTGGGAAACTTGGGATGGAAAAAAAAAAATTTAAATAGAGCGTTACACCGGGGGGAGGCAACTCCCTGAACCCCTCCTCAGAAAAACACCCCCCAAAAAGTCCCAAAAAAAGGGGGCCCAAAAACTAGGCACGCCGACTGAGCTGTGTTTGCAGTTCTTTTGAAAAAACCCCCCCCATTTTTTTAAAACTCTGCCCCCCCAAATTTTAATCACGGGTTTATGTTTAACAAACCAAAAGGCCCCCCAAAAACCAAAGGGGATGGGTTTAAACCCCCCACAATAAAAAATAATGTTCCCATGTTTTGGGCCCCCCCCCAAGGCCCAAATTTTAAAAAAACCCCCTCATAAAAAGAAACCTTGGCCGGAGGCCTGGCGCAATGGAGAAAAAAAGGGGGGTTTGCCCAATACCCCTCAGATGCTCCCTTGAGCTGAGAAAAATGAGTAAAAACCAAAATTTTTCCCCGGGGGGCCCACTTAAAGAAAAAAAAAAAATTCTCTCCCTCTGTCCAACCACCCTCCAGGGTAAAGGAATGAAAGAAAAGCGGAAGAAATACAACCCCCCAGGTTGTCGCCCCCCAAAAAACAACCTGATTAACAGTTTTCCGGCTTTTTTTTGCTAAAAAAGGCCCCGGGTGGACCCCCCCAACAAAATGCCCCTCTTTCCCGCGAAGAAACACCTTCTAGCCCTCGGCGTCCCCCCAATCCCCTCCAACAAAATGTTTTCCCCCCCAACTCATAGGCCCCCCCGAACAAAAAAGGGGGGAACCTCAACAAAAGGGACTTTAAGTGGGGGAGTAACAAAGGGGGGTTTCCCCTCCCCCCTTTTCCCCCCCGGAGCCGCTACAGTAGGATAGGGGGCCCCAAGCAGCCTCCAGGATGGGGAGAATCCCCTGAGCCAAAACTCCTTTAATTTGTAAAAAACCCCATGACAAAAACCCCCTAAGAGGGGGTTTTTCCCCACTAGTACTTGCCCACTACGGAATCGAAGCAAATTCCTCCCCCGGACGATCCCCGCTGTTCTTACTTTTTTTTGTTTTCAGCAAGGAGCCCCGTTGGGTATCTCCCCCAAAAACCCCAGGGCAGAAAAAAAACGATTTATGCCCCTGAAAGACCGGGACCCCGGAGGGGGGGGAGAACCCCCAGGATTGGGGCCCCCCTTGTGGGAAAAAAAAGGAGTAAAATTCCCACTTTGCCTTACTCCCCGATGTGGGGCCCCGAAGCCGAAAAACAACCCCCTTTTTCCCCTAAAGGTAAAAAATTTGTTCGCCCCCCCGGGGGAACCTGTGGGGAGAGCTCTTTAGGTTCAAATCTGGTTTGCTCCGAGGGAGAAAAAATTTGGGGATTTTTGTGCGCCCATGGATAACCCCTGCAACTGCGAGCCGGGGGTAGGCCCCCCTGGAAACGGGGAAAAATTTTTTTGGGGCCCGGGAAAAAATGAAAGGGTTAGATATGGTCGATGTCAAAAAATTTTCTTAAAAGAAAAAAAAACCCTAAAAAACCCATATAGATTACAACTCCATGAAAAAATTTTAATAGTTTCCCTGACCGATACCCGTTGAATCGGTTAATTTTGAGGACTTGATACACGTCACGGAAAAAGGGGGCCCGGGGGGTTAACCTAAACCCAAAAGGGGGGGCCCCTAATACCCCTATTTGGAGGTACTGAAAAATTTTTCAGAGCCAAGTCCCAAAAAACCCCCTGTTCCTTCGTCCTGCCCCCTGAAATTCTTTCCAAAAAAGGATTCTGTTTCCCCACCAAAGGGAGGGGGGGAAATCTCTCCCTAAATCACAGATTAGACATATAAGACAGACTGGGAAAACAAGACTTGCATACACACTCAACCAAAAAAATAAATGGGGGGGTTTTTAAATAAAAGCAAGGTGAGCTTAAAAAACAAAGGAGCTCTTTAATTAAGTCTATACAGATACAACCCTATCTTTTTGCATAAAGAATTAGGGAAAATCCCAACACAGACAACCCCGAGTTTAAAAGGGAAACCCAAAACCCAAAAAAAAATTGCAGGGGGGGGAAAACTGCACCCGTCCCAGAATGACACAGACAGAATTAACTTTCCCCAATGCCAAACAAAAAAACGCAATCAGCTGTGAAAAGTAGAAGGAAACCCCCCGAGTTTTTGGGGGGTTTCACACTTTCAATAATATCTTAAAAAAAACTCAGGGGAAAATTTTTTATTGGCAACATCAGTATGACCATCCGATGTTTTTTTTGGTGTACTGGAACCTAGTGCTTTTGGGAAAATTTTTAAAAATCCATTGATGCTGAGGGCCCATTCAGTAGTTGATTTCTTGGTGCACGTGTGGTAGGGGAATTAAAATGAAAATTTACTTGATTATTTTGGTTTGCAGGGTTACCCCCGAAAAATTTTAATTTTGGGTGAAAAAATTTGTAAATTTAGAGGGTTTATGGGGGTACCGTATTTTTTTTTTTCTTCTCATGGGTTTTAAAAAATGAGGCGTGTTTTCTAAAAAATTTTCCCGTTCTGCCTGGCCCGGTTTTTTTTCTGTCCCTTTTGCCTGGTGTTTTGGGTTTGGAGCGGTCACGGCGCCCACGGAGTTTGTGTTAATTTGGGTCACTTTTAAAAACCTTTTTCTTTGGGTTTTCTGTCCTTTTTGGGCTGTCTGCCAATTTTCTGGATTCATCCGTTTTTTTCCCCTTATAGGGGTAGCCCCGTAAAATTTCAGAATTGGTAGTCATGATTATAACAAGCAAAAAGGGGAAAAGAAGCAGTGCTTGAGTGGACTTAGGGTTTTTCCCCAGAATTCCCCCGGGGAAAGACAAACCAACTTTTAAAATTTTGGGCCCCCTAAAAAAAAAATAAAAATTTTCCGGGGAAAAACCCATGTGCCCCAGTTTTTCTTGCGTTAAAAGGGGAAAAATTTTTTTGGGAAGTTTAATAATTAAAAGATCAGGGGGGAAAAAATGACAGCTTGGTATTGAGGGCCCTTTTTTTTTCCCCCTTTGGGGGGGATTTAAATTTTAAAATTTTTATTTGATTGCTGTAATTTTTTGATCCTTGGGGTAATGGTTGAAAAAATGAAGGCATGGATTTAAATGTCTTTCTGCCCAAAACCCTTCATTTCCCCAATTTAAATTTTTGGGTTTTTATGGTAAAAAACTTGCGTCCCCAAAAACCCCAAAAATACTAAAAAAAGGGGGAAATACCCTCACCCCTTTTCAAAATATCTGTACAACCCTGTGGAACCCGGGGTTTTCTACGCAAACCAAATTTTTTTTAAAAGGGGGGAAAGGGTTTTTTATAATCGGTGAGAAAAAAAAAAAAACCCCGGTATATTCCCTAGACCCCAATAAAATTTTTGCTTTACAATATGATCCAAAACCTGTAACATATGGTCCTAGGCTATGTCAAAATTTTTTTTGGCGAAAGGGGGAAACAAAAAAAATTTGGGGGGGCCCCCTAGAAAAAAAAAAAATTGGGGTTCCCCCCCCCCCCCCCCCCCCCGAAAAAAAACCTCAGGGGGGTATAAGGAAAAAAGGGGAATTTGGAAAACCCCGCCAGTAGACAAAAATTTTTGGGGGGGGGCCCCCTTTTCCCCATGGTTGAAAAAAGGGGGTGAATCCCGGGAAAATTGGGGCATTTTTAAGGGGGGTAGGTTCATCTTTTTGGGGAGGTATACCACTCCCAACTGTAACGGGAAAAATCCCACTAATTTTTGAAAAAGGGGGAAAGGGGGTGCGCCCCCTCAAATTTTTCCCACTCCAATCCACCCCAAAATTTGCTTTTTCCCCCGCCGGGAAAAAGATGTCAAAGTGGCATGGAAAAAAGGGGAAATTTTCGGCAGACCCCAAAGGAGGGCGGCCCCCCAAAACCCCGGAAATGGTTCGAAACCCCGACGTTATTCCCGTTGATTCACGTTTTTGGGGTCCAAGTCCAGGCGTGGTACCGGGCAGCGGGGGAGGCCGAAAATCTCTTATCATCGGGGCGTCACCCAGGGAACTGGAAAAAATTTTGGGGTCCGCCCCTCTCTTTTGTTTAGGGGGATTTATTTTTTTTTTTATTCACGTTGTAGCCCCCAAAATTTCCCCCCTCTTTATTGTTTCGTATACATCTCGTTTTTTGGGGTGTCAAAAAGGGGCGTGTTCTCATGGGCATAAATCTTTTTTTTTTTTTTTGTGCAATGCCCGCCCAAAAAATGCCAATCCCAATCTTCTTGTTTATTGAAAATTTTTTTGGCCCTTTTTCCCCCGGGATTTGTCTTTTTTGATCGAGGGGGTTTTTTGGGGGTTTTTTTTAACTGAAAGATTTTAGTTTTTTAAATTGGAGTATTTTACATTTTTTTTTAAAATTCACTTTTTTTAGGGGTTTTAAAATAGAAAAATTTTGGTTTTTTTCTTATCCTTGAAAGAAATCTGATCGCGTTTTTTGTGCGGGGGTTACGTTTAAAGGGGGCCCCCAAATAAATTCACTTCGGGGTTTTTTTTTTTTTATTTTAAAAAAAAACTTTAAAAAATTTAAAAATTTTTCCCCTTTTTAAGTTTTATTTTTTTTTAAAAAAAACTTTTTTTTCCCTTAGAATACAAATGTTTAAATTGGGGCCGAAATTATTTCTATCGTAAAATCTCAATACAATTATCCCCCTGTAATGAAAAAATTTTGGGGGTTTTTAAAAATCCAGGGGGAAAGCACAAAAAAAAAAAAAGAATTTTTGTAATTGCTTTTATTATTTTTGTTTTTTAGGGGCCCCAAAAAAATTTCTCTTTTTTTACCCCTATTTTAAAAAGGGGGAAAAAAAAATAAATTTTATAAAAAAAGTACGTATGGACATGGAAACATCGCTTCTTTGGGTCCTGTGCAAAAAAGGTAAATTTTTTTCCAAAAATTTCCCCATCTATATTTTTGGGCCCGTGGCCCATAGATTGGGCCCCCTTGAAAATTGAAGACTGGTTTGAGTCGGGGGGGACCGATCACAGGATAGGGGTGAAAATTACTTTCAATTTTTCCCCTCCACAAAGGGGAGGGGGGGTACAGAGCAATGAAGCCCCTTTGGGAGAGGTGGTATTAGAACCCGGTAAAACCCGGTGTGATTTGTGCGCCCCGGGGCCCCCTGAAAAACCCCCTTGGGCAGGGGGGTCTTATTTGCTCTGGTCCCCCCCCTCCCTCCCCGGGGGTGTGATTTTTATCTTGTTGCTTTTTTTTTTCCCTAAAAATGTCTCATTTAATTCTTTTTTTTTCTTTGGCTGGATAGGCTCCCCCTAATTTTTTTTTGATTGGGGTCTTTTAACCCCCTTTTTGACCGAGGTATTTTTTTTTTTACATTTTCTTTTTTTTTTCCCCTTTTTCCCCCGGGCCTAACTTTTTTTCTTTTCAATCAGTATTGCCTTTTTGAAGTTTTTTTTTTTTGCGGGGGAAAAAAGTATTTGAACGACCCTTTTTGGGGGCAATTATCATGTACTGGAGAAAATGGAAAAAAAAATTCCGTGCTGTGAAATTTCAAAAAAAATGCAAAATTTCCCCCGTTTTTTTTTTTTTTTAAACCCTTTTAAATAAAAAGCTAAAACTGACCCGGGCCCCTTTAAAATTTTCCAGGGGGTTTTGGGGTTTTAGATGCCAAAAAAAGTCTAGGGTTTTTTATTTAAAAAGGGAAAAAAAGGGCCCAAAAAATTTTGGGTTAAAAAAAAAAAAAAGGGGAAACCTTTTTTTCTCCATTTTTATTATTTAGGGGGGGGGAGGGTTATTTTTTGTGCACTGAGCTGACGTTTTTTGAAACATTTTGTTAGATACAATCTTTTGATCGCCCTTTTTTGATTTTTTTCAATGTACGGTGACAAAAAAAAAAAAATTCGAGTTTTTGAAATTTTTTTTTTTTCCCCTTTTAGCGATAGTTATTTCTGTTTTTTTATTTTGGATAAAAGGGCCGATTCCCAAAGGTGTATTTGATTTTTTTATTTTATTTTGAATGGGGGAAAAGGGGGTGATTTGAACTTTAATTTTTATTTTTTTTTATTTTAACTTTTTTTTTTCTTTTCAGCTTTTTAAAAGTTACAGGAGACTAAAAAGGCAGTTCTTCAAAACGCCCCGCTACAACAGCGATGTAATCGTCGTGTGTACGAAAAATCACTTTTTTTTTGAGCGCCCCACCCTGGGGCGGGGGTCATAGAATGCGGGGAATGACAACCATGAAATCCCGCAAATTCTGATTGTATGGCCAACCCATCGGTGACCCCCCCTCTTGGACAGGGTCACCCCCGGGGGGGAATTTACAAAAGCTTTTAATAGTTAACGCCCCGTGTATCACGTTCCCCCCCGGGGGGGTTTCGGGGGGATCGCTATATTTAAAAATGTCATGTGCCCGGAAAAACCCCCGGGGCCCCACATTGGTTATTACACCCAAAGTGAAAGGGGGGTTAAAATTTTTCCCTACTCATCTTTTGGGGGCCCCCCACCTTCCATCATTTTTTTAAAAAAGTTTAAAAGGGAAATTTTGGGGGGTTTGGTCCATAGGGGCTATTGAAAAAGGGGGGGGAACCAAAAAGGTTTCTTGTTTTCCCCTTAAATTAAAAAATGGTTATAACCTGTTATACAAAGGTTTTATTTTTATAAAACCCCTTTTAGGAAAAATGCACTTTTAAAATTTTTGTTTTAAAAATTTTGTATAGAAATTGTTTTTTGGTTTATGTATAAAATTTGGGAAATAAAAAGATTTTCATAAGAAAAAGTTAAAAATTTTTGGCTATAAAATAGGATTGGGTTTTGCAGGGGGGAGACAATAAGTTCGGGAAAATAGACAGATTTGAAAAAAAAACCCTTTGGGTTGTCCAATGTTGGGGGTTTGTGCGGATTAGGATTTTTGGCCCCGGGTTGCTTCAAATCCCGTGTATGACACCAATGAAAGCCCTTTGGAAAAATGGAGATTTGTTGTAACTTTCCCTGGGAAAAACGTGCGGTTCGCAGCGTTTTTTTTCTGCAGCATTTAAATTCTTTGCGGATCTGCAATTTCAAAAACCCATGATTATTGGGGGGGGGCAATCCCAGCAAAAGCAGGTCAAAAAAAATCGGGGGTTTTTTGTGCGGAAGAAACGCTGCAGACGGGGGGGGAATTGTGGGGGGGTGACTGTGGGGCGTGTGCGGGGGCTGCGAAATTTTTTGGGGGGGGCTACTGTTCCCATCAGGAAATGAATGCTCAGATTGACGCTTTTGGGCCGAGGGGGGGGGAAAGTTTCCCCATCTAAAAAAAGGTTTTGTCATAGTAAAAAAACAAAAACAACAAAAGGGAAACCCTCTTACAAATATCCATAAAAAATTTTCCATACAGAACAAAAAAAAAAACATTAACATACAAAAAATAACAAGAAAATTTTTTTACAAACATTACCCCCCGCGCCCTTTTTCCTTTATAAAAAATAAAAAAAAAACCCAACCTTCTTACTTTTGCTGTAGTCCATTTTTTTAAAAAGAGTGCCCCCGAGATCTCTGGTGTAGAACATGACATAAAGTGATGTCAAGTGCCAAAGGGGGGCCCCCGCGAGGGAATGACAATTTGCCACTCTTTTTCCCCTTTTTTTGTATTTCATCTTGTCTAAACCCCCAAAATTTTTTTTGGGGGCTACCTTCCTTTGGGGGCCCCTTCCCGGGGCAGTTACTTTCCCCTTTTGCCCTTTGGGGGTTTTTTTATCTCTCGGCTGTGTCGAGGCGTCAACCCCGTGGGCCCCCCCACGGCTGTTCTATTTTTGCTTTTATTTAGGGGGCTGAATCCGCTAGCAACCTTCCGGGGCCCGGGGTTTCCTGTCTTTTTTTTGTGCTGCCGGTACCGAATCATAACATGGAACGTCAGCCATAACCCCGGGGGGACATCCTAAAAAACGGGGCCTAGGTCCCAAAAGGGCACAGAGAAAGGGGCCTCAGTATTTTTAGGGAGGAAGTCGACAGTGAATCGCAAATGGAGTTGGGACAGGAAACCCGGAAGCGCAGACCCGGGTAAATTTTCTCGGGGGGGTTAAAGGGGCCCGAGAAAAAAGGGATAGCCAGGGGGGTGAACCCGGTTTAAAACATGCTGTGCATACTTTAAAAAAGGAAAGTTTGTGCCAGTAGGGGGGGGTTTTAATATTGGAAATGGACAATTGAGTAAAGTCTTTATTATAAAATGCCCCCGTAATGCAAAAATCCCACATAGCCGGGCCCCCGGACACCAAAAATCCCCATCACCCCCCCCCGGGAAACCCCGGATATAATATCCCCCCCTCACCCCTTTTACCCCGACCCCCCGGGTACTCCCCTAATATACCCTGGGCCCGTCAGAGACCCCCCGGACTACAAAAATTTCCCCCCCATCCCCCGTCAAAGCCCCGGACTACTAAATCCCAATCACCCCCTCAGCCATAGCCCCCGGGAAAACTACCCCTAATATCCCACTCATCCCGTCGTAGCTGGGGCAACTACCCAAAAATTTAAAAACACCCCCTCACGGGCCCCCAACTTCTCCCCAAAAATTTTCCCCCCTCATCCCCTCAACCCCGAATACTGGATAACCCCCATATCCCACATCACCCCCCGCCAGAGCCCCCGGGGCTACTCCCCCCAATATCCCCATGCCCCCTCAGCCAGAGCCATGGACTACTAAAACCCCCAATATCCCCCCATCATCCCGTCACCAGAGCCCCGGGGTACTAATATACCACTCATCCCCTCAGCCAGAAACCCCCCAGACTACTAATATCCCCCATTTCCCCCTCAAAGCACCAATCCCACCCCTAATATCCCCCATAACCCCCTTGCCAAAAGTCAAAGGAAATCCCCCCCCTACCCCCCATATCCGTCGCCCCAACCCCCCGGGGTACTAAACCCCTAATATCCCAAAATCAAACCCGTCCGCCCCCCGGGCCCACTCCCCTAATATCCCCATCCCCCCAGCCTGGGGTCAGAAAAGAGGGTGGTGGAAGGGGCCCCAATTTCCATACGGGGGGTCCCCTTTAAAGGGGCCCCTTTGGGCAAAAAAAAACCCCTGGAGGATTTGCCCGATTCCATCAATGGGCCCCCTTTTAAAAAGGCCCGGGGGGCATAAACCCGGCTTTTAAAGGGGAATTCCCCGACTTTCAAAAGGGGATTTTTAAAAGGGTGGGGTCAGAACCACACGGGGATGGATTTGCTCGACTTCAACAAATGACCCCCTTTAAAAAGGGGGGGCCGGGGGCAGAACCAAGAGTTAGTGGAATCCCCCAAAAAACCTCAAAATCCCTTTTAAAAAAAACCGGGGGGCAGAACCACAGCGTGAGGGGGAAAGGTCCCTAATTCCATACCGTGACCCCCTTTTAAAAGGGAAGTTTTGCCCCAGGGGGGGGGATGTGTGAGGGGGGTTTGGGGACGGGGGGCGGGTGATTTTTTTCTGTCCCTGTGCGCCTGTCCTTTTTGGGGGGAGACAAGGGGGAGTTTTAAAGTTTCCCGGGGGTGCGGGTTTTTTTCCCCCCCCGGGACTGTTGGAGGTGTTTTGGTGGGTGAGAAAACTGTTGCTCTAGAAACCCCAAAGGGGAGCTCAGCTTTTTTTAAAAAAAGTTTGGGGGAAAAGAAAGATGCTTAGGATTGTTAAGAAAACTGTTGTCATGCAACCTGTCACAGCTCAGCTTTTTTTTAAAACCCCTTTGGGGAAATGAAGATGTTTAGCGTTTGGGGGAAAAGGGAAAATGTTTTTCATAAACCCCCAATCACAGCTCAGTTCTTTTAAACAGTTGGTGAAATGAAAGTGCTTGGTTTGGGTTTAAAAAGGGGAAAACTGTTGTTAAAAACCATCACACTCGCTTTTTTAAAAATTTCTTCGGGGGGGTTGGTGTAACCACTTTAAAATTTTAAATATATATTTTAAAATTTTGAAATTTTTTTTTGGTCCCCTAATGGTTGCGGGCAGTTCCTGAATTTAAAGAAGGGAGACTCGGGGGCCCCTGCGACCAAGTGAGGGGTTACGCACCCAAAAAAGCCAGGAAAAACGGGAACTTTTTTTTGTGGGGGGGGGGGGTAGGGAGCACAGGCCCCCGCCTTAAATCCCCCCCTTTTCCCCCTTTTTAAAACTATTTCCCAGGGGAAAATGAAACCACAACACTTCCCCCATACACTCTAAATTTTTCCCCCCAAAAACCCACAAAACACACAAATTGCTTGTTTTTTAGGTGCTGTCATTTGCCCCAACAGCTCCCCCTTTGTTGAACTTTTTCATGGGTTTGGCTAAGGTTTACACAAAATTTGATTAATGACGTGGAATATTGTTGGGGGGAATTAAAAAAAAGGGGCCCCAAAAAATCAAAAACCCTGACCTCTGAGTCCTCCCCCAAACCCCCTTCATATTTGGGGTGCACCAGCCTGGCGGGGGGATAATATATTAAAAGCGATCCCCCCCAAATTAAGTTACGTCGTATACTTGGACTTTAAAAATTTAAAATTTTTAAAAGGAAGGACTAATAAAAAATACAAAAAAAAAGGGGGGCCACATTGAACCTTTCACCCCAATAACTTTATAAAAAAGGATGCGGACATTGCTGTGTGTTAAAATATCTAACGGGGAAAAAAATTTTTTTAGGGGGGTTACTACAGAGGTCAGGGGGAAACACCGAAAGTGCAAAAAATCTTGAACACAGCCACTATTATCCTTGGCACAGCCTCCTGAAACGGGCGGACATATTGTGAAATCTTGCAGCCGAAGGGGGGCCCAAAAAGGTCTAAATTTTCCCCCCCTTCGCGTGGAATAGTGCATTTGGGGGTCTAGGACTGAAAAAGGGGCCCCTTAAAATGTTCTTGCGGGGGGCCCCCTTTTCTGTCTGTGTTTGGGGTGCCCCCTGCAAAGGGGTCTGCCATCTGGTATGAGGTCCCCGCCCTTTTTTTGTGCTTTGAGTGGTTGATATGGCTAGAGTGAGCGACAAACATTGTATCAAGTAAAATAAACCCTTTGGTCCTCTTTTTTCTTGTTCTTTTGCCGTACTTTTTGGGTTTTGTTATTTGTTTTTTTTTTCATTTTTGATTTCCCAGACTAAAAAATTACTAGGTACTAAAACAAATAATTTTAGTCTAATCCTCTTTTTTTTTTACATGGTCATAAAAATAAAAAATTGTTCTCAATGTTTTTACATTGAGCTCTTCCACACATTTTTTTTTTGGGTGGGTTTGATTTTTTTAGTAGTGCCTGGGGGTTTTTTTAAAAGGCATCCGTTTTTTAAAGGAATTTTTAAATTTTTTTCCCCCCAAAAGTACAAAGACCCCCATTGATAATTAAAAAAAATTGTTTTTAAAGAAAAGTGCTGCCCCCCCCCTTGGGCCTAAAAAAATTCTAAAGAAAACATTTTGGTAAAAATTTTTTTTGGGCGTGAGATTTTTGTTTTGGGCCCCCTCTGAAAGCTCCCAAATTTTTTTTAAAAAAAACCACAAAAGTGCAATTAAAGGAAAAATTTTCATTTTTAATTTTAAAAGGGGGTTTGAAAAAAATATTCTGGTAAAACGTTTGGGGGATTGGAACCCCCATTTTTCTAAAAAGGGTCTTTCTTTTGGGGGGGCTAAAAAGAAAATTGGACAATTAATTCCCCCTAAATAAATTTTTCATTTTTAATCCCGTATTTTTTTGGGAAAAACATTTGCAGTCAATGACTCCCTGAGCCCTTGAAGCCGGGGGTTTTCATTAAGGGGGGGGTTACCCTTTGTAAACGCTTTGCCGGGTTTATGCGCGGGATTCGGTTGTTTTTTTTTTTTTTGTCTTAAGGGGGGAAAAATGCATCCTGGGGGTTTTTGTTTGGCATTTGATCACCCAATGAAAAATTTTTTTCCCCCTTTTCCCCCTTAAAAAACCCGGGGGGTTCCTTTGCGAAAGTTTGGACATTGTCTATCTGATGTAAAGGGAAAAAACCCCAAATTTAAACCCTTTTCCCTTTTGGTTGAATTTAGCAGAAAGTATTTTTTTAATCCGAATTGATCCCCCCCCTTTTTCTTTCACATCAATAACTACCAGTGACCCGGCTTGGGAACCCATAAAACCCACCAAACGAACCTCCACACCCCCACCTATTTACAGGGTATGTTTTTTGCTTGAAATAACCTTCCAACCTTTTCTTACTTTCTTTTCCCTCTTTGGGGTAATTGATTTTAGTTTTTTCCCCCAACAATGTTTTTCCAGATTTTTTTGGGGGCTTCTTTAGAGTTTTTTGGCAAATTAAAATGTGGCCTGTCATTTTTAAGCGTTAAAATGGTTTGTCCTTGTATGATCCTCTGTATTTCCCTCATAAGTTTTTCTTTTGGATTAGAACAAAAACACCTACTTTCTGAGATTTTTTTTAAAAAGGGGGTGGTGTTTGAATTTTTTTTTTCCCCCTGAAAGGAATCTCAATTATTCACAATTGTTTGTCTTCCCTGACATCCCCCCTTTTTTTGATTCTAACTCCCTGCACATTTTTTTTTTTTTTTGCAAAACCCCCCCAAATGTTGATTTTGCCATAAAAAAATTTTTTTGTTCGATTATGAATTTTTATTTTTTTTCCCCAATGAAGGGGTGTTTCTTTTTAGGGAAACTGTCCCCGGCTTTTTGGGTTCCAGAACCTTTTAAAGCAAATGCCCCTGGAATCGTCCGATTTTTAACCTTCTTAAGATGTGGATTAACCCCCCTATGACATCCGCTTTTGTTGGCGCTGCAGGAGGGCATTCCACAAACCCCCCTACATTATTGGGATGGTAAGCGGGCTCCTCCAGTTATTTGAGAGCTGACACTTGGGCAATGCCCACAATCCATTAGCGCGATTGGGGGTTTAAATCCTCTTGCAGCTGCAAAAGTGCAGTGACATCGTTTCATAGCAGGGGAGGGAGCACCTTTCTGTTCCGATTGGTCTCCTGGTGCCCAAAAAATGGCAACGTTTACCCGGTTGGTGGCCTTAAGCTCCTGTTTTAGAGCAGGAGGACTCCCCCCTCTCCGACCACTTGAATTTGCTCTGCAATGCAAAAACATGCGCCTAAGGAATGCAAAAATAAAAAGCTATGCTCTCAGAATAAAGCAAACGCAAGTTCAATTATTTTTTTTAAAATCATTTTATGTGGTTCGACCCAGTTTTGTGCACCTGAAAAGGACAACCGCTAAAAGATGCCAGACTGAGTCTTAGTACTTGCTGTACCATTTTAGTGTGGTGGGCCCCGGGGTTTCATCTGAACACGTCATTTGGAGATTTTTAATGAAAACCCTGATGAAGTTGCCACATAGAGCACGGGATAAATGTGATCAAAATGTTATGAAAACTTTCCAATAAAAGCTTCAACTTTCCCACAAAAAAAGAAGCTTCACTCGGTCCCGTCATCTGACAATGGAAATATAAGGGGCTTCCACTTATGGTCATAAAGGCTCTTGAAAAGTAAATACTCCTCGCACCCCAAAAAAAATCCACAAATTCGAACTCCCAATTCCAAATTTCCCCCCTTCCATTAGAAACAGTGTGCCTAAAACCGCAGTTGAATCCACCTTTGGTATTTCTGTAATGATGAGAGCCTGCTTAATTTTACGGTGATGTTTCCAAAAAACAGGGGGTACAATGTAGGGCACTACATGAACGGGTTACAGTGGCGATTTGCAATTTTCATGAACAACATTCACTGCAGCTTTTTGGCAAACACCCCATGAGTCAAAAAACTCACTGACCTGTGATAAATTCCAGGGGTTTAATTTCCAAAAAGGATAACTTGAGGGGATTCTTTCTTTGCACTTAAGGCTCTGTATTGGAGTTCACAAACCAATTATTTAAATTTTTTAAAATTTCTATTTTTCGGGATTTTTTTGTATCTCCATTATACTGCACACACACAAAAGAACACCATTTGAAAGGAAATTGGACAAAGGGAATTTTTTTAATTCCTAGCCCCCAAACCCCAATCCCAACCCCACCCCTTTCTCCATCCCCAACCCTACCCCACCCTACCCTAGCCTAGCCCCAATCCAACTCTAGCCCCAATCCTAATCCCAGCCCCAATCCTAATCCTAACCCCACCCAACCCAACCCAGCCACCTTAACCCAGGTAACCCCCACCCAACAATAGCCCCCAACCCTAACTCAATGAAAAATGGAAATAAATGCATTTTTTTTTTTTATTTATTTTTTTCTAAGGGGGATAAAGGGGGATTTGATTTATTTATTTTATAATTTTGATCATTTTGTAGGGTCATACATGATCAAAGAACCAATAGGAAAAATTTTCCCATTGTGCCAGGGGCCGGCTGGAAATCTCCGGGCGCACTGCACTGCGCATGCACCCCCTTTTTCTTCCCGGAAGAAGACGCCCCCCGGTCGGGGACTTTACGGGGGGCAGGAGGGTCCAGGAAACCCGGGATTGGGGGACCCCATCTCTCTTGATGTCGATCACATCAGAGGAAAGAAATTAAATGGAGGTCATCAGAGGAGGTACTTCCGGGCAGACGGAAGGGGGTTGAGGATGGGGTGGCAGATTCAAAAAGGAAAGGTGGAGACGCTTCCCTGTGCAAAACTGCCCAGGCTGATGGGGGGGCAGTGAACCCCACCGCAGCACCCGCAGCAACCACAGCTACAGCAACCTAGGAGGAGTGTCTGAGCAAGAGGAGGGACGTCCAGCAGCATTTTACACAGCGCAGTAGGAAATCCGGAGATGGACAAATCCCCATCCTAAAAAAAAAACCCTTATTGGATCCTGCCTCCTCCAAAACCGGTACCTGCGCTGCAACTGATTGGTGATGATCTTGTGAAATTCACCTTGTAATTGGGGTTCCCTTCTTTTTTCGTTTTTTTAGGGAAGAAGAGTTGGAAAATAAAAGCACAGATTTTGCCCCAGTTGATAAAATTCCCGGCCCTTGACAAAGGCTTGCTTCTGCTAGGACAAGTGCTATGCGAAAGACCCCAGACTTTGCCTCCGAGCCGATCAGTAAACAAACGGAGGTTGAAGTGCTTAGAATCCCCAAAGGAATAAAACTAGAAGAAAAAAACCGCCAAGTACACCCGTCTGAGTCCTTACCGGGGGAGATGATTCAGATATTTCAGTTTCCTCCTCATCCTCGGATGATTAAAGGGGGGTGCCATTATTTTCCCCCAGAGGATTAGAAAGTTTGTTTAAGCGGTGAGATTACTATGTGGTGAAAAACCCTTCCCCCAAAAAACATACAGGACTAATTTTTGGGGGATTGGAGAGAAACGGAAACATTTCCTTTGAATGAAAAATCGGCCCTGATTAAAAAAAGGGGAAAAAACCTGATAGGAAGGATTATCTTGCCTTCCCTTAAAGAAAATACCCTTCGGGGTTTTGTGCATCAACATTGGGATAAAGCCTGGGAAATTAGATGCACGGTTGCCAAGGTCTAAAAAATTTGCACCCCCCTTTGAAGAATGGGAACCTTGAAAGACCCATTGGATAAAAGGCGCCATTGGAAAAAGGCTGATGCTTTTCTTAAAGGGGCTTTGGGAAACATCGGGGGTAATCTTAGGTTGATATAAGCAGCTACCTTTATCTTAGTCCCTTTTAGGGGTGGATCAGCTAGTGAAACAACTCCGGGATGGAATACCCAGAAACAAAGTGCTAGAGTCCATCCCCTTGATACGGGGCAGCTTCTTTCTTGGCGGATTCTTCAGCTGACTCAGTCAGATTAACAGCCAATCTGCAGCTCTCTCGAACGCAGACCGTAGAGCACTTTGGCCAAATGCTGGCTGGGAGATTTGCAGAAAAAAGGGCAGCATTGCTTACCTGCCCAGGTCTTGGAACAATTTTTGGAACAAATTTTTGGAGGATTTTCAGTCCTCTTTTGTGGCTTTGCGATTAGTTCCGGGAGATTTGCAGACCAAGTTAAATTATGCTCAACCCCATGTGAAGGAAAATTTTTATTTGGTGAAATGTTAGATGACATCCTTCAGAAGGCATGGGACAAGAAAAAGGGGTTCCCTAACCTGGCCAACATTTTGCTCAAACAGTCCTTTCGCAGCAGATAATTCTTCCATAGGAGGCCCCCAAGGGAGCAGAGTAATGGGATGAGGGGAAGAGGAAAGACAAGGGTTTCCTCTTCGGAAATCCTCTCGGGATAGGAAGCCCTTGAAGTGATGGTCCTTTCAGTTGGGGGCAGACTATCCCTTTTTCCTTCTGGTTGGGAAAAGATCTCAAACAACCCCTGGATACTAAACCTTGACAGGATAGGTCTTCGGATAGACTTCCATTCTCTCCCTCCCCAGAACTTTGTCGTGACTCCACTACGATCCTCTCCGAAGGAGCAAGAGGCCCTGGGTGCGAGGTTTTGGAACCTGTAAACAAAGCCGTTCTCCGGGAAGTTCCCCCTCGAGAAAGAGGGAAGGGTTCTACTGCCCGTTATTCCTGGTAAACAAACCAGATGGGTCTTACAGGACAATCATAAACTTGAGGGGGCTGAACGCTTATGTAAAAACTCAGAAATTCAAGATGGAGTCAATAAAGTCGACCGTCTTTCTAATACTGTTTCCCATTTTTCTTGACGGTTCTGGATCTGAGCTACGCATACTACCATGTCCCTATGCACAAGGACTCCCAGAAGTTCCTCAGATTTGCAGTCTCCATAAGGGGAGAGATAAAGTATTTCCAGTACCAAGCCCTTTCCTTTGGGTTATCAATAGCCCCTCGAGTAGTTACCAAGTTAGTGGAGTAGGCAATGGCGCATCTGAGAGAACAGGATATTTTGATAGTCCCTTATTTGGATGACTTCTGGGTAATAGGCGACTCGGCTCAACAGAGAACAGTTAAGCAGAGTAATGACTACCCTAGTAGAACTGGGCTGGCTCCTAAACCTAAGGAAGTCAAGGCTCGAGCCAAGGACGATGCAAGAGTTTCTAGGATTAGTATTGGACTCTCGGAAGCAGGATGCCGTCTCCAGTACAGAAAAAGGGAAGATTATAGACCAGGTCTCAAAAGCCTCACAGAACCCATCCATGACTTTGAGGAAGGCCATGTCCCTGCTGTGTTCTCTTACTGCTTGTTTGCCAGCAGTTCAGTGGGCACAGCTACACACCAGGGACCTACAGTGGGACATTCTAAAGAACCAGGCCTCATTAAAAGGTCGCTTAGAGGGACACATAACTCTGTCTTTAACCACTATTCATTCCCTAAATTGGTGGGGAGATATCCGCAATCAGTCCAAAGGGGTCTCTTGGTTGACAAAGGTGTCCTGGGTAGTTACCACCGACGCAAGCCCTGCTAGATGGTGGGCTCACCTGGGCGACAGGGTTACTCAGGGGATTTGGAGAGGCCAGAAGCTCGAGGTATCCTCAAACCAAAAAGAGCTATTGACAGTAAGTCAAGCCTTGTCAGAATTCCTGGATACTCTGCGTGGTCATCATTTGCAAGTATTTTCCGACAATCAGGTAGCAGTTGGTCTATCTAAACCATCAAAAGGAGAACCAGGTCACGGGCCCTAATGGACATAACATCCCAGATTTTCAGTTTGGTAGGAAACAATCTCCTATCCCTATCTGCACTACAAATTCGGTGGGTAGAGAATCAAAAGGCAGATTTTCTGAGCTGCACTCAATTAAGACAGGGCGAGTGGGCTCTCTTCTCAACGAGTCTTTTTTCAAACAGATTGTGGAAATGTGGAGCCTCCTGGTTATAGATCTGTTTGCCAATACCAACAACAAAGAGGTAGAGTATTTTTGCTCCATTAATCACAGAGGGAACCCTCAGGCCCTAGATACCTTTATGATTCCATGGAACCAGAGCCTTGCCTATGCTTTTTCTCTGGTTTCTACCAGAAGGTAGCGCCATGGGATTTAAATCTAGTCCTATCAGCCCTAACAGGTCCTCCATTTAAACCTCTAGATTCAGTCCCTCTCAAGGTCCTGTCACTTAAAACGATCCTTCTTGTGGCCCTCCCTTCACTAAAATCCTAGAGGATAAGGTTATTTTAAGACCTGATCCGGCGTACTTGCCCAGTGTAGCATCTTATTTTCACAGATCCCAAGAGGTAGTCCTTCCTTCATTTTGTCCTAACCCTAAGAATAGGGAACAAGAAAGATTCCACACCTTAGATGTTAGAAGATGTTTGCTTCAGTACCTAGAGTCCACCACAGAGGTGTAGGAAGGGAGGATCTGTTTGTGTGCATTGCGAGGCCTAGGAAGGGACTCAAGGCCTCCCAAAGTACCTTGGCGAGATGGATAAAAGATGCAATAGCTGTGGCATACTCATCTAATGCAAATATCACCCAGATGGTCTAAGAACTCATTCTACAAGAGCGGTGGCAACCTTCTGGGCAGAAAGGTCAGAGGTATCAATAGAGCAGATAAATAAGGCTGTCACTTGGTCATCACCTTCTACCTTTTTCAGGCACTATCGGCTGGACCTAGCCTCTTCTTCTGACCTAACCTTCACAAGAAGGGTTCTTCAGGCTGTGGTCCCTCCCTAAAGTTACAACTTTCGGTCTGTAATTCTCTCCATGTTGCTCTCATGGGGAAAGAGAAAGACATAGTTACTTACCGGTAGCTGGATTTCTCAGAGCCCATGACAGAACCCATTTATTCCCTCCCGTCACGTGTGTGGTGAGCACGTTTTCACTGTTGGCAGTGTGATTTATGTATAGACACGGTGTATTTTCTGATAAGTAGTATGATAAAGATATATAATTGTTGTCATTAAGCTGGAGGTCCTCCTGTGCTCTGTAAACCAACTGATGCGAGGGAAAGGTACCGCCCTTTTTATCTGTAGGTTTCCTGTCCCTGAAGGGTGGATCTTCTCAGTGGTGCTTTCATGGCCTCTGAGAAATCCCATTACGGTAAGTAACTATGTCTTTCATGCTGATGAAGTGACATCAGGGTAAAGGGATTAGGGCTTGTTGTCAGCAGCTGTCATTGACACCTAGCTCTAGGCTTAAGGCTGGGTCTCACATAGCGATACACCAGCGATCCCGACAACGATATGCACTTGTCAGGATCGCTGGTGTATCGCTATATGATCGCTGCTGAGCTGTCAAACAGGCAGCTCAGACAGCGATCTGGGACAGCGACACTGCGGGTAACATCGCTTAGTTACCCGCAGTGTACATTGGATACCAGCGCCCTGATGCAGGGCGCTGGTAACCAAGGTACACGTCGGGTTTCCAAGCGCTGCGCGGTGCCTGGAAACACGTTGTGTACCTTGGTTACCAGCTCCCTGCATCAGGGCGCTGGTATCCAAGGTACACAGCGGGTTTCTAGGCACAGCCCCGCGCCTGGAAACCCGCTGTGTACCTTGGTTACCAGCGGATCGCTGGTCTCCCGCCTGTCACACGCAGCGATGCGTGCCTGTCAGCGGGAGACCAGCGATCAAAAAAATGTCCTGACATTTCAGCGACGATCAGCGATACCCAGCAGGGGGCTGATCGTCGCTGAATGTCACACACAGCGATATCGCTGGTGAGATCGCTGCTGCGTCACAAAACTAGTGACTCAGCAGCGATCTCGGTAGCGAGATCGCTATGTGAGACGGGCCCTTAAGTAAAGAAAATGTGTTAGCCCGACACCCTGATCACTAAGCCGATAAGTAAACACAAACACACACACAAACCTACACACACATTGTCACCAGCCTATGTAGGAGCCTTAACAGAACGAACATACATAGGCTGTAACCAGGCAGCAACTGTTAATTTTAAAGAAAAAAATGAAGAAAAAAATTGTGTGGGCTCCCGCGTAATTTTAATAACCAGCAGAGGAAAGCCGACGACTGAGGGCTGATGTTAATATTCTGGGAAGGAGTGAATAGCCATAAAGGTTCCCGGGCTATTAATATCAGCTCACAGCTGTTTGCTTAGCCTTTACCGGCTAGTTTACAGGGGACCCCAGAAAAAAAATTGACATAGGGTCCCCCTATAAAATCTAACCAGCAAAGGCTAGACAGACAGCTGCTGGCTGATATTAATATCCTAAGAAGGGGTCATGGATAACAGCCCCTCCCAGACCAAAAACATCAGCTCTCAGCCGCTCCAGAAAAGGCGCATCTATAAGATGCTCCAAATCTGGCACTTAGCCTCACTCTTCCCATTTGCCCTGTAGCGGTGGCAAATGGGTTTCATATTTGTGGGGTTGATGTGACCTTTGTATTGTCAAGTGACATCAAGCCCACAGGTTCATAATTGAGAGGCATCCCATAGTGATATTGTATAAAAAATACACACCCAGAATAAAGTCCTTTATTTGAATTAATGACACAGACTCCTTTAATGAATCTTAATTAAACCATATTTACGGAACGCCTAATCCACCGAAGGCAACGTCTCCTGCAATAAAAGTAAAATGATAAACCACATTATTCCTCACCTGTCCGCAGAGAAGATAATCCATAATACCCCATGACGATCCTGATCACTTTGAGAGCAGACACTGATGTGACTGCTCTGAAAGACAGCTGGCGATACACTGACAGGAGGTAATCGCTCCCGCAGTGTATCACTGAGTTGTTGTGAGAGAGTTCACCAGAGTTTATCAGCTTATCCGCTCCTGTGATTTCCCTGATGGCACGACTGCTGCGTGGGAAAGCTCTCACGCAGCGATGCCGTAAGTGAGAGCACTGGAGCTGATCAGCTGATGAACTCCAGTGAACTCTCTCACGGCAGCTCAGTGGTACACTGCGGCAGCGATTACCTCCTGTCAGTGTATTGCCAAGGGCCGCGTAGAGCAGTCACATCTCCTGATGTGACTGTTCTACACGTGAGATCACCGTGGGACACTCAGGATTACGTGGACTACGGTGGGCAGGTCACTATATGTTGGTTATTATTTTACATTTTTTCTAGGAGACGAGGGCATTGGGGATTTGGTGTTAGGTGAGTATAATGGGTTTTTATTTGAATGTGTATGTAATTATTTAACTTTTCTTTTCAACTGTGAGCACAGGCGCTGGCAGATGAGACGTCTCCCATCAGTGGCACCTGCTGTCACTGTTATCAGTGATAGCAGATATAGCCCAATGAGAGCAGTAGTCTCATCAGCACACATCTGATGACCTGCAGTAAGCTTTTTACCACATGTCTCCTCTGCAGGTCACAGCTGCGGGATCACACTGAATATTGACAGCATGACCTTACCGCGCTCTGACTGACGTTCTTACTGGTGGTAGCGTTACCGCCAATAAGAACCACCACGCCGGTGTTTCCCATGCTGTCACACAGATGACAGCACGGGAAACACCATAGGAAGCTGGTAAATCGCAAAACAAAAACTCAGCAAATCCACAAACATTTTATACCTGCTTTTTTGCTGCAGATTTGACTGACTCAGTTGAAGTCAATGGGTGAAAAACACTGCAGAAACACACAAAGAATTGACATACTGCAGAAAAAACTGCTCTGCAAATACTTAAGAAAATTTACTGATCATGTGCACAGCACTTCAGGATTGTCATTGAATTAGCTTGCATAAGTTTTCCATAACGTTTTTGGCCCAATTCCGCGCTGAACAAACGCCTCAAAAACGCACTGTGTGCACATAGCCTTAAAGAGTTTTATTCCATTAATACAAGAATACAACAATCAGCTGTAAACAGGGCCAGAAACTTTTCTTTTTTTTGAGGCGATGTCAATTCTGCAGTGCCTCCACGGAGAAATGAAGTACCACATGGGTCCAATATAAATCCTATATATATATATATATATATATATATTGTAACCAGTTCAGGGGGTATATAGCTCTGGGATCGCCGTCTCGGGTAGACGGAGTGGCATAAAGAGTCCAGACAGCAGTACTGGTGCAAACTGGCCGCAACCAGTTTTATTAAAGTCCACAGCAACAAAACATAAACCAAATCATAAACAAAAGTCCTAAGCCTGGCAGGCTGCTAACTAAACACAGTTAGTTCCCTCACTACTGTGAACTAGGCTCTAGCAGCCTGGCCACAACAACACATATATTGTAATTACCAGAGATGGGCTTGCAGGAGACTCCAACAGCGTCTGAAGTCAGATCCAGACTGAGAGCTCTGTCTGTGTAACTCTACCACCTATTTCTGGCTGCTTAATTAGGCAGCTGTGTGTACTCAGGGTTGAGCTGCAAGCCTGTACTGGATGGGGAGTGGAGTGAAAGTCATACTGCCATCCTACCTTCACTCCTATATTCCTTATGCGACCCAGCTAAGAAACCTGGGCGAGATATACACCCCGTCCAGTACGCACCCTTCACTGTCTCAGAATATATATATATATATATAATATATATATATATATATATATATATGTCCTGTGCGCTCTAAAGCGTGATGTGCTCTTTGTAACCTATCCCTAAGTGCCTCTTTTAACAGATTTGATTTTTCTTATGTTCCCAACATAGAAGTAACTTTTGTATGTGCATACATGTATTTGAATAACGTTTTATTATTTGTCTTTTGTAGCTCAACGCCAACTCTTTATCCTTAAGTAAATCATTGATGGCGGATATACCACCTTTACAGCTGTGGCAGCTGCACAGGGGAGAGATGGGTAGTAAGGCCATCGCAGCTGTACAGCTGTGCTAAACATTAAGAGGCCTGGCAGTACAGCCAAATAATAAAACAAAAGATTAAAGGATGAAAAAAAGATTAAATATTGTGGGAGTCATGACATAAGTGAGAGTGCATAAAGGGGTTGTCTACTGCTAGGACAACCCCTTCTTGATCAAAATGTTTGGCCCCATAAAACAATAAAGCTTATACTCGCCTCCCATGCTAGCGCCGTTCCCACTCACTCTCCCCGGGGTTCTCGTGCTGTGTTGTGACACGTGATGCTGATGCGCAATCAGCACTGGTGTCACTGTCCCCGCCTTTGGTCAAGTCAAACATGAAGAGGAAGTCTGGGCTACAGCCAGCGTCGGACTGGAACACCTTAGGCCCACCAGAGAAAATCATTCTTGGGGCCCACTATGTAGCTACATAGAAATAAATACAAGACCACAAATTGTGCAGTAAAACACACTAATATCAAGGTATAATATAAGGTAGTACATGTCTTAATTATGTAGCAGGAGTTGGGGTAGCCTCCCTCATAGATTATAAAGCAGCCCCCTCATAGGGGATAATGCTGCCCCCCATAGGGATAATGCTGCCCCCCCCTCATAGGGTATAATGCTATATATATATATATATATATATATATAATATATATATATATAGATAATAGATAGATACCATATATGCTCGAGTATAAGCCGACCCCCCTAATTTTGCCACAAAAAACTGGAAAACTTATCGACTCGAGTATAAGCCTAGGGTGGAAAGTGAGATTATGCCCCATATGCTGCCCCATGTATTATGCCCCACAAGATGCTCCATAGATTGTGCCCCATATGCTGCCCATGTATTATGCCCCCATAGATGCTCCATAGATTGTGCCCCCATAGATGCTCCATAGATTGTGCCCCCATAGATGATCCATAGATTGTGCCCTCATAGATGCTCCATAGATTATGCCCCCATAGAGGCTCCATAGATTATGCCCCCATAGATGCTCCATAGATTATGCCCCATAGATTATGCCCCCATAGATTATGCCCCCATAGATTATGCCCCCATAGATGCTCCTTAGATTATGCCCCCATAGATGCTCCATAGATTGTGCCCCCATAAATGCTCCTTAGATTATGCCCCATAGATGCTCCATAGATTATGCCCCCATAGATGCTCCATAGATTATGCCCCATAAGTGCTCCTTAGATTATGCCCCCATAGAAGCTCATAAATTGTGCCCCCATAAATGCTCCTTAGATTATTCCCCCATAGATGCTCCATAGATTATGCCCCCATAAATGCTCCACAGATTATGCCCCATAGATTATGCCCCCATAAATGCTCCACAGATTTTGCCCCTTAAATGCTCCACAGATTATGCCCCCATAGATTATGCCCCTATAAATGCTCCTTAGATTATGCCTCCATAGAAGCTCCATAGATTGTGCCCCCATAGATTATGCCCCTATAGATGCTCCATAGATTATGCCCCCATAAATGCTCCTTAGATTATGCCCCCATAGATGCTCCTTAGATTATGCCCCATAGATTATGCCCCTATAAATGCTCACAGATCATGCCCCATAAATGCTCCAAGATTATGCCCCATAGATTATGCCCCATAAATGCTCCACAGATTATGCCCCATAGATTATTCCCTGTAACATTTCGGGGGTTTTAGCTCTGAGATCGCTGTCTGGGTAGACAGAACGGCACGGAAACAGTTCATTCAGACAGCAATTATGGTAAAAACTGGCCGCAACCAGTTTTATTAAAGTCCACAGCAAACAGATAAAAACAAAGCATAAACAAAAGACCTAGGCTTGTCTAGCCACTAATTACACTTATGTAATGTCCCTTTCTATCAGGAACCCAGACTCTATCAGTCTGTGCCCAAAACAACACATATGATATATGTTACCAGTATGGAGTTTCCAGATACTCCTCCTTATGTCTGAAGGTCCACCCGACGTCCAGACTTGAGAGAGATCCACTCCTATTCAGTAGTCATTATGCTGGAGGTTCACAGAGACACTCCTGTGTCCGGGGTACCTCTAACCCAGACTGAGACGGCTCCCCTCCTCTTCAGTAATCATCAGCATGGAGGTTCACAGAGACACTCCTGTGTCGGGGTACATCTAACCCAGACTGAGACGGCTCTCCTCCTCTTCAGTAGCTTATCCGCATGCATTCTCACAGAGACTGCTTCCTTGTGCCAGGACACCTCTCTGTGTCCAGGCTAAAGACAGCTCTAACACTCTTGGAGACTGTTTCTTGTGCCAGGACACCTCCCTGTGTCCAGGCTAAACTAGCTCTCTCTGACTGTGTTTCCAGACACCTATTTCTGGCTTCTTAATTAACAGCTGAGTGGTTACAGGTTTGAGCTGCAAGTATGCACTGAGTGGAAGGTGTAATGACCTTTCTCTACCACCAGGTCTACAAAGCCATACACCTCCCTTATACCAGTCAGCAAAGCACCCAGGTGAAATATACACCCATCTAACCCACATATTCTCACTGTCTCACATATCCCCCCCCTCTTCTCCAGACCGGAGGGCTGGTCATCCAGACCGGAGGACTGGTCAACAAACTCAAGAGACAGTGAACACAGCTCAAGTCATGGCCCACATCATCTTCATCTTTATCTTCCATTAAGCAGGGTTTCTATACCCTTACACACACACACACACACACACACACTGTGTGATGTCACAGTCATGTGACCAGTCAACTGAGGAGAAGGAACATGGACAGTCAAAACATACATACTGATCCATTAAATGAATGCCAGCCAACGCTGCATTACCCATCCGTCCCCTCTGCAACAGCTTTATCCTAGGTATTTAGAACACATACCCCTTAGGTGGGTTTGTAGGTGACTGGACCCGCCCAGCTCTCCAAGTCACCTGGAAGCCCCCCAACGTATAGCACAAGTTCAGCAGTAGATCTGCTGACCAAAACAAATCCAGGCTTCCATCACAGGGCCACCCACCTCTGCGATACATACCGTCCATCCATCACATGCCTCCATGCATATCCCGAGGGCCATACACAGTGCCCCCTCTGTTCAAACTTGTGGGGTTGAACACTTGTTACCCGACCAGAGATCCTTCTCGGTCGTCTCTGCCAGTCACCCCGTCTCAGTTGATTTTGGGCACTATGCAATATCACCTCTTTGTTAGGCCTCTCCCGCCCCAGCGGTCAGAACGTTGGCCTTGTCCTTGTGTCGGTGTCACCTCACCCGACCTTTCTTTCCGAACTGACTCCTACCGTCGTTGCGGTCACGAGTCCATCGTCCAGTCAAACTTACTGGTAGTTCTGAGTCTGACTCTCTGTCTTTTCGTCCGCCACCGGGTCTTACACATAGGTCACTCAGCCCTGAGCTAACCGGATCGTCATTTTTACCCCTCAGTGTTTCAGCCCGTCTACTACCAGTCCCTAGAGAGGCCTTTGTCTCTCTATATCTTGGGCTGGAAGCAGTCGCCATCTTCGTTTTAACTCATGCAGCTGTTCCTTTATCTGCTTTCTTACTGAAATCAGCTGCTCTACTTCTCGTAGGTATGTTATTCGATACTCCAGGAGCGTTCGGATGTTCTTCAGGCTCTCCACCGAGCCACACTAATGAACGGAACCATATCTTCTCCAGCCACCTTGATCTTGCCATCAGTTGGAATCCTCATTCTCCTTACACGGATCTATCCACCATTTCCTGCATCACTTTTCCAAGTCTTCCGATGATTCTCCCCACCAAATTTTTGGTACCGGAATTACCTCTTCTGCCAAACCCAGCCGATTTTGATCTTCCTTGGCCTGCTCCAGACGGTGAGCGGCTTTCATGTTACTTAACATAATCATCTGTTTTGCGTGAAGACACTGCAGATGCATATCCTTCAGGAGAGCCACAGCTTCTCTGTGTCTTCTCCCTCTGCCAGGATCACCAACTGGTTCGTCTCTGGTGCCCAATTCACACTATAGGCTTTTACTGCTTCTTAAAGGCCTCATGCACACCCTCACTGGCACAGGCTTCTCGCATGTCTTCAGGTACTTGTACCACACACTTGAAGAGTGAAGTCTCCTTCTCTTCCTGGTTTACCTCGGACCGTTCCTCCAAGACATCTACCACGACCAGATGAGTGTCTTGTTCAGTTCTTTGCTCAAGACCCTCCTGAATTTTAGCTTCTTCAAGGCTCCTTGCCAAGATAGATACTGGCACCTCCGCCTGATCATCACATGGGCATGGCCGCTTTGCGTCTTCAACCCGCAACTTCTCCTTCTGCAGAAGACCTCTTACTGCTTCTCTGAGCATTTCCACATCTTCCCTTATGGTCTTATTCACACTTTGCCACTTTGCCAAGTGACCTCTGAGCTCAGAGACTTCATTCTCTAGCTCATCCACTCTTTGCTCAGCAGTTTGTCTCAGAGCCTTTTCTTGTTCCACATGTTCTCTCAGGGTCTTTATTTCAGCCTGATGTAGACCCCCACGATACATTAATAGCTTCTCATTTTCATCAGCACCTCCTTGTGCGGTATTTAGTGTCAGAGTCCTGCCTTCAAAGCTCAGCTCTTCTTCTTTCACCTTAGTCTTCGCCAGGGCATTGGCCAACTGTAAAACATCTTCAGATGCCATCTTCTGTCCGGCTGTAAGGTCCGCATCAGCTTTCTTCTCAGGACTCTCAATCTTCTCGGCTACCGTGCCTTCCTCATTTGCACTGGTTGCTTTATTGTCATCAGATGACACACCATCATTACCACTGTCCTTTGTATCTTCAGAGAGCTCCACACACTCTAATTTTTTCTCAAGAGGTTCTTCCTCATTGACCTCCTTACTGGGTGCAAGGGGCTCACGCTCTTTGTGCCCTTTACGTTTCCGGCGACGGGAGGACTTCTTCTCCTTGTGGGGCCCTTCATTACTGGACTCCCTCTCTCCATTAGAGTCACAGTCACCTGCAGAGTCTAAGTCACATCCCCCTGTATCGTTAATCCCCCAGTTACCCTCTAACTGGGTGTCCGTTCCAGACATGTTAACTATCACATTATTATCAGTTCGTCTGTCATACACTTCAGGTGACATGTCAGTAAGTTGGGCAGACGCACCCTTTCTTCTGGTGTCACCGTCTGCTATGTCACCGAGTTGGTTAGATCCGTCAGTTTGGGAAGGAGTCACTGTCCCACTTTCTGCCACCCCAACAGTAGCAAGGCCTCCCTCTTGCTGCTTAGAAACTCCTCTGTCCCATAAACCGGAGAGTAGTTTAAAGTCCTGACCTATAACTACTGGACATGACAAATTTGGGTCTACAGCGACATCCTGTACCTCAGTGTCGCAGCCAACATCAAAGATCAGTCTGGCCACTGGATATTCCCTAGTGTCCCCATGGATGCAAGTGACCCCGATCTTTCTACCGGTCAGCTGCCATCCCTCAGGTATACCCCTCACTAGCGTCACCGGGCTTTCCGAGTCGACCAGACCCACCGCGTCTTCAGTGTTTATCTGTAAGGCACACCCCCTTAGGAGTGTGCCTGGTGGATTATTCATAAGGCAGACTGGACACCGATAACCCATTTGCGCCGGGCAACAGTTTGTCAGCACCTCCCTTTTCTGTTGGGACACTCCACCCCCTTTTTGCGTACCATCCCTGCGGGTGTGTTACCGCCCTTTTAGGCCATGCCCCTCCCTAGGGACACCACCCCACTCCGGGATACACCCTGTGGACTCCCCCACAGCTTTCTTAGGCACAAACCACCCAGTACAAGTTTATCTCTTTTGGGCTGTTACTGGCCCTTTAAGAGTCTGTGTGACTTGGTTCACACTGTCTGATTGCACCACACCAGCTCCGGCTGAAACTGCCGCCGCTCCCGTTGCAGCCACAACCACCAACACCTTCAGATGTTGCTCATAAGCCGCTGTGGCTGTTACTGCAGCTCCTGCGGAACTCTTGCTGCAAGTCCCTGTAGCTCCTCCCACGAGAAGACTTGCACGCTGCGCTGTCTTGCCGCTTGTCACCTTCGTGACCCCACGAGTCACAGCCAGCCGCTTGTCACCTTCGTGACCCCACGAGCCACAGCACACACCACAGTCATTTCTACAACAAATTCAGCTTGCTGTGCAAACACCCTTTTTTTTTTTTCTTTGCAAAGTCTATTAGGGCTACTGTCTCTTTAAGACTGCTTCCAATAGACGTTTCTGCTGACACACTTTTTTTTTTTTCCTGTGTTGCTATTTCAATAGACTTCACCTTTAATGCTGTCTCTTGCCACTGTGCTGCATGCACACTCCAGCACTAACTGTACCAGGCCCTGCGCTGCCCCAGCATTCTCCACCAATTGTAACATTTCCGGGGGTTTTAGCTCTGAGATCGCTGTCTGGGTAGACAGAACGGCACGGAAACAGTTCATTCAGACAGCAATTATGGTAAAAACTGGCCGCAACCAGTTTTATTAAAGTCCACAGCAAACAGATAAAAACAAAGCATAAACAAAAGACCTAGGCTTGTCTAGCCACTAATTACACTTATGTAATGTCCCTTTCTATCAGGAACCCAGACTCTATCAGTCTGTGCCCAAAACAACACATATGATATATGTTACCAGTATGGAGTTTCCCAGATACTCCTCCTTATGTCTGAAGGTCCACCCGACGTCCAGACTTGAGAGAGATCCACTCCTATTCAGTAGTCATTATGCTGGAGGTTCACAGAGACACTCCTGTGTCCGGGGTACCTCTAACCCAGACTGAGACGGCTCCCCTCCTCTTCAGTAATCATCAGCATGGAGGTTCACAGAGACACTCCTGTGTCCGGGGTACATCTAACCCAGACTGAGACGGCTCTCCTCCTCTTCAGTAGCTTATCCGCATGCATTCTCACAGAGACTGCTTCCTTGTGCCAGGACACCTCTCTGTGTCCAGGCTAAAGACAGCTCTAACACTCTTGGAGACTGTTTCTTGTGCCAGGACACCTCCCTGTGTCCAGGCTAAACTAGCTCTCTCTGACTGTGTTTCCAGACACCTATTTCTGGCTTCTTAATTAACAGCTGAGTGGTTACAGGTTTGAGCTGCAAGTATGCACTGAGTGGAAGGTGTAATGACCTTTCTCTACCACCAGGTCTACAAAGCCATACACCTCCCTTATACCAGTCAGCAAAGCACCCAGGTGAAATATACACCCCATCTAACCCACATATTCTCACTGTCTCACAGCCCCCATAAATGCTCCACATATTATGCCCCCATAAATGCTCCACAGATTATGCCCCATAGATTATGCCCCCATAAATGCTCCACAGATTATGCCCCCATAGATTATGCCCCCATAAATGCTCCACAGATTATGCCCCCATAGATTATGCCCCCATAAATGTTCCACATATTATGCCCCATAGATGCTTCACAGACTGTGCCCCCATAGATGCTGCAAAAAAAAAAAAAAAAAGACATACCACTCGTCGCTGGGGGCCAGGTGCTGGTGTCCTGAGCAGGCGGTATTTACCTGTCACCGGGTCCACTGCTGAGCGCCGCTGTCTTCGGTCCTCCGGCAGTGAATGCTCAGGCAGGGGGCGCGGCGCTCACTAATGACGTCATCGCGCCCTCTGCCTGAACATCGCAGCAAGAGAGGACGCGATGACACAGCGGAGCTCAGCGGTTGGAGCGGGTGACAGGTAAGTAATGATATTCACTGCTTCCCACGCCCATTTGGGCGTGGGAAGCAGTGAATATTCATTTCTCTTTAGCAGCGGGGACAGGGGCTCCTGCCTCCTGTCACCCGCTGCTGCTACGCTGGCACGGGGCCCCCATGGCAGCTGCGTGGTGTGCCACTATTAGCGACACGCCACCGGCTGGGGGCCCCTGGAGCAGCGGGGGCCCTAGGCAACTGGCCCCTGTATGCCAGCAGGTGCCAGGGCCCCCCAGATGCTAGGGCCCACCGGAGAATCCTCCGGTTCTCCGGTGGGCCAGTCCGACCCTGGCTACAGCAGATCTCGGACTTCCTCTTCCTGCTCCATTCGACAGGAGGCGTGGACAGTGATTCCAGTGCTGATTGGTCGCGGCATCACGTGTCACAACAACAGCACGGGAGCACCGGGGAGAGCGAGTGCCGACATGGGAGGTGAGTATAATCCTTATTATTTTATGGGGGCCAAGCGAGGGGTATGAGAAGAAGTTGTTCAAGTATTGGACAGCTTCTTTAACCAAGAAGGGGTTTGGCTTAGTGGAGCAGCATTAGTGGCTATATGAAGTTACTATAGCTCTCTATGAAGTAATCGAGAAAGATTAATGTGAGGGATGCTTGTAATGTGTGCAATATGATATGATTTACAATATCTATATAAAATATACCGTATGTTGTATATGAGCTCGCCCTTTAGTAACTTGGTGGGAAAAAAAAAGAAAAAGTAAAACTTATAATATGGATGAATAAAAAATCCACTTTTTTGTTCACTGAATTACTGAAGTGAACCCACTTTTTTCATTGATTATGCTGCTATTTTTTTAATATATTATAATGTACAACCAAATCTTAAAAAAAAAAAAGTTGGGACACTTTAAAATGTATAGAAAACAAGACTGCAGTGATGTGGAAATCTTATTCACGTCACATCATAACACAAATCAGAAGTGGAAAGGTAGACAATTTTCCATTTCATTTGAAAAAAATAACTTATTTAGAGATTGATTACTGTTGTCATGCTTCTGGATTTGAACCCTTGATTGTGGCATTGGCGTCTCTCTCACAACTGATGCGCCTTTTCCTTGGGTGTTTTTGTTCTGTTATCTTTGTCTCTGTCGGGTTTGGGCAATAGGTGTTTTTCATTTGCTGTTTGTCTGACCTATCACCTTTGAGGTGCACATATCAATAACTTTCCCTACTGGTGTTTCCTGCTGGTGATACTTTGCTGGATTCATTCACCGTGCTGTAGTTTGTGTGGGTTGCAGTTGTTTTGTGTGCGATTCCTTATCTAAATATAAAATATATGTGTCAAACTTCATACAGGCATAATAGGGAAGAATACATGCTGGAAAGAGAGGGAAATGAAGTTCCAGCACCTATTGTGCTCAAAAACAGTGGATAAATATTATAGTTCCTGCTCATGATAGACTGGCATGTGTACCAAAAACAGTTTTTAACTTGTGGGGTATCAGGGCAAACAAGATCATGGTATTTTACAAGTTTTTTGGAAAGGACTGGCGCGCTTTAATTTTTTTTCCCTCTAAGGCTACTTTCACACATCAGATTTTTGCCGTCAGGCACGATCCGGCTATATTTTTAAAAAAACTGATCTGTTTTTTTCTATTGCCGGAAACGTTTTTTTTATAATTGACTTTCATTAGCGCCAGATCGCGCCGCATGTCCATCCGTGTCATCCGTTTTTTTCCGGATCCGGTATAAATTTCAATTCCGGCGGCCGGACAAAACGGCCAGAGGAACGTTTTTTGTTTCCAGCGCAAAAACCGGACAGCGCCTGAAGCGGCGCATCAGGCTAGTTATTACAATAGAAGTCAATAGGTGCCGGATCAGGCAAAAGACTGATCCGGCCGCCTGACTCCGTCTCTCTCTCTCTCTCGACAGCAAAAAACTGATGTGTGAAAGTAGCCTAATACAAAACCTCAAGGTGCTGCTACTCGCAGTTTGCCTACATATAAAAGATTCCAATATGACACACGGCATTTATTTCCTTTCGCTTGTTCTCTAGCAAAGTTCATGACCTTATCCAGTCTGTCATGCCTTCTGTAATGTGTGATTTTAAATTTTAATAATTTGTTCCTTTACGAATCACTTTCCATTACGGCCATTGACTGTTCCTCTGTTTCCTTGAGTAGCCGATGGATGTGATGATAATGATGTATGTTTTTCGGTTGCTAATACAAAGTGATTGCTTTGGAGATGCCTGACTTTTACTTGCTCTCTTAGGGCCATGAAGTATTTATTTTTCTTCCTATTACCTATAGCAATGTCCCATTGTAATGAATACTGGACCCATACAGCATTCAGCCTTTGTTTCATTAGTTTGTGCACCCTGGAATCCTAATGCTCTGCATTAGTTGTTTTTACTGTAGTAACCAGATATGCATGGAAGTGATGGAAATGTATGAATTCCACATAACAGTGTATTTTTTCTGCTGGTTTTGTTCCATTTTTAGACTATTGTAGTCATGCTTGAGCTGCACAATATCATAGGAAACATTGCATTATTACCACCTCTGTTAGCAATAAGCAATGGCTTTAGAATATTGGGATATACATAGGTATATTATATATGTCTATATATATATATATTCATACTGAATAAAAAATTTAGGTACAAGTGTGATAGTTTATTTTTATGAGTTAACAAAATTCAAAGTGGATGAACAATATTTGCTGTGATCACTATTTATTTGCCTTCCCGGAAGGCATCTAAGCATCAATTTTTCTATGTACACTTGAACACAATTTTAACACATTAATTGGAGAAAGAATTAGAAACTTTTGCACAGTACAAACTAATAAGAGGGTCTAAAACAGGGATTCTCAAACTTATTTTACTGGTACCCCACCTGACAGAGCAACATAGTGCCTGAATGTCACCATGTGTGCTGGAAGTCCATGCCAAAATTAAAATGATCTCTCAATGTACTTCTCAATTGTCAATTTGTATAACTTTAAAATTAGTTTACTATGGGGCTGACTTATTACAATTAGCGTAGTGCTGCGACTCTTAGTGGAGTACTGTATAAGGCCTCTTCTGAGTGTGGTGCGCCGCGCTACAATAGCTACTCCAGTTGGGGTCCGGAATAGCATTTGTGTCTTCCAAAACGGGGTCCCTTTTAATGAATTTGATGGGCGGATGTGACCACACTCCATCCTGTGCCGGCTCCTCCTCAACTTCACCCATTGCAGCTTAGCTGATTCAAACTAGTGTGAATACACCAAAAATTGCTAAATATTTGCACAACTCTCCATTGTGCAAACATTTTGACTTTTCAAAGCTCTTACGCCATTTTCCTGGTGTAGAAAAGCATTGATGTATTGTCGCCAATGAGTTTATTAAGTTGTTAAATTAACTATGCAGGTTATCACCAATTTCTGTGAATACTGCTGCTCTTCATCAACAACTAGAAAACGTCTCAGAAAAGTGGTCTACTAAAGGACTCAGTAATATGTAGTTTCAGTGAGAAACAGCTGTTCTTGCAATAATTTTTTGTTTTATTAAAGAAGCACTCCAACAAGGTTTTTACCCTCTTAATATTTTGCAGTCATCATATTATATAGCACTGTGTACTTACAATTGCTCATTTTGCCATTCTCCCCAGCTAATTCTTCTCTTTTCTCTCCTCTATGTAGAAACAGGAAGTCTCTTGTCCCTGCAGAAATCATTCCTATCTTTAACTTCTCCTGACGCAGCTGCTCCCTCCTCCCCCTACCAGGGACTTTTGCAGTGACTGATCAGTCATACAAGGAAAATGTACCTCCGGTTACTACATAGAGCTTAGAAAGATTCAGCTAGTCACTTTTAGATCACGTCATGTCATAAACCTAATGGAAAAGAGAAGAATTAGCTGGGTAGAAAGGCAAAGTGAGCAATTGTACATACACAGTGCTATATAATAAGATAATTGAAATATATTAAGAGCAGGGCCGGCGTCAGCACCCGGCATACCCGGGCAAGTGCCGGGGCCCTGAGTAGGCGGGGGGGGCCCACTTGCCGTCGGGCACCCCGGCTCCCGTTAGCGATGTCAGCGCCGCCACTGGCCCCCCCCCCCCGCTTGCTCAGGGTCCCGGCAGCAGCCGGCGCAATACTTACCTCTCCCCGTGCCTCCACTGCCGCAGTTCCGGGCTCCAGGGGGCGCCTGCGCCGGCGCTTCCTCTCTCACAGCAGCGCCCCTGAATGACGTCATCATTCAGCGGCCGGCTGTGGCAGAGAGGGCGCGGACGCTGGACAGGTGAGGTGTGTGTGTGTGTGCCTGCGTGTGTGTATGTGAGAGAGTGCTGCCTGCGGTGCTGTATGTGTGATGGTGGTGAGGAGAGGCAGTGATGGTGGTGGGGAGGCGATGATGATGATGGGGAGGCAATGATAATGGGAAGGCAATGATGATGATGAAATTAATGGGGAGGCAATGATGATGATGATATTAATGGGGAGGCAATGATAATGATTATAATGGGGAGGCAATGATAATGGGAAGGCAATGATGATGATGATATTAATGGGGAGGCGATGATGATGATGGGGAGGAAATGATAATAGGAAGGCAATGATGATGATGATATTAATGGGGAGGCAATGATGATGATGATGGGGAGGCAAGATGATGATGATGATGATGATGGGGAGGCAATGATGATGATATTGGGGAGGCAATGATGATGATATTGGGGAGGCAATGATGATGATAGGGAGGCAATGATAATGATGATGGGCAGGCAATGATGATGATGGGGAGGCAATGATGATGATAATGGGGAGTCTTTCCACAGCGCCCTTTCCTGAGCCGTAACAGTGCAGAACGCAGCACAGTGTAGAGGAGAGCTCCATATTTTGTATGGAGCATTATATGTGGTCCAGTATTCTGTATGGAGCATTATATTGGGTCCAGTATTCTGTATGGAGCATTATATGGGGGATGGGGGGGTGACATCCTGCATGGGGTATTATATGGGTGATGAGGGGGAGACTATGTGGTGCCCATAATATTGTATGGAGGACTGTACTGTCCAGTCTGTACTGTGCGCTGTGAGGATTTGGCGGTTTTTGAGCTATTGTACAATTTACAATAGGTATCAGTCATGTAATGGAAGAAGAGATATGTTTGGCGTTGTACTATACCCATATTTCTCTGCAGTATCTGTACATCATGAATCGTGGTCTGTGTTAAGGGGGCCCACTGAGACTCTTTCGCCCGGGGCCCATAAAAACCTGGAGCCGGCCCTGATTAAGAGGATAACAATTTTGATGGGAGGAGTGCTTTTTTTAGATGATTTTTAGCATACATAGCATAAGGTTGCCATTCCTCACTAAAACGAAGTCAGTTTGTGCTGTTTCACTCATTGAAGAGCCCCCTAAAATTTGATTGACTATAAGGTAGCAGCTTTCAATTTGTAGCTTTTTGATTTGACAGTGTCTAGTTTGGAGAGGATTCTAACAAGATCCTCTTCTAAGAAATGAAATGCACTTTTATTTTTTCTTTCAAAACCTGAAGAAGAAAACAAATACTAAAACAATCTGTAAGTATGAACAACAAAGTGGCTTAACACTGAAATTAATTGGAATATAAAATGTTCACGTGCTTGTTTTCAGTTTTTTTTTTTTTTTTTCATTTCACAAACTGCCTGTTAAAAAAGGGCTCTGAAAATATTTGCGAGATGTGCAGTACCCGGCTGCGGCCACTATACAGTTACGCGTCATTTCCAGCAGATGCATATAAGCAGGGGTGCAGGGTGTCGCATCCCTCAATCAGATATTGATGCCTATCCTAAAGATAGGCCATCAATATTAATGCAGTAGACAACCTTTTTAAAGTTTCCAGAATTGCCAGGAAGTTAAAAGAAGTGAGCTGACCATTCTTCAGGCATTTTCTGTTTGGAAGACGCTCCGTTTGAGACAATACAAGTCAATGGGAAAGATTTAAAAAATGGAAGACCCTTGGGTTTGTTTGTTTTTTTAGCTTACTGTATATACTCATGTATGAGCCAGACCCGTGTATAAGCCAACCCCCCTAATTTTGCCACAAAAAGCTGGGAAAACGTATTGACTCGCGTACAAGCCTAGGGTGGAAAATGATTATGCCCCCATATGATGCTCTACAGATTAGGTCCCCATAAACTGCAGATTATGCCCCCATATGCTGCACAGATTATGCCCAATATGCTCCACAGATTATGCCTCCATATGCTGCAGATTATGCCCCCATATGCTCCAGATTATGCCCAATATGCTCCAGAGATTATGCCCCCATATGCTGCACAGATTATGCCCAATATGCTCCACACATTATGTCCCCATATGCTCCAGATTATGCCCAATATGCTCCACAGATTATGCCCCCATATGCTCCAGATTATGCCCAATATGCTCCAGAGATTATGCCCCCATATGCTTCAGATTATGCCCCCATATATTCCACAGATTATGCCCCCATATGCTGCACAATTATGCCCCCGTATGATCCACAGATTATGCCCCATATGCTCCAGATTATGCCCCCATATGCTCCAGATTATGCCCCCATATGTTCCACAGATTATGCCCCCATATGTTCCACAGATTATGCCCCCATATGCTGCACAATTATGCCCCCGTATGATCCACAGATTATGCCCCATATGCTCCAGATTATGCCCCCATATGCTCCAGATTATGCCCCCATATGCTCCAGATTATGCCCCCATATGTTCCACAGATTATGCCCCCATATGCTGCACAATTATCCCCCATAGTATACGTCCCTTATGCTGCTGCTGCAAAAAAAAAAAATGACATACTCACCTCTCGTCGCTGGGGACCAGGTGCCGGTGTCCTCAGGACACTGGCACCTGAGATATTTACCTGTCCTCTCTCCACCGCTGCACACTGCTCCCTCTTCCGGGTCCTCGGCAGTGAATGATCAGGCAGGGGGCGCGACGCGCACTAACGACGTCATCTCGCCCTCTGCCTGATCATTCACAGCCAGAGGAGTCGGACGAGGGAGCAGCGCGCAGCAGTGGAGAGAGGACAGGTAAATATCGCTATACTCACCCCTCCGCCGGCGCGTCTCTGCAGCCTCTCCTCTTCTCCCGGCGGTCTCCGTAGCTCTTCCTTCCTACAGCGGTCACATGGTACCGCTCATTAAAGTCATGAATATGTGCATATTCATGACTTTAATGAGCGGTGCCATGTGACCGCTGCAGGAAAGAGCCGGAGATCGTGGGAGAAGCAGGGGGGCTGCAGAGACGCGCCGGCGGAGGGGTGAGTATGATCCGACTCTCCCCCTCCCCCGCCAACCCCCGTATATGACCCGCGTATAAGCCAAGAGGGGGACTTTCAGCCCTAAAAAATGGGCTGAAAATCTTGGCTTATACACGAGTATATACGGTATATTCTTTAGCACACAACATGTTCAGATGGAGTTTTTCTGAGGGATTCAAAACAATGAGTTTTTCAAGTGAAAACCACTTCAGGAAATACTGATTTTTGGGAGGAGTTTTTTTTTCTTAAAGAAGTTGTCCACCACTTGAACAACTTCTTGTCATACCCCCAGCTTGGCCACGATAAAATAATGAAGCCTAAACTCACCTCCTGTGCCAGCGCCATTCCCGCGGTGTTGGCACTCGCTCTGCTCAGGGCTCTCGTGCAGTATTGTGGCAAGTGATGCCGGTATCCAATCAGCGCTGGTGTCACTGTCCCCTCCTTCATACACATCAATCATGAAGAGGCAATCCGGGCTGCATCTGATCCTGGACTTCATCTTCATGTTCATGTAAGGAGGTGGAAGGGTATTAACCCTTTAAGGTTTCATCCCCTTTAATTGTGTCAATGTGTATATGTATGTGTGCTTTGTATATTGCTATGTAGGTATGTGTAGCCCAGCTACGCAGGCACACATAAAATCCAGGAGAATGCACAGGAAGGTAATCGCAAAAGCTTGCTATTCATGCACTTCACTCACACTTTCAGACACACCCACTTGAGGTATGGGAAAGTGGTGACACGTAGCAGAGTCAGTCTGTTTCCTGTCTGAGAAGAGCTCAGATCAGTCAGTTAGTTTCCTGTCTTCAGACAGTGCAGTTCAGTGCCAGTTCAGTCTGGACTTGGAGAGGAGAGAGGACTGAATCCTCGCAGAGCTAGCGTAGCTCACCTGACAAAGAAGTGGAGGCTAGTACGGGTGAAGTGCATCATCCTAGCCTAGTCAGAGCTACCCTTAATCAGTACCTCAGTAGAAGCTGAAACAAGGAGGAAACTGAGAGCTGCTCAGCGAGCTTGAAGAAAGCTGACTATTTCCATCGAAAGCTGCAAGTGCTTATGCAAAGAGCAGAGGCAGGGCGAAGGGCACAGTGGAGAAGTTAGAGAAGTGCTACAGGTATTGGATTGCGTGCACTAAATTGCCGACACCGGGTCCGAAGCGTTGCTACAGTTTCAAGCTTAGTAACAAGAACGCCGGAGGCATCTGGACTACAGGTCGCAGAGAGCAACCCTAAGTGTCAATACCTAACCGGAGACAGGGAAAACAGGAGTCTAGCCTGATCAGCAAATATAGACTTCGTTTTCACCACTTAGAAGTTTCCACCACAACGTTGGCCGGGCAGTATAGCTATTGAGAAAGCTGGAGATTCAGAGTTAACTTCGCTTCAGGCAAGTTGGACTCACCTACATTCGAAGATAAGGAGGCCTCTAACCTGCTCAGCGGTTACCCGAATGTGCATTCTCCACCCCGACCAGCTCCCCGGGATCTACGTGAACCATCTACCAGTAAAAGGTATGAAAAGAAGCTATTTCGTGTGTGACTGAATTATTATCTATACCCTGCATCATCATCACCATAGACTTCCAGGGACCCGTCTCACCTGTGGGAGACTACCACCCGGCTGCCCCCATAACATCCCCTGTGAAAGTCCTTATAGCAGCGCTGGTTCAATTAACCAGATACCACAGGTGGCGTCACGAACTACCTATCCTAAATATCCCCTGTAAATATTCCCCATTGGATGAGCGCCCAGGGCCACGGACCGAGCCACCGCTACCAGTGACAACTCCCATAGATTTCCATGGGCTCGGCTCCGAGTACCCCATTGCCCTGGTACTAAGTTCGACTCAAATCCTTGGCGTCACGAACAGGATCCGAAGCTTGCAATTGTGAGTCCTGTGTGCCTATGTTGAACTGTTTGGTGAAAAAGACTGTTTGCTGTATTTGGCGCCAAATTCCGCCATTTTACCGCCATGTTCGCGCCCTCAGGCGCTGGTGAAGAAGGGGGGCGTACCTGAAAAAGCGCGCTGTTGCTTGGACATGCCCCCAACCTTGCACCCCAATCTGCATCACAAGCCGCATCGCGAACTGCATAGCAATCTGCATCGCAAACCGCATCGCAAACTGCATCGCAATCTGCATCACAATCCGCATAGCAAACTGCATCACAATCTGCATTGCAATCCGCATCGCAAACTGCATCGCAAAATAGAGCGGCATCATCCGAGCGCCAGCGAAAAGGTCCTGTCTCCACCGCTGTGCCTGCGACGCTGCAGCCTGTAAAAGAGGTAGGCTCAGATTAACCAAGGGGGCATCAATATGTCGCAGCAACCGGCAGACGGAGCGGCCCCCGCTGGAGGCCCTTATAGCCCACCGCTTGGCGTCGTGCCGCAGGATGGGGGTGCAGGCCCCTCACCTGGCCCGGTGGTCCCGCTCATGCCGCTAACCCTCCCATACATGCCTGGAGCGAAGTGGCTTCCCCAGTACAGCGGCGAGCCAGACACCCTGCCAGGATTTAAAAGGAAAATATGTAGCATCTTGGATATGTACTCAATGACTGAAAAGCAAAAAGCTGCTGTGGTAATAGGACAGTTAGCTGGTGCGGCTGAGAGAGAAGTAGAGACTTGGCCTATTGCAGACCAGGAGTCGGTACCTGCGATACTCTTAAACCACACAGAAACGGATCTCCGGATGGCATTTTATCAGTGCTTCCAGGGACCGGGTGACAGTATTAGGGACTACGCCTGCCGACTACAGGGGGCCCTGCGAGCTCTCAAACAGGCTAACCCCACAAGTCCCATTGATGAGAGCCAAATGTTAAAAGAGCAATTCGTGCGGGGACTGAGGTCTCCAGAGGAAAGGAGGACTGTAAACTGGTGGTCCTTGGATCATCCAGATGCCACTTTTGATGCTCTAAAGGACATGGCAATAAAGGGACTGCGACCCCTGGAAAAGCCTGAGGTGGCAAATCAGTATCACCCGGGTGAAGCCATTCTAAAGCCGGCAGTACCCACCTTTTCCCCGCAGGTGGCAGAAGCTACAATGCAGGTGGCGCCCCCTAGTGAGTTGGAATGTCTGCGCTCAGAAGTGCGCCAGCTGACTAAGAACTTGGCCACTGTAATGGAGGCCCTGCAACTGCGGAAAGAGGAAGGAGGGAAGATCCTACTAGCCGACTGTTCGGAGGATGTCCCTTGGGTGAACCGGAGGAAATGGAGGACGTCGCCACACCGGAGGAGGACCACGCCACCCCCAGGAGCGACTCCGGAGCAACACCATCCTCGCCGGGAGATCGTCTGCTACCGCTGCAATCAAAAAGGTCATATGGCTCAGCAATGTCCTTTAAACGAGCCGATCCTGGGTCAGAGGGCCAACACCCAGGAGTAGATTCATCAGGCCCCTTAGACTGGAACCGCAGGTTCGTGGGTGGACGGCCCTACCTGTCCATGATTTGGACGGGATTGCAATCCCTGCACTGCTGGACACTGGATCTCAGGTGACCATCATACCTGATGTCCTTTACAATAAATTTTGGTCCATGGACAGTCTCCAGCCCCCAAACCCTGACTTGACAGTGTACGCCACCAATGGTCTCCCTGTTGAAGTAATTGGAGCCAAAAACGTGGACGTAAAAGTGGGCAGGGTGGAGCTGAAGGATCAGGGACTTTTAGTGGTAAAGACTGTAAATGAGGAGAATGCCTTAAATGTGATACTTGGTACTAACATTATCAGTAACTGTCTGGGAGAAGTTGTGTTTTTGCTCCAACAGCTCGCTGAAGTTGCCAAGCCAAAGCAGAAGGGAGTGATCCAGAGGGAGATCCGGGCCCTGATGTGCCAGCAGCAAGCGAAGCTTACAGATGGTGAAATCGGTAATGTACGGGTCACAGACTCGAACCCCATTGTAATACCCCCAATGAGTGAAATGTTAATATGGTGTAGAGCAGCCATGGGTCTGAGAGGACAGAACTACCAAGCAGTAGTAGAACCCCATCGCTCAGAACACAGACCTACACTCATGATTGCTAGAGGGGTAGTGGAAGTAGTAAATGGGAGAGTACCAGTACGACTTCTCAACTGGGGGGACGATGAAGTAAATTTGCCACGTTATGCTACAGTTGCTAAATTACATGCCGTAGATAATAATTCTATCCTCACAACCGAGTCCTTAGCCTCCCGCCAGCCAGCGGAGGATAATGATCCGGCAACCCCGGTAGCGGACTGGTGTCAGCAGCTTCATATAGGGACAGACACCACTTCCGTCCACCAGAAACAGGGGGTACTACGGGTGGTACAAGAGTACGCACAAGTATTTAGCAAGCACCCACTTGATTTTGGGACCATTAAGGGAGTACAGCATCATATCCCTACAGGCAGTCATCCTCCCATCAAAGAGCGGTACAGGCCCATACCTCCAGCCCATTATCAGAAAGCTAAGGAAATGCTGCATGACATGAAGCAAGCCGGGGTGATAAGGGATAGTTGTAGCCCCTGGGCAGCACCTCTAGTTCTAGTGAAGAAAAAGGATGGTAGCATGCGAATGTGTGTAGACTATAGGCAAGTAAATCGTATAACACATAAAGATGCATACCCATTACCACGTATAGAGGAATCCTTAGCTGCTCTGAAAACGGCTAACTACTTTTCTACCCTCGACCTTACTAGTGGGTACTGGCAAGTGGCTGTGGCTGAGGAGGACCGGGAGAAAACTGCTTTCACCACCCCAATGGGACTCTGCGAGTTCGACAGGATGCCGTTTGGTCTCAGCAGTGCCCCAGGAACATTCCAGAGGTGATGGAGAGCTGTCTGGGACATCTCAACTTCGAAACTGTGCTGCTGTACTTGGACGACGTAATTGTGTACTCTAAGACATATGAAGATCATCTGAAGCACCTGGCGGAGGTATTTGAGTCATTGTCCAAGTTTGGGATGAACACTAAAGCCCTCTAAATGCCACCTGCTCAAACGGAAGGTACAGTACTTGGGACACATTGTCAGTTCCGAAGGAGTAGCGCCGGACCCCGAGAAGGTCACAGCTATTCAGAAATGGCCAGAGCCGAAGAACTTAAAAGAGGTGCGTCAGTTCCTGGGACTAACAGGTTACTACAGGAGGTTTGTAAAAGATTACACTAAGAAAGCGGCGCCTTTGCAGGACCTCCTGGTAGGACAACCTCTTAAGAGCAGAAACCTTCCATTTAATTGGGGAAAAGAACAAGCTGAGGCATTCAAAGAGATGAAAGAGATCCTTACCGGCGATGAAATCTTAGCCTACCCAGATTACAGCCAACCGTTCCTGCTATACACAGATGCCAGTAACGAAGGATTAGGAGCGGTCCTCAGTCAGAAGCAGAACGGCCAAGAGAAAGTCATCGCATATGCCAGCCGAAAACTCAGGCCAACTGAGAGGAATCCGGAAAACTATAGCAGCTTCAAACTGGAGTTCCTGGCGCTGGTCTGGGCCATTACCGAAAGATTTAAACATTACCTTGCCTCCAACAGGTTCACTGCGTTTACAGACAATAACCCCTTGACGCATCTGGAAACAGCCAAGCTGGGAGCCATGGAGCAACGTTGGATGGCTCGGTTGTCAAATTACCAGTTTACCATCAAGTACAGGGCAGGCCGTAAAAATGCCAACGCGGACGCCTTGTCCAGAATGCCGCATGAATCTGACACAGAGGAAGAGTCAGACGATCTGGAAGAAATTGAGCTACCTGCGTTCCACCGAAATGGGATGGTCCAAGAGCAACGAGTCTACAGAAAGCGGTGTGGTGAGATGTTGAACCCTTTACCTCATCACAGCTGGAAAGAGACTCAGGACAGCGATCCCGTGGTCAGCCGTGTTAAGGAGCTGATAAAACAGGAAGGTTCCTCCTTGGAGAAAGATGCATCCATGCCAGCAAAGCTCCTGTGGAATGAAAGAAGCCGGTTGTTCATATACCGAGAGAAGTTGTGCAGGAGATACGTCGACCCAAGGACCCATGAAATGGTTTGGCAGATAGTGGTCCCCAAAGCAGACATCCAAATGGTGTTGGAAGCTTACCACGATCAAGCAGGACACTTTGCCTGGAAAAAGCTGGAGACCCTGTTGAGGTGTCGGTTCTACTGGGTAGGGATGCGCAGCTCCATCGAGAAGTGGTGCCGGAACTGTGGACCCTGTGGTCTCAGACGAAAAGACTATCATAGTCAGAGAGCACCCCTGCAGCCTATCCGAACGACTCGTCCCTTGGAGATTGTGGCATTGGATCACGTCAAATTGTCCCCAAGCAGGTCAGGATACTCATATGCCCTGACCATGGTGGATCACTATTCCAGGTTTCTGGTGGTCGCCCCTGTCAAAGATATGACAGCAGAGACAGCAGCAAGAACCTTCCAAGCAAGTTTCTGCAGACCACACGGATATCCGGAGCAGGTGCTGACTGATCGAGGTCCTGCATTCGAAGCTGAACTGTTTCAGGAATTCTGTCAATTGTATGGATGTAAAAAGATCAGAACAACACCATACCACCCTCAGACCAACGGCCTTTGTGAAAAGATGAATCACATTGTCATGGATTTACTGAAAACTGTACCCCTGGAGAAGAAGAATCGGTGGCCAGACTTGTTACCTGACCTGGTCGACTTGTACAACCACATCCCAGTAAGTTCCACCAACTGCACTCCAGCCTACCTTATGAGAGCAAGACCGGGAAGGCTGCCAATGGACTTAGAACTCGGTATGGTTGTCATGTGTGCATTGCCACGAAGATCGTCGCGGTTGCACGTTTTGACTTCTCACAGCTGAGCTGCTGTTTCTTTGTGTTTGGCAGCTAGGGAGTTGATTCTGTCTGTGCTCGGTGCTGGGACTGGGTGCAGTTTCTCCCGGCTGCAATTGATTATTTGTTGATTGGTTTCCTTTGGATTTCTGGTTGTCTGCTTGGGGAGTTGCCGGTGGGACCTTCATGCAGACCACAGATAGGAATGAATCTGTATAGACTTTAGTTGTGAGCTCCTTAGTTGTTCTAAGCTCAACTTGGTTAGAGTTTATTTCCCAGACCATTTATGTTCCTTTGGTGTTTGAGTGTGTATGCAAGCGAGTGTTATCCTGTCTGTCTTATATGTCTAATCTGTGTATTTAGCTGAGATCAGCCCATATCCCTTTGGTGGTAGTCAGGATCCTTCTTAGGACTGATTACAGGGTTCAGGGTCTGATAGGAGACAGGGTTAGGTTGGAGACTTGGACCTCTGAACCATTATCAGTACCTCCAAGGTGAGGGATTAGTTAGGACCCCAGTTTAGGGTCAGGTTAGATCCCGGTCCACCTCTTTCCTGTTTCAGCTCATCAAGTCCTCAAGATTAACCCTGAGTTCAGCAGATATCGTGTCAGGTAAATCTATTCTATACTTACATGCTGATGTTGCTATACTAGTTGTTGTATAGAGTGTTGTTCCTGTATTAATAGTTTACTGACATTGTATACATATCATTAGACAGCGTGACATTTTCACTGGCCCTAAAAATTACTCATTACCATGGATCCAGTAGCCCAGCTGGCTCTGCAGTTGCAGGGATTATCCATGGAGCTGACGGACATTAAGTCCAAAGTTTTGTCTCCCTGGAGCAAACCAGAGTTGAACCTAAAGTAGCTCTCCCGGACAGGTTCACTGGTGGGCGAGACAAATTTTTCACCTTCCGGGAGACATGTAAATTGTATTTTCGGCTTCGGCCTCGATCTTCAGGGAGTGAGGAGCAGAGAGTGGGAATTGTTATCTCACTTCTGCAAGGGGACCCTCAATCCTGGGCATTTTCCCTTCCTCCGGGATCCCCGGCTCTACTGTCTGTAGATCAATTTTTTACTGCCCTGGGATTGGTATATGATGACCCAGATCGGGTCTCTCTTGCTGAGACAAAATTACGTAAGATACAGCAGGGAGATCGTCCGGCAGAGGAATTTGCTTCTGAGTTTCGTAGATGGGCCACAGATACTCAGTGGAATGACCCAGCTCTTAGGAGCCAGTTTTGTCATGGGCTTTCTGATAAATTAAAAGACGTTTTGGCTCAGTATGAGTCTCCTCCTTCTCTGGAGGCTGCTATGGCCTTAGCTATCCGTACTGATAGACGGCTTCGGGAGAGGGGTGAGGTAACCCCACTCCCTGTTGTTTCTCCACCTACCACTAAAGTCCCTTATGTTGAGGTTCCCCTTGTCTGTTCGGATGAGCCTATGCAGTTGGGAGGGACATCATTTCGTAGGAGGGGATTGGCGGTACGCCGCAGGACTAGAAGATGTTTTTTCTGCGGGAAAGAGGGACATTTTGTTGGAGAATGTCCATCCCGTGCCTTGTTGAGCCAAAAGTCGCCGGAAAACTGTTAATCCCAGGTTGTGTGGTGGACGACAACCTGGGAGTATGTATTTCATCCACCAGTTCTTCTCAGTTCCTTGTACCAGTGGAGGTGGTAGTTGGTACGAGAGTGGAGAGATTGTCTGTTCTTCTTGATAGTGGTTCCGGGGCTAATCTGGTTGACGCTCAGTTTGCTCAGGCTCAAGGTATGCATCTGAGTGTATTGGTCAAACCGATCCCTATATTCTCCATTGACGCCAGGCCTCTCGGCCAAGGTAGCTTTGTTCATGAGGTTCATAACATTGACCTTCGGGTAGGGGCAATACATAGGGAACAATTATCTTGTTATGTGTTGGAGGGTCTACCTACTCCCATTGTGTTGGGACTTCCTTGGTTGGTTAAACATAACCCTGTGATTAATTGGCAGTCCAGAGAAATAAGCCAATGGGGTGAGTTTTGCAAAAGCAACTGCATGAACACAGTCATCAGTGCGGTCGTGCCTAGTACATTGCCTCCTTTTTTGGAGGATTTTGGGGATGTTTTCTCTGAGGAGGGGTGTCAGGAGTTGCCTCCTCATCGCGTGTATGACTGCTCTATTAATCTCCTTCCTGATGCTAAGTTGCCTAAAGCTAGGTTGTATAATCTTTCTGGTCCTGAGAGGCAGGCTATGAAAGATTATATTTCTGAAAGTCTGGCCAAAGGGCATATTAGACCTTCATCTTCCCCAGTAGCCGCGGGGTTCTTCTTTGTTAAGAAGAAAGATGGAGGCCTACGCCCTTGCTTGGATTTCCGCGAACTTAATCGGATTACTGTTCGAGATCCGTATCCACTCCCTCTTATTCCTGATCTCTTCAATCAAATTGTTGGCGCCAAATGGTTTTCTAAATTGGATCTCAGGGGGGCGTATAATCTGATTAGGATAAAAGAGGGGGATGAGTGGAAAACGGCGTTTAACACGCCGGAGGGACATTATGAGAACCTAGTCATGCCTTTTGGTCTGACTACTGCACCAGCAGTATTCCAACATTTTGTTAATGACATTTTTCGTCACCTTGTGGGGCTGTTTGTGGTTGTATATTTGGACGACATTTTAATTTACTCACCAGATCTTGTGTCTCATCAGGAGCATGTGAGACAGGTTTGCAGATCTTGCGAGACAATAAACTATACGCCAAACTGGAGAAGTGTGTATTTGCCGTACAGGAACTTCAGTTTTTGGTTTTTTGGTGTCAGCCTCCGGTTTCCGTATGGACCCTGAAAAGGTGAGAGCAGTGCTTGAATGGGATCAGCCAGGGGATCTTAAGGCTCTGCAGCGTTTTTTGGGGTTTGCTAACTACTACCGGAAATTTATTTGTAATTTCTCATCTGTCGTCAAACCTCTCACTGACATGACAAGAAAAGGGACGGATTTTTCTAAATGGTCGGACAAAGCTTGCCAAGCCTTTTCCTCTTTGAAGAAATGTTTTGCTTCGGCACCCGTTCTCATCCAACCAGATGCATCTCAGCCGTTCATTGTGGAGGTGGATGCGTCTGACGTAGGGGTGGGTGCTATATTGTCCCAGGGTCCGTCCCCTGGTAAATGGCATCCGTGCGCTTTCTTTTCTAAGAAATTGTCGTCCGCCGAAAGGAATTATGATATCGGCAATAGGGAACTTTTGGCCATTAAGTTAGCTTTTGAAGAATGGCGTCACTTTTTGGAGGGGGCAGTCCACCCGGTTACCGTTATTACTGATCACAAGAACCTGTTGTATTTGGAATCGCTAAGCGTCTGAATTCCAGACAAGCTCGATGGTCGTTGTTTTTTACCAGGTTTAATTTTGTCGTCACTTATCGCCCGGGGTCTAGAATGTAAAGGCTGATGCCTTGTCTCGCAGTTTCCCAGGGGCCGGGAAAACGGATGACCCGAGTCCTATCCTTCAGGAGGGGGTGGTAGTGTCGGCTGTATTTTCTGAGCTTGAGGAGGAGGTGTTAGAGGCTCAGGGGGACGCCCCTGCAGGACCTCCAGGGAGACTGTTTGTCCCAAATCTGTTGAGACAAAAGGTTATTGAGGCACATCATAATTCTGCTCTAGCAGAACATCCAGGGAGTAAGGCTACTTTAGATCTCCTTTCTCGCCGGTTTTGGTGGCCTAATGCTAATAAAGATGTTATAACTTTTGTCGCGTCATGTGGGGTGTGTGCTCGCTCTAAAACCCCTCATACCCGTCCGTCTGGGACCCTTTTACCCTTGAAACTTCCGGAGCGTCCATGGACTCATTTATCTATGGACTTCATTACGGACCTTCCTCCGTCGTCAGGGAATACTGTCATACTGGTGGTTGTTGACAGGTTCAGTAAGATGGCACATTTCGTTGCTCTTCCTGCACTCCCTAATGCTAAAACTCTGGCGCAGGTGTTCATTAGGGAGATCGTTAGACTTCATGGGTTGCCTTCTGATGTGGTGTCAGATAGGGGGTCTCAGTTTGTGTCCAAATTTTGGAGGGCATTTTGTTTACGTCGGGGGATGCAATTGTCATTTTCCTCGGCTTTTCATCCGCAGACCAATGGTCAGACAGAGCGTCTGAATCAGAGCTTAGAGACATATCTCCGTGTTTTGTCTCAGAGAACCAAGAGGACTGGTCTTCTTTCTTGCCTCTGGCAGAGTTCGCTCTTAACAACAGGCGGAGCGAGTCCACTGGTAAGTCCCCGTTTTTTGGGGCATATGGTTTCCATCCCCAGTTTTGTACTTTCAATGGGGGGGGCCCTTCTGGGGTTCCTGAGGAGGAGCGTTTCTCGTCGTCACTTGCTTCTGTGTGGAGAGGTGTATTGAATAATCTGAGTGCGATGGGGAACCGTTACAAACGTATGGCTGATAGGAGGAGAGTTTCTGGTCCAGATCTGAATGTGAACGATCTGGTATGGTTGTCTACCAGGAATATAAAACATAAAGTGCCCTCCTGGAAACTGGGTCCCAGATTCATCGGGCCGTACAGGATCAGTTCCATAATTAATCCTGTGGCATTTCGTCTGGACCTCCCTCCTACGTTTAAAATTCATAATGTGTTCCACAAGTCATTACTTAAAAGGTATGTGGCACCAGTCATACCGTCACCTCTACCTCCTCCTCCTGTGTTGGTCAATGGTAACTTGGAATTTCAAGTATCAAAGATCATTGACTCACGTCTGAATCGCCGGTCCCTTCAGTACTTGGTGCATTGGAAGGGGTATGGTCCAGAGGAGAGGACGTGGGTCCCTGCGTCTGATGTTAACGCAGATCGTTTGGTTCGGACCTTCCACAGAACTCACCCGGGCAGGCCTGGCCCTGAGGGTCCGGAGGCCCCTCGTAGAAGGGGGGGTACTGTCATGTGTGCATTGCCACGAAGATCGTCGCGGTTGCACGTTTTGACTTCTCACAGCTGAGCTGCTGTTTCTTTGTGTTTGGCAGCTAGGGAGTTGATTCTGTCTGTGCTCGGTGCTGGGACTGGGTGCAGTTTCTCCCGGCTGCAATTGATTATTTGTTGATTGGTTTCCTTTGGATTTCTGGTTGTCTGCTTGGGGAGTTGCCGGTGGGACCTTCATGCAGACCACAGATAGGAATGAATCTGTATAGACTTTAGTTGTGAGCTCCTTAGTTGTTCTAAGCTCAACTTGGTTAGAGTTTATTTCCCAGACCATTTATGTTCCTTTGGTGTTTGAGTGTGTATGCAAGCGAGTGTTATCCTGTCTGTCTTATATGTCTAATCTGTGTATTTAGCTGAGATCAGCCCATATCCCTTTGGTGGTAGTCAGGATCCTTCTTAGGACTGATTACAGGGTTCAGGGTCTGATAGGAGACAGGGTTAGGTTGGAGACTTGGACCTCTGAACCATTATCAGTACCTCCAAGGTGAGGGATTAGTTAGGACCCCAGTTTAGGGTCAGGTTAGATCCCGGTCCACCTCTTTCCTGTTTCAGCTCATCAAGTCCTCAAGATTAACCTGAGTTCAGCAGATATCGTGTCAGGTAAATCTATTCTATACTTACATGCTGATGTTGCTATACTAGTTGTTGTATAGAGTGTTGTTCCTGTATTAATAGTTTACTGACATTGTATACATATCATTAGACAGCGTGACAATGGTAGAACCAGAGGCTGATGACAGTGTTGAAGATTGGGACACAACTCGACAGGAACAGTACAAGCGAGTACAAGCCTGCGTAGAAGACAGTCTCAACAAAGTAAGAGAAAAACAAGAGAAGAACTATAACAAAAATGCTCCGCTAAGCCTTTAATGCCTGGAGAAATGGTGCTCAAAAGGAAAAGAAGAACACACAAGTTGGATGATCAGTGGGAACAGGAGCCTTACGTCGTGCAAAATTCCAATTTTGATAACAGAAAGGTCTGTACCATTAGTAAGGATGGAGGAAAAACGACGGCAACGGTGTCCAGAGATCATTTAAAGTTGTGTCCTTGCCCATTAAAGCTCCGTGAAGAAAACCCTGTTGTCCATCAAGAAGAGAATGCTGAAGCGGTCATACATACGGATTTGGGAGATTTACCTGCGGATTGGCCCAGATTTGGAGACGCTGTAATTATTCCTGTGCTGCAGTTTTATCAACCGCAAGAGGAGTCTCTACAACCGGTCATACCAATTGTGCCAGTTGAGCCAGTTCCAGAAGAACCTATTCCGGCAGACCCTCAACCATCAGAACCCCAAGTAGCGGACCCGCAAGAAACAGCACCACAAGAAGTGGAGTCCTCTGGTGAAGCTGGTGAAGCAGTACCGCCTCCTCCAGTCACTAGCATGCTTGCCAGGTCCCTAGAGAGGTGGAGTCGTGTCTATAGTTTGCCGTTACGCAGAACAGAAAGGTTAGAGACTACCATACCTGACGCTACCCCACGTAGGTCAGAACGTATCACTAAAGGTAAACTACCTATTCGCTATCAGGAGTAGTCCTAGTAGACTAGTTAGCAAGACCCAGACAGGGTTTATTGCATCTGAAAAATTGTATAAAGTTTGAAAAAGTATTAATGTAATTATTTGAAATGTGTTTTAACCATGCCAATGGACTGCGTGGCTGTGGACTGTGCCAGCCCAAGAACTTGCTTTGTAAATAGTTGCACTACGGTGCATTATCTTGGTTTGACATGAAACCATTACTATCAACCTCTGAAGAAAAACCCGTATGGTGTGGCCTAGAGTGAGGTCTGCAGTCAGAAGTCCTGCAGCCCACCCAGGACCCACGTGGGAGGTTTTTGGTGCGGGTCCTCCACAAGTATCTTGTATATATGAACATGTTTGATATCTTGATATTTTAATACTTTTGTATTTTCCTATTGTACAAATAGTAACGTTTAAGAAATCCTCACCTCCCGGATGGGAAGAGTTATAATGTTGTTGTTAATGCAAAACAAAATGTTCTTTTTGTCTTTTACAGCCCGGGAGTGCTGTGTTTTACCAAGGGGGGATGTGTAGCCCAGCTACGCAGGCACACATAAAATCCAGGAGAATGCACAGGAAGGTAATCGCAAAAGCTTGCTATTCATGCACTTCACTCACACTTTCAGACACACCCACTTGAGGTATAGGAGGTGGTGACACGTAGCAGAGTCAGTCTGTTTCCTGTCTGAGAAGAGCTCAGATCAGTCAGTTAGTTTCCTGTCTTCAGACAGTGCAGTTCAGTGCCAGTTCAGTCTGGACTTGGAGAGGAGAGAGGACTGAATCCTCGCAGAGCTAGCGTAGCTCACCTGACAAAGAAGTGGAGGCTAGTACGGGTGAAGTGCATCATCCTAGCCTAGTCCGAGCTACCCTTAATCAGTACCTCAGTAGAAGCTGAAACAAGGAGGAAACTGAGAGCTGCTCAGCGAGCTTGGAAGAAAGCTGACTATTTCCATCGAAAGCTGCAAGTGCTTATGCAAAGAGCAGAAGCAGGGCGAAGGGCGCAGTGGAGAAGTTAGAGAAGTGCTACAGGTATTGGATTGCCTGCACTAAATTGCCGGACACCGGGGTCCAAAGCGTTGCTACAGTTTCAAGCTTAGTAACAAGAACGCCGGAGGCATCTGGACTACAGGTCGCAGAGAGCAGCCCTAAGTGTCAATACGTAACCGGAGACAGGGAAAACAGGAGTCTAGCCTGATCAGCAAATATAGACTTCGTTTTCACCACTTAGAAGTTTCCACCACAACGTTGGCCGGGCAGTATAGCTATTGAGAAAGCTGGAGATTCAGAGTTAACTTCGCTTCAGGCAAGTTGGACTCACCTACATTCGAAGATAAGGAGGCCTCTAACCTGCTCAGCGGTTACCCGAATGTGCATTCTCCACCCCGACCAGCTCCCCGGGATCTACGTGAACCATCTACCAGTAAAAGGTATGAAAAGAAGCTATTTCGTGTGTGACTGAATTATTATCTATACCCTGCATCATCATCACCATAGACTTCCAGGGACCCGTCTCACCTGTGGGAGACTACCACCCAGCTGCCCCCATAACATCCCCTGTGAAAGTCCTTATAGCAGCGCTGGTTCAATTAACCAGATACCACAGGTGGCGTCACGAACTACCTATCCTAAATATCCCCTGTAAATATTCCCCATTGGATGAGCGCCCAGGGCCACGGACCGAGCCACCGCTACCAGTGACAACTCCCATAGATTTCCATGGGCTCGGCTCCGAGTACCCCATTGCCCTGGTACTAAGTTCGACTCAGGTATATATGTGGGGGTTTAGTGGCAGGTAATCAGTGCTTCCTGGGGTCACTAGAGGAAGGCACTAGGAGAATAGTGTATATAGTCAGGAATTAACTGTTATCTGCGAGGGATCACTAATGGGGGCACGTTGGAGATCCAGTTAGAACTTTAGAAAAGTAGTCAGAACAGTTATGAGGTTTGGTCACTAGAGGGGGGCATTGAGCCACATCCAGTCCCTGAGGTACAGTAGTTAGGGACTTGTTGCTAGGGAAAGATTGCTTCGAAGCGGGAATCTGTCAGGAAGTTCTCCTCATAGCGGAGATCAGTTGGGGGTGGACCTTGCTAGTGTGAGGACGTCCACGTTCCTGGGCCCTGAGCATAGGGTAGGAAGAAGAGGGGACCAGCAACCACTGAAGAAGCCGGTGAAGGATTCACGGTGGTAGTGTGAGCCCAAAGAGAGTGTGTTTACGCAGCAGTAGTCCAATGGAGCAATGGAAGAACCACTGTGGGAACGCTCAACAGAAGAGGTCGTGCTGAAGCGTAGCAGCGAGTGGGCCATCAGAAGTATCCGGGCAGGATAACCAGAGAGGGGTGGACGACCCAGTAAATGTGTCTTTCTTATGCTGGATTGAAGTGTCTACAGGGGAAGCAGTTGAAGTGCTGTTTTCACAGGGCTCCTCGTCCCGTCAATACTTATTGGTTCATTCTGGTGTGGCAGCGGAGAAAAAGCAGACTTGTGAAGAATGTATTGCTGGTATCATGTAAGAAGTGCTTATGGGGTCTTGGATGTGCTGTGTCCAGAGGAAAATAAAACAGAACTGTTTGACGTGATTCTGGACTCTGACTCTATTGCTCTATATGCTCCAACACCTTAGAACAATAGACACTACAGAGGTGAAACACCACACAGCTTTCAGTGTATCGGCCCCACGGCCGTCCCTTTACATTCAATTTTTCTGAAGGTGGGCACAGTACAGTCCCTAACAGAAGTTATGTTGCTTATCCTTGTTATGTAAATAAAAGCTTGTAACCTGATGTTAAATTCATCCATTGGTTGTATAAATTATTCTTTTGAAAGCTGAAACCCTCCAAAATGTGGTTTAGGTTAAGAAAATAAATTGGCATCAGTGCAGAAATATTGATCATTTAATGGACACAGAATGGCCAGATTTTGGCAAGACAAAAGTTTTGTCGCCAACAGAAAGTAATGTGATATTCAAACAAATAACTTAAAATACAAATATATGTTGCATAACATTGGTGAATGAAGTTGTGGTGATATTAGAGTCATATTTAATATTTTGTGTAACTTCCATGAGCTTGAAAGACTGCATCCATGCGGTTCAACAATGATTCATACAATTTATTAATGAAGTCACCAGGAATAGCAAAGAATGCAGTCTTACATGCCTCCCAGAGTTCATCTAGATTCTTTGGTTTTGTCTTCCAAGCTTCCTCTTTCATCCTACCCCAAACATGCTCAATGATGTTCATGTCTGGTGACTGGGCTGGCCAGTCCTTGAGCACCTTGATCTTTTTTGCCTGGAGGAACTTTGTTGTAGAGATGGATGTATGAGATGGAGCACCATCCTACTGCAGAATTTGACCCCTTTTATGATTTGTAATATAAGAGGTAGCTAATACTTCTTGATAGTTTAGGCTATTGATATTGCGTTCCACCTTGCAAATGTTTTGCACACCCCCATACTGAATGTAACCCCAGTTTCCACCACCAAATTTAACTTTTCTTTGTGTATTTTGGATCCATAAGGGCTTCAGTAGGTCTCCTGCAGTATTTGCCACGGCTGTGCTGTAATTCTACTGAAGATTCATCAGAGAAATCCACCTTCTGCCACTTTTCCAGCGTCCATCTGTTTAGTAGGCTGTGGGACTTTGTAAATGCCACACAGTTTTTTATTTGCCTTTTATTTAGTGCTGGCTTCAGGGCACTGATTTGACCATGGAGGCCATTTTGAGATAGAATCCTACAAACTGTTCTAGTTGACACAGGGACTTGAGGTCTGTGGGAGCCTGTTGGAGATCTGCTGCAGTGGAAGAGGGGCTTGCTTTGGATTTTCTAACCAACAAACGTTCCTCCTGAGCACTTATCTTGCGGCTTCTGCCGGACCTGGGCTTGTCAAACACATCTCCAGTCTCTTCAAATCTTTTTTTTAGTTCTTTGTACTTGATGCTGAGACACATTAAAGGTGCCAGCCACCTCTGCAGTGGATCTGGTCTTCAGCCTCTTGATAATCCAGGCTTTGGTCGCATGGTGGATTTTTGGCATGTTGTCAGAGCTCAAGTTGCAGTTCAAGTGAAGGTCTGGGGTGCTGGGTTTTTTCTATTGTCATACTGAACGGTGAGTTGGGTTCATTCTACCAACACCTACTAATCATAACGATCATTTACTGCAGCACAAGGTGTAGGATGACTGATAAACCAGGATTGGGTGCATTATATGACCAGGCGACAAAACTTTTGTCTTGCCAAAATCTGACCATTCTGTGTCCATTAAATGATCAATATTTCTGCATTGATGTCAATTGATTTTCTTAACCTAAACCACATTTCGGAGGGTTTCAGCTTTCAAAAGAATAATTTATGCAACTAATGGATGAATTTAACTTCAGGTTATAAGCTTTTATTTACATAACATGGATAAGCGACATAACTTCTGTCAGGGAGCATAATGCCAGCGCTGATTTGGCGCCGGTGTCACGTGTCAGAACACTAAGGAGAGTGAGTGCCGACACTGCAGGAACCGTGCTGGCACGGGAGATGAGTATAGACTTTATTAGTTTATGGGGCCAAACATTTTGATCAAGAAGGGGGTTATTATCCTAGTATAGGACAACCCCTTTATAACCTTAGTTATGTGCACTCAGCGTCTTTTTAGTTGTATTCCATTTGGAACCTGTCTGGAAAATGTGCTCAATAAATGTTAAACAGAATGAACTTATGCACATCAATGTCAAAATGACTCAAAGACGCTCTCTGATAAAGCGCTCAGAAAATGTTTGAATGTTCAGTTTTTTGAGCACCTTTCAACTCCTTAAGATTTCCAACAATGCCAGGAGGTTAAAAGTAGTGAACTGACCGTTCTACATGCATTTTTCTGCTTGGAAGATGCTCCATATTTTGCAATACAAGTCAATAGGACTAATTCAAAAAATGGAGGACGCTTAAGCTTTTTTTTTTTTTTTGAGTGTTTTATCAGTGTGTGTGCGTAAAAATATGCTAGTGTTTTATTAATTGTTTAATGAATGTAGAAAAAATAAAAAATGAGAACTGCCTTAAAAAGCTAAAAGAAAAATGCCACCATCAAACAAAGTTAACAGTAAACACCAACAATAAGAAACAACTTCAGGAATTAACAAAATGTTCCTAAAACTATTTCAGGATAAAAATAACGCCACTTTTTCTGAAACCGTTTTTGCTTTAAAAATTTGTCGTTTTTTGCCAGCCTGAATAAAATATGTGAAAAACCCTTAGGGTTATGCTTTATTCTGCTTTATCCTATTACTGTAGATTGAATGGCAACTCTCAATCAAAAGATAAGTACCATAGTCCATGGAGCTGTTGAGAACCTCAAAGAGAAATGGTCTTGTCTCCATTTTCAAGGGTGATGAGAACCTGCATAGGGATGTGGTCTCCAAAGCTTTTCAGATCCTAACACTGGATATTATAGAGTCCAATTTATGAAGGTGTTTTTGCCAGAATTTTGATGTAAAACACCTTTAAATGTGACAAATTATTTTGCCTAATTTGATGCTGAGCAAAAATCTTGCAATTTTTGTCATTTTCATGCCAGTTCTGGCCTGCTGCACCATGATGGGCAAAGCTGAGATGATACATGGTATATCCTGCCTAGTATATTGCCCCAGAAATGAAAAATTCCAGTCTCTGACTTGGGTAACATTTCTGGCAGTGGCACAAAGCACTTGTAAGATGCGCCTAATTAATTAGGAGTGGGGACCACTTAATAAATTAGGCGCGTATTACTCCAGCACTGCCGTCATTAAGACTGGCATGAACAACACTAGTCTTAATGAATCTAGCCCTTGGAGTGTGGCGCAGCTCAAGCAGCACCTGCCTGTGTCATGTTATTCAAAATTTTCTTAAAAAATTCTGCTTATTATATAGAATAAAATGTTGTAAAACATACAAAAAAATGTATAAAGAAATTCAGTTTTTCAATAATTTCATTAAACCTTGTGTAACGGAAAGTAAATTCAACATCTGAAGTTACTGGAACAAATTACCTCATTTGTAACACTGCAATGATTTACAAAATGCTAATTCCAATTGGCAAACCCACTTTAAGATCATGTAATTGTTAAGAGCTTACTTTTCTTATTGCTTTTCTAAGCCCACAATTATGTAACTCTTATGCCCGGTTTTGCATTCCGTGCATAAATAGCCAGAGGCTTGCTGCGCCATGTGTTTTGGTTGTGTCTACATTAATAATATGTTAAAAAAATCCATGCATTGCTGAATTAAACAGTTTGTTCCGCTGTGGTGGTTTTATTTATCCATAATATCCAATCTTTTATTTTCCGGAATGACATTTGATGGAATACAGAGGTTAATGCATGTGATAAGAGTATATTAAAACTAATGCAAAAGTAAAGCAAGGAAGCAGAATGAAAGGCTTTGCTTTACAGATCCAAACTAACAGGAAAAAAAATTCCATTTTTTTTTTCAGTTTTTACAGGTTTATGTACTGTCCATGTGTGAAACGGATGGCATACAAACTCCACACTGACCAATGTATGCCAGTGTGCCACAGTTCATATTCGCCTGCCACTATCAATTGTGCTGAGTGGCACTTGGCTTATGTGTCCATCCACAATGTGGAAGAGCAGTCTGTGCAACACATGGTCGCAGTCCACAAGTTGCAGAAGTGATTTCCCGTGTGTTAGCAAAATAGATATTCCTATTTTCTAAAGAGAAGATATTTATCTCTAGGATACGACATCTGTACTGCAGTTTTATTTCAACCGTTCGGACTCCCACAAGTCCTTAAAAAAGGTGATGCATTGCTCCAGTCTACTCACTTGTGTAGAGAACTAAATTCACGTGCTTTTTCTTGCACAGTAAGTGACCAGGGTGGTGTTATGCCAGGAAAATTTTGAAAGTTGTAATTTTTTAGTTGGTAAGGGTCCAAACTATAGGGTTCCCACTGATTGTCAGAAAGTAGGAGACATTGTGCTTGTTTACGGCTGCATGCCTTAATTCTCTGAACACAGGCCACTGTCGCCTTCATTCTCAGAACACAGGATTGTGTCGCCTTCATTGTCCAAACACAGGCCTGTGTCGCCTCCATTCTCAGAACACAGGACTGTGTCGCCTTCATTCTCCAAGACTTCTGCCGCGCTGCGCCAATCCTCTGGAATGCTCTACCCCAAGAAATTAGGACCATCCACAATTTGCAGTTTCAGGCGCTCCCTCAAAACACATTTGTTCAGAGCGGCCTATCACGTTCACTAATCAAAGTCATTCTAGGTGTAAGTGTGCGTGTGTAGCCCATTCACTATCTCCATCCATCCCTCACTCCCTCAAGATGGTGGACCATTATTGTAAATGCACCATTGTATATACACACCTGTACTTTGTATCTCCCCCACCTCATTGTAGATTGTAAGCTCTCACGAGCAGGGTCGTCTTATTTTGCTTTAATTATTGTATTGTTAACGTTGTTACTTATGACTTGTGTTTTGAAACTGTAAAGCTCTGCGGATTATGTTGGCGCTATATAAATAAAGATTATTATTATTATTCCCATAACACAGGCTTGTGTCGCCTTCATTCTCAAGACCGGTGAGTGTTTCAGGGACCGGACCTCATCATAATGAAGTGACGGCATATCCTACTGATGTGCCATCACTTTTTATGATGACATTGCCCTTTAAGGAGTATATAGAAATCTATAATATGTTTTAGAATGATGTTGCCCATTAAAATGAATAAATTACTTTGTCATATGTTGTGGTGGTTGACATGGTATATGTTACTTTTTTAATATAACTTTTTGGTTCTCAAGCCATGACACATTTTCTATCTCTGCTCGAGGAGCCAGCACAAACCACAGTAGCACTGACTTTTTTAACCACTGAGCCACTTGTAAGGTAAACAACACATAAAATTAGCATCATCTTTCTCACAGGAAGTTTGATGTATAATTATGGGTGTTTCTCCAAGAATGTTTATTTTCAATCACTGATATAGTTTGGGTGCGGTGTCTATATATCGTAGTATCTCATATTTTAACTAGGTTACTTTGCAGGAAGTATTCATAAAAATACTGTAGTTATAGAAACAGGCTATGTGGGCAGCTTATATGCAAATAACAAAAGGACTACTGGTAGGTTTTCATTAGCATACTCAGACAGAACAACACATAAATTGTCTGTGGCAGACCCTGCTTGCTCTTTGGAGGTGGAACTGGCCCCAGTTATTTCTTGGACCCCTGCAGAGGTTGCACCAATGGTATGTCTGCTCCAGTAGGTTGTAATAAATGCCCCTAGCACATTTGACATTAGACATTACTGTAATTCTATCAGGTTCAACCAGAAATGGGGATAATATAAAGGCACAGGGGGTGTACAGCATAGAATTTGTTTCCCAGTATTCAAAGGAAAAAATCAATCAATATAACATGAGTCAAACAGCAAATACATAAGCATTAATAATATTTTGTTTCAAGAAATCATCTATGCCCTAAATTAAAGGCAACCTGTCATTAAATTCATGCTGCTCAAACCACGGGGAGCATGAATCAGAGTGCGTGTGATTTTACTCTGAAATGCTGCAACATAGTTTGAAAAGCCAGTTGGTGACTATAGGGAAAGACCTAACTAGCCCAGTGTGGCTCCCAGTCTGCTTCTCACCACCCTGCTTTGCATGTTTGAGAGATGTCTCCCATGTGTCTACAAGAACAGGAGTTCTATTTTGGTGTAATTTACGCCACATTAGTGGCATAAATTGTGATGAATTTTCTAGGTGGCCTTCACCATGCTAGTCCAGCCTCAACTCTGCCCTCTTTTGCCGAGCTGCCAGAGTGCCGTAAATACTGTATGGCCAAAAGCCAAAACTTTTGAGTTGCGCAAAAAATTGCAAGATTTCAAGGTGTTTTCCACCAGTATTCAGGTGAAAAACATGATAACACAAGCCCCATGTTTTGTGTCAGACACCGCAGCATTTAGGAGAAAGAGTTAGGCTGTGTGCCCACGATCATGAATATCAGCATTTTGGACCCAACGCATTTGAGATACATCCAAAACGTTGCGTTGTACAGTACAAGCACAGCGGATGGGATTTTTATAAATCCCATGCCCTCTGAGCTTCTATTTACTGCTACGTAAACTCACCCTTGGTGCGGGTTTACGAGCTACAGCATGTCTATTCGTCAGCGGAGACAGTAGTTACCTCCATAGCCATTCATAAGATTGTTAAATCCGCATAGTTCGCTAAGAACCTGCGAGTTTTACTGTGTGAATTCAGCATTATGGAGGCAAACACACTGCTATTCCTTATCGTGGGCAGTAGCCTTACGTGGCTGCAATCATGAAGCCAGGATCTATGTATGCTGCCGTGGTTTGGGTGGCATGCATCTAATGACAGGTCCTCTGTAGGTGATAGAATATAGCGCTGTGGCTTGGATAACGGTTTTCTATCCCAATGGTGCCACTTGTTTTCTGAGCAGGATTTCCATGGAATGACTTAGCTCCATGTTATTGTAAAGGTAATTTATATACTACAAATTAATTACATTATATGTAGAAGATGAAAGGAAATATATATGCAGAATAATGAAATGAAAATGTCAAAAGCCTCAAGGAAGGAAAAAAGCGGTATATGCTTTCTTTAAAGGGGTGCTTTAGAGCATATTTTTCCAGATCCCTCAAACTACTTTAAAATATTCCCCTTCTGAATCCTCCGCTGCCCCCTTACAGTGTTAACCTGATTCTTGCTGGTCTCAATGTCCTGGTTCCATCCCCGACAGTCAGCCAATCACCGGTGATGGCTACAGGATGTGCTATGAATTCTTTATAAGTGTTCCCACGTAGGAGAATAGAGGGGCCGGGACCCCAGCTCACTGATTCGCAGCTTCTGCTAATTTATTTTTTTGGTGACTGCTCTTGCCTTTGTTGTTTTTTTTTTCTTCCAACGTAACAGGAATTATATGAAGTGGCGAAACCTGCTTGTAACAGCTTTAATATCTGAATTGCTTCCCGAGACTGACAATAATTATTTAGAGATAGTCTGTCCGTACAGAATGGCTTTTCAAACAAAGCAATCGGCTCATCCTTGACGTGGCCAAACAGACCAGTGCACCTTCCCACTTACCTGTTTTGCATCTATCTCTACCCTCCTATTCCTTGATTAATGGCTCTAACTTCACAGGGGCCAGAGAAAGGCAGAGATATGGTAAGTAATGTGCACCCTGGAGTTTTTCTAGGAGTTTTTGGAGCAGAAACTGAATGGAAAGTCTCCAAATCCTCCTCCAAATATCGAAACTCAAAAAGTTTTGAGTTTCCACCTAGTTTTTGCTTCGAAAACTAATCAAAACGACTGTGTGCACATAGCCATGGATGGAAAAGAAGCAGGTGGGAAAGAGCACTGAACTGTTTGGCCATGCCAAGAGTCCACGGAGCATCGGTGCTTGACCCTTTAAAATAAAGGTTCTCCGATTTTAAAGTCTCATTGTGTAGATGTTCTGAAATATTCTGTGCTGCTGTGAATCTGAGCAAATGTAAATATTCCGTAAATGTAAAATATGAAAATATCAGGAAATGGTCATCAAAATAATTATCTTCAAACTGTCTTCAAAACCTAACAGTCTGGAAGAAATGAGGGCACTATCCCCTGCACTGAACTGTTACATTTTTCCTACTAGTTACATTTTAACAAAAATGTATCCACCGGACTTGTACTAAAGGGAGAGGTTGTTTTAAGTACTTTGACTGTTGCACAGATAAAGCTGCAAATGTTTATATCTTTCTAGGCAATGTTATGAAAAGTCCGCTTATTGCAATTGTGCTACACTAAAATGGCCGTCATATAATGAGACGTTATCATTTTGATTTGTTGTTTACCTCGCCACATATTTGGCACATGTTTATCACTATACTTTTTTTTTAGGATTGAGGCCCTTTTCTGTAAAGGTGGTCATATAATATTTGTTGTCACCTAGCATGAACCGGTGTAATTGCGGAATATAACTTGAAGACTTTGTTTTCAGTTGCTATATGTTATTCCTGTTTAGGTTTCTTTTAAATTATGTCTGGTGGTGAGAATGTCTAAGGCTGGGTTCACATCGCGTTAGGTGCCATCCGTTTAACGCATCCCTTACATAGTGGCACTAACGCTATGTAACGGATGCGTTAACGCACCCATTGGCCGCCATTATAGTAACGCATCCTAACGCATGCCAAATTCGGCATGCGTTAGCGATGATGCATTACTTTGTGACGCACCCTCGAACGCGGTATACAACGTTTGGGGGTGCACCGGGTCTAACGCACAGCGAACGGACGCGTTGCTGTGCATAGACCTGTATGGCTAACGCATGGTAACAAAATGCTACTGTGCGTTAGCGCATACGTTAGCGCTAGGAGTTAAAAAGATGTCAAAAATTATCAGCGTTAACGCATCTGTTTAACGGATCCGTTAAACGGATCCGTTAAACGGATGCCCTAACGCGAAATGATCCTAGGCTTAGCCAGCAATGGTATTTTGCTGTGTAAAAAAAACAGGAGCTATGACCGAAATTCAGTGGAACCACGTCAGTAGCGTAGATACCAGGGGTTAAGAGGGTGCAGTCGCCCAGGGCCCCACACTCAGAGGGGCCCACCGGAGCTACGCTACCCTTAATTGTATCGGCATACGCAGTTAAGTCCTGCGGTAAAGCAAACAGACCTGTTCTCCCTGCACTGCCGCCCTCTGTTCAGTAGACTGCAGGTTGCTCTAAGCCTGCGGTCTACAGAACATGGATTTGCTGAGAATAGGATTTTTTTTAATTAAAACTTGTGTGGGGCCATGAGAAACAATGAGGGACCCTTAAACAGTGTAAGGGGACCCTCATTCTTTATAGGGACTACTGTGGGGCCCTTATAAAGTGTGGGGGACATTATACAGTTTGGGGGATAATATGGGGCCCATTATACAGTGTAGGAGCCAATGTGGGGCCCATTATACAGTGTGTAATCTAATGTTGGGGTCATTATACAGTTTGGGGGCTAATATGGGGCCCGTTATACAGTATAGGAGCCAATGTAAAGCCCATTATACAGTGTAGTAGCTAATGCTGGGGCATTATACAACTTAGGGGCTAATGCGGTGACCATTATACAGTGTAGGAGCTAATGTGGAGGCCATTATACAGTTTGGAGGCTAATGTGAGGGCTATTATACATTTTTGTGGCTAATTCGGGAGCCATTATAGAGTTTGAAGCTAATGCGGAAGCCATTACACAGTTTGGTGGGTAATGTGAGGGCCATTATACAGTTTGGGGATTATTATGGGGGCCATTATACAATGTGGGAGCTAATGCGGGGGCAATTATACAGTTTGAAGGCTAGTGTAGGGACTACTGTGGAGGCCATTATACAGTGTGAGGATTTTTGTGGGGGTCATTATGTCGTATTTTGGGAGAGCAGTGGGCCCATGATACTATGTATAGAGGAGCTGTGGGGTATCCTACTGTGTATAGCGGAGCTGTGGGCCATCGTACTGTGTATAGGGGAGCTGTGGGGACATCATACTCTGTATAAAGGAGCTGTGGTCCAATCATACTGTGTAGAGGATCTGCGCATTGGGGAAGTCAGTGGACATTATTAAACGTTAAGTGGGCACTTAAGCATTTGTTATAGGTGCACTCAGAGTATTGGGGCCGTCAAAGAATCAAAATGTGGACACCGTATTCTAGGGCATTTGCACAGGACATTAATATTTATTAGGGGGCAATTTTACAATCTAGAGGGCGCAAAGGAGGCATTATTACTATGAAAGGGGCACAGTGGTGGCATTATGTGGGGCACAAAGGTTGCACTGTTATTGTACCACACAGTAGGTGCAGTAATAGGGATACATACGGCAGCAGCAGCTCAGTATTGGGGTATCAGCAGGATGAGGTGTCTGTGCAGGTTTAGGAATACATGGGGACGGTGCTGGAAATGTGAGCAGTCAGATGTGTCTTTGTTGTAATCTCTGCAGATGAAGTTGTGGCTGTAAGAAGTTGCCATGTTGGTCTGGGCCAGATGGAAATGACACCACCAGAAAGAACGTCAGCTGTAAGTCACCATCAATAACTGGACTGTAATCTCTTATATGATCCGTAGGACTGGTATCTACCACTTAGTTACCATATGGTAGAAATATCAGTGCACCACCATAATCGCAGTCAGGGTTACCGAATAAGGGGACGCGCAGATGTTTTGCTCCCCTCTCTACTGAACCCCCAACTATGCCTCTTTACCACATGTAAAACCACTAGGATCCATCGAGGTCCCGTCACATAATAGGGGACTTTGTTTTCAGAACTTAGGGAATGTGCACGTGTTCAATATTCACAGCAGATTTTTCTGCTGCAAATACTGATGTGTTGTGCATTTTTATGCGGTTTTTATTCCCATTGATTTGAATTGATGAATAATGCGGCGAGAAAAACGCTGAAAGAATTGACATGCTTCAGATTTGAAACTGGAGCATGTCAAGGTGAAAAACCCCAACTTGTGCATGAGATGTCGTAATAAATCTCATTCATTTTCCTGGTACAGTAAAATGTGGCATTCTTTTCTGCCACAAAAACGTGTAAAAAAACACAAACGTGATCAAGCCCTCTGGGTGATGCACGATGAAGCAATGGCAATTTTGTACCTATGAAATCAATCAGGACTGCACTGATGTATCCTCGTCCAGTTGACCAGGGGGCTATAGCATGAGTCCGTATCATCTGACGTCCACCAGTGCACGTCTCAGTACAGCGCTTCTACTTTGTCTCACCTGCTGTAAGAAGTAGACTTGATTTTAATGTAGGCATTTTCCAAATAACGAGTCCTCCTTCTGCCCCTGTGACATTTCAATAGTGTGTTTTGTTAGATGGGAACAAAATGCTAGTGCTGATTTTTGCCTGGACCATTATCGCTGGTGGGATGTTGAGAGGTGTGATTCATAGGAACAGACGTAAGGTGGATACAGCAGCTGTGCTCACATTAAAAATGCAAGAGGAAAATGTTCCTTATGAAACATAAAATATGGTAATTCAGCCTACCATGTTCTCCACATCCACTGCCTTCTAATTCCGCTTTTATAGGTACCTCGGGTTAGAGGACTGTCATGTTTCATCTGCTCACTATGGAGGAGAAGCTGCTTGGAAACCGATGCCGTTTTATGTTATTTTAGATATTTTTTTATTTGTACAATAATCTGTGGTTTATAGGCATAAGTATATAATGACGTTTATGGCAAATCTAGATTATGGTAGGAAACCTCACTAAAGAGGCTTTTTAGGAGTCCCAGTGCAATGCAATATGCGGAATGCCGAAGCTTGTTTTTTGTTGTTTTTTTTTATTGTCTTTCTAAGAGCTGTTGTATTTTTCAAGTTCCATTGACATAACCACACGCTGGCTTGTTTTTGTCTGATTTGTAATTTTTATTGACTCAGTTTTGAAGTACAAATAATGCCTTTTATGACTTTTAATATATTTTGGAAGGATTGAAAAAACAGCAATTTTTGTATTTTGTTTTTTTAAACATTTTTTATTATGGTATTCTCCTCTAAATATAGATAACATAACTTTATAAGAATAGAAAAAATGGAAAGCACTTTTCTGGTTTGAGTCATTATAGGTGTGGTGATAGTAAGTATATGTATTTTGAACATTTTGTACACCTGTATTGCAGTGTATTATGTTAGTCAGTACTATACGTAAGGCATCCCACTAGGCCTATAGTCATGATAGACAGGTGAGCTTGTTGGGCCTCCAGCTATCACAGCACCCCATTTGACCTGCTATTACTTTGTATAACAGAGGTGTATCTAGGTTATCTGTCCCCAGGGGCAAGAATTCAGTTTGATCGATGCCCTCCTCCCCAAGTGCATATGCTATTTGTACATTTAGTCATGTGCCAACGAGCTGCTCTCCATAATTCTCTCAATGTTCAGTGAAAAACTAAGAGAAGCATGAAGAAAAGCTACTTGTCACGTGACCGGAAGCATAAAAATCGCATATGATGTAAAGTGGCCATGTGATGACTGATGGAACCGGCAAGCAGAGCTGAATCCTGACAGTGAGTATATTACACACTGTTGGGATTGGCTACAGGATTTCATTTTATAATTAAAGGGCTCGTCCAGGTTTGAGATGAAAGTCTGCAGTCATTCTGTGTGACTACAGGCTTCTGAATTCTCAGAGCGCGCAATGCTCACTTTTAGGATTCTCTATATACAAGTATGTTGAGATTTGTATACTTCTGGCCACATTCCGACTAGATGTGTCCAGCATCACTTAATTCATTTTCACTGAGTTAGGCCACATATGTCTAGTCGGCGCATGATTGCTTGTCTGCAAAAATGAATCCTGTCAGCGTGCAGTGCGCACTGAGAATTCAGAAGTCTGCAGTCACATAGAATTGCTGCAGACTCATCACAGACTTGGACAAAAAAAAAATTACATCCAGGTAATTGATGTTGTCTCTGATTGGAGTCATTCTCTTTCTTTTCTTCATCTTGTCCAGGCTCCATGATGAATTGTTACACTCACAGCTCGCTAAGAGGATTCACAAGTCTGCAGTCACATGGAGTAGCCAATGCCGGGCAACCCCTTTAAACATGCATCTATGTGTTTGCTATAATGCATTTTAACCCCTTACTGCCATCGGACGTACTATCCCGTCCATGGTACCTGGGCCCGTATGACCGGGGACGGGATAGTACGTCATAGGCGATCAGCTGCGCTCCTGAGGGGAGCGCAGCTAATCGCCACCGGGTGTCAGCTGATTATCACAGCTGACACCCATGACTGTGTGTCAGGAGCGGTCACGGACCGCTCCCGGCACATTAACCCCTTGCACACCGCGATCAAACATGATCGCGGTGTACTGGGGGCACAGGGAGGATCGCGCAGGGTGGGGGCTCCCTGCGCGCCCCCCTGAGACCCTCAGAGCAGCGCGATGTGATCGCGCTGTTCTGAGGGCTTCCTCCCTCCCAGGACCCGGATCCAAGATGGCGCCGGGGTCCTGGAGGGAGGCGGCTACCTCAGTGCCTGCCGAGAGCAGGCACTGAGAAGCCTGCATCTATGCCTGTGCGATCGCTGGTGTGACAGAGTGCTGTGCACACTGTCACACCAGCGATCTGATAAAATACTGTGATGTCCCACCCTGGGGACAAAGTAAAAAAGTTAAAAAAGTAAAAATAAACATGTGTAAAAAAAAAATCCAAAATAAATAAAAAAAAAAAAAATATTCCCCAATAAATTCACTTCTTCCTGTAAATAAAAAAAAAAAAAACAATAAAAGTACACATATTTGGTATCGCCGCGTCCGTAACGACCCCCCCTATAAAATTGTCCCACTAGTTAACCCCTTTAGTGAACCCCTTAAAAAAAAAAAAAAAAAAGAAGCAAAAAATCAATGCTTTATCATCATACCGCCGAACAAAAAGTGGAATAACACGCGATCAAAAAGACCGATATAAAAAAACATGGTACCGCTGAAAACGTCATCTTGTCCCGCAAAAAACGAGCCGTCATAAAGCATCACCAGCAAAAAAATAAAAAAGTTATAGCTCGCAGAATAAAGCGATGCAAAAATAATTATTTTTTATATAAAATTGTTTTTATTCTATAAAAGCGCCAAAATATGAAAAAATGATATAAATGAGGTATCGCCATAATCGTACTGACCCGAAGAATAAAACTGCTTTATCAATTTTACCACACGGAACGGTATAAACGCCTCCCCCAAAAGAAATTCATGAATTGCTGATTTTTGTTCATTCTAACCTCCCAAAAATCGAAATAAAAAGCGATCAAAAAACGTCACGTGCTCAAAAATGGTACCAATAAAAACGTCAACTCGTCCCGCAAAAAATAAGACCTCACATGACTCTGTGGGCCAAAATATGCAAAAATTATAGCTCTCAAAATGTGATGATGCAAAAACTATTTTTGCAATAAAAAGCGTCTTTTAGCGTGACAGCTGCCAATCATAAAAACCCGCTATAAATAGTAAATCAAACCCCCCTTTATCACCCCCTTAGTAAGGGAAAAATAATAAAATTAAAAAAAAGTATTTATTTCCATTTTCCCATTAGGGTTAGGGTTAGGGTTGCGGCTAAAGTTAGGGTTAGGGTTGGCGCTAAAGTTAGGATTAGGGTTAGGGTTGGGATTAGGGGTGTGTTAGGGTTAGGTTTGTGGTTAGGGTTGGGACTAGGGTTAGGGGTGTGTTGGGGTTAGGGTTGGAGTTAGAATTGGGGGGTTTCAGCTGTTTAGGCACATCAGGGGCTCTCCAAATGTGACATGGCGTCTGATCTCAATTCCAGCCAATTCTGCGTTGAAAAAGTCAAACGGTGCTCCTTCACTTCTCAGCTCTGCCATGCGTCCAAACAGTAGTTTATCCCCACATATGGGGTATCAGCGTACTCTGGACCCCAAGAGTTATTGTGCAATTTGTCCTATTTCTTCTGCTACCCTTGGGAAAATAAAAAACTGGGGGCGAAAATATCATTTTTGTACAAAAAAAATATATATTTTTGTTTTTACGGCTGTACATTATAAACTTCTGTGAAGCACTTGGGGCTTCATAGCGCTCACCACACATCTAGATAAGTTCCTTGTGGGGTCTATTTTCCAAAATGGGGTCACTTGTTGGGGATTTTCACTGTTTAGGCGCATCAGGGGCTCTCCAAATGCGACATGACGCCCCCAGACCATTCCATCAAAGTCTGCAATCCAAAACGTCACTACTTCCCTTCCGAGCCCCGACGTGTACCCATACAGTAGTTTTCTCCCACATATTGGATATCAGCGTACTCAGGACAAATTGGACAACAACTTTTGGGGTCCAATTTCTCCTGTTACCCTTGTAAAAATAAAATATTGGGGCAAAAAAATCATTTTTGCAAAAAAAAAAAGGATTTTTTATTTTTACGGCTGTGCGTTATAAACTTCTGTGAAGCACTTCGGGGTTCAAAGTGCTCACCACACATCTAGACAAGTTCCTTGTGGGGTCTATTTTCCAAAATGGGGTCACTTGTGGGGGGTTTCCACTGTTTAGGGCATCAGGGGCTCTCCAAATGCGACATGACGCCCCCAGACCATTCCATCAAAGTCTGCAATCCAAAACGTCACTACTTCCCTTCCGAGCCCTGACGTGCGCCCATACAGTAGTTTTTCTCCCACATATTGGGTATCAGCGTACTCAGGACAAATTGGACAACAACTTTTGGGTTCCAATTTCTTCTGTTACCCTTGTGAAAATAAAATATTGGGGGCGAAAAAATCATTTTTGTAAAAAAAAAAAGGATTTTTTATTTTTACGGCTGTACGTTATAAACTTCTGTGAAGCACTTCGGGGTTCAAAGTGCTCACCACACATCTAGATAAGTTCCTTGTGGGGTCTATTTGCCAAAATGGGGTCACTTGTGGGGGGTTTCCACTGTATAGGTGCATCAGGGGCTCTCCAAATGTGACATGACGCCCCCAGACCATTCCATCAAAGTCTGCAATCCAAAACGTCACTACTTCCCTTCCGAGCCATGACGTGCCCCATACAGTAGTTTTTTCCCACATATTGGGTATCAGCGTACTCAGGACAAATTGGACAACAACTTTTGGGTTCCAATTTCTTCTGTTACCCTTGTGAAAATAAAACATTGGGGACGAAAAAATCATTTTTGTAAAAAAAAAAAAGATTTTTTATTTTACGGCTGTACGTTATAAACTTTAGTGAAACACCTGGGGGTTAAAAGTTCTCACCACACATCTAGATAAGTTCCTTGAGGGGTCTAGTTTACCAAAATGGCGTCATTTATGGGGGTTTCCACTGTTTAGGCAGATCAGGAGCTCTCCAAACACGACATGGCGTCCAGCCAATTCTGCGTTGAAAAAGTCAGACGGCGCTCCTTCCCTTCCAAACTCTGCCATGCACCCAAACAGTGGTTTACCCCCACATATGGGGTATCAGCGCACTCAGGACAAATTGCACAATAACTTTTGGAGTCTTGTTACCCTTGGAAAAATAAAAATTGGGGTGAAAAGATCATTTTTGTGGAAAAAATATGATTTTTAAATTTTACGGCTCTACGTTATAAACTTGTGTGAAGCACTTGGGGGTTCAAATTGCTCACCAAAGATCTAGAAAAGTTCCTTAGGGGGTCTAGTTTCCAAAATGGGGTCATTTGTGGGGGGTTTCCACTGTTTAGGCACATCAGGGGCTCTCCAAATGCAACATGGCATCCAATCTCAATTCCAGCCAATTTTGGTTGGAAAAAGTCAAATGGTGCTCCTTCCATTCCGAGCTCTGCCGTGCGCCCAAACAGTGGTTCCCACCCACATATGGGGTATCAGCGTACTCAGGACAAATTGGACAACAACTTATGTGGTCCAATTTCTCCTGTTACCCTTGAGAAAATAAAAAATTAGTGACTAAAATATAATTTTTGTGGGAAAAAAATAGGATTTTTTATTTTCATGCCCGGGCATTATAAACTTGTGTGAAGCACTTGGGGGTTCAAAGTGCTCACCAAAGATCTAGATAAGTTCCTTAGGGGTATAGTTTCCAAAATGGGGTCACTTGTGGGGGGTTTCCACTGTTTAGGCTCATCTGGGGCACTGCAAACGGAACATGACCCCCATCAACGTCTGCATTCCAAAACGTTACTACTTCCTTTCCAAGCCCTGCCGTGCACCCAAACAGTTCCCCCCCCCCCACATATGGGGTATCAGCGTACTCAGGACAAATTGGACAACAACTTTTGGGGTCCAATTTCCTTGGGAAAATTCAAAAATTTGGGACTAAAAAATAATTTTTGTGGAAAATTGTTTTTGTTTTTTTTCACACCAGGCATTATAAGCTTTTGTGAAACACTTGGGAGTTCAAAGTGCTCGCAACAGATCTAGATAAGTACCTTAGGGGGTCTAGTTTCCAAAATGGTGTCACTTGTGGGGGTTTCCACTGTTTAGGCGCATCAGGGGCTCTCCAAACACGACATGGCGTCCAATCTCAATTCCAGCCAATTTTAGTTTGAAAAAGTCAAACGGCGCTCCTTCCCTTACGAGCTCTGCCGTGTGCCCAAACAGTGGTTTTCCCCCACATATTGGGTATTGGCGTACTCAGGAGAAATTGCATAACAACCTTATCTGTCCATTTTCTCCTTTTACCCTTGTGAAAATAAAAAAAAAGTTTGTAAAAGATCATTTTTGTGGCTAAAAAGTTAAATATTCATTTTTTCCTTCCACGTTGCTTTAGTTCCTGTGAAGCACCTGAAGGGTTAATAATCTTCTTGAATGTGGTTTTGAGTACCTTGAGGGGTGCAGTTTTTAGAATGGTGTCACTTTTGGGTATTTTCTGCCATATAGACCCCTCAAAGTGACTTCAAATGAGAGGTGGTCCCTAAAAAAAATGGCTTTGTAAATTTTGTTGTAAAAATGAGAAATCGCTGGTCAACTTTTAACCCTTATAACTTCCTAACAAAAAAAAATTTTGGTTCCAAAATTGTGCTGATGTAAAGTAGACATGTGGGAAATGTTATTTCTTAACTATTTTATGTGACATATTTCTCTGTTTTAAGGGAATAAAAATTCAAAGTTTGAAAATTTCAAAATTTTAAAAATTTTCGCCATATTTGCGTTTTTTTCAAAAATAAACGCAAGTTATATCGAAGAAATTTTACTTCTAACGTGAAGTACAATATGTCACGAGAAAACAATCTCAGAATCGCGAAGATCCGTTGAAGCGTTCCAGAGTTATAACCTCATAAAGAGACAGTGGTCAGAATTGTAAAAATTGGCCCGGTCATTAACGTGCAAACCACCCTTGGGGGTGAAGGGGTTAATCATTTCTGTATTGATTTGAATAGTCAACAAAAAGCTATAAAGTTACTTTTCAGAAAGGCAGAAGGACTAATAGGAGCTGCTGCCTGTGCTCCGTTTTACCAGATGGCTGTTCCTGTTCTAGGGCTGCCAGTCTTGATATGTAAATTTTGTGCAAGCTGTTTTCCAGTTCTCTCAGTCATTCTGAGTTAAGAGAATGTAATTATTATTTTTTACTTCTGTGGATTGTTTGCAGGCTGTTACAAAGCATTTTTTAATAAGCACATTTTGGGGTGGTGTTACATAGATTCTATAACGCATGATTTAGGTGACCATTGAATGTTATGGCCATACAGGAAGAACGTGTAGAAGCCAGGTCTCATTGGCTTTAGGTCTCATTCAGATGTCTGTTTTTGTCCATTTTTCAATATAACACATACCCGTTATGTTCTATCGACTCTTTCAGCAACAGACCAATTTTGATCCAATTTTGAATTGTCCAATCAATTCAATGAGTCAAAACAACTGGCAGCACCCAGATACCATTAGTAGTCTGCTGTCCATGCACAAAATGGATAGTGTATGGATAGCATACTGACCAAAGCATGTCAATGCGGTAGTTCACACACAAATAAAAATCACCGCATGCACTAGTCTGATCTGTTTTTTGCATCAGAATCTTCCTCTAAAATCAATGGATGTGGTAATAAAATGGATGCCAGGCAGACACTAGCCATGTAGCATCTGATTTTTTTTATGGATCCATTGCAATTGACAACATAGAAAACTTGATTTGTCTTATTGTTATATTTTATATTGATGTATGGCATTAAGGATGACAAAGTATGCTTTTTTTTGCTGAAAGATACCTTCACACATCCAATTTCAATTTTCTCCTATGTCATCCATTTTTCTAAATTTATACTCCGATGTCTGTGTAACACAGTTTGACTATGGACCATAATGCCCAGACTGGCTGTGGGTCTCCTGGCCCAAACTTGACAGTCTCCTAGACATACATGAGGCTCTTGTGTTCTGATGAGGAGAAGAGACCCACGGCCATCCCGTACATCACAGACACCTGAATGAGGATTGAAGGGGTTTGTCCAGGGAAAAAAGGAATCCCTTATCTCTAGAATATAGGATAACTTACTGACTGAGAGTCCCACAGCTTTACCGGTGGGCAGAATGGGTAATTTTTATCCGCGATGGGCAGCTTATATACCCTTTACGAACAGGAGTTTCAGGTCGGGTGCCCGATTTCCGTTACATTCATGGTGATGCTGAAAAAGCTGAGTGCAGGTCTCAGCGGCCCCATACGGGATGAATGAAGCAACGGTTGAGCATGTGCACTGTTCAGCAGTCGGACCCCCACCAATCAGCAAGCGGTCATTTATCATTTGGGTGGTGACTTGTTTTCACCAGACAAACCCTGTAATCAATTTTTAAAAACTGAGGAAGGTACATTGACTTTTTTTCTCCATTGACACCTAGAAAGGGTTCAATTAAAAAAAACTGCTGTAAAACAGCTCTCTTCCATATTTCATCCGTTTTTGGATCACTATAGACACAAATGACCCAGTCTGATCCACAAAAAATGGATGAGGACAGGGCGTTCCCTGAGATTAATGGAAACTACACAAGATCTATAAAAAATAGTGTGCTGTCCGATTTAAAAATGGACCACAAACCCGAATGAGAAAAATGGATGTGTGAATGGAGTTTAACGGGTGGGAGAAACTTGGTAACTTTTTTTTTTTGTATTTGAGAAAATTGGATGTCACACAGATGGTGGAAACAGACACATGAGCCAAAAATGGATGAAAGTCAGATCCAGTGCTGATGAAAAACAGTTAATTTTTCTCTCATGTGCAAAACAGAACAAACGTGACACACCCACCAATCCTATGCCTTCTCTTACTATGATGGAAAATCCTGTTTCATTGCAGTCAGTGGAAATATAACAACATTTAAATGCATTTTAGAAATGTATTGCACTAATTTAAAAAAAAATGTAAATAAAACTGTATTACTTATTTTATGCTAAATATAAAGTCTGTATTAGGGTCCATTCACATTGCGTTCTTCCCCATGCTGAGGGGTCACGTCTTGACTTTCGTTCGAAAACTTTGGGAAAATGGGATTCGGGCATATGGACCGACAAAGCCAATGACTGCAATGGTGCCGACAGTTAACATATGTTCTGTTGTGCATCATTTTCAGGCATAGAAGCCTACTTGAGACGGACACTCAGACGTTAGTAGACTGCGCCTTGGTGTCCACCTCCAGTAGGCGTATACACCCGAAAATGATGCAAGTTAGAGCGCACGTTTGCTCTGTCGGCTCATAGGACTGTATCTCGTTTTGCCGAGGGTTCAGACGTAAGCCCCAATGGGGCCACTGAACGTGGGACAAAGCGCAGTGTGACAGGTCCCTTAGACCTCGTTCAAACATCTGTAATTCTTCACATGCACAAAATAATGGTACCGGTGTCATCAGTGTTTTGGATCTGAGTTTCGTCAGTGCTTGGTCAGTGTCAGTTTTTACCATCAATGTTTCTTCACTGATTTTCAATAGAAAAAAATAAATTTTTAACTTTTAAAACTTTTGCTGTTCTCTACAATGTTAATCAGGGACAGCACACAGATTGATTTTCATGGACCCATAGACTTGTATGGGTGATTTTCATTCACGGCACTGATAAAAAATAAATAAAAACAAACAGTTCTCCATGATTTTTTTTTTTTTTGACACACAACTGGAAAATAACCACAGACGTGTGAAAAATCTCATTGACTATAATGGTTATGTTTGTGAAAAATAGATGTCTGAAGGGGGCCTCATGCACCTGTACTGCATTCACAATTTGAGCGCCTTTTAGAGTTGAAATTCCCCTCATCTCTTCACAATTTTTATACAGTTTTTACAGCGTCTTTATCTTTTTTACATTTATCAGATTTTGAAAAAAGTAATTATGCCTCTGCATTATAAGAGCTCAGCAAGCTTTTAATGGTTTCCAATAGAAACCAGCAAACTTGTGAATGCTGCCTAACACTTGCTGTATTTTGTGAGTAGATTATATCTATATATAACCTGTAACATGGTGTTTAGAGGCGCACAGGCACGTTGTCCTCTCCAGCGCTTCAAAGTACAACTTTGCTTCTGAAGGACAGAGTGTAAAAAAATATATATATATATATATATGTAGGAAAAATCAGTCATTTCCTTTTCATCATGAGATTATCCTGCCTTGTTTTTTTAAACATACTATGCCAGAAGCAAGTGACAGACTATAAAATGGTTCTGAAATACTGGGTGCAAGGTTAAAGAGGACCTTTCACCAGTTTAAAGGGAACCTGTCACCAGGTTTTTCTGATATGACCTACAGCCACCACCTTTCAGTCCCATTCTATAATGCTGTACATATGACTCCAATTTGCCTTGTCGGGCTAAAAAAGAGCTTTTATTATACTCACCTACTGGGTGGTCCGGTCTGATGGGCATTTCTGGTCTTCTTCCGATGCCTCCTCTCTTCTTGCAATGCCATCCTCCTTCTCTGCTTTATGTGGATGACACTTCCTACGTCATCCAGACAATGTCCCCCTTCATGCTCCTGCGCAGATGCACTTCTCCCTGCCCTGCCAAGGGCAGAGCAAAGTACTCTTCTGCGAATGTGCGGAGCATGTACATTACAGTACGTTCCTCCGCTCCTAGCAGGGCAGTGAGAAGCGCGCCATCAGACCGGACCTCCCCATAGGTGAGTATAATAAAAGCTCTTTTCTTTTTGCCTCACAGGACGAATTGGAGACATACGTACAGCATTATAGAATGGAGCTGAAAGGTGGTGGCTGTACCTTATATAGTAAAAACCTGGTGACAGGTTCTCTAAACATATGAAACTGGCCACATCATGGAATAGTGGTTGCTGAATGAAATATTTTTTATTTTTTAATTTTCCTTCTTCTTGGTGGAGATATTGGCCTGTAAAATTTAGGTTATAATTTATGTTAAGTATAAGGGGATGTTGCCAGAGATTCTTCTCTGCGGCCATCTACATTTTCTCCTGCATGACATTGACTAATTATAGGCAGGTGTAATGCAGGCAAAAAAAGAACATCCCCTGCGATAATATCCAGATTTCTCTAAGTGAGACATGTAATGACACACAACCATGCTCTCCTCCATGATCTTACTGCTGGCATCTGTGAGTATGAGTGGGGAAGGGGAGTAAAGAAAAGCAGTGTGTCTTTACAAACACTTGCAGCTGCTGCATCTCATGTCATCAATGTCAGTGTGAGGGGAAGGGAGAGCAGAGCAGTGCTGACAGTGCCATGAGATGAGAGCTGCAGATGATTAAGAATCATAGAATGGTAGAATTGGAAGGAACCTCCTGGGCCATCTGGTCCAACCCCCTGCTCAAAGCAGGATTCACTAAATCATCCCAGACAGACGTCTGTCCAGCCTCTGTTTGAAGACTTCTATTGAAGGAGAACTCACCACCTCTCGTGGCAGCCTGTTCCATTCATTGATCACCCTAACTGTCAAAAAGTTTTGACTCATGTTCAGTCTATGATGTATTAGTATACCCAAGTCTTTTTCACATGTGCTGTTGCTTAGCCCTATTCCTCCCATTCTGTATATGCTTTTTCATTTTTATTGCCCAGATGTAGTACTTTGCATTTTTCCCTGTTAAAAACCATTCTGCTGGTTTCCCACTGCACCAGTGTATTTATATCTTTTTGAATCCTCTCTCTCTCTTCTCTAGTATTAGCTATCCCTCCTAGCTTTGTGTCATCTGCAAATTTAATCAGTTTACCCTCAATTCCTTCATCTAAATCATTGATAAAGATGTTGAACAGTACAGAGCCCAGGACAGAGCCCTGTGGTACCCCACTTGAGACATTCTTCCAACTGGATGTGCAGACATTTACGACCACTCTTTGGGTCCGATCACTAAGCCAGTTATGAATCCACCTAACAGTTGCCTTGTCCATTCCATACTTAGTCATTTTTTCAATAAGGATTGTGTGAGATACTTTGTCAAATGCTTTGCTGAAGTCAAGATATACTATATCTACAGCATTTCCCTGATCCACCCAGTCAGTGATTCTGTCATAGAAGGAAATTAAGTTAGTCTGACATGACATATTAGTTACAAACCCATGCTGACTCTTTTTAATCACTTCATTCTTATCCAGGTACTTACATATATGTTGTTTAATAATTTGTTCAAAGATCTTTCCTGGTATAGAAGTCAGACTCACCGGCCTATAGTTGCCTGGGTCCACCTTCTTCCCCTTTTTGAAGATAGGAACAACATTTGCTCTTTTACAGTCTTCTGGGACTTTTCCTGTTCTCCAAGAATTTTCAAAGATTATGGAGAGTGGTTCAAAATTTTTTTCTGCTATCTCCTTCAGTACTCTGGGGTGTAATTCATCTGGACCTGGAAACTTGAATTCATTTAGGTTAGCTAAGTATTTCCTCACTATCTTTCTGTTTATAGATATCCTGGATTCTTCTATTACTTTAATATGACAGGGAAGAACAGTTGATGTTACAGTTCCTTTCTGAGAGAAAACAGATGTAAAATAGGAATGTAAAAGTTTGGCCTTCTCAACATCCTGTCTTACCATTTCATGATTTTCATCCTGTAAAAATCATATAGCATCTTTGACTTTTCTTTTACTTTTGACATATCCCTAAAATCCTTTTTTATTGCTTTCAATGTCTCTTGCAAGCCTCAATTCATTGTCAGCTTTAGATAATCTGATTCGTGCCCTGCAGGTTCTGCAGACAGCATTATATTCTTCTTTAGATAAGCCTCCCTCTTTCCTTTTGATAAATATTTCTTTCTTCCTTTTTAGCATGTGTTTAAAGTTCTGTGTACATCCATCCTGGTTTCCTTAAATGCTTCCTATTCTTCCCTCTTTTCGGAATTAACGATTGTGCTTTGAGAATTTCATTTTTCAAGATTTCCCATCGTTCCTGGACATTTTTGTCCTTAAGGATATCCAGCCATTGCATACCTCCAATTCTCTTTCTGAGTCCCTTAAAATCTGCCTTTCTGAATTCTAACCTTGAAGTCTGAGTCTTCACAGGTCTTCCTCCTCTAGTTATCCAAAATTCTAAAATATCATGGTCGCTACCTCCTAAGGTCCCAGCCACTCTTACCTCCTCAACCATTTCCTCCCTGTTTATAAGGATTAGATCCAAGGTAGCAGATCCCCTTGTTTTCTCCCTACCTTTTGGAATATAAAGTTGTCAGCAAGAGAGGACAAGAATTTCCTTGACCTGTTAGTTTTGCCTGAGAGAGATTCCCAACAAATGTCTGGATAGTTGAAATCTCCCATGACCACTATGTCATATTTTTTGGAGAACTTGGCCATTTGATGCATAAAGAGTTCATCCATATCTTCAGCTTGCATAGGTGGCCTGTAGTAAATGCCTACAATGGTGTCCTTTCCATTGTTCTGTCCTTGTATTCTTACCCAAACAGTTTCCACAGAACTCCCAGTCTCTGAAGCGTCAATCTCTGTGCAGATATACGCTTTTCTAACATACAATGCGACACCTCCTCCTCGTTTATCAAGTCTGTTTCTTGTTTTAAGTTGTATCCTTCTAGCCTTGTATTCCAATCATGTGTATCGTCCCACCAAGTTTCAGTGATTCCAATGACATCATACATCTTCTCCTGCGTTAGTAGTTCCAATTCTCCTTGTTTGTTGCCCATGCTTTGTGCATTTGTATAGAAACATTTTAGTTTGTGATTGGTTTCTCTTCCTCCAATATTTTTATTATTTAGATTTTTTTGTCTTCGTTCTTCCTTTCCACTTCTAATAGCGAGTTCTCAATAGCATTTGTCAGGTGTATGGCTTTTTCTGGCGTTTTGCTTCCCTTCCCACATTGTTCTAGTTTAAAGCTCTCCTGATGAGTGCAGCAAGCCGACTTCCAAATACGTTTTCCAGTCTTCGTAAGGTGCACCCCATCTCTAGCAAGTAGTCCATCGTGTAGGTAATTCACTCCGTGATCCAGAAATACAAATCCTTGCTGACAGCACCATTGTTAATGACACTCATCTCTCCTTCCCTACCCCCCTTGTAAGCGGATGTCTGCAGAAAAATCAGTGTCTGACATTCTCAGGGCTGGGTTTTGTTTTTTTTTTTCGTTTTTTTTTTTTTCCCTGCATGCTGCTGCAGGGAAAAAAGTCACCGTCCCCAAGAGAAGACTCTCTGCTAATGTCCCCAATACAATTAAAATCTAAACTTTACAAGCTAATAGCTCTGCAATGGAGGTGAGAAATTAAAAAAATAAATGTACGTTTTACCCAGCTCTACAGCCACTCTTTCATGGTGTGGTGTGTTTATCATGCTCAAACTGGTGAAAAGTCCTGTTTTAAGGTATTATCCTATAAGGATTCATTCCTGGGTGGCTGTATTCGTGTTCTATGTTATCAATGAAATGCTCATGATGTGTACTTACTAGATGCTGCTTATGCAATCTTACTGCAAACATTGGTGTGTTCCTCTACCTGTAAATGAGAAATGCTCTTTGACACAATTGCACATTCCCTTGTGATTCTAGCTATTACTGAAAACATTACCACAGCATTCAGCTCAAATTGCAGTACAATATGGTTTACGTAGCATGCTCCAAATGTATTCTGTAGGCACTTTTCACACTAACCAGAATATTTTTCGGTGTGTAGAAAAAGGAGCAATTTTTAAAGAATATTGCAACGTATATACAGCAGCCATGAAATGTATAATAATTACAAGGCAAAAATCCAAATATTCTGCAATATTTCTCTTCTTTAGTTTCAATTCCTTACTGGTGATAATGATTGCCATCGTTGAAGGCTGAGACGGGAACAACCATCTCTCTGTGCGATGTGCCAGCCATAGGAGCGCAGGTCTTTGAAAATAGCCATGCATAATACATTGTTTCTGTGACTCCCAGGAAAATGAATGGGAGCTACGGTCACAGTGTAACATCGTGAGCTAGCGTTAGGCCGGTGTCACACTAGAGAGGAATACGGACGAGTGAGAGGCGTTAAAACAACACATTATACTCGGACCAATGTTTCTCTATGGGGCAGCTCCCATCATCCGTATATTTCTTGCCCGTATTTTAGGGGCCGAGACAATCGCAGCATGCTGCGATTGTCAGCATATTACGCCTGTAGTACGCCAATGCAAGTCTATGGGGGCGAGAAAAATACGGATTACACACGGACCACACTTGTGACTTGCGAGAAATACGCACTGGTGTCCTTTAGAAACATGTTTAATAAAGAATGGAAAGAATAGATATATACACATAGAATATATATATACACATGTCATTGTGACACATATATATATTTGTAGTTCATACACTTCTACATAGCATAATAGCCGCTAATTCAATTGCCGCCTTCTGTAAAATCATTACAGAACCCGATATGAAATAACACATGGTTTACATACAGTAAACCATTTATTTCATGTTGTTTGTTATATGGTTTTCACTAATAATTATATGAGTGTATGTGTGCAAAATTTCGGACATGTAGGTGTTAATTTAATATGTAAATTCATTGTAAAAAAATGTGTGTGCTCCCGCTGTATTTTCTTCGCCAGACATTGAAAGCCAGTGACTAAGAACAGATATTAATAGCCTATGGAGGGACCATTATTTTTGTGCCCCCCTGGCTACTACCATCTGCCCCCAGCCACCCCAGAAAAGGCACATCTATTATTAAATGCGCCTTTTCTGGCACTTAGCCCATCTATTCCCATTGCCTTTAGCGGTGGCTAATGGGTTAATAATGGGTTAATGCCACCTTGCTACTGAAAGGTGACATTAATCCCTGTTAATAATGGAGAGTTGTCAATTAGACAACTCTCCATTATTTATCCTATTGTAGGGAATGGTTAAAAAAAACACGCACAAATTAATTAAAAATTATTTTAATGAAATAAATACACATAGTTTTTGACCACATTTTATTGCACTGGTAATCCTTTTGAATGCCTTGTTCTCCTGTAATAAAAATAAAGTAAAAAAGCAACAATATCCATACCTCTCTGCCGTTCAGTCAGGTCCCCCGCTGCAATCCATCTGAAGGGGTTAACTGGTTTACAGCAGGGACCGGTGCTAATGCTACCAGCCCTGTTGTAAACCCCCGGAGAATGAATGAGTTCATCTCTGCGCAGCCTCACCAGCTGACCGTAGATGAACTGATTAGTGTGGGAAACTTAATTGATTTTTTCCCACGCTATTGAGTTCACTTCAGGCCAGCCGGGGACTCCGCACAGCCTCAGTGACGTCAGCGGTAGTCTCCGGCTGACCTGAAGTGAACTCAATAGTGTGAGAAAAAATCAATTAAGTTTCCCACACTAATCAGTTCATCTCCGGTCAGCCGGGAGGCTGCGCAGAGATTAACTCATTAATTCTGCTGTGGTTTACAGCAGGGCTGGTCGCATTACACCGGTCCCTGCTGTAAACCAGTTAACCGTTGTGATGGATTGCATTGTGGGACCTACCTGAACGTCGGAGAGGTATGGATATTGTTGCTTTTTATTTTATTTTTATTACAGGAGAACAAGGGATTCAGAAGGATTAACAGTACAATAAAAATTGGTCAAAAACTATGTGTAATTATTTCATTAAAATAATTTTTAATGAATGTGTGTGTTCTTTTTTAACTATTTAATACAATAGGATTAATAATGGAGAGTTGTCTAATTGACAACTCTCCATTATTAACCAGGATTAATGTCACCTTTCAATAGCAAGGTGGCATTAACCCATTATTAACCCATTAGCCACCGCTAAAGGCAATGGGAATAGACGGGCTAAGTGCCAGAAAAGGCGCATTTAATAATAGATGTGCCTTTTCTGGGGTGACTGGGGGCAGATGTTAGTAGCCAGGGGGGCCCAAAAACAATAGTCCCTCCCTAGGCTATTTATATCTGTTCTTAGTCACTGGCTTTCCCTGTCTGGCAGAGAAAATACTCCGGGAGCCCACACATTTTTTTACAACGAATTTACATATTAAATCAACACCTACATGTCCGAAATTTTGCACACATACACTCATATAATTATTAGTGAAAACCATATATCAAACTACATTAAATGAAATGGTTTACTGTAGTAAACCATGTGTCATTTCATGTCGGGTTCTGTAATGATTTTACAGAAGCTGACAATTGAATCAGCTATTCTGCTATGTAGAAGTGTATGAACTATAATTATTATATATATATATATATATAATGTCACAATGACATGTGTGTATATATATATATATATATATACTGTATATATATATAATATATATATATGTATTCTATGTGTATATATCTATTCTTTCTTTTGTGATGTAAAACCTGTCATTTGGATCCATTATATTTCCGCTTTGCAAACTGGCGAGAAAATCTCGCCATACAGATGCCATATGGATGCTTACATGCGCAAAATATGCAGCCACACCTTGACAACGGATGACATACGGATCACTGTTCAGGGAACTTTTCTGCGTATTACTGCTGTACAATACGGTCCGTATTTTTATACGTCGTGTCTGATGACTGCCTTATGGTTATTCCAGAGTTATATAATGAATGGCTGAGATGGGAACACACGGACATATGTGTAAATGTGAACCCCAATTGGAAACCTTCTTGGCCCTGGGTCAATTGACAGATGAGCAGATTAGCAATCCCTAATCCTATGGGGTTGGGATGTAAAGGGTTACCTTGATTTGCTAAATAAGAAGCCATGGAGTGATAACAATGAGTGTGCACGGCCACCTTCCCGGTCACAGAAGCCTGTGTAATAGCGGTGGACAGCTGTCGCTGTATATTTGGGAGAGGCATGTTCTTCTGAATTTCAATGAACCATTGCTCCGTATTATTTTGCACAGTCGCTGCTTACAGTTAACTCTGTTTCTACCTTTGTGTGATGTAAGTAACTGTTCTTTTAGTTACCGTATTAGATAAGTTTTGCCGTATTAGTTTCTTTCATATTAGTGTGCCCTCGCCTGTAGACTGCTGGAGTTCAATATACACATTAGGTTTTTCCTTACTTTGGGGTAAAGGCCTGTATTTAGTCTTCTCTGTATAACCAATTGTCACCAATGTCAGACTGGGGATACTTGAATAATATAATAAAAAAATTACTTTGATGTTCACTCTTTAATTATAGAAAATGAAAGTATGTAACTCCAGCAGCACTTGATCTACTTCTATGTTCTTTGGTGCTGGATTCAAAGTGCTATTCCTCTTACTAGAATATTCTTGTGATTGGTGGTGGTCCAATTTTTGGGACCTGACAGATTCCTAAAATGAATGGCCTTTTAATCTTGACCATGAACTTTGTCGGGAACTGTAAAGGCCCATTAATACAGGCAATTATTGGCCAATGATCAATCATAAGAATTCCTTATCTTAAATATCAGAGCATGTAGATTGGCAAAATGTTGGCTGATTGGATGGTTCATTTAGGGCAAGGGTGGGGAACCTTAGGCCCGCAGGCCATTTACAACCATTGATGACCTTTTATCCGGCCCCTGGGCAGATTCTCGGGGACCGCAGCACTTGGCCCAGCAGCTGTATTTTGCCGGCCCAATAATTTCTACTTGGGCTATGATCACGCGACCGCAGTGGTCACTACTGAAAGATGAGACGCGTGCAATGAAAGATTATCTCCTGACACCAGTGCCAGCATCATGACGTACTTTGTAGGTGGTGTTGGCACGCAACTCGTACGGCCCCCGAAGGATGGTGTAAATGTCCAAATGGCCATTGGCAGAAAAAAGATTCCCCACTCTTGATATAGGGCATTAAACCATTGTCAGAAGCACATTGCCCCAAATAAACAGGGAATATACTACTGACAATATGCAGGCTGTATGTGGGCAGAATGATCATATTCATAATTGTTCTGTCCCATCACAATTTGTCGGCCCATTAAACATTGTTTATGAGCAGAAATTTGTAAATGGGCCTTAACATAGGTCAAGTAGCTAAAAAGCACCACTCTGCTTTTCATTCTGAGGATCCTATCATTTGGATTTTTCATTTTTTTATTTAAAATAGCGGTATTCTCATGAAGGTAATCACTGGTGCTCATTTAATATGTATCTATGACGCACCAGACGAGCATTCTGACCAGATTTCTCCTTTAAAATAAAATGCTTCAAAACAATTTTTATTATGATGTTTCACCACAGTTTGGCCACATACAATGATTTTTTGGGCTATGTTTACACTTGGAAAATTTCGGCTATGAATTTCTGCAACATGTGAACATGTGAATTTTCCAATTGAATAATGTTCTATTTTTTCTACTTTTTATCTCATAATAGCTTTCACAATGAGCATGTGAACCTTTTATTTTCAGGATTTTGCATGAGATGTTTATCTAGTCTGCATATTCCATTTTTTTTCCGCCATTCCCTGTATGTCCTGCAGTGCTTTTCTAAAGATAGGCAGATGTGATGGCCACAGGGTCATGTTACATAACACATAATGTTAGCACCAAGCAAACTGGATTCTTTAGGTTGTTATTTTATCCGATGACACGTTTGTATTGTTTTGGACTCTATTTTGATAAATGCTACAGAAATGTTGCTATCACGTTTGCCCAATTAGGCCGGCGTCACACTAGCGAGTTTGATGCGAGTTAGTCGCACGACTTTCTCGCATCAACACCCGGCACGGCCGCCCGCTCTCGGACCAGAGTGCGCGGCTGCATGTATTTCTATGCCGCCGCGCACTCTGGTCCGAGAGCGGGCGGCCGTGCCGGGTGTTGATGCGAGTAAGTCGTGCGACTAACTCGCATCAAACTCGCTAGTGTGACGCCGGCCTTATATTAAAAGTTGTCATTTCATTCAATCTGGAAACTTTTTTGTGAGGGACTTAAAGTATAGAGCTGAGGAAAAATAAGGATGGACAGTTAAGTCTATGTTCACACTTTGCGTTTTTCAGCGGGTTTTTATGCAAATTAAAAGCTGCTTTTTACAGTACCAGGAAAAGCTGTCAGGTTTCAGAAATCTCATACACATGCTTGTTTTTTTATTTCCCCGACTCAATTGGAATATTGGTGTGTTTTTAAAAACTGCAGCATGTCAGTTCTTTCAGTGTTTTTGTAAAAATGCAGCAAAAATGCAAAGTGTGAACATAGTTTAATACATACCATCTTAAAAGGATATTTATGCTCTTGCACAGAATTTTTTTTATAGTTGATTTGCATCCTAAAGTAGGTAACGTCCTCCTAAGTAATGTTCATTAGAATGTCCTACTTTTTTGCTGTAGAACTGTGTAACTCCTTTACATAGCTGATTGTCCTGCTGGCATAGATCCTGCTACCTTTTCTAATTGTTGGAGCAGGTGGTTAAAAGTGGCAAGCTTTTTGTCTTCTATTATTCCTTCTGCTCCTCTGATGAATTCATTTTTTTATTCTACTTTTTAATTCTCCTTATGGTTGTAGAGATGTAGGCCTTTTCATTTAGCCCTGCCTTTTATAACCTTAAGGGGCTTGTCTTTAGGCTGCTTTGCATTATTGCATTATGAGCAACGCCCCCTTGGAAAAGACCATAAAAATTTCGAACTAAATAAAAAAAAGAATGATGTATCTGGAACCATATGACTGCTTTAAAAAATAAGAATTTTGAATAAGAATTTTGAATAAGAGAAAAAAATGGCACTTTTACCCTCTTGACCGCGTTCTGTTTCACTATTGTTTATCAATGCCCTATAAATCAAAAAATGGGAATCTGTAAGCTTTTTATCTTCGCTCACGCAAGACATAAGCTGAATAAGCTCTAATAACTTTTTATAATTCTTACCACCCTGGGTCAAGTCCAACATTGACCCCAAATGGATTTGTTTCAGCTTGACGTTTGGGAACATTTATTGTGCCATAACCATGCATTTAAAAATATTTCTGTTTTTCTTTTTTTTTTTTTTTAATAAAACCAAACTCTTGAAGTGAGTTTGAGTGAATCGTTAGATTTCTTTGCTCAGTGATTTCATTGCTATGTGTTGTTGCTTTCTTCCAGATGACATCATGCATCAGGACACCTTCCCGGTGTGTGCCGCTGATATTGAGGATCAGCTGAAGAAACAGTTTGCATACTTGTCAGGTGAGAACATCATCCACACCAGAGCAGTCCGTGTTCCGGCAGGTTTCATGTATAAATAATTCTGTTCTGTTTCTTGATAATGCCGTCTACAGCAGACTTCAGAAATTGCTGCATTCCCAAGACAACCAAGCTGTCAGATCGCTGGAATTAAAAAAAAAAAATTGATCTAGGTATAGATAAATGAATGAAGAGAGTCAACGGAGTACACAAACTTATTCTCCATGTCATTGATAACTCTGACGCTCCAGCACTTTGCTGGTCTGCCACTGACATCCCTAATGTACAGATAATGTCGTCCAAGACTAATGCTAGAATCTGACATAGGCCGGGGTCACACTTGCGAGTGTGATGCGAGAAAGTCGCTCATCAATACCCGGCACTGCCGCCAGCACTTGGGACCGGAGTGTGCCGCTACATGTATTTCTATGCAGCCGCATGCTCTGGTCCGAGTGCCAGGGCAGTGCCAGGTATTGATGCGGGAGACCCGTGCGAGTTTCTCGCATCACACTCGCAAGTGTGACGCCGGCCATATAGTCCTGATTTCCACAAGCCTAGGAGATAATTTCCTATAAATGAAGCACCAAACTATGTCGCATGCTAGAATAGTGGTACTTTCAGATCATCAGGTAATAGATCAATAGAATTTTACTGTCCTTACATCCAGTTTCACGCATGTGTGGTTGACCAGTAAGTAAATTTGGCAGTAGCTTTTGCAGTAGTCCTTAAAGGGAATCTGTCAGCAGGTTTTTGCTACCTTATCTGAGAGCAGCCTGATGTAGGCAAAGAAAAGCTGAATATATGACTTAGATTACTGGGTGCAGCGGTTCTCACACAATCAGGGTTTTTAGATTTAGCAATGAAGCAGAGCTGAGAAAGCTAACCCCGCCCATAGCAGTCTCTGTATGTACACGGTCTATAGACAGTGAGGTGCTCATCACAGGAGGTGTAGTTGCTGGACCACTAGGCACAAGCTGTTGTGTCTTAGCAATGACAAGCTACTGGAGCTAAAGCAATCATTGCAAGCAAACAATAACATGGCGCTTGATAAGAGAGGCATCACTGAATTCTGTGTTTTAACCCCTACAGTATGCTGTCTTCAGATTACATAGTAAAAACCTGCTGATAGATTCCCTTTTAGATGGATTATCACATGTTCCTATCTTTAGAAGCACTCCTGAAAATTGACAGCGTGGTCCAGCGACATGACAGCCGCTGTCCCGAATTGTTCATTCCTTGATGCTGCTAGCATTGGAGGAACACAGGGACACTGAGGCTGGCCGGATTAAGCAATACAGCCGGCTTCAGAACAGCACTTGTCAAGCAGCTTGCAGCCGTGCGCTCCTTGCTTGGGGGATCAACTACCCCTGAGGTGGCCGGGAACCTTGGCAACAAGCAGTACGCTACAGAGCTAAAAATCCATCTGTTCTTATGGATTTTTAATAAAAGGTAAAATGCGAAGCTGCTTGTTTTTACAAGCATTGTTCAAGTTTAGCTATTTAATAAGATGAGAAAACCCTTTTAAATTATACACATTAGGCCTAAACCATGGAAAAAAAAAAACCCTGAATGTGCTTTGTCTAGACATGATGGTCTTTCTTCCTTATAGTCACTTCTCTTACAGTGGACATATTTTGGGTGTTTGTTACAACTTGTTCACTCTTTTTGAAGACCTTTAATTTTTGAGCCTTCAGGGAAGAAGTGGCATCAAGTTATATGACAACCTAAATCTTCCCTATTCCATTTGTAACCTTTGCTGGTCTTAACAGCAACGGTATTATAATATTTTAGTGGCAGTATGGATTTATTTAATATTTTGCTTTCTGTAATTTGAGAATTAAGTGAAAAAAAAAAACATGCAATAGCAATGTTCAGTGTGTTTCTGGTCAAGGCAGATCTAACGCTCTGATCATAAAGAAGGTAGATGACTTTAGCTAGAGTCAGTTGCTCTAAAATTACTAGCAGAGCCTGGACTACAGCTCTGGATTCTTTACAGCAGAGAGACTTTACATACATTGGACGCAATTGGCTTTGATAAAGAGGCACTTTCTGTACTGCCACATAAGTGCTGTGCCCACAGCATTGCCATTTTGATTAATTTATCCGGTTAGTGAGGGTTTTTTGGCTGTAAACTATACCTACATATCACAAATTTGGCAAGAGTTAAAAAAAAATAAAGGGAACCTGTCATGTAAAAAAAAATCTATTAACCTGCAGATATGGGAATAATCTGTAGGTCAATAGCGTTCTGAAGCTGCCCGGCACCCGCACTGATAGACCTGGAAATTAACTTTATTCCTCCAGGCAGCCTTAGGCTTTCAGTCATAGAGGCGTGGCTTCAGTCATAGAGGCGTGGTTTCAGTCACCACTCAGTGCATAGTGAGCAGAGGCTGTAGCCACGCCCCCGGCACTGACTGACAGCCGGTTCTAATGCTGAGTCAATGCCGGCGCCATCAGCTTCAGAATGCTGATAACTTGCAAATTGACCCCATATCTACAGGTTAAGCATTTTTTTTTTTACATGACAGGTTCCCTTTAAGTTCTGCACACAATATGTGTATCAAACCGGCAAATTGCGAGCAGTTTTTGAAGACGTGTCTCCAAATTTTTACACACTGGAGCCGGATATGTGTCACTGTGTAATTCCGTTTGCTAACTTTAACCTTATCAAGCTGTATTTTCCAGGGACAGGTGACAGATCTAGGTGTTTACCCAAGTTACAGTCAATTGGCTTTTTCTTCTGTGCCTAGTCCAATAAACTAGTTCACGTCATCATGTTTAAATATTGCTTCTCTTTAGCTGTCGGCGTAGTAAGCTGTCTACAGCTTCAGAGTAACATGCTTGCATTTTTTAATCTAACATTCAGCATTCTTTGAGAAGTCTTGGGTATTTCAATTAAAAGGCTTTTCCAGAAATCATAGAATC
>JARQOD010000002.1:226338033-226397202 GCA_033576555.1 Oophaga sylvatica | reverse complement strand
ACACCTAGCGACACACCAGCGATCCCGACAACGATATGCACTTGTCAGGATCGCTGGTGTGTCGCTACATGATCGCTGCCTGAGCTGCCAAACAGGCAGCGATCAGGACAGCGACACTGTGGGTAACGTCGCTTAGTTACCCGCAGTGTACAGTACGTTGCATACCAGCCCGCTGGTGCGGGGAGCTGGTAACCAAGGTACACATCGGGTTTCCAGGCGCTGCGCAGCACCTGGAAACACGATGTGTACCTTGGTTACCAGCTGATCGCTGGTCTCCTGCCTGCCACACGCAGCGATGCGTGCTGGCCAGCAGGAGACCAACGATCAAAAAAATGTCCAGGACATTCAGCGACGATCAGCGATACCCAGCAGGGGGCTGATCGTTGCTGAATGTCACACACAGCGATATCGCTGGGGAGATCGCTGTTGCGTCACAAAACTAGTGACTCAGCAGCGATCTCTCTAGCGAGATCGCTGTGTGTGACTGGGGCTTAACTCTTGATGGGCCAGATGGATGGGCCTGAGGCTGGATCAGTAAAGGGCAGAGAGCTCCACTCCGACTCAGACGCCAGCAAGGTGGAGGTGGGGTACTGGTAGGGCTGGTATCATCAAAGATGAACTTGTGGGACCTTTTCGGGTTGAGGATGGAGTGAAGCTCAACTCCCAGACCTCCTGCCAGTTTCTGGAAGACACCTTCTTCAAGCAGCGGTACAGGAAGAAGTCGGTATCGTTCAAGAAAAACATGATTTTCATGCAGGACAATGCTCAATCACATCCATCCATACTCCACAGCGTGGCTGGCCAGTAAAGGTCTAAAAGAAGAAAAAATATTGACATGGGCTCCTTGTTCACCTGATCTGAACCCCATAGAGAACCTGTGGTCCCTCATAAAATGTGAGATCTACAGTGAGGGAAAACATTACACCTCTCGGAACAGTGTCTGGGAGGCTGTGGTGGCTGCTGCACGCAATGTTGATCGTAAACAGATCAAGCAACTGACAGAATCTATGGATGGAAGGCTTCTGAGTGTCATCGTAAAGAAAGGTGGCTATATTGGTCACTGATTTTTTTTTTTAATATCAGGAATGTTTATTTCTAAATTTTGTGTTATATTGGTTTACCTGGTGAAAATAAACTAGTGAGATGGGTATATATTTGGTTTTTATTAAGTTGCCTAATAATTCTACACAGTAGTAGGTACCTGCACAAACAGATTTCCTCCTAAGATAGCCAAATCTAAAAAAAACCCCACTCCAACTTCCAAAAATATTAAGCTTTGATATTTATGAGTCTTTTGGGTTGATTGAGAACATAGTTGTTATTCAATAATAAAAAGAATCCTCTCAAATACAACTTGCCTAATAATTCTGCATACAGTGTATAGATCTGATCTTCTCTGCGAGGTTATTCACAAAATTCATCACCTGGAAACCTTCTCTTCATAGCTGGTCGATACAGCTGGCGCTACTGCACCAAGCTGGCAGGCGGCCACGAGCCACACATCATGGGCCAGCGAGCCATAGGTTGGGGACCCCTGCCCTAGTGTATGCAAAAGAGAAATCTCAGTCCACATTTTGATGGATCAACCTATATTATTTCTGTTTCTGGCTTACTTTTGATTAGACCCTTTTGTTTCTTTGAGAATCTTATTGTAGAAGAACAATTCTTGTGATTGCCCCTAGTGTGCGGAGTGAAGAATAAAGCATCCTTTCTCCCACACCAGCGTCTCTCCTCCCCTGTGAGCGACGTGTACATCACTGTTTGTTACTTGAGTGCTTCAGCCTATCAGCTCCTGCTGGTCTTGTCTAGTTGTGGACATTAGAGATGGAGAAACTTTCTAAATCTGATATTTACTGTTATTAAAATAGAATATACCAATATTTTTTAGAATAACTGAATCCAAAAACATTTTCTCTCATTGGACTATACGGTCTAGAGGTCTCTGATTCCAGCATTGTCATTTGCCATAGTTTTTATAAAATGTATCTGGCTTCTCACTGATGAGACCCTGCTATGTAAGTCCTTGATATTCATGAGCTGTTGTTATCCCCATTCCCCGCCATTAATTGACAGCTTTCTGTCTATGCACAGTGTATATAGGCTTTACGTTGTCAATCAGTGATGTCGGTGCGGATATACCGCGCTCTTCATTAAAAGACTAGCAGCGATGTAACAGATAAAACATGATTTTATTAAAACTATAGCAAAGAATGCAGTAAGTGAACCCACACTGGAATCAGGATATCTGCTCATATTTTATGCTGCCTTAAAATTGGAAAGCACAAACCTGGTAAAATGATTTACAGGGGTGTGAAAGTGTTTGCCCCTTTCCTGATTTCCTATTCATTTGCATGTTTGTCACACTTAAATGTTTCAGATCATATAAAAAACCTTCATTTATAAACTGTATTTTGTCTATTTGTAATACAATTAAAATGGTGATTTCTGCACACGTTGCTGGAAAAGTGTTCTAGGGCATATGCTCCTGTTAGTGTGACTGCATCATGAGGAAATCTAAGTATGGCAAAATGTAGTCATGGATGTGTAATATGTAGAGTTGAGCAAAAAAAATTTGCAAGACCCTGGTCCAGTGGCCACGTTGGTAGTTCGAACCCAATCACTGTAAAGATCCTGCTTCATGTCACCATCCCCGTCATAGACGATCAACATGACCTGTGGACCATGGTCCTGCCAATCTTTTTGCTTAACTCTAATAAAAAGCACTAAAAAATCCATATTTCTATGTGGTAGCCCATCAGTAATCTTATCATCGAGGAGTTGTTGTTGTTGATGATATAATAATTATTATTATTATTATTAGGCACTTGCAAGATGTAAATTAGTAAGAGCAGGACTACATTGCCATTATGGGTATATTATCGGTTGCGGTATGCTGATGGCTGGTGCACATGGAGCAATGGTGTAACAGTATCCACTGCACAATGCTCAGTCCTAAACTGCCCCCTAGTGCCTGCTAGGAACATTAACATGGCGATTTTCTAGTTAACACTTTCCTGTTCTGACAATCCAGTGATGGTCGTACGGTAATATTTATCCATCATCATCATCGAAGCAAGACATAAATCAGCGCTACCAGGGAGGACATAGGAGCTTTACTCTCTCTGTCGAATAGCAAATTATTTCTCTCACTAGTCTCATTGTTACTGTGGCCAAAAACCCTTCTGGTAATTATTAAATTAGTTGTGATGTTTCTGTTTAATTGAAATGATGTAAATAAGAGCTATTGACCCCACAATGTCTGCACTGAAGCAAATATATTACATTGTATCTTGTATTAATCACAAAATGCATCATCTTTGTAGGTGGAAGAGGTGAAAATGGCTGTCCTGTTATCACGTTTCCTGAATACCCAGCCTTCAGTGAGATCCCAGAGACGGAGTTCCAGAATGTCCTGACGTATTTAACCAGCGTTCCCAGGTATGTCGAATGTGCACCTTAGATATTTACTGGGATATTGTGGTAAAACCAAAGCCCCCCCCCAATACACCCTATACACATTAGATAGCTGTCGGCCAAATGATCGTTTACCTGGCAGCGATGACCCCCAACTTGTCCGCGTATGGCCCAGCTTGAGCGCTCCTGTGTTCTCTAGGAGAGAGCCATTGCCAGACTTCACTAATGGTGGATTACCCCCCAGAGAGTAAATTAATTGGCCGTTGGAACTCCAACTTGCTGGATCCTTCTCTTTCCCCCCGAAAACTAACAGATAGAGTTGAAAAGTCATCATATACATTAGACTTTTGTCCGAGCTTGCTGATTTTGGCCAGTTTGGATGCATTTAGTCTAATGTGTGTTGGCGCTTTAAAGAAGCGCTCCCATCAACGTTTTTATCCTCTTAATATATTGCAGTCATATTATATGGCACTGTGTACTTACAATTGCTCATTTTGCCTTTCTACCTAGTAAATTTTTCAGTCTATGACCTCATGTTATTAAATACTGACTAGCTGAATTCTTCTAAGCTCCATGTAGAAACAAGAAGTCCCTTTTCCCTGCATGAATCATCATTAGAACTACAATTCTACAGTACTGCTGAGTCTCTGACAGGGGGGAGGAGCGGAGCAGCTGGGTTAGGAGTTGAAAAGGTGGATTATTAGTGCCGGGAAAAAAGACTACATGTTTCTACATAGAGCAGAGAAAAGAGAAGAATTAACTGGGTAGGAATTCAAAATGAGCAATCGTAAGTACACACTGCCATATAATATGATGGCTGAAATATGTTAAGAGGATAAAAACTTTGTTAGGAGGAGTGCTTCATTTAAGACTGATGGATATACATTTAGATGATGTCTCACGCAGTTTTGCACATGACTGAATTGCCTTCTCATTTCTCTATTCCAGTCACTGTTGGGTTATTCTTGGTGCAGATGATACAGCTGGGTGCGGGACACTGAACCTATGAATACAAATTAATTATCGACATTTGATAAAGAGCCAAACCAGAACAAATACAGTACAGCAGCTGTATTGTCACCACAGTCGTGTAACAGTGCACCCCTCCCTATTGTTGGGAAATGTAGCCCAGCTTTTAAAGGGTTATTCCCACAATGACAATTCTAGATCAGTGGCTTGACGTCCTAACCACACAACCCGTGAGAATCGTCATGTGAGAGGCCCACTCCTATTGAATGGTGAACGGCTGCCCTCCTCTCCGACTGCTCTACTTGGCCGCGTGATGCAGAAGTACCAGCCACAAAGCCACCAGTCGGTTTTCTCACTAAAAGCACGTGTGTGTCAGTATTTGTTATTGTGGAAACCTCATTCCCATAAATCCAGTTTGCCTCATTTATCTTTACTGCCCAAGAGAGCATAAATGTTTCCGTCCTGTGTAAGGGAAGGGACAGACGAGAACATTTATTGACCATATTGACTAGTTCCAGGTCTCTTCCTTTCGGGCTTTCCCACTAGCTGATCACAGTACAGATAGGAATATGTAATGTCACCTGTGTGCTGGGAAGGGCTGGGAGCCTTGAGAAGAAGCAGGGATTTGTGGGAAATGTAGTTTTCAGTTGTGACATGGGCAGCACTAAAAGACCACCACTTCACACTAAGCAGAGAGACGCTAGCGTGGCTGGAGCCAGATATAGTAGTGAGGCCTCCATACACATTAGACTAAATTCAGTTGAACCTGACAATATCTACAGAATCAGCCAAAAATCCAATGTGTATGGTGGTCTACTGACTCTCCCCAAAAGATGATGTTGAGGAAGCAAATAATCCGACCATTGGCGTTTGTAGCAGCTAGTCCTTTAGGGAGAACAAAGGTTAAGCTGCCTAGGAGTCTTGTGGCCGCTCTCTCCTAGAGAACAAAGGAGACCACACCACTTTAGGACTGTTGTCATTAATGCATTATAGGATTTCATTAGCACCCTATAACCTACACATCCCTCATGGGACTTGTTCTGTGGTGCTTTAGCCAAATCTATTGATATATCATCGGCATTAAAGGAATTTTTCAGTTTTAGAAAACCTCTGTCTCCAGGAGCAGTTTGTTTTAAGAAATTAATAAACTGTGCTTTACTCATCCTTTCCTGGTCCAGCACTGAGTCTCCACCACTGCTTACGGTTTCTGTTATTGTCTGCAGTGCTGATGTAATATAGGCAGAACTGTAGATAGTCAATGTGCTCAGAGTTTCAGTTTCTGTGGACAACACAACCATATTAGGACCGCCAAGCTCACTGATGGGCTGCAGACCTGTCATTGTAACATCCACGCTGCAGACAATAACATACATCAGGAGTGCGGTGGCAACCTGGGTAGGGTGAGTAAAGCTCATTATTATTTCTTCATTATTATTTTTTTTAATTAATTGCGCTTAAGAAAAGGAATTGTCAGGGACACCGCACTGCACTTGCTCACTGAGCCAGTGCGTGTGTCCTGAGTGAACAAACTATGCCCAAAGATACCTGTAGCAGAGCCGCAGCAGAGATGACGTGTGTTTCTCAGTAACAGGACCTTCCACATGTGACTGCTAGTGGGCGGAGCCGGCCACACGTCTCTCAGAGTCAGCAGTAGCAGATAGAGAATGCTTCAGACCAAAGGACCTGCGGGCACGTGACTGTTAGTGGGCGTGGCCTAAGCTGCAGAGAGCTATGAGGTGAAGGAAAACTCCTAGAAGGGTAACTACGGGACACAGTTACCAAGGGGCATATACCGAACGGATAATCAGAACGTAGCCAAGGGGTCATACACATAGAGGGCGACGAAGTACAAGAGGAGCAGGCAGGGCGGAGTCAGAACGTAGCCAAGGGTCATACACGTAGAGGGCAGCAGAGTACAAAAGGGACAGGCAAAACTCGAAACAGGGACACAGCCAAATCAGAACCAGACAGACAGAACGTAGCACAGGCACAAAGCACTGGCACAAGCACAACAGGGTCACACACACTCGGCCAAGGGTCAGAGTATAAGCGACAGAGGATGGCCCCACAATGAGGCTATAAAAAGCCTCCCAGAATCCCAGAGTGAGGCCATCCCGGTTAACCCTAAAACCACCTAATCCCAGAAACTCAGCAGACCATGACAGGAATGTTGAAAATGGAAAACCCCTTTAATTACTATATGGCAAATTTTCCTTGCATTTTATGGTGATGAAGAAGCACCACCTATAGTATTTATTTGAGATTTTTCTTTATGCCAAGTCTGGGATCAGGGTTTGGTGGAACCTCCTATGCTTTCCATTACTAAGGAAATTCTCATGTTATTACATTTCTTTTGTTAGATAGAATGAATATAAGCAAGTTTGCAATTGACTTGCTTTTTCCATCTGCTGTGGTTCTCCTTCTACAAGAGCTTTTGCGTTACATAGCTTGTTGGTAAAAGTGATTAATCACTAGAGTCTGGCCTAATATGGTATTGGTTCTCTCCAGCCAATTGATTTCTATACAGCAGTTAGCTGCTCATCTCCCTTCCCTTCTTTGTCAGCTCCTGACTGAGCTGCTTTTATCCATCCTGCATAATCACAATATTCCGCACCCAGCATGGACAGTTTCCAGAGCAGCTCTCCTAATCATTGCTCTCACTTTCCTGAGTTGTGTGTTTGTTATCTTTATATGTAAATATAGTGAAAACCGGGTGCACTTCAGAAAATGACAGACCATTATGTGTAACTGTAGCAAGAGAAGCTACTGAACCACAGAGATAACCCAAGTAGGAGTGACCGCCCCAAAGCTGCCAGAAAGTGAAGAGACTGCAGAGCTGTGTACTGCTCAAGACACAATTTGAGAATACCCTTTTATTAAAAAATATATATATCAGCTATGCATTAGTTACAGCGTGTTCAAGCTGCCCCAGTGCTGCAGGTGCCAAGGTACAGATGCCAATTCCCTATAGTTCTTTGATGAGGGAGTGAATGGTATCTGTCAGAGGTAAAAATTTGAACAGTGTGATTGGCGACTACTTCTTCCAAGAAGGGGAGTGTCAGGTAGCACTGTGTGGAAGGAACAGGGGATGACGGAAATGCCGGTGTATTCTCAAACCATGTCTTTGACATAAAGTAAGCTTAATTTTCTGTGAATGTATCTGCTGGCACCATTGCTATTGTTGTTGAGCCAGCAAATATATTCTGTTGTGAAACCTCCCAGTGTTTTATATACTTGTGTGAAGACCTTACAGATGGCAAGATACAGAATGTGATCATACTCCCAGATCCACTCTTGGACTGACGCCATTGAAGCCTTTTATGTTAAGGAAAGTGATGGTATGAAGAAGTTAGAATCCATAAAGAAGAGCGAAGGTCCTATCACACTGAATATTTATCAGAGCAGACAGCTGGGGAAAATTGTGCCTAATTTATGTAAAGGTACCATCTCTATAATAAATGTGGCGCTTTTGACCTGCCTTACATTTGTGCCCATAATTTGTAGCTTTTTTTTTTAACCGTTACCTTTGATGATTGTGTTTATGAGCTGGGGTCACTTGAGCGTATGAAACATATAGTGCATAGCACGCGTCCAATTTATATGGTGGTGCGAGCGAGCCCTTTACATTTACAGATGTAGCCACATGTAAACTTGACAAATAACTCTTTGCACACCACGACACAGCAAATCTTAATTTTTCATTGTTTGTGCTACAATCGCCATGATTGATGGTCCTTGTGCTGCCCAAAAGTTGAATCGATGAAATTTATTTACGGATTATATGGATAAATATACACACTGACACAACAAAAGACGTTTATTTGCATTTTATTACGTTTTTAATGACATTACTTATGACATTTGTTTAGCACGGTTTAATCTTGTAAATGCTTGAAATATCATCCATCAACATTGCAATATTCCTAGAAGCTGTCCACCGTGACACACAGTACGACAAATTCTGCTATGTATCACATCAAGGTCCATAAATGCTGCCAAGATTAACTGTTAATTCAGCAACTGACTGGTCTGTTTAAGAAATCAGCACTCACAAGAGAGAGTGGCTGATCCCTGTGCTGTGTGTCAGTGTATATATCTGCCCATAAAATATCATTGAATTTCATTGTTTCAACTGTGCACCTACTTTTGGGCCACCCAGTATATAATGCACCTTCCCTACTTCCATCAACATCAAAGTGTTCTTGACAGTCGCACATATTAGAGACTTTTGCACAGACCTGCGGTTTTCAGTGCTGTCATTTTATGTCTGCTCGTCATAAGTATTTTTTGTATGTTAGGAGCACTCTATTACTGTGTCGACCCGCCACCACAATTGTGGGTTACCAGGGCAATGGGGTACTCAGAGCCGAGCCCATGGAAGTCTATGGGGTTTGTCACAGGTAGCGGTGGCTCGGTCTGTGGCCCTGGCGGTCTGGCGTATGTTGGGGGAATATTTACAGGGGATAGATATATTTACAGTTCGTGACGCCACCTGTAGTCTCTGGTAATTTGTACCAGCGCTGCTGTAGATCTCTGAGGGGATGGTGAGGCAGCTAGATGTCGGGTCCCCTACAGGTGGGACTCTTCCCTCAGGTCGATGGTTATGGTGGGGTTGTGCAGGCATGCAATTAAATAACTCAGTCTCACACCGTCAGCGTCTTTCCATACCTTTTACTTGTTAGATGGTAAGGCAGGTCCCAGGGAGGCTGATGGGGTTGATGGAGGATGAGTTTTGAGGCAATGGTTGAGCAAGGCAGGGGCCTCCTTTACTTTCCAATATGATGATGAGTCCAACCAGCATAAAGCGTAGTTCCCTCTATAAACTCCAGCTTCTCCAAGCTGTACTGCCCGGTCAGTTTTGTGGTGGAGCCTTCCAGTGATGAAACTAGGTTCTTATATGCTTGGCCTAGCTCAAAGTTCCTATTCCACCTGACTCCTGTTACGTACTGACACTTCAGGGGCTGCTTGCTGTTACCTGAGGTCCAGTAAGCCTATGGATCTTCTACCACTATGCGTGAAGCGATAGTGATGCTTCGGTCTCCAGTGACCGGTGACAATGTGCAGGATACTTCAATCCTAAAGCACTTCTGATTTCCTTCCACTGTGCCTTTCGACTTGCTCAAACTCTCAATCTCAGCACTGACTAGGCTAAGGTGAACTGGCTCACCTGTACTAGCCTCCACTACTGTACTGTCTCTCTGAATCGACAGGAATCTTGGTGCTCCAGACAGGCACTCCTTCTCTCTCCCTTCACCTCAGGAGACACTACAAGATTCTCTTGTGCTAAAAACCACACCCCTCTACACCCCTGCTGGGTGTGTCCAAAGTATATGTGATGTCATGTAGAGCCCTTAACCGTTACCTCTCCACTCATCCTCCTGGTATTGTGTACCTTAAATACCAGGGCTACACATTCCCCCATGGTAAACGACAGCACTCCCGGGCTGTGAAATACAAAGAGACAATTTTGTTTATGCATTAAACATTAACATTAACTCGTCCCATCCGGGAGGTAAGGATTTCTTGAACGTTGCAAACAAAACATTAAATATAGAAAAATACAAAATATTAAATAGACATGTTCATATAATAAACGGCAAGATTCTTGTGAAGGACCCGCACCAAACCTTCAACGTGGGTCCTGGGTGGGCTGCAGGACATATGAATGCAGACCTCACTCAGTGCCACACCACACGGGTTTTATGTTCAGAGGTAAGTCAAGGCTTCGTGTGAAACCATTATAAGGCACCTTAGTGCAACTATTTACAAGATAAGTTCTGGGCTGGCACAGTCCTCAGCCTCTCAGTCCATTATAAGACACATATATATATATACTTTTTACAATATTCACATTAATTTGTTATAATTACTGCTGGTATCGAATGGGTATCTTCCCTTTTGTGATTCGCTCTGATCTACGTGGAGTAGCTTCAGGTATATTAAGTTGTGATCTGTCTGCACTGCGTAACGGCAAACTATAGAACTGCCTCAATCTTTCTATGGATCTGGCAAGCGTACTGATGGCTGGGCGGTGTGAGTCAGCTTCACCAGGGGATCCCATAGTATGGGGCGCTGCTTCTGATGATCCTTCTTGAGATTCCGTAGGTTGAGGTGTTGCTGGAATGGGTAACTCCTGAACGGACTCAACTGGCACCACGGACACAACTGGAGGTAGAACTTCCTCTTGTGGCTGATAAAACTGCAACACCGGAACTATTACAGCATCTCCCAGTCGGGGCCAATCCGCAGGAAAATCTCCCAGATCCGTGTGTATGACCTCTTCCTTTCCTTCCTCTTGATTGATGACAGGGTTCTTTTCACAAAGCTTTAAGGGTTCTGGACACAATTTCAAATGGTCTCTGGACACAGTGGTTATTGTTCTTCCTCCGTCCTTACTGATGATACAAACTTTTCTGTTGTCATATTTAGAATCTTGTACAACGTAGGGTTCTTGTTCCCACTGGTTATCCAATTTGTGCATTTTCCTTTTCCTTTTTAATACCACTTCTCCAGGCATCAAAGGCTTGGCAGGAGCATTTCTGTTGTAAATATCTTCCTGTTTCTCCCGTGCCTTGTTGAGACTTTCTTCTACACAGGTTTGCACTCGTCTGTACTGCTCTTGCCGATTGATGTCCCAGTTTTCAATGGTGTCGTCTGCCTCCGGTTCTACCACTCCAAGTTCTAAATCCATTGGTAGTCTTCCGGGCCTTGCTCTCATAAGATAGGCTGGAGTGCAATTAGTAGAACTTACAGGTATATGGTTATACAAGTCAACCAAATCAGGTAGTAAGTCCGGCCATCGATTTCTGTCTTCCAACGGTATGGATCTCAACAAGTCAAGGACAATATGGTTCATTTTTTCGCAAAGACCGTTGGTTTGAGGGTGGTATGGCGTTGTTCTAATTTTCTTGCACCCGTACATGTGACAGAATTCCTTGAATAAATCAGCTTCGAAAGCAGGTCCTTGATCGGTTAATACTTGCTCCGGATACCCATGCGGTCTGCAGAAGCTTGCTTGAAAGGTTTTCGCGGCCGTCACTGCGGTCTGATCCTTAACTGGAACAACCACCAGAAATCTGGAGTAATGGTCCACCATGGTCAGGGCGTATGAGTATCCCGATCTACTTGGCGACAGTTTGACGTGGTCCAGGGCCACAATCTCCAGGGGGCGAGTCGTCCGGATAGGTTGCAGGGGTGCCTTCTGACTACCGTAGTCCTTCCTTCTGAGACCACAGGGTCCACAGTTCCGACACCACCTCTCAATGGAGCTGCGCATCCCTACCCAGTAGAACCGGCATCTCAACAGGGTCTCCAGCTTTCTCCAGCCAAAGTGTCCTGCTTGATCGTGGTATGCTTCCAACACCATTGGGACGTCTGCCTTGGGGACCACGATTTGCCAGACCATCTCATGGGTTCTGGGGTTGACGTATCTCCTGCACAACTTTTCACGGTATAGGAACAACCTGCTTTTCTCGTTCCACAGGAGCTTGGCTGACATAGGTGCATCCTTTTCCAAAGAGGAGCCTTCCTGTCTTAACAACTCCTTGATGCGGCTGACCACTGGATCACTGTCCTGAGTCTCTTTCCAGCTGTGATGGGGTAAAGGATTTAATGTTGCACCATACTGCTTTCTGTTGACTCGATGCTCGTGGACTACCCCATTTCGATGGAACGCAGGTAGCTCAATTTCTTCCAGGTCGTCCGATTCTTCTTCCGTATCAGAGTCATGCGGCATTCGGGACAATGCGTCAGCATTAGCATTCTTTCGACCTGCCCGGTACTTGATAGTAAACTGGTAATTGGACAACCGAGCCATCCATCGCTGCTCCATGGCACCCAGCTTGGCGGTTTCCAGGTGCGTTAAGGGGTTGTTATCTGTAAACGCAGTGAACCGATTGGAGGCCAGATAATGCTTAAATCTTTCAGTAATGGCCCAGACCAGCGCCAGAAACTCCAGCTTGAAGCTGCTATAATTTTCCGGATTCCTTTCAGTTGGCCTGAGTTTTCTGCTGGCATATGCAATGACTTTTTCTTGGCCATTCTGCTTCTGACTGAGAACTGCTCCCAACCCTTCATTACTGGCGTCGGTGTACAACAGGAACGGTTGGCTGTAATCAGGATAGGTTAAGATCTCATCACCTGTAAGGATCTCTTTCATCTTTTGGAATGCTTCAGCCTGTTCCTTACCCCAATTAAAGGGAGGGTTTCTGCTCTTTAGGGATTGTCCTACTAGGAGGTCCTGTAAAGGAGCTGCCTTCTTCGTGTAATCTTTCACGAATCTCCTGTAGTAACCCGTTAGTCCCAGGAACTGTCGCACTTCCTTAAGGTTCTTCGGCTCCGGCCACTTCTGGATGGCAGTGACTTTCTCTGGGTCCGGCGCTACTCCTTCCGAACTGACGATGTGCCCCAAGTATTGTACCTTCTGTTTGAGTAGATGGCATTTTGAGGGTTTTAATTTCATCCCGTACCTGGACAGGGACTCGAATACTTCTGCCAGGTGCTTCAGATGATCCTCATAAGTCTTGGAATACACGATGACGTCGTCTAGGTATAGCAGCACGGTTTCAAAATTGAGATGTTCCAGGCAGTTCTCCATCACTCTCTGAAATGTTCCTGGGGCACTACTGAGCCCAAACGGCATTCTGTCGAACTCACAGAGCCCCATTGGGGTGGTGAAAGCCGTTTTCTCACGATCCTCCTCAGCCACAGCCACTTGCCAGTAACCACTAGTCAGATCAAGGGTAGAAAAGTAGTTAGCCGTTTTCAGAGCAGCTAATGATTCCTCTATGCGTGGTAACGGGTATGCATCCTTGTGTGTTATGCGGTTCACCTGCCTGTAATCCACACACATTCTCATACTACCATCTTTCTTTTTAACCAGAACTAGAGGGGCTGCCCAGGGGCTACAACTATCCCTTATCACCCCGGCCTTCTTCATATCATGTAACATTTCTTTAGCCTTCTGATAATGGGCTGGGGGTATAGGCCTATACCGCTCCTTGATGGGAGGATGACTGCCTGTAGGGATATGATGTTGGACTCCCTTAATTACCCCAAAATCAAGTGGGTGCTTGCTAAACACTTGGGCATACTCTTGCACCACCCGTAGTACCCCTTGCTTCTGGTGAGCGGGAGTGGTGTCTGTCCCAACATGGAGTTGCTGACACCATTCCGCCACCTGAGTTGCTGGGTCATTGTCCTCCGCTATTTGACAGGAGTCTAAGGACTCAGCCGGAAGAATAGAATTATTGTCGACAGCATATAGTTTAGCAATGGTTGCATAACGGGGTAAGTTTACCTCATCATCTCCCCAATTGAGAAGCCGTACCGGTACTCTTCCATTCACCACTTCTACTACTCCCCTAGCAGTCATAAGTGTAGGTCTATGTTCTGAATGGTGGGGTTCTACTACAGCTTGGTAATTCTGTCCTCTCAGACCTATGGCTGCCCTGCACCAGATAATCATTTCACTCATTGGGGGTATCACAATAGGATCCGAGTCAGTGACCCGTACATTACCAATTTCGCCGTCTGTAAGCTTCGCTTGCTGCTGACACACCAGGGCTCGGATCTCTCTTTGGATTACTCCCTTCTGCCTTGGTCGGGCAATCTCAGCGAGCTGTTGGAGCAAGAACACAACTTCTCCCAAACAATTACCGATAATGTTAGTGCCCAAAATTATATTTAAACCGTTCTCCTCATTTGCAGTCTTTACTACCAGAAGCCCCTGATCGTTCAACTCCTCTCTGCCCACCTTTACATCTACACATTTTGTCCCGAGTACTTCTACAGGAAGACCATTAGAAGCATACACGGTAAAGTCAGGGCTCGGGGGTTTAAGACTGTCCATTGACCAGTACTTAGTATATAGGGCATCAGGTATTAGGGTCACTTGGGACCCAGTGTCTAACAATGCCGGAACTGCAATACCATCTAAGATGATAGACAGGTAGGGTCGCCCACCCACATACCTGCGGTTCCAGTCTAAGGGGCCTGACGGGTATTCTCCTGGGTGTTGGCCCTTGGACCCAGGTTCTGCCCGTTTAAAGGACACTGTGGAGACATATGACCTTTCCGGTTGCATCGATAACAGATGATCTCTCGACGAGGAGGGTGTTGATCAGAGGTCGCTCCTGGGGGTGGCGTTGTCCTCCGGGGGGGCGACGTCTTCTTTCTTCTCCGGTGCATCCACGGGACGTCTTCTGGGCAGTCAGCTAACAAGATCTTCCCTTCCTCCTCTTTCCGCAGCTGCAGGGCACTCATCACAGCAGCCAGATTTTTAGTCAGCTGGCGCACCTCTGAGCGCAGACAATCCAATTCACTGGGAGGTGTCATCTGCGCTTTGGCTTCGGCCACTAACGGGGAACAGGGGGTTACTGCCGGTTCCAGAGTGACTTCAGCCTGATGATGTTGGGTTGCCACCTCAGGTTTGCCCAGGGGCCGCAGCCCTTTTATTGCCATGTCTTTTAGGGCATCAAAGGTAGCATCCGGATGATCTAAGGACCACCAGTTTACAGTTCTGCGTTCCTCTTGGGATCCCAATCCCTGTATAAATTGTTCTTTCAGCATTTTATTCTCATCGATAGCATTTAAATTATTAATCTGCTTAAGAGCTCTCAGGGCTCCTTGTAGTCGGCAAGCGTAGTCCCGGAGGCTGTCACCTGGCTGTTGTGAACAGTGATAGAAGGCCATCCGGAGATCCGTTTCCGTGCAGTCTTCAAATATGGCATGCAGCTTAAGGAAGATCGCAGGTACCGACTCCTGATCAACGGTATCCCAAGTCTCCACTTCCCTCTCAGCAGCGCCAGTTAGCTGCCCTATTAGCACAGCAGCTTTTTGTCTCTCAGGCATGGAGTACATTTCTAGGATGCTGCATAACTTCCGCTTGAATCCTGCTAAAGTGCCTGGCTCACCGCTGTACTGGGGAAGCCATTTCGCCCCTGGCATATAGGGGAGCGTTAGTGGCATGATCGGGACTACCGGACTGGGTGCTGGACCTGCGCCCTCATCTGGCGCTACAATACCAGGCGGTGCGGGATTGGGGCCTCCGGCCGGGGCCGCACTGTCAGCCGGTTGTTGTGACATCTTAGCGCCCCCTTGGTTAAACGGAGCCTACCGGTTTCAGATGCTGCTACTTCACAGGCACCGCAGTGGGAACAGGACCTTCGTCGCAGGCGCTCTGATGTCAGAGCGTTCACTTCCTGTTGCAGGACCTGCCGCTGAGTCAGAGCCGGGGGCGTGTCCAAGACTTTGCGCGCTCTTTCAGGTACGCCCACCTTCTTCTCCAGCGCCTTAGGGCGCGAATCTGGCGGCAAATATGGCGGTATTTGGCGCCAAACAATAGCAACAGTCTTTTTCACTAAAACACTCCACAGGCACACAGGGCTCGCAATGCTGCAAGTTTCGTATCCTGTTCGTGACGCCAAAGTTTTGTGTCGACCCGCCACCACAATTGTGGGTTACCAGTTCAATGGGGTACTCAGAGCCGAGCCCATGGAAGTCTATGGGGTTTGTCACAGGTAGCGGTGGCTCGGTCTGTGGCCCTGGCGGTCTGGCGTATGTTGGGGGAATATTTACAGGGGATAGATATATTTACAGTTCGTGACGCCACCTGTAGTCTCTGGTAATTTGTACCAGCGCTGCTGTAGATCTCTGAGGGGATGGTGAGGCAGCTAGATGTCGGGTCCCCTACAGGTGGGACTCTTCCCTCAGGTCGATGGTTATGGTGGGGTTGTGCAGGCATGCAATTAAATAACTCAGTCTCACACCGTCAGCGTCTTTCCATACCTTTTACTTGTTAGATGGTAAGGCAGGTCCCAGGGAGGCTGATGGGGTTGATGGAGGATGAGTTTTGAGGCAATGGTTGAGCAAGGCAGGGGCCTCCTTTACTTTCCAATATGATGATGAGTCCAACCAGCATAAAGCGTAGTTCCCTCTATAAACTCCAGCTTCTCCAAGCTGTACTGCCCGGTCAGTTTTGTGGTGGAGCCTTCCAGTGATGAAACTAGGTTCTTATATGCTTGGCCTAGCTCAAAGTTCCTATTCCACCTGACTCCTGTTACGTACTGACACTTCAGGGGCTGCTTGCTGTTACCTAAGGTCCAGTAAGCCTCTGGATCTTCTACCACTATGCGTGAAGCGATAGTGATGCTTCGGTCTCCAGTGACCGGTGACAATGTGCAGGATACTTCAATCCTAAAGCACTTCTGATTTCCTTCCACTGTGCCTTTCGACTTGCTCAAACTCTCAATCTCAGCACTGACTAGGCTAAGGTGAACTGGCTCACCTGTACTAGCCTCCACTACTGTACTGTCTCTCTGAATCGACAGGAATCTTGGTGCTCCAGACAGGCACTCCTTCTCTCTCCCTTCACCTCAGGAGACACTACAAGACTCTCTTGTGCTAAAAACCACACCCCTCTACACCCCTGCTGGGTGTGTCCGAAGTATATGTGATGTCATGTAGAGCCCTTAACCGTTACCTCTCCACTCATCCTCCTGGTATTGTGTACCTTAAATACCAGGGCTACACATTACTTATGGTTCATGCTAAATAGAATCTCTCTCAAAGTGCCCATACACATGATATAGTTGTCAGCCGAGCAATTATTGGCCTCGGTTTGCCAACTGCCCAATACGCGTGTGATCACCCAGGAAAGCGTTCATTTAGAGGAGAGAGAAAGCCACTGCCAGAGGTGTTTTATGATATCGCTAGTAAAAAAAAAAGGATTAGGCATTTTAGTGCCCAATTCTTTTGTTCCTCATAATCATTTATCATAAGAGAGTCAGATGGCCCTCATACAGATTGGGTTTGGTCAACTTAAACACGAATTCTGCACCACAGACCGGGGAGAGCCTGGAGGAGCATAACTAAGCGACATCCTGGTTCTTCACTAGAGCCCCTGATGGTGTTATTAGACTTGGCCGCAGGTGGTCCAAGACAGACCTCAGAACCGCAACAGCAGACCCATAAGGGCACAGAGAAGCAGGGATGGTCTCCGATTCGGATCGGCCAGGAACTAGTTAACAGGAGGAATGGATGCTGTATGGCTGGTTAACAGAGAAGGTTCTGAATAGGACAGCATGGCTGGTAGACAGAATGGATACTGGATCAGGCGCGGTTTGGATAGGTTCAGGAACACAGGGCGGACTCGGTTGCAGTATCACAAAAGCAGGTTCAGATTGGACCGGTGATGGTATCAGTACAGGTGCTGACTAGATGGATCAGGTTCTGGACTAGGTATATTCAGAACGGGTTCAGGAACAGATTCAGCAGGATAGACAGGACCAAGTTCAGACAGGATCAGCTTCAGGAAGCACAGATACAGGGAGCTTACAACGAAGTAGCAAGTGTACACACTAATCAGTAATGTTGCTTCGGCACTTCCCTATAGGGGAGAGTACCTTAAATACCGGATATCTCCAAGATTTCTGGGGACGTTTTCAGAAGCGCCCGCTGCCCCTGCATGTCATGCGCCGTGCTTAGGTCTTGGGAGGAAACAGATATGGTGGGGACTAGAGCAGAGCGAGTGCATGGGTGAGCCTGTCGGTATCACTGCCGGGAGTAGGAAGAGGAAACATGCAGTGACATCGGCACTGTAATTAAATCCTCATTCCTGTGCTTAGTTGCTAAGCTGCCCCTAGATGATGTTAACAAAGCCATAACTGTTTAAGGGTCCCCTCCCATCACTAATCTCTGTCAATAAGGGTATGTTCCCACGGTCAGTAAACGCTGTGGGTTGAACGATGCGTACATCCACAGCGTCCAATCCACTGCGTCCAACCCGCAGCAGCCAGATGTTACAGCATAGTGGATGGAATTTCAAGAAATCCCATTTCCACTATACGTGCACTGGCACCCGCGGCTTCCCTGCGGAGACGGACATGCGGCACGTCTTTCCAGACCACAGCATGTCTATTTATCTTGTGGAGGCGCTCCGTCTCCGCAAGATAAATGTCCCCTACAATGTATTGGATGCGCTGATTGATTCCATGAACACATGCAGAATCACCTGCGTTCAAAGCTCAAAAGCCGACAGCGCTTTGGACACAGCGGACATGTGCTGCGTTTTAAGCGCTGCTGGTTTCTGACCATGTGGACTTAGCCTTAGGGCTTTTTCACACATCAGATTTTTTGGTATATATGCTATCCATCATTTTTCCTGATAGATTATGGACCCATTACAGTGAATATGCTTTTTCACTGGTATTATTTTTTTTGCAGAAAAAAAACCCTGAGACATATCCTGCTTTGATCCATATTGCCAATAGTGCACTTATTACTTGCAGATTTTGCTGCGCATTTTACCCTATGCAATGCAAAGGGTTAAATCCACAGTGAAAATTATCACAAGGAATTGACCTGAAGTGGATTTACACATTGCACTGATTTTAAACTCTGAATGCAGTGGAAATCTAGCGTTTGTGCTGTACCTGCTTGAAACTCTGACACTATGAGCCCAAGGTATATAAAGTAAGAATCACGGACTTGTGTAAATTTTTACCATGTCCATATTCACGATTTAAGGCCAACCTTCAGTTGACACACTACCACTGAGGATACAGGGAAGGTCATACACAAGGGGTTTCTGTGCACCTCTACCAAAGACCTAATTCAGTCGTCCGTTTTCACAAACATATTCTATCCATGTTCTTCACAGATAGAACATGTATCCAATATATTATTATATATTACAAATATACGTCAATTTTTGATCCAAGTTACAGATCAAAATTCCCCGTACAAGTCTTGCCATTGTACTTCTCTACATACTGACCTAACATGTTATTATTAGGCCGGTGTCACACTCACAAGTGTGACACAGGCCTTATACTGAGGAACTGTGTAAAAACAGTGAATATGAGTCGCCCTTAGCAGGACCATGGGGTACTCGGCACCGAGCCCGTTCACTTCAATGGGGATGTCACGGGTAGCGCAGCTCGGTCCGTGGCCCTGGGGCTCACCTCAAATGTGGGATATTTACAGGGGATTAAAGTATATACAGTTTGTTCGTGACGCCACCTGTGGTACCTGGTCAGGGTGACCAGCGCTGCAGGGTAGATCCGCTGAGGGGTTGTTACTGGGCAGCAAGGTGTTAAGTCTTCCACAGGCAAGACTGGATCCCTCAGGGTATATGGCGGTGTAGGGGTGCAGGAGCAATAAGGCAGACACACACACAAAAGTCTCTTTCTGTACCTTTACTGATGGTAGTTGCTGGCACGTCCCGGGAAGCTGGCAGGGTGGAGGATGCACGTCCAGTAATCCCACTGAGTAGGTGTAGGGCCTCCGTACTCCTTTATGTGTGAGTTTCTGACCTGTATGAAACGAAGTCTAACTCTGTCTTCTCGTATACGCCCGGCTGACTTTGTAGTGAGGCCTTCTCTAGAATAGAACAGTGTCTCTGTATGCAGGGCCCTGCTAGACTCCGTCTTCCTGACCCCGGTTACGTATCAGCACTTGTGGGCCCCTGCGACTTGAAGTCCCACAGGGTCTCCGGTATCTCCTACTAGTCGTGTAGATGCTAGCAAGCTCGGACCCGGTGTCCGGTTGTTCAGAGTAGAGATAAGCGATCAATGCTGTTTCAACCTCTGTCACTCTCTTTTCCCTTCCACTCGCCTTTCGTCCTACTCAGACCCTTAACAATAGCACACTAGCAGTAGATAGCTAATTCTCCTTTCTCTTCACCGCTCTCAAAGCGTCGGCACGCTCAGTTCTGACCAGGCTGAAGTGGCTATTCTTCTCCACTATTACTGGACTCCACACAGTAAACTAAGTTCAAACTGTAGTCTTCAGGTTCTCTCAGCTCTCAGCTAGACTAGACAGAACACCCCGTCTCTCTGAGGTAATCTGATCTAATCTGAGGTAACTCTCTCTCTCTCTCTCTCAGCTCATCTCTCACTGATCTGAGATATTCTTCTGAGGTAACTGCCGTGTCGTCACTACCTTTATAAACTGCGAAAGGGCTCCCTCTGGTGGATCTAGGGAATAGTGCAGATGTGTTGTGTGCATATAGGTCTCTGTGGGTTTACCTTTGATGCATCCACCTGGGAACATGTGGCTCCAGGCACAGCTGGGCTACACACTCTACCAAAGACCTAATTCAGTCGTCCGTTTTCACAAACATATTCTATCCATGTTCTTCACAGATAGAACATGTATCCAATATATTATTATATATTACAAATATACGTAAATTTTTGATCCAAGTTACAGATCAAAATTCCCCGTACAAGTCTTGCCATTGTACTTTTCTACATACTGACTTAGTATGTTATTATTAGGCCGGTGTCACACTCACAAGTGTGACACCGGCCTTATACTGAGGAACTGTGTAAAAACAGTGAATACACTGAGGGACTGTTCCCAGGAAGGGGGAATAAACTGAAAGGCCATGCAGATGAGGGGGGAATAAACTGAGGGGCAGTGCAGATAAGAGGGAATAAACTGAGGGGCTGTGCACAGAGGGGAATAAAATGAAAGGCCGTGCAGATGAGGGAGGCATAAACCGAGGGGTCTTGCTGATAGAGGGGGAATAAACCGAGGGGCTGTGCACAGGGGGGAATAAAATGAAGGGCCGTGCAGATGAGGGAGGCATAAACCGAGGGGTCTTGCTGATAAAGGGGGAATAAACTGAGGGGCAGTGCAGATGGGGGGAATAAACTGAGGGGTTGTGCACAGGGGGGAATAAACTTAGGGGCCGTGCAGATAAGGGGAAATAAACTGACGGGCTGTGCACAGTGGAGGAATAAACTGAGGGCTGTGCAGAGAGGGGATACAATGAAAGGCTATGCAGATGGGGCTAATAAAATGAGAGGCTGTGTAGATGAGGGAATAAAATGACAAGCTGTGCAGTTGGGCAGGAATAAACCGATGAGCTGTGCAGATGGGGGGATAAACCGAGGGGCTGGGCAGCTAGAGGGGAATAAAATAAGTTGATATGCAGAATGGGGGGAAAATAAAATGAGGGGCTGTGCAGGTGGGGGTATGAAATGAGGGGCTGTGCAGGGGGGCATGCAATGCGGGGGCTGTGCGTTTGGGCCATGAAATGAGGGTCTCTGCACAGGGACAGCAAAGTATACGAGGAGCTGTCATGACCATACTGTTTATGAGGGTGTGGAGGTAATTTCACTGGGGGCTGTGGTGACCATACTGAATAGGGGGCTGCGGTAAATATCATACTGTTTGGTGTACTGTTTGTGGGTTATAAAACTGTATGGAGTGCTATGGGTTCCATCATAGTATACATGGAGGCTGTTTTTTTACATCATTACTATGTATGAGCGTTATGGTGAACATGATACTATGTATGGGGGACTGTGGTGGACATCATTCTATATATTAAGGCGGTGGTGGTGACCATACTGTATATTCGGGGTTTGTTTTGGATATCATACTCTATGGGCAGCTGTGGTGACAATCATACTGTGGAGGGGGATAGTATGAGGAGTTTTTACAGTTTGAAGAGGGCAGTGTGGTGTGCAATATGAGTGCATAGTGTCAAGAGGGGCACAGAATGGATATGGAGAGAGGACAGCGTGAAATTAGAGACGGGACAGTAATGGTATAGGGCGTTGTTCATAAGGGCAAATAGTGTGGTGGTAATAACTGATAATGGTAGACAGTGTGCAAATGATATAGCATAGGAGGCTTACGGTATTTAGGTCAGATAATTTTATGCAGAGGGCAATTTAATAACACTGTTATTTTTCAGAGCACTGTGTTGAGATGTGTTGCAAAAGGGAGTTCTGCAGAGACTAGCTGTGTCTGTGAAAAGTCATCATGTCATCTAGGCAAGATGGAGATGAAAAGAAAGATGAGTCCAGAAAAGAAAGGAGAAAGGTTATGAATGGCTTTGGAGGTCAGTATTAGTAGTTTAAACTGGATACGCTAGGAAATTGGGAGACAATGAAGGGAAGCAGGAGTGTAGTGTGGCGCCCCTGAGGGTTCATTCGCCACAGAGGTGTTGCATCTCACCCAGAGGTGTGACACCTGACTCTCAGGTAAGGAGGAAGCACTCCTAGGACTCCACACCTGCATCCAACACACCATGCCAGCTGAGCATACGGACGGACCCTTAGGGAGGATGGTCTGACTCAGCCTGGTTAGCAAAGGGTGTCTAGATAAGTGGGTGGAGCCAGCTGCAGCACTTAGGCTGCATGTTAGATTAGAGAGCAGCCAGTCTTGGACTGTGGCTTTGCATGAGTACATCTCTGGAAGCATCTGCTGAAGTGAGCGAAAGGGTTCGACAAGGCACCGACATCGGTTTATCCGTTCGTGGCCCCCATCCTGAAGAAGGAAGGACCAAGCCATCAGGGTTCGGCCCCTAGACTAGTGGGAAAGCTTCAAGCTCTGTTAGTAAGCCAACAGCGGTGGTCACTTTATGGGCCATTGCCATCAACTACAAATGGGGTCAAGTAGTGCAGACATAGAATTGATCTGTTTACCGAAAAGGCTCACAGCTCCCTTCGTCTGAGAGCTCTGACTTGGTGAAGGTGCAAGGAAGGAGAGGAGTTATAAGCACAGAGAGAGCAAAGGCAGAAAGGATCATACTGAACGGGAGTCCTGGGAAGTGCGACCAATCTATCTGGGGGTTGCTGGACCACTCACCCGGGGGACACAGTGCCAGGCGGGCATCTGTCTTGCTAGCAACAGACTGTGAGTAAAAACCCTGAACTGCACTCGGACTGTCTCCTAGAGTTATTCCAGTGTCGCACATTCCTCTCTGCTACATCACAAGCACCATTCCTGCATTACCACATCTACCTGCCCTGGAAGGACACAGCCTCACCTGTAGGAGGCTTATCATCTAGCTGCACAACACCATCCCTTCCAGAGGACCTGCACAGCAGCGCTGGTCACCCTGACCGGATACTACAGGTGGCATCATGAATAATTATACGAACATTAATCCCCTGTAAATATCCCCTTTTTGGTGAGCGCCCAGGGCCACGGACTGAGTCGTGGCTGCCGTGACATCCCCCATAGAAGTCGATGGGCTCGGTGCCGAGTACCCCACGGCCCTGGCGGGCGGCTCAGTAGCAAGAAGAGAGATTAATTAGTCAGCCAGAAGAGTTAAGGACGGACTGGAGAGGTGTAAGAGGTGGTGAATTTCTTCAATGGAAGTCTTCAAACAGAGGCTGGACAGACATCTGTCTGGGATGATTTAGTGAATCCTGCTTTGAGCAGGGGGTTGGACCAGATAATCCAGGAAGTCCCTTCCAACTCTATCATTCTATGATTCTATGAGTGTTAGAAAGTAGGCCACAGATGAGGATGTTGCAGTAGTCAAGGCGGGAGATGATTAGGGCATGCACAAGCATTTTGGCAGAGTGAGGATTGAGGAAAGGACTGATTCTGGAAATATTTTTGAGCTTGAGGCTATAATGCTATAAATAAGATGTTACAAAAAAACAAACAAAAATACTTTATAAAAACAAAAACACAATACCCTAGATCATCCCCCTTTGATCATTTTATTAACCAGCTAGATACCAAGTTGGTCCAACATAAACTGTGAACTCCACCAAAATGAGCGTCTGGGTGGGGTTCACACAGGTATTTTTCTATTTTGCAGATTTTGATGCATTATTATCAGTGCTTTCCATATTCATGTAGCCCTTTACACAACCTTTACCTATGGCAATATTGTATACTTTGCACTGACAGGTTCTAACTATTTCCTTCTAGGAAATTTTTTAGCATTGTCATGTATATAAGTTCGCTTTGTATATTCAGACCCTGATACTTTCCCCACATTATCGAGGCTTCTAATCTGCCTATAGTGCCGTACCTATTTATATATACCTATATAGCACACCTTGTCCTTGCAGACATTTAGCCTCTATATTGTTTACAACCTGTTGTTGTGTCTAGCCATTATTACTTGCATAGGTGCTTTTTATATGGGTACTTTCCATTGTGATTTGTGAGCACCTGTCTCTGCAGTGCCACCATTATGCCAACCATGTGTTCAATAAAGTTTTTTTTTTATTTAAATAATTTTGGCATTATCTATAACCTAATAGTTTGTGTTTTTCATTGTTGGCATTTGTATCTTTCCGAATGGTCGTTTTTTCATATAGTCTAGCAGGTATATGTGGTTGGTATATTTATTGGGAACAAGTTCTTACTTTCATTTAACCTACCCACAACGGGTGTATTGCCTCATCCAAGTATTATGTCTGTTCCTGCCTCAGCGCTGTACGACCTTTCAGCTGTATAGTAATGTAAGGAGAAGGACCGGACTGGGCGTACCTTTTCCGTTGCAGGTCCGGAACTGTCGGGACTGTCACCCATGTTGCACGGAGGAAAGTTTAAAACCCCGGTCTGACCTTTTCACTCGGGGATAGGGGGCGCGGCTAAGCTTAAAAAAGCCGCAGAGTGCGGGAAACAAGGCAGTCTTGGCTGGAATGCGCAGCACGCAGGAGGACAGTGTCAGCGCTCTGACCTCTAAGCATCAGGACGGAGCAAGCCCGAGTCTTGGGGGCCTCAGATCCTTAAGCAGAGATTGCCGACAGAGACTGACAAAGTGCCCGCTGACACCGGTGACCGTGAGTGAGAAAGGCTTCTGTCAGGGCATAAGCACGCGCATGCTGAGACAGGGGAGCCGTATCCTGATACACCTGTGTGCAACTGCCGAGTATCGTTAAACTCTGGCAGTGTAAAAGAATCTAACCGTTCCATTGCTTCACCTTCTGGACCCAGGACCCTCGTCAGGACAGTGCGGATCCATCGTCGTCGCCAGGACCCGGGACGCCATCTCCTACAGGACCACGCCGGACCCCTTACGCGTCACGGCCTTGGCGCCAACGCTTGAATCCAGGATCAAGATCTCTCTAAGGCCGGGATCACACATGTGAGGAATACGGCCGAGTCTCGCATGTTAAAACCCGGCACTGCCGCCGGCCTCGGGAGCGGAGCGTGTGGCTCCATGTATTGCTATGCAGCCACACGCTCCATTCCCAAGGCTGGCAACAGTGCCGGGTTTTAACATGCGAGACTCGTCCATATTCCTCGCTTGTGCAATCCCGGCTTCATCCACGGACTGATAAGTTTAATGTTACTCTACTTTCTTTTCAACCTTTCCCGTACCAGTTTTGCAATTCTCCCCTCAAATCAATATTCACCCTACTCTCTCCCTGGTGGAGTATCCTCTGTTTAAATAAACCCCATGTTAACCCTTTCTCTGCCTCCTACCATTACTGCATCTAGCAACCTGCTCACAGTAGTATGTCAGTAATATGTATGTGTGTAGCCCTGGTATTTAAGGTACACAATACCAGGAGGATGAGTGGAGAGGTAACGGTTAAGGGCTCTACATGACATCACATATACTTCGGACACACCCAGCAGGGGTGTAGAGGGGTGTGGTTTTGAGCACAAGAGAGTCTTGTAGTGTCTCCTGAGGTGAAGGGAGAGAGAAGGAGTGCCTGTCTGGAGCATCAAGATTCCTGTCGATTCAGAGAGACAGTACAGTAGTGGAGGCTAGTACAGGTGAGCCAGTTCACCTTAGCCTAGTCAGTGCTGAGATTGAGAGTTTGAGCAAGTCGAAAGGCACAGTGGAAGGAAATCAGAAGTGCTTTAGGATTGAAGTATCCTGCACATTGTCACCGGTCACTGGAGACCGAAGCATCACTATAGCTTCACGCATAGTGGTAGAAAAACCAGAGGCTTACTGGACCTTAGGTAACAGAAAGCAGCCCTTGAAGTGTCAGTACGTAACAGGGTCAGGTGGAATAGGAACTTTGAGCTAGGCCAAGCATAGAAGAACCTAGTTTCATCACTGGAAGGCTCCACCACAAAACTGACCGGGCAGTACAGCTTTGAAATAGCTGAAGTTTCAGGAGTGAACTACGCTTTATGCTGGTTGGACTCATCATCATTAGAAAGTAAAGGAGGCCCCTGCCTTGCTCAGCCGTTGCCTCAAAACTCATCCTCCATCAACCCCATCAGCCTCCCTGGGACCTGCCTTACCATCTAACAAGTAAAAGGTATGGAAAGACGCTGACGGTGTGAGACTGAGTTATTTAATTGCATGCCTGCACAACCCCACCATAACCATCGACCTGAGGGAAGAGTCCCACCTGTAGGGGACCCGACATCTAGCTGCCTCACCATCCCCTCAGAGATCTACAGCAGCGCTGGTACAAATTACCAGAGACTACAGGTGGCGTCACGAACTGTAAATATATCTATCCCCTGTAAATATTCCCCCAACATACGCCAGACCGCCAGGGCCACAGACCGAGCCACCGCTACCTGTGACAAACCCCATAGACTTCCATGGGCTCGGCTCTGAGTACCCCATTGCCCTGGTAACCCACAATTGTGGTGGCAGGTCGACACAAAACTTTGGCGTCACGAACAGGATACGAAACTTGCAGCATTGCGAGCCCTGTGTGCCTGTGGAGTGTTTTGGTGAAAAAGACTGTTGCTATTGTTTGGCGCCAAATACCGCCATATTTGCCGCCAGATTCGCGCCCTAAGGCGCTGGAGAAGAAGGTGGGCGTACCTGAAAGAGCGCGCAAAGTCTTGGACACGCCCCCGGCTCTGACTCAGCGGCAGGTCCTGCAACAGGAAGTGAACGCTCTGACATCAGAGCGCCTGCGACGAAGGTCCTGTTCCCACTGTTGTGCCTGTGAAGTAGCAGCATCTGAAACCGGTAGGCTCCGTTTAACCAAGGGGGCGCTAAGATGTCACAACAACCGGCAGACAGTGCGGCCCCGGCCGGAGGCCCCAATCCCGCACCGCCTGGTATTGTAGCGCCAGATGGGGGTGCAGGTCCAGCACCCAGTCCGGTAGTCCCGATCATGCCACTAACGCTCCCATATATGCCAGGGGCGAAATAGCTTCCCCAGTACAGCGGTGAGCCAGGCACATTAGCAGGCTTCAAGCGGAAGTTATGCAGCATCCTAGAAATGTACTCCATGCCTGAGAGACAAAAAGCTGCTGTGCTAATAGGGCAGCTAACTGGCGCTGCTGAAAGGGAAGTGGAGACTTGGGATACCGTTGATGAGGAGTCGGTACCTGCGATCTTCCTTAAGCTGCATGCCATATTTGAAGACCGCACAGAAACGGATCTCCGGATGGCCTTCTATCACTGTTCACAACAGCCAGGTGACAGCATCCGGGACTACGCTTGCCGACTACAAGGAGCCCTGAGAGCTCTTAAGCAGATTAATAATTTAAATGCTATCGATGAGAATAAAATGCTGAAAGAACAATTTATCCAGGGATTGAGATCCCAAGAGGAACGCAGAACTGTAAACTGGTGGTCCTTAGATCATCCGGATGCTACCTTTGATGCCCTAAAAGACATGGCAATAAAAGGGCTGCGGCCCCTGGGCAAACCTGAGGTGGCAACCCAACATCATCAGGGTGAAGTCACTCTGGAACCGGCAGTAACCCCCTGTTCCCCGTTAGTGGCCGAAACCAAAACGCAGGTGACACCTCCCAGTGAATTGGATTGTCTGCGCTCAGAGGTGCGCCAGCTGACTAAAAATCTGGCTGCTGTGATGAGTGCCCTGCAGCTGCGGAAAGAGGAAGAAGGGAAAATCTTGTTAGCTGACTGCCCAGAAGACGTCCCGTGGATGCACCGGAGAAGAAAGAAGACGTCGCCCCCCCGGAGGAGGACAACGCCACCCCCAGGAGCGACCTCTGATCAACACCCTCCTCGTCGAGAGATCATCTGTTATCGATGCAACCGGAAAGGTCATATGTCTCCACAGTGTCCTTTAAACGGGCAGAACCTGGGTCCAAGGGCCAACACCCAGGAGAATACCCGTCAGGCCCCTTAGACTGGAACCGCAGGTATGTGGGTGGGCGACCCTACCTGTCCATCATCTTAGATGGTATTGCAGTTCCGGCATTGTTAGACACTGGGTCCCAAGTGACCCTAATACCTGATGCCCTATATACTAAGTACTGGTCAATGGACAGTCTTAATCCCTCGAGCCCTGACTTTACCGTATATGCTTCTAATGGTCTTCCTGTAGAAGTACTCGGGACAAAATGTGTAGATGTAAAGGTGGGCAGAGAGGAGTTGAAAGACCAGGGGCTTCTGGTAGTAAAGACTGCAAATGAGGAGAACGGTTTAAATATAATTTTGGGCACTAACATTATCGGTAATTGTTTGGGAGAAGTTGTGTTCTTGCTCCAACAGCTCGCTGAGATTGCCCGACCAAGGCAGAAGGGAGTAATCCAAAGAGAGATCCGAGCCCTGGTGTGTCAGCAGCAAGCGAAGCTTACAGACGGCGAAATTGGTAATGTACGGGTCACTGACTCGGATCCTATTGTGATACCCCCAATGAGTGAAATGATTATCTGGTGCAGGGCAGCCATAGGTCTGAGAGGACAGAATTACCAAGCTGTAGTAGAACCCCACCATTCAGAACATAGACCTACACTTATGACTGCTAGGGGAGTAGTAGAAGTGGTGAATGGAAGAGTACCGGTACGGCTTCTCAATTGGGGAGATGATGAGGTAAACTTACCCCGTTATGCAACCATTGCTAAACTACATGCTGTTGATAATAATTCTATTCTCCCGGCTGAGTCCTTAGACTCATGTCAAATAGCGGAGGACAATGACCCAGCAACTCAGGTGGCGGAATGGTGTCAGCAACTCCATGTTGGGACGGACACCACTCCCGCTCACCAGAAGCAAGGGGTATTACGGGTGGTGCAAGAGTATGCCCAAGTGTTTAGCAAGCACCCACTTGATTTTGGGGTAATTAAGGGAGTCCAACATCATATCCCTACAGGCAGTCATCCTCCCATCAAGGAGCGGTATAGGCCTATACCCCCAGCCCATTATCAGAAGGCTAAAGAAATGTTGCATGATATGAAGAAGGCCGGGGTGATAAGGGATAGTTGTAGCCCCTGGGCAGCCCCTCTAGTTCTGGTTAAAAAGAAAGATGGTAGTATGAGAATGTGTGTGGATTACAGGCAGGTGAACCGCATAACACACAAGGATGCATACCCGTTACCACGCATAGAGGAATCATTAGCTGCTCTGAAAATGGCTAACTACTTTTCTACCCTTGATCTGACTAGTGGTTACTGGCAAGTGGCTGTGGCTGAGGAGGATCGTGAGAAAACGGCTTTCACCACCCCAATGGGGCTCTGTGAGTTCGACAGAATGCCGTTTGGGCTCAGTAGTGCCCCAGGAACATTTCAGAGAGTGATGGAGAACTGCCTGGGACATCTCAATTTCGAAACCGTGCTGCTATACCTAGACGACGTCATCGTGTATTCCAAGACTTATGAGGATCATCTGAAGCACCTGGCAGAAGTATTCGAGTCCCTGTCCAGGTACGGGATGAAATTAAAACCCTCAAAATGCCATCTACTCAAACAGAAGGTACAATACTTGGGGCACATCGTCAGTTCGGAAGGAGTAGCGCCGGACCCAGAGAAAGTCACTGCCATCCAGAAGTGGCCGGAGCCGAAGAACCTTAAGGAAGTGCGACAGTTCCTGGGACTAACGGGTTACTACAGGAGATTCGTGAAAGATTACACGAAGAAGGCAGCTCCTTTACAGGACCTCCTAGTAGGACAATCCCTAAAGAGCAGAAACCCTCCCTTTAATTGGGGTAAGGAACAGGCTGAAGCATTCCAAGAGATGAAAGAGATCCTTACAGGTGATGAGATCTTAACCTATCCTGATTACAGCCAACCGTTCCTGTTGTACACTGACGCCAGTAATGAAGGGTTGGGAGCAGTTCTCAGTCAGAAGCAGAATGGCCAAGAAAAAGTCATCGCATATGCCAGCAGAAAACTCAGGCCAACTGAAAGGAATCCGGAAAATTATAGCAGCTTCAAGCTGGAGTTTCTGGCGCTGGTCTGGGCCATTACTGAAAGATTTAAGCATTATCTGGCCTCCAATCGGTTCACTGCGTTTACAGATAACAACCCCTTAACGCACCTGGAAACCGCCAAGCTGGGTGCCATGGAGCAGCGATGGATGGCTCGATTGTCCAATTACCAGTTTACTATCAAGTACCGGGCAGGTCGAAAGAATGCTAATGCTGACGCATTGTCCCGAATGCCGCATGACTCTGATACGGAAGAAGAATCGGACGACCTGGAAGAAATTGAGCTACCTGCGTTCCATCGAAATGGGGTAGTCCACGAGCATCGAGTCAACAGAAAGCAGTATGGTGCAACATTAAATCCTTTACCCCATCACAGCTGGAAAGAGACTCAGGACAGTGATCCAGTGGTCAGCCGCATCAAGGAGTTGTTAAGACAGGAAGGCTCCTCTTTGGAAAAGGATGCACCTATGTCAGCCAAGCTCCTGTGGAACGAGAAAAGCAGGTTGTTCCTATACCGTGAGAAGTTGTGCAGGAGATACGTCAACCCCAGAACCCATGAGATGGTCTGGCAAATCGTGGTCCCCAAGGCAGACGTCCCAATGGTGTTGGAAGCATACCACGATCAAGCAGGACACTTTGGCTGGAGAAAGCTGGAGACCCTGTTGAGATGCCGGTTCTACTGGGCAGGGATGCGCAGCTCCATTGAGAGGTGGTGTCGGAACTGTGGACCCTGTGGTCTCAGAAGGAAGGACTACGGTAGTCAGAAGGCACCCCTGCAACCTATCCGGACGACTCGCCCCCTGGAGATTGTGGCCCTGGACCACGTCAAACTGTCGCCAAGTAGATCTGGATACTCATACGCCCTGACCATGGTGGACCATTACTCCAGATTTCTGGTGGTTGTTCCAGTTAAGGATCAGACCGCAGTGACGGCCGCAAAAACCTTTCAAGCAAGCTTCTGCAGACCGCATGGGTATCCGGAGCAAGTATTAACCGATCAAGGACCTGCTTTCGAAGCTGATTTATTCAAGGAATTCTGTCACATGTACGAGTGCAAGAAAATTAGAACAACGCCATACCACCCTCAAACCAACGGTCTTTGCGAAAAAATGAACCATATTGTCCTTGACTTGTTGAGATCCATACCGTTGGAAGACAGAAATCGATGGCCGGACTTACTACCTGATTTGGTTGACTTGTATAACCATATACCTGTAAGTTCTACTAACTGCACTCCAGCCTATCTTATGAGAGCAAGGCCCGGAAGACTACCAATGGATTTAGAACTTGGAGTGGTAGAACCGGAGGCAGACGACACCATTGAAAACTGGGACATCAATCGGCAAGAGCAGTACAGACGAGTGCAAACCTGTGTAGAAGAAAGTCTCAACAAGGCACGGGAGAAACAGGAAGATATTTACAACAGAAATGCTCCTGCCAAGCCTTTGATGCCTGGAGAAGTGGTATTAAAAAGGAAAAGGAAAATGCACAAATTGGATAACCAGTGGGAACAAGAACCCTACGTTGTACAAGATTCTAAATATGACAACAGAAAAGTTTGTATCATCAGTAAGGACGGAGGAAGAACAATAACCACTGTGTCCAGAGACCATTTGAAATTGTGTCCAAAACCCTTAAAGCTTTGTGAAAAGAACCCTGTCATCAATCAAGAGGAAGGAAAGGAAGAGGTCATACACACGGATCTGGGAGATTTTCCTGCGGATTGGCCCCGACTGGGAGATGCTGTAATAGTTCCGGTGTTGCAGTTTTATCAGCCACAAGAGGAAGTTCTACCTCCAGTTGTGTCCGTGGTGCCAGTTGAGTCCGTTCAGGAGTTACCCATTCCAGCAACACCTCAACCTACGGAATCTCAAGAAGGATCATCAGAAGCAGCGCCCCATACTATGGGATCCCCTGGTGAAGCTGACTCACACCGCCCAGCCATCAGTACGCTTGCCAGATCCATAGAAAGATTGAGGCAGTTCTATAGTTTGCCGTTACGCAGTGCAGACAGATCACAACTTAATATACCTGAAGCTACTCCACGTAGATCAGAGCGAATCACAAAACGGAAGATACCCATTCGATACCAGCAGTAATTATAACAAATTAATGTGAATATTGTAAAAAGTATATATATATATAGGTGTCTTTTCCTTATGGTGTCTTATAATGGACTGAGAGGCTGAGGACTGTGCCAGCCCAGAACTTATCTTGTAAATAGTTGCACTAAGGTGCCTTATAATGGTTTCACACGAAGCCTTGACTTACCTCTGAACATAAAACCCGTGTGGTGTGGCACTGAGTGAGGTCTGCATTCATATGTCCTGCAGCCCACCCAGGACCCACGTTGAAGGTTTGGTGCGGGTCCTTCACAAGAATCTTGCCGTTTATTATATGAACATGTCTATTTAATATTTTGTATTTTTCTATATTTAATGTTTTGTTTGCAACGTTCAAGAAATCCTTACCTCCCGGATGGGACGAGTTAATGTTAATGTTTAATGCATAAACAAAATTGTCTCTTTGTATTTCACAGCCCGGGAGTGCTGTCGTTTACCATGGGGGAATGTGTAGCCCTGGTATTTAAGGTACACAATACCAGGAGGATGAGTGGAGAGGTAACGGTTAAGGGCTCTACATGACATCACATTTACTTCGGACACACCCAGCAGGGGTGTAGAGGGGTGTGGTTTTGAGCACAAGAGAGTCTTGTAGTGTCTCCTGAGGTGAAGGGAGAGAGAAGGAGTGCCTGTCTGGAGCATCAAGATTCCTGTCGATTCAGAGAGACAGTACAGTAGTGGAGGCTAGTACAGGTGAGCCAGTTCACCTTAGCCTAGTCAGTGCTGAGATTGAGAGTTTGAGCAAGTCGAAAGGCACAGTGGAAGGAAATCAGAAGTGCTTTAGGATTGAAGTATCCTGCACATTGTCACCGGTCACTGGAGACCGAAGCATCACTATAGCTTCACGCATAGTGGTAGAAAAACCAGAGGCTTACTGGACCTTAGGTAACAGAAAGCAGCCCTTGAAGTGTCAGTACGTAACAGGGGTCAGGTAGAATAGGAACTTTGAGCTAGGCCAAGCATAGAAGAACCTAGTTTCATCACTGGAAGGCTCCACCACAAAACTGACCGGGCAGTACAGCTTTGAAATAGCTGAAGTTTCAGGAGTGAACTACGCTTTATGCTGGTTGGACTCATCATCATTGGAAAGTAAAGGAGGCCCCTGCCTTGCTCAGCCGTTGCCTCAAAACTCATCCTCCATCAACCCATCAGCCTCCCTGGGACCTGCCTTACCATCTAACAAGTAAAAGGTATGGAAAGACGCTGACGGTGTGAGACTGAGTTATTTAATTGCATGCCTGCACAACCCCACCATAACCATCGACCTGAGGGAAGAGTCCCACCTGTAGGGAACCCGACATCTAGCTGCCTCACCATCCCCTCAGAGATCTACAGCAGCGCTGGTACAAATTACCAGAGACTACAGGTGGCGTCACGAACTGTAAATATATCTATCCCCTGTAAATATTCCCCCAACATACGCCAGACCGCCAGGGCCACAGACCGAGCCACCGCTACCTGTGACAAACCCCATAGACTTCCATGGGCTCGGCTCTGAGTACCCCATTGCCCTGGTAACCCACAATTGTGGTGGCGGGTCGACACATATGCATTGCTATGTATTATTAACCCCTTAATGACCAGGCCAACATTTTTAAATCTGATCATTGTCACTTTATGTAGCAATAACTCTGGAATGCGTCAACAGATCCCAGTGATTCTGAGGGTATGTGCACACGTTGCAGATTCTGTTGCAGTTCTGCAGCAGATTTTGCCTTGCAGATCTGCAGCAGAACTGCAAGTGATGTACAGTACCATTCTAGTCAATGGAAAAAAAAAACGCAGTGCACATGCTGCGGAATTTTCTGTGCAGATTTGGTGCAGATTTAGGCTATGTGCACACTCATTAAGGCCTATGAGATTCCGCAATGCTGTGCACATGCTGCGGGTTTTTCCGCGGCGGAATCGCATCGCGGGAGAATCCGCAGCATGCTCATTCTTTTTTGCGGAACCGCGGCGATTCCGCCGTCATAGGAATGCATTGAACCGCTTACTTTCTGCATGTGGCTGTGCCCACCATGCGGAAAGTAAGCGGTTCATGTGCGGATGGTACCCAGGGTCTGGAGGAGAGGAGATTCTCCTCCAAGCCCTGAGTACCATATCCATGTAAAAACAATAATTAAAATAAAAAATAATGATATTCTCACCTTCCGGCGGCCCCTGCAGCTTTCCCGCCTCTCAGCGACGCTCCCGCCAATCGCGTTCCCAGTAATGCATTGCGAGATCACCCAGATGACGTAGCGGTCTCGCGAGATGCTACGTCATCGGGATGATTGCCGCAAAGGACTCCTGGAAACGAAACTTGCCGGGAGCGTCGCTGAGAGGCGGGAAAGCTGCGGGGACGCCGGAAGGTGAGAATATCATTTATTATTTTTTTTATTATTTTAACATTAGATCTTTTTACTATTGATGCGACATAGGCGGCATCAATAGTAAAAAGTTGGTCACACGAGTCAAACACTTGTTTGACTCGTGTGACCACCCTGTCAGATAGCTTGTAAAACGCTAGCATTCTGCAAGCTAATTACGCTCGCAAAACGCTAGTGTTTAGCGGGAATAAGCATACCTATAATATGCGGATTTCCCGCGGCAGGGAGGTGCGGAATTGCCGCGGAAATTTCCATGGCAATTCCGCAACGTGTGCACATAGCCTTATAACTGCAGTATGTCACTTCTTTTGTGCAGATCTGCAGCGTTTTGAGAACTGCTCCGTTATAGGAATCTGCAGGTCTCAAAAGCCAGGGGAAATCTGCACAAAAACTGCAGTAAATCTGCAGATAAAAAGGACAAAAAAAGGATAAAAACTGCGCAGATTTTGACCTGCAGTTTCTGCCAAGAGATGCAGATTCTGTGCAGAAAATTCTGCAGACCAATCTGCAACGTGTGCACATACCCTGAGACTGTTTTTTCGTGACACATTTATACTTTATGATAATGGTAAACTTAGGTTGATATGTTTTGTGTTTATTTATAAAAATATCAGAAATGTGACAAATTTTCTAAAAATTTGCAATTTTCAAACTTCAAATGATTATCCCTTTAATCCATACAGTCATACCACACAAGAACATTAACCCCTTCACGACATGCGACGTTCATGTGCGGCGCATGTTGGGTCTCTCCCTTTGATGGGAGCTCCAGTGCTGAGCTCACATCGTGATCCACCCGCGGCTGTTAGCCTGTTAAATGTCGCTGTCAATCTCTGACAGCGGCATTTAATGTGATCGCACCCATTGGCGCCCGTGTCATATGACCGTGGGTCGCCGATGGGTTGGCATGACAACCCATGGTCTGCAGCAGAGCCCTGTGGTTGTCATTGCCGGATTGCTATCAGCGACGCCCAGTGGTCGGCGCTCATAGCAAGTGAGCATTTCTGCTGTTTGTAGCACAAGCGATCAGATGATTGCAGCTTCTAGTCTCCCTTGGAGACTATTGAAGCAAGTGAAAAGTAAAAAAAAATGTTTTCACCCCCATTCACCCAATTCAAAATAAAACAATTTAAAAAAAATAAAAACACACATATCTGGTATCGCCACATTCATAATCGCCCGATCTATCAATATATAAAAATAATCCGATAAGTGTAAACAGTGTAGCGAAAAAAAAAAGTCAAAACGCCAGAATTACCTTTTTTGGTCACTGCAACATTGCATTAAAATGCAATAACGGGCGATTGAAAGATAATTTCTACATTAAAATTGTATCAATAAAAACGTCAGCTCGGTGCGCAAAAAATAAGCCCTTACCCAATCCAAGATCATGAAAAATGGAGACACTACGAGTCTTGGAAAATTGTGCAATTTTTTTTTTCTTTTAACAGTTTGGATTTTTTTTCACCGCTTAAATAAAAGGTCGTTATTTGGCCATGAATTGTCATCGCAAACCTCAGGACCACACGATCAAGATCCTCAGGGTGCCGATGGGGTTAAAGACTGAGCCCCTGCACTCTGTTAACCATCTAGATGCTGTAGTCATTATTTACAGCAGCAATGGTCGGTGCCAACACTGATCGTATCTGATGTTAGTTGTCAGCTATAGAGTACAGCTGACAGCTGCTGGATTGTCACCCGTCGTCGGTGGATGCTAGTCTCTTATATCGCTGGTCAGCTATAAGTCGTATTGGTGGTCACTAAGGGGTTAAGGGTGATGAAAATCCGCACCTATATTAAAATGTCCACTCTAGGTTCTGAAGGAGCGTCATTATAAGGGCATGTGAGCACGGCTTAGGCTGCAGCAGTGTGTCATGATGTATGACACAGTGTCACTTTGAGTTCTCTCTGCAGGCATCCTAGTTTTCCACTTCTTGAGATCACATGTGACAGCTCTTGCTGCAGAGAGCATATCCGCTACAATTCTTGAAGGGAAGACTTTTATAGAATCCATACCCTGCGGGGACCAGACAACTAGAATTCAGTCCCAGAATCTTTTTCTTTACAGTAGTCATTGAACAATAAGACTAGTGTATTCATCCTGTTGTGTCTGTCTCACAGCTCCATAGACCTGCAGTCCAGAAATCTATCTAATGGCAGCTCCAGCTTTGGATTTGTTGATGGTGGGGCTGTGCAGAAATATGATAAAGGTACAGTTTTTATCATAGTAGTCTTCGATGTGGGGTGGCAAGGGTCCACCAGTAACATTTACTCTGGGGCCCACTGTTCAGCTACATGCATGTATTACATTACCCTCATTCCCAAATTAACTTCTGCGTCTCTAAAATAATGGACTAGGTAGCTTGTTGAATGAATGATGGGTAAATATATTGGTCCAACTAATGCTCACTCCTGCACAGGGGCCCACCGGGATTCTTCTGTTCTCCTGTTGGCCAGTCCAACCCTGGTAGTCTTATACAATGTCATAATAATAAAGATGCACACAGAACAATATATAGGTTGTAATGACATCGATGTGATTGGTGGTATTGGTGGCTATCTACTAGGGATAGGTCCTAGTGAGTGTGAGAGGGTTTGTGCACGGTTGTTAGTAAGGGGTCTTATCACTTTTGGGAAGAAGTCATGCAGATAGCTGCTACTGATTAACACTTATATACAAACAGTAAGAATATTCTCAAGTTTAGGCATCATATTTGTGAGTTTACTCATTACTAAGAAGAGCACTGTGATGGTTTGGTTCCTCTTGGAAAGTACTTATTCTTCTTGCATTGATCTAGGTGCTGTAGTAAGGCTTACGGGCAATGATTCTTGGCAGAAACTATGCGGTAAGATCTATTTTCAAGGAACAACATTTTTTTTACTACAACCTGAAGGTAACTACGCAGTAAGTCAACGTCCAGCTCATTAACATTTTTAAAAACCCTGGCAATTTTTCATTTTCCCTTCTGTGTTTTGAAGATCTGTAATGTTTTTATTCTTCCGTCTGCACAGCCATAAGACGGCTTGTTTTTTTGTTGGACGAGTTGTAGTTTTAGGCTATGTGCGCACGTTGCGGATTTGCTTGTGGAAATTTCTGCACGGTTTCTTCCTCTCTTGGCAGAAAACGCAGTTGAAATTCCACGCGGTTTTGATGTGGATTTTCATGCAGATTTGTATGTGTTTTTGTAAGCTAAATAAAGATATATTTAAAAAAAAAGAATTGTGATGTCATTTCCTTGTTCAACCTCTTCTCCATTGAAGACCATAATATCATTACATACCATGTTCAAATATAATGTTTAGACACAACAAAACAAATATAAGTGAATATATATATATATCTGTGTGTGTAATAGTGTGTAATGAACAGGTGTCAGCCAGATACCCTCATTAATAAAGAGATAAATAAAGACACATACACACACACACAAAATCTGTGTGAAACGCAATATCTTTTTATTTTTCAAAATATTTTTTTTAAAAAATTGCGTAGGCTCCTGCGTAATTTTGAGAACCAGCAGAGGGAAAGCCGATGGCTGAGGGCTGATGTTAATATTCTGGGAAGGAGCCAATAGCCATAAAGGTTCCCAGGCTATATCAGCTCACAGATGTTTGCTTAGCCTTTACTGACTAGTTTACAGGGGAACCCCATAAAAAATTGACATGGGGTCCCCCTATAAAATCGGCTGCAGCCTGATATTAATAGCATGGGAAGGGGCCATGGATATTATAACATCAGCTCTCAGCTGCCCCGAAATGGCGCATCTTGTAGATGCGCCAATTCTGGCACTAAGCCTGTCTCTTCCCACTTGCCCTGTAGCGGTGGCAAGTGGGGTTCATATTTATGGGATTGATGTCACCTTTGTATTGTCAGGTGACATCAAGCCCACAGGTCAGTAATGGAGAGGCATCTATAAGACACCTATCCATTACTAATCCTGTAGTTACATGGTAAATAAAGACACAGCTAGACTAAAGTCCTTTATTTGAAATAATCAGACAGACTCCTTTATTGAATCTTAATTTACCATACTTACTGAACGCCTAATCCCTGATGCCCTCGTCTCCTGCAACAAAAATAAAGTAACAAACCAACATATAATACTCTGTCCGCCATAGTCCATATACCGAGTGTCCCACGACGATTTCACGTGTAGAACAGTCACATCGGGAGATGAGTCTGCTCTACCCAGCCTCCAGCGATACACTGACAGGAGGTAATCGCTCCAGCAGTGTATCACTGCACTGCCGTGAGACTTCACCAGAGTTCATGAGCTCCAGTGCTCTCACTTACGTCACTACCGCTGTGTGAGAACTTTCGCAATGTGACTGTTCTACACGTGAGGACTACAATGATAGCCTTAGGGCCTTCAGTAGGCCCCAACTGACAACTCTCATTGGTTCCCTGAGAGTGTATCACAATGGGGTTGATGGAAGCTGGTGCATGAGTGCTCAAGCAACCACACCATTTACATCCCACTGTCAGTGGGTGACAATGGCATTTAAAAGGTAAACATCAGCTATTAGTGCTAGCTCCAGTCATTGCTGTTAGATGCTGTTTATGTAGCACACCACGTATCTTACCAGTATAAAGCGGGCTCAGCTCTGGAGCCCCATCTATATATCCCACATGCAACCAGTGACAAAAATGGAGGGGGTTAAATGGAATTCTTCATGTACAATTATTCGTTATATTCTACCGCATTTGTGGGCTTCCCTCCATCTCCTCCAGAATCCCACAAAAATCAAGGCCTCACAATCTCTGTTTGATGAACAGTGTAAAAGTGTAAAAATGATGATGGATCAGGAAATGTTGATAAATTCAAACTACTTTTTTTTATCAAAATGGGTTGAGCTTTATTGGCATTAACAAGTTCAAAAGAACTGTGTTTTGCAATTCTCGCATTGCTCTATCTGTAATCTCCTGAAAAAAAGAGATATAATAATTATAATAAAGCTTTAAAAGTAGCTGTCACTAGATGCATGCTGCCCTAACCACGAAGGGCATCACTTAAAGCTTGGCTGATCGATTGAGGACAGGTATGTGTGTCTCTGAAATGCTTGTGATGTTTCAGGGAAAACTTACTTTAAAGGTTCCTGCACCACTCTAGTTGATTGACAGATCTCTCCTTTATGTACACACATTGGCTAGGTTTGTCAATTAACTAGAACTGTGCAGAAGAGAAGCCAGTTGGGAAGCGCAACAGACTGGTCAGGTCTCTGTCTATGGTCCCCTGCCAGCTCTTCAAACTTTGATTCAGAGGAAAAATACCTGTCTGTAATCGTGCAGCAAAGTTCTGATTTATTCATGCTGCCCATGGTTTAGTTCCCTTTAATAATATTAACTAATAATGGTTAACTACTATTTACCCTGGATCTTTTGGGTTTGTTGTAAGCCAAAATACTAGATAGACAGAAGTCGTTCTTCTAATATTGACTAATATTGTGAAGGCCCACTTTGTGCCACCAAAGCAGCTCTGACCTATTAAGGCTTGGACTGCACAAAACCTCAGACGTGTCCTCTACTAAGACATAACCTTCTTGAATCTGGCTTTTTTTCCTAGTGCATTCATCGGATATTGGACCAGGGTTAGATCTTAAGCAATCTGGAGGTCTAGTCAACAACCTCACACTGTTCCTGATTGATTTTTGTAGTGTGGCAGGGAGCAATATCCCGCTGAAAGAGGTACTTCTATTCGGTACCTACCTGCATGGGAACAATATTCCCTAGCATTGCCTCAGCAAAGTAATCACTCCGCCAGAACATCCCATGCCTCCTCTGATTCAGCTCAGTCCCGTAGCACAGAACATCCTGCTTCCATCTCTTCCCGAGGTAGGCAGTGCGCATGCACCGTAAAAAAAACGTAAACCTGATCAGCAGTCCACTTAAATTATTTTTGTTGCTCCGTCTTTCAGATCTAATGATCGTCTGCCCACTATAGGTTTTTTGGAGGTGGACAGGCTTTGTGAATGGCTTGGGGTCATACAACCACATAAGCAGCAAGCTGTAATAAACTGAATGTTCAGGCACTGTTTTATCTTAGCAATCATTAAAGGGTTGTTGCACAAACCACATTTATCACCTGCATACTGAATATGAATGGTTATTTTTGGTCTGGGTCCCTAGAATAGAGGACCGTCTGTGAATTGAGCACTAGTGAGTGGCAACAAAACTCCTATAGAGAGTGAATTAAGCAATTGTTTCTCATGTTCACCCTCCTTTCTCCATCAAAAGAGGACTTTAGCATAACATGACAATCATACATTTATCACCTATCCTGTTTATTGGTAATTTATGTTGAGGTGGGGCAACTCGTTTAACTTTTTCAAAAATTACGATACATTAGCTCTTTAGTAGATGGGCTAGCCTCACCTCCCCATATTCATCAGCGAGCCTTGGATGTCCATGGCACTGTCACCAGTTGTCCTTCCATGGACCACTTTGGGTAGGCATGACTGCTACATATCTTATTTATGAGACCCAGTTGTCTGGCTATCACAGTTTGACCCTTGTGAAAGTCACTCAGATGCCATTTTCCGTACTTCCAACACATTAACTTTATGAACTGGTTGCTCTCCCATTGCTTAATGTTGTCTATCCTCTACTTTGACAGCTGCCATTATTAGGTGCTGACCAATGGTATTCACCTGGTAGTGGTTGTAATATTTTCTGTGATCTGTATAGTTTTAGTACAGAAGAAATGAAGTTCCTTCTCCTTCTACCTTAATCATAGCTTAATACTCGGATGTAACAATTATTGTCTTACGTTTTTTGACGTTAATAAAAACTCTAAGCTGACATCACATGCATGTGTCATCGGAAGTGTCAGATTAACCTTTATTAAATCATAGTACACTATATAATAAATTAATTGTTAAGTTAACGTTTGCAGCAGCTAAAGTTTACTGCCTTGGGCATGACTCAATAGAAATAGTTTACGATGTGACAAAAATATCGATTTTGTTGTATGGGATATTAGGTTTATTGGTGCTCTTGTTTATCACAGATAGAATATTAAAGAAAAAAATAGAAAACGTTATATTTTGTTTTAATTTGAGTTGGATATGTATCAGTTTGCCGCACTACTACTACCACTAAATTGCCTAAATTGCTGCCCATTATGTAGTATTAAGTCCTGAACCGATGCTATCCAGCGCTCATCGTGTGCTTGTTATTAGCTATTCTCGTCAGTCTTCTGTCTTTTCATTCTTGCAAGCTGCTGTGATTGGCCCCAACCCCCAGTCAGATGCTGGCGCAGCACAATTTCCTCGCTCCTGAAATCCTCGATTGGAAGCAGCTAGTTATATGTCCATTTATACTCTGTGTCTAGAGCGTACGCTGCTAAACAGAGCAGAAAGGAGAAAAAATAAAGGTCATTCCATCAGCATCAGAGATGAGGATCGTCCTCACTAACCAAATGTGTTACGCTGCTGTGATTAAGGTGGAACCACTGCCATATAAATAGATCGCTTCTGCAAGTCGATGGCTGCTTAAGCAAGGTGGATCCCGGGGAGCTGATAGCTGGATCGTGCGCTCCGTTTCCTCAATGCAGCTGCATGGATGTGGAACATTTGCCGTTAACCATGAGAGGTGGCTCTTCTCTAAGACCATTATTGCAGTTGCCGTGAGGAGGAAACGTAAAAGCACCAAGGCTGCTGCAGATTGAGCCAGAATGGAATAATCGCCCTGTATGGGAAGGTGACATTGATTCTGGGGGAAACCCTGTGCTTGCTTCATTGTAAATATCTGCTTTGGCTCTGTGAATAGAGGGTTAAAAAACTGCACCATAGTGAGGAGGCAGCGTCTGCACGTGGAATAATAATAACTGCGGCTTCTCCCTGTTCCTATTTTTACACCTAGTTTACAAGATGCTGGAATTGGCTTCATCCTAGTCATCGACCGAAGACTGGACAAATGGACATCCATAAAAGCATCGATACTGAGGATTGCCGTAAGTCCGCGTTGTTGTCCCATTTCTATGGCATCGTACGCTATCTGAGCTCGCCATACTGTGGCTTCCTGAATATATTCAGAATTGGGTGCTGACGTTGCCGATCATTGCGTGTCCTCGTTCTCCAGTTCTGGAGGCCTGGAGTGCCCTTATAACACCCATGTGATCTCCTATACAAATGACTTTTCCACCTGTTTCATTATTTGGTTATTTTGATTATGACTTCAAAGATACAGCAAGTGCTTGTAATAACATGGAATAATGAAAGGTCTGAATTGGAGCATAAAGATCAACCCAAAATTAAAAACTACATTAATAAATGATCTTACTTGTAAATAATCTAGTACTTGTTAGTATATGTATTACTAGAGCCTTCTAATGCTGCAGGAACTTGAGATGCTGAGGCCTACGTAATCGTAGACCACGTACCTGTCATTGACCTGACATAGCTTTGTGCTAGAATGAAAGCAATAGCAAAGGAACAGTTCACCGGCAATACTTAATAACTATGACGTGATCCACTAAATTATAAATCTATATTTTTTCTACAGGTGGGGAAAAAGCCTCACCAGCATTAAATACATGGGGATCACAAAAATGGAGAAAATGCTAATTTAATGAGAGTATTTCGACATAGACATTAGATTCCTGGCTTGAAATTGTTATGATCGGTCAAAAATACAAAGGGATTGAAGACTGGATTAAGATGATCCGTCACCAGATTTCAGAATACAAACTGCATACATTTCTACATAGAATTCCTAGACCTGATGAGGCTGGTGTACTTTGAAAATCAGTCAGAAGGTCTATATAAGCTTCAAATTAAAATGAGCATTTTATGAATACAGCATGAAGTGCGCCTTTTTATGTCCAGTACATTATTTTATTGCTAGTTGGGGGAAACATTAAAAAAAGGATTATATAGCCATTCTGAAATGGATTTTTTTCAAAGTAAATACACCAGCCTTTTCAGGTCTACAAGATGTATTTAAAAGGAACCTCTCAGGTCCAGAACCAGAAGCGCTATTTGACTCCAAATATGATCTGCAGGTAAATAGCGTTAAAATCATGCCTACCTTCATGCCTTTCTGAAAGTGCTGCTACAGGGAGAAAATGAACGTAAAACCTTTTTTTTTTTTTTTTTTTTTTTAAAGTTTGAGAGTGCTTGGAGCTTAAAGGGAGACTGTAACTTCGAAAAATGCTATTTACCTGCACATATAGGGGCATGTAATTAGCATTTAAACCTTGGAGCAGTGGATACTGAAGTAAAGACATCTTATTGTCCCTGCAGCCCCTTGCTTCCAGTCCTCGAGGTGGTGCAGGGAGCAGGTTACAGTCCCCTCTTTAGTGGCGCTCTGTAATCACTCCCTGGCACTTTGACGGTTTACGCTGCACATGCTGTCAATCAAAGTGCAGGGGACAGATTACATTTCCCTCACTGTGTAGTCATCAGTGACTGTAACCCGCTCCCTGCATCGCCACAATGACTGGAAGGAAGAATAAAACTTTATTTAGGCGCTGTAGCCGCCGCTCTAGTAAGCTGGCGGCTACCCAAGGTCTAAATGTTATTTACCTGCAGATTACCCCTATACAGTATATGCAGGTAAATAGAGTTTCTCAAAGAAACAGGTTCCCTTTAATAAAGCATAATACTTTGAGCAAAGCTGCTGTCTTTTCCTTTTCGCACACAGAACAGACAGTCATTTCACCATTGTGATAAGCTGCTGCCAGAGATGTCTGCCAGGGGCCTGTTTATCTCGCTTTACTGAAATAAACATGCATGCTCAGCCAAGTCATTGTTCATGCATGTTTATGGTGGAGCCGAGAAACGATTATTTGGCTCAAGTTATGAATTAGCTTTATACCTTATTGATGCCATTTTCCATGTAACTTAGATACTTTGCTTTTTCTTCTGCATTTTTTGTGCAGAAAATCTGCTCTTAACAGTTCAAGAAAAATGGATGTAATTTCATGAATGCTCATACCGACTGTGCATGTGTTGAACGTGTGCCTTTTGTGTGTTTTTTTGTGTTAAACATACAAAGGCATTTTTAGTGCAGAATTCCAGCTTATTTGCACACAAAAAAAATCATCAAAAATGTTGTCGAATATACACTAAAAATACATAAAAAAATGGAAATGCATATAAAAATGCCAACATAAGTGCCAACATACGCAGAAAAAAAGCACAATATTTTCACGTGTGGGAAAATGGCCTAAGGATTTGCTTATAGAAGCTCTGGCATTATTTCGAAAGGATCTACGCCAGAAAACGTGGAATTCTGATGTGGATATACCTGTGAATGTGGAGGTCTAGCCCGATTCAACAGAGCTACTTCTCATTGGGAAAATCATTGCCTTTTCCAGGCCAAATTTTCTAGAATAATGGGCACGCTTATTGTCTTCACAAATCTTTCTTCCTCAGTGTCCATAGCACGTCACTGAGATCATAAATATCCCATGTGTCTGCATAGAATGTGTAATGTTAGTGGGGTTATAGAGACCTAATTCCTTATAAAGTTTTGAACATGTGGTGTAGACTTAAAGGGAACCTGTCAAGTAAAAATAAACCCTATTAACCTGCAGATATGCGCTTAATCTGTAGATTAATAGTGTTCTGAAGCTGCCGAGCACCCGCACTGAGAGCCCCACTGCCTGAAGGAAATGAACTTTATTTCTCCTTGCAGCCTCCAGCTTTCAGTTATAGGGGTGTGGCCAGCGTGACTTCAGTCACCTCCCAGTGCAGAGTGAACAGCTCATATTATTTGTTATTTCTTTATGATTTTTTTTTCAATTGGTTCCCTTTATGTTCATCTTGCATCTTATAGGCATCATTCCCAGGGAACCTGCAACTAGTTATTGTTTTGCGGCCATCAGGAATACTTCAGCGAACCCTGTCAGACATTGCATTCAAATTAAACAAAGATGACTTTAAAATGAAGGTACCGGTAAGTGACAAGTATATGAGGACTTTTTTTCTTAGGACAGCATGACGTAGGGGTTAATTAAAACACAGATTTCAAGGCTCTGCCACATGTCAGGCTGTGTGCTGTTGTTTACTTACACTGAAGGTTTTATCACCTGGTGAGTGTCATTGCCCTGACTATAGCAGCTACAACAGTGAGTGAGACCTACTCTGACTCCACCCCCTCCTGTCATAAGCAGCTCACTGTCAATAGATAATGTAAATATTGAGCCTGGTGTGGGCGGGGTTAGCTTTCTCAGCTCTGCTGCATTGCCAAATCTAAGAACTCTGTGTCAGAACCCGGTTAACTAAGTGATAAATAATTGGATTCAGGGTCTCATTGCACATGTCAGGCTGCTCTTAGATGAGGTAGCAAAAACCTGCTGACACATTCTTTGAATGTTGGGAGATACTGCATAAGTTTAGAAACCTAATGTAGAGCTAAAATTTAACAAATCTGTTTATGCCAGATGACCGTGTTTTTGTAGCATTTGTGCTCCCATATTACCTATGCAAATTCAAGTCTAATAACCCAAACGGATAGCTTCGCAGTGAGCTATCAACTATCCAAGTCTGTTTGCTCGAAAGATGGGAAAGATTTCTTATAATAGTGGGACAAGTCTATTCATTCCCTACTCTCGGTCTAGAAAGTTCAATATAATAATTGTTGGATAGACTATATTTTATTTACTAATCCCATGTTGAAGCATTTCCCAGCCAATCTCTTTTATTCCTATTTAATACTGTGAAATGTTGACTGGTAAAAGATAAGATGTAAAAGCAGAATAATATTTATTTTTATGAAATACTTAAATGAACTATCACCCACACTTGTGGACCATGTACTCTGATTGTCTCTTATATAGATATATTGATAAAACCAAAATTTGTGATAAATGTGGTTTGGCTAATCTATTGCAGAAATGATACTTGCATTCTTTACCCCATCCATGCTATAGTGTTATCGGAGTACCTTAAAGGGGACATATCACCACAGCGTGCAGTATGTCGCTTCGGTTCACTCACACACATACGGCGCATGTGCGAGAAACCATTTGACTACACAGGCGCGATATCTCACAGCGATCTGCGTTATTCACGTCAAGGACTGTGTACAGCAGCCGAGGAAAGGGGTGGAGTGAGTGAACCGAAGCCACGCCCATCGGACCGGACGGACTCTATTAGCATACATCGCGGAGAAATAAAAAATGTTTTTATGGGTGATACATGGGGAATCAGGCGGTTACATAACTATTTAGGGACTGCATAGCTGACACTGAATGAAATTATATTTTTAGCTGTTAGGATAGAAAAGTGGTGACAGGTTCCCTTTAAAGAGACTATGTCAGTAAGATCAACCTCCCCAAACCTCCTAAATGGACATTCAGGTCTTCTAAAAGTGCTGATGGATTTACTTTACAATCTCCTAGCTCTTCCTTCATTCATGAGACATGAGCTCTTCAGCGTTCTGGGAGTGACAGAGTACTTCCCAATTCTTTGCCTCCCAAGCTCATTTCCCTGCCTAGAACCAGCCTCTTTTGCTAATTGATAGCTTACTACCTCATTTCCTTGCCTGACGCCTGATGTTGCACAGACAGTGACTATCAGTCAAGCTAAAGAAGGTGGTATTGGATGTGTAAAAATGGTAGTGAGGCAGAGGCTCAGGAAGTGCTCTGTCACGCCCAGAGCACTTATCACCTCATTTGAATATGAATGAAAACACTAAATTCTTGGCAATGCAGCAACAGATAGAAGATGTAAAGATGCTGATGAATTTATATTTCAAATACCTGCATGCCCAAATATGTAGACGAAGAATACATTTTTTTTCTAGACTCAACCCCACTCTTGTCCTTTGCCAGAACTGTCGTTGTAGCTCTTCTTTATTGATGTGATTGGGGCCATGCTGCAATTCTCAGCATAACCCATGATCAAGTGAGCTATTTCTGAAGAAAAAATGCAAGATACCATTTTTCTAGAGTTACAGATGAGCTAAGATGAGAGACAGTACCCTGGCAAATTATGCCCTGTTAGCAGTTCATGGTCGCCAGATGGGAGCTCTGCTATCGTAACATCATTATTATCATGACTTATCATCAGACTTATTAATCAGAAGAGGCGCTATGGATGCCGTTAGGTAAGAAGCAGTTTGAAGGGCTCCCATCTAGCGGCCACGGACTATAAACGTGGTCACTGGACCAGTGACCTGGGATCTGTAAATCGATTCGCTCATCTTTACATACCAGCTCTTGGACATTACAAGAAGACTTTGTACCCCACCCTGCTTCTTTGCCTTTGTTGCTTTTATAGTTTTTTCTTTTTTTTACAATTGGTCAAGTCAGTAATTTGACAAACACGACTTGTGTCGTGGCATCTTATAACCGGGCCGCACTGACAATCCCTAGGCTCTTTATTTTTACATATAACATTTTTCTTTATAGATCGCTTTATGTTTCATTTGATTATTAATTTATTTTACAATTGGCGTGACTGAATTGACAAACCCACTAATAAGAAGGGTTTACATATTTTGTGTAGTGTATGTAAACTTTAGGCCACGTTCACACTATCAGTATTTGGACAGTATTTTACATCAGTATTTGTGTAAGTCAGAACCAGGAGTGGGACAATCAGAGGAAAAGTAGAATAGAAACACGTCACCACTTCTGTATTTATCACCCACTCCTGGTTTTGGCTTACACATACTGATGTAAAATACTCACCAAAAACCGGATGTGTGAACGTGGCCTTAGAGAAGTGCTGTTCAGGGAATTTACCAGGATTAGAAAAACATGGATTCTTACTTCTGACACTAGTGCCACACCTGTCCACAAGTTTTGTGTGGTTTAGCGACTCAGCCCGATTCACTTCAGCGGAGCTTAGTTGCAATACCAGACAAAAACAATATACAGGTGTGGATCTGTTTTTTAGAAAATAAAAAATTCATGTTTTTTTCTGACATGGATAACTCCATTAATTCAGTAATTTAAAAAAAAAATATTGTATTTTTTTTTTTTTTTTATAGCTAAGGCACATACAATGAGTACATCCACACACAGTGCTGACCGTTATACTTCAAGGACATTGCAGATTTCAGGCATTCTCGGTCATACAAGCAGCAATATATTTGCATGGCGTTTGTGCCAGTGTGTAGAAAATGTATAATACCATGATGTTCCTCTAATGAGTATATTCCACTTCTGTACGCAGATCATAATGCTGAATTCAGCAGCAGAATTGCAGAACTATATTGACAAGTCACAGCTGACACAGGACCTTGGTGGAACACTGGATTATTGCCATAAAAACTGGCTATCGCATCGCACGGTGAGTGCCATTTCCGATTTTCCATCTGCTTTATTACAGACTTGACTACCTCTCCGGTATCACTGTGAATGACTGATCCTTGTAATACCACGTTATTTATGCTTACTGTCGTATTGCACTGACTTTATCCTCATAGGCAATAGAAAGTTTTGCCCTGATGGTCAAGCAGACTGCACAGACGCTCCAGTCCTTTGGGACAGAATTAGCTGAGACAGAGCTGCCTAATGATGTGACAACCACCAGTTCTCTATTAGCTGTGCACACGGAGAAGAAGGAGAAAATGAAGGTGAGGGGTCTACAGGTCACTGGACCTTTCACATACCTGCTTATACCCATATATGTGATTAGATGTAGAAGACCAGAAAACCCAAGAATGTCACTAGGAGATGGCTATCTGGACGTAGGATAAGTTATGAAGTCCTATTGACACCCTATGGACAAGTAATAGAAGAATGTGATGTCACATTTCGGTAGGCAGTAGAAATAACTTCAGTTCTTGGGTCAGTGCAGACCTGTGAATGTACTTTTTTCTTTGGCCTTAAGATTTTATACATAATATTCATTGTTGACCGATGAATAATGTCTAGTGATGAGCGATAAGATGTTATCCAAGCACGCTCGGGTACGATTAGAGTGTCTTCGGCGTCTTCGAATACTATGTTTGAGTCCCCAGCCGCAACACATGCAGGGATTGCCTGTTTCGAACCTTGTTAACCACGTGTTTGAGCATTTGTGAAAAATACGAATACTGCCAGGATGGAGGCCACACAATGTCAAAGGGTTTCATTCAAGTGAATGGCACTGTCAGGGTTCCCGTCGCGATACAGTTTTTCTGGGTTGAATTCTGACAAATCCCTGATGAAGTGTGAACTGAGCCGTAGATTGATATAATCTGTGTTAATCTGTAAGACTTTCTTGTTTATTTAATACAGGATGATTTGGGATTGGCATTGATGCGGGGAAATGATATCTTGGAACGGATCAGGCAGCCCGTCCTAGAGGACCCGGAATACAGAATGAATCAGGACCAGCAGGATAACCAAACAACAGTAGAGAGGTGTGAATATTCACAATTTCAGTTTTGCGCAAAAATATTCACTATGTAATTATTGAAATTCCAGATTTACTATTGTGATGAATCTGAGCTAAAGCTGGATGTTCTTGAGTTGCTGATGTCAACTGATATAAATTGAAGTTTGTGGTGTCTAATTGTGATATTTTTCACGTTGGTGAAGTCTGCAGTCACTGACGACTGTTTTTATTCAGAATGAATGGTGAGTTTAGGCATCATTGAGGTGTTTTCCAGAGAATGTGGTATATTTCTTCCAAGAATAGTGTAATACTGCTGCCTGTCCTTAGGTGGTCTAGTATTTCAGTCCAGTCTCATTGTCCAGGATTAATAAAATATGGCATCCTTCCATCAAGCCCCAGTTTGTACTGTTGTACTAGCTTTCCTCATACTTTCCCCATGTACCCAACCGGAAGAAGAACAACTACGATTTGGCAAATAAAGATGAAAGTAGCATTTTATAAAAACACTGAGCCTCAATTATCAAAACTGTCTATCAGAAAATGTTTATATTAACCAATGGGAACTCAGTTGGAACTAATTTCTTGAACTGTCCTGTTAAATTGAATTTGCACCTTTGTTCCTAGACAATAGAGACAGTATGTCTTTTAGATGGTTTCTGATAATTCTACCTTATTGTCTGATTCATGGCATCAGACTCTGGTGCCTGGAGAGGTCCCAAAAGCCCCTAAGCTACATAAGAAGTCCCTCGTTTTAGTAATGGGACATGGATGATCCTGTAGAAGATTTTGCCTTTGGGCTCATGTGGCTCAAGTTATAAAGTTGTAGTTGACTTTAAAGTCTTTTGTGATTTATTATGTTTGTATCCCACATGTTGGCATATTATTCTTTTTACAGGCTTATTATGCAACTAAATGAAACAGAAACCGCGTTTGATGAGTTTTGGACGAAGCATCAACAAAAGCTTGAACAGTGCTTGCAACTGCGACATTTTGAGACAAAGTTTCGAGAGGTGAGATGCATAATTGGAAATCCAGTTTCTCCATATACTGTCTGGCATAGACTTATTATCAACCTCATGTGACTCTTATTACTGTCCCTCAAATCCAAATGACCCTGGTGGGAACAGTTATTTGGTAACCTGATTTCTGCTGGGTATTTTTATTATTATTATTATTATTCAGTACTAGAAACTTTGGGACATATTGTTAGACAGTGCCAACTTTGACTAAATAGTCTTAAAATTCACAATGTTTATCACAGTATTTGATACTATGTGATAAATCTGGCATATTTTCTGAACGGTTTAGTTTAACTTGACATCACCTACTAGATGGCTTGCTTTCTGCCACAAATATGCTCCACAATTTGGCGCAAATTTTGGCATGACAATGCCACGTTAAGTCTCGCTACCGTTACACTAAGCCACATCCTTTTCAGTGAGGTCACACTCCTTATCAGACAAGGGGCAAAAGTGTCTAAAACACACGGACCCTGATTCACCATTTGTGGTTTTTTTAGTTACTTTTCTTGTTTTGTCTTCTGGTATCTGTTGCTGTTTTTTGGCCCCAAATTCTTCAAAATGGCGCACAGATCATGAATGGCCTTTATTTTTGCTCTATCATTTTTTGCTCCTTTTTAGGCTAAAAAAAAATAATATTTTCTGCAAAATGTCACACAATTTGTGCAAAAAAATAGTCATGTAAAAATCACTCCATATGGGAACAGGAGTATATTTTGCATAAAATGTTTTGACTTTATGAAAAGCAGCATTTGTTGAATTAGTGTAAAACATCTGGAAAAACCACATTGATATAAAAAAAACAGAAAATTAACTAAACAGCAAAAGACAACTTTAAATAAAACTGGTTCAAATCCTTTTGTTAAATTTGTAGCAAATGAAATAGTCACTAATTGAGAGGTAGTTATGCCACAAAACTGGTGAAAATGGATTGATATCTCATGACCATAGTAAATATGGTGCATGTCATGAAAGACAGCAGATTGGTGCAAATTGTAACACATTTATGGTACATTTAACTTGATTAATCTCCCTGATTACTTTTTATATTTGTCCATTAACCTGATATTATTTTTTTCAGTATTTTTTAATGTTTTGTCATCTCTTTCAACTTAGGTCAAGGCAACTCTGGACAATATTAATGAAAGGTTATCAACATTTAATGATATAGGAAATAGTTCTTCCCATGTGGAACACATACTGAAGGATCTCTGCACTTTTGAGGAAAAGGCCCAGGTAAGCTCCATAGCACACACACACAGTGCTCAGACCAGTATTGTTCAATGGGGCAGTGCAGGTGGGCGAGCTTTTTCATGGACTGAAAAAAATGGTAGCATGCGCTATGCTTTTTTCATGCCGTGTCATGCAGTGTGCATGAACCTTTACTTTTCGCACCATATTTACAAAATTGCACTTTTATAAAGATTGCAATATTTCATTGTTGCAAATTTTTCATGATTCTCTCAGTTTATATGTAACAATTTTACTTCTTATTCTCAGGAAACGATACAGACGGCACAGGTCCTAACGAGAGAGGGTGACCATCTTATCCTTAGTAACCACTACGCTGTGGACTCCATCCTCCCAAAGTGTAATGAGCTTCATCATCTGTGTGGTGACATCAGCAGTCATAGCCAGGAAAGGCGAGAGGTGCTTCATAAGTCTCTAGAACTTCACAGGCGTCTAGAGAAGGTTAGTGACCAATCAAAATTGCATGTGTCTGGGTATTTGTGCATTAAATGAAGCAATTTTAAAACGCCAGTCTTAAGGAATAGGAGCCACTGAGTATTAAAGGGAGTTTGTCAGCAGGTTTTTGCTACATAATCTCAGAGCAGTATAATGTAGGGAACGAGAATTTGATTCCAGGGATGTGTCACTTATTAGGCTGTGTGATGTAGTTTCAATACTGTCAATGTTTTATCTGCAGTAGATTATCACTGCAGGACTAGGTCTCATGTGCAAGCCAGTCCAGTTAATCTGTGTAACCCTGCCCCCACCACTGATTGGGAGCTTGCTGACACTGTACACAGGCAGCTACCAATTGCAGGTGTGGGTGGGGTTATAGACAGTTCAGTATTCTGACCACTGATATTGTACATCTACAGCAGAGAAAATGGGATTCTATCAAAACTGCACCAAACAGTCCAGTAAGTGATACATCACTAGAATCCCCATATCATGCTGTTCTCCAATTCCATAGCAAAAATCTTTTGGCAGATTACCTTTAACCTTTTCACGACATATGACTTAAACTTACATTATATCTCATGTCATGTCCCTGCCTTTGATGCAGGCTTGCGCCGTATACTTCCCCGCACATGGTGGCTGATTTAATCGCCATCATGTGCGTCTAACAGCCGGGATTGAGTGGTGCTCTGCCCTGGGCTTTTTACCTGTTAAACACTGCTGTCAATCTCTGAAATAAAAAAAGCGCAAAATAATTGTAGAATTACACTCATTTTACAATTTCAACACTCTTGGAATTTTTTTTTCCCATTTCCCAGTACACTATGTGGTAGAATGAATGGTGTCATTCAAAAGTGCAACTTGTCCCGCAAGAAAAAAAAAAGCCCATGCGGCTAAATTGAAGGAATAATAAAAAAAAAGTTATGACTTGGAGGAAAAAATTAAAATGGAAATCTCCATGTCCTGAAGGGGTTAATGTCCATGTTGTGTTTTCTAATAATTTTGCCTACACTTTTCAGACTATGGAGTGGTGTGATGAGGGAATATACTTACTGGCTTCTCAACCTGTGGATAAGTTCCAGTCCCAGGATGGAGCAGAATCTGCGCTGCAAGAGATTGAAAAGTTCTTTGAGAGTGGCACAGAAAATTCTATCAAAGATTTGCCTAGTGTTCTTACACAGTATGAAGCGATTCTCACTCTAGAACTGCAGGTAAGTCTTCCGTATTTCATTTTTTTTTAGCAATTCTAAATTGCATCTTCTGGAAAATATAATTATATTCATTTTTGCACAACAGGAACATATTCAAAAGGTTTTCCAGAAGCAACAAAGTATGCAAGAAATGTTTGAGAAGAGGAAAGGAAGCTTACGCAAGCTGGCCGCAAAGCAAACGCGGCCTGTGCAGCCTGTGGCTCCTAGGCCAGAAGCGTATACCAAGTCCCCTACGTTCTTCTCCAGGTAAAAAATAACAATTATCGGCATTTCCTTATCACTATACGTCGGTCTACAGATAGTTTGATCTTCAAATAACAGATAATTTTGGTTTATTTATTTAACCATTTTTTGTTTTTAGCGTATGCAACAAAACCTACACTCTAGTGTATCCCACAAAATAATTAACCTGAGATTATGTCTCCTACCCCTAGTTCTCCAGAGGGCCTCTGAGCACCGAGGAAGTGCAGAAAACGTTCTTCAGAGAAGAATGAACTATCGCAGAGCCAAGGTGCGTTGGTGTGTGGCCTACAAACTAGTAATAGACCTCCTACAATGAGGCTTGATGAGACTTGTTTTTTTACGCAAGCTTAATGAGTTGTCATGTGTTTTTCATGTAGAGTGAAGTTGATGGTCAAGTTAGAAGTTCTTCTATGATGGAGGATGAAGAAAATTTAGCAGTGCTGAGAAGGTACTCAAAGTATAGTATTGTGCTTAATACCAATTAATAATTGTATCCCGCTCTATATTAGTTTCTAGTGTTTTCAGAGTTTATATTTTATAAAGGTTTCAAAGCAATGTACGGTGGGTTGCCTGATCCTTCATCTTTTTTTTTTTTTTCGTTTCAAGGCATGTAATGAATGAACTCATAGAGACTGAAAGAGTGTATGTGGAAGAGCTCCTGTCTGTGCTCGAGGTATGCCATTTCTATAGATATTCTAGTAGAGCTCATTTTATTCATTAGTAACTGTATCTTTATTATCTACCAAGAGTATATTACCTTCCATCTGTGCTTCACCTACTAAACACTAGATCACACAGACGGGTAGTTCCATATTTGTTGGGAAATGTATTACCTGACTGAAACATAAAATTAAGAAAACTGACAAAAAAAGTATTTCTATTTTCTTCAATTTAAGATGTTTCAGAAAATAAATAAAAATTAAAAAATCATGTTTTTAGCTAGTATTTTTTTCCATAAAACTATTGATCTATTTTGTGCTCCGTTTGAAACGATAAGAGGTACTGGCCCGTTATTAAAAAATTGTATTTCTTATAGAGGTTGTTCCACCAACAAAGTGTTTTTTAATGAATAGATTGTGGAATAATAATTTCCACAATTGGATGTTAAAAAAATGTTCCTGTGCTGAGATAATCTTATAAATGTGTCCCTGCTGTGTTCTGTGTAATGGCTGTGTCTGACCATGCAGGAACATGGTCTGATCATAGCACAGCTCCTGGGCAAGGCAGAAAACAAAAAAGATTATACAGACAGGACAGCAGGGGATCATCGCTGATTCTTTTAGTGAGTCAAAATATGTTTTAAAGTGAACCTGTCACATGAAAAAAATGCTATTAACCTGCAAATATGGGGTTAATCTTCAGTTTAATAGCTTTCTGAACCTGCTCGGCCCCAGCACTTAGAGCCCCTCTGCTAGAAGGAAATAAACTTTATTCCTCCCCGCAGCGGGGATCTAAATGGGGAGGGGCAGGTTCAGAAAGCTATTAGCCTGCAGATTAACCCCATATCTGCGTTTTTTTCACATGACAGGTTACCTTTAAACAAGCAGGGAAATGTTTTTACCTCACAGAAATCAGCATCTGTGATTCCATGCTGTAATGTCTGTATACTCTCTTTTGCTTCCTTTCTTATACTTAGACCATGTTCCGCACACAGTAACACACAGCCACAGGGTCACATTTATAAGATTATCTCAGCACAGGAACATTTTATTTTTTTAAGACATGCAATTGTGGAAGTTTTTATTATTATAAATCTATTGATTAAAATGTGCTATATTCGTCGGAAAACTTGTTAAAGTCTATGTAGTGGTTCCCTGTAACTCACATGTGAATAGTTCTTCTCCCTATCTAGCCATCTTTTCATCTTCAGGGTTCATACCCACAATGTCGATCATGTACACGTGTGATTTTGTGCAACCAAATTTGTTTGGCTTGTTATGTTGTCTATAGGGTTATGCCGCTGAAATGGAGAATCCCTTAGTAATGCATCTCCTCTCTCCAGTTCTCCTCAATAAAAAGGATGTGTTGTTTGGAAATATGGAAGAAATCTACCACTTTCATAACAGGTAGACATTTCATTTATTTATATAATATTAAGGTCAAAGTGCATGTACTTTCTGGCCATTCCAATGATGGATGACTAGTTCAACCTAATTAGGCTAATTGTCCGCTGCATTTCTGGACTTGGTTGATAAGTTTTCTTACTCTCCATTTAACAGATGGTGTCTGCTATGCATCTGCATACTGTATGTTTAACTGTATAGGAACATTCAGTACTCTGAACTTTCCCATACAAAATGTCACTGCAAAAAATATATATATTGTGCTGTTCACGTAGCCTTATAGACAAAAAGAGGCTAAGTTTCCATTTATCAAATGCATCTGGTTAGTTTATTAAAGGGAATCTGTCAGCAGGTTTTTGCTATGTAATCTGAAAACAGAATAATCTAGGGTTAAAACACAGATTTCAGTGATGCCTCTCTTATCAAGCGCCAAAGTTTTGTTTGCTTACAATAATTGTTTTAGCACCATTAGCTTATCATTGCTGTGACTAGCTGGTCCAACATGCCAATTGCTGTGTGAGCCTTTATCAAACACGCCCCCTCCTGTGATAGGCACCTCACTGTCTATAGACATTGTATGTGGAGAGTTTGGTGTGGGTGGAGTTCGCTTCCTCAGCTCTGATTCATTGCTATTTCTAGAAACTCTGTCAGAACGGCTGCACACATTAATCTAAGTGGTTCATCATTGTATTCAGCTTCTTTTTGCCTACATCAGGCTGCTCTTAGATGAAGTAGCAAAGATCCGCTGACAGATTCCCTACAACCCCTTCATGACAGCCACTGTCGGCGCATGTCGGAAGCGGATGTATGAAGCGAGCCCATCCCATGCCCAGCAGGTAATGACTAAGTATTACAGCCAGTACCTTACGCTGATAATTGTGGGTGGAGCCCACGATTGTTAACCTGTGAAATGCAGCTGACAATCTCTGACAGCTTCGTGTAACACATACTGCTGTGTTCGCGTGTCAGCACTTCTGCCCATTTGCGCGCCTGTGATCGTCGGTTGCCGATGGGTTGTCATGACAGCCGGGGGTCAGCTGATGACCCACATGCTTGTCATTACGGTACTCCTTTGACATTTTTCCTGTGGCAGGACTTCAAAGGAGACTGTGATTTCTGCTATGTGCAGCGATAATAATTGTATCTTCAAGCCCTCTTAGAAAACTAACATGATCAGTTAAAAAAAAAAAAGTTTTAAAAAAAAGTTTAAATCACCTCGATTACCCCCATTGAAAATCAAGATATTTAAAAAACAAAAAAATACACATGTGATATCACCGTATTAAGAAAAGTCTGGTCTATCAAAATAACAATTAACCCAATCGGCAAACACTGTAAATTTGAAAAAATTCACGAACGCCAAAATTACGTTTTTTTGGTCATTGCAGTTCTCCTAAAAATGCTGTAGCAAGCGATCAAAAAGTCAAATTTATCCCAAAATAGTGCTAATAAAAACATTGTCTTGCCCTTGCAAAACGTAAGCTATTACACAGCTCCATCTGACGAAAAATAAAAATGTTCCGGGTCTTGGAAAATAGTCACACAATTCCAAAAATTTGTTTTTAAAAATTCTGGGTTTTTTTTCACCACTAAAATAATTTTAAAAAAAACTGGACATATTTGCTATCGCCGCAATTGCATTGATAACTAGCATCATATTCCATGGTCATTGTTACCACAAATGTACAAAAATTCCCAAAAAAAAGTCAGATATTTTTTTTACCACAATTTCACCGCACTTGGAATTTTTTTTCCAGTTTTCGAGTACACTATGTGGTAAAATGAATGGTGTCATTTCTAGGGATGAGCGATATTGCCCGAAATCGTATCGGAATTCCGATTTCCGACATTGGAAAAATATCGGATATCTGAATTTTCGATTTCCGATATCAATGCAAGTCAATGGGAGAAAAAAATCGGAATTACAAAATGACCACTACAGTGCTATATAATGGATAAAATGAAGCGGAAACACCTCAGGATAATGGGGAAGGAGTTTGCAGAGGCAGAGGAGCAAAATAATCGCTAGAAAAATGCACAGAGCGAAAACTGTAGCAGGAAAACTGGTCGCCATCTTCTTAACAGTGGTGTTTTTTCTTTGGGTTAGGATTAGTTGGGGTAGGGTTAGGGTTTATGGTTAGTAGAGTAAGGGTTAGGGTTAGAGCGAGCGTTGTCGAAACACAGTTTGGAGCAGGAGGTACCCGTGCCCTTGGGCACTCCCGAGAACCAGCTGGCGATGCTGGAACTCGGCTTACCCTTTGGGGGAGGCACCTGTGTCCACACTTCACTGCCACGAAACAGCCGGAGTGGCTGGATCCCGCCTGTTGTGCTTCTGCCTATAGGTGTTTGGCATCTGTCGTCCTTTTTTCCACTTTGGTCTAACGAGGTACAGCTGGCGGTACTGTTGCCCAGAAACACAGCATGCTGTGAAAGTGGCAGTCACGAAAATGGGCACTAGCTGGCGGTACTAGAGCCCAGAAACACGGCATGCTGTGAAAGTGGCAGTCACGGAAATGGGCACTAGCTGGCGGTACTAGAGCCCAGAAACACGACATTCTGTGAAAGTGGCAGTCACGGAAATGGGCACTAGCTGGCGGTACTAGAGCCCAGAAACACGGCATGCTGTGACAGTGGCAGTCACGGAAGTGGGCACTAGCTGGCGGTACTAGAGCCAATGGAAAACAGTATGAGGTGAAAGAGTCAGTCACAGAACCAGGTGCTACCAAGTAGAGGCCAGAGCACGGGCATAACAGATTACGCTGTGTGCAACATAGGCACATGACAGAGCATGCATACTGCTACCAATCATGCATGTAACCTGTGTACTGTGGCCCAGGGCAGCAAAAGTCACCAGAAATCCAGGCCTAGTTCATTATTAGGAATGTAAGCCAGTCCACATTTGCAGTGCATAGTCTGGTACGTTGGTCTGTTAGTACATTGCCAGCTGCACTAAAGACACGTTCAGAAATCACACTGCCACCA
>JARQOD010000002.1:226278127-226337933 GCA_033576555.1 Oophaga sylvatica | reverse complement strand
AAAAGGATTTTTTTTTCTAATCAATTTCCAAATTTTTTATCACCAACTTAAATAAATTTAAAAAAAAACTATATGTTTGCTATCTGCAGACTTGTACTGACCTGGAGAATCCTATTGACAGGTCAGTTTTTACCATATAGTGAACATGGTAAATAAATAAAAAAAAATTGAAATGTAACTTTTTTGCAATTTTAACGCACTTGGAATTTTTTCCCCGCTTTCCAGTGTATCACATGATAAAATCAATGATGTTATTCAAAGTACAACTTGTTCCGCAAAAAGCTATCTCTCATATAGCTCTATTGACGGAAAAATAAAAACGTTATGACTCATGGAAGAAGAGGAGGAAAAAAACCAAAAATGAAAAATGATAATTGTGTGAAAAGCTTAAGAAGTGTGCTCCTCTTAATGAATTGACTCCACCACACCCCTTCATCAAGACCTTTGTGAACATAATCATTCTTGATGAATCGGCACCTTCATGTGAAAACAAACCAAACTTTTTAGTGGGTGTGTGTGTGTATATGTGTGTATACAGTGGGGGAAATAAGTATTCCATCCCTTAATGATTTTGTAAGTTTGCCAACTGACAAAGATATGAACAGTCTATAATTTTAAGGATAGGTTAATTTTAACATTGAGAGATAGAATATCAAAAATAAAATCCAGAAAATCACATTGTATATATTTATACAAGTGGTGGACTCTTGTAATCTCTTCTGTGACCGATGAGCGAAAGTTCAAGAGGGATTAATTTCCTTTGGGGAATTGTGAGTTGCCCCAAAAAGGGACAAGAGGCAAAAAGGGGAGATTAGATTTGAAGAATATTTCAGGGGGTCCCAAAATTTTGAGCGAATGTGATATGATAGGATCGTAATTTGTTTACGTTGGGCTGGGATGATCCATAATAAGGCGTCAAGGGTCCTATATTACACTCAGAAACTTGCAAAGAAAGCCACAGTGGGGGTTCTGAGTAGGCGTTGTATAAAGTGAATTGGGCTAGCTGGGCAGCCTGGTATTATTCAGATAGATTAGGTACTCCCAGACCCCCTTTTAGGTGGTGTCAATAAAGAGTTGCTCTATTAACCCTGGGAAGACCACCTTTCCAGACAAAAGTGTTAAAGGGAATCTGTCACCCCATTTTTGCCCTATGAGATGCGGCCACCGCCATCAGGGGCTTATCTACAGCATTCTGGAATGCTGTAGATAAGCCCCCGATGTCACCTGAAAGTGAAGAAAAACGAGTTATATTATACTCACCCAGGGGCGTTCCGCCATCCTTTCGGGTCAGATGGGCGTCGCGGTCCGGTCCGGGGCCTCCCATCTTGTAGGGGATGGCCTGCCTCTTCTTTCCGTCCCGTCGCGGCTCCTGCGCAGGCGTACTGCTCTGCCCTGGTGAGGGCAGAGCAGAGTACTGCAGTGCGCAAGCGCCGGGAAAGGTCAGAGAAGTCCGGCGCCTGCGCACTGTAGTACTCTGCTCTGCCCTCACCAGGGCAGATCAGTGCGCCTGCGCAGGAGACGGGACGGAAAGAAGAGGCCGGCTTCGCTAGAAGATGGAAGGCGCCGGACCACGCCGCCCATCGGACCCGACCGGACGGCGGAACGCCCCTGGGTGAGTATAATATAACTCATCTTTCTTCACTTTCAGGTGACATCGGGGGCTTATCTACAGCATTACAGAATGCTGTAGATAAGCCCCTGATGGCTGTGGCCCTATCTCATAGGGTAAAAATGGGGTGACAGATTCCCTTTAACTCGATTCTGTGCTGTTTTGGCGGTAGTGTGATAGACTAAGGGTGCTGCGACACCTGAAACACGTTGATAACGCATTATTTGCTGCTATCTATGCTGATACTTTTATCCTCTATGCTTGAAATATCAAGTGAATAAAGAATTGCTTTTTTTCACTTTATCTTGGAGCTGGATTTTTTCTCCATTTTGCCATGTTTCACGTTCTGACACAACGGTTCCGTGCTCCGATTCCTGGGATGTCATACTGGTGAGCTGGACTTTATTTCATTTCGGTAGTGTGATAGAACCCGGATAGGCAGTACTCAAAATAGAGTATTTGGGGGAGTAAGGTCATCTTAAGTACCCGTATATGACCCAACCAAGAGAGGTGCAGCTTCTCCCAAGTCTGAAGTTGTGAATGAAGTTTGCAAATTGTTTGGGGTTAGCTGAGAAAAGAGAATCTAACTTAGTCATTAAATTTACTCCTAAATATTTCACGTGGTTGGTGACCCATTTAAAGGGGAAATCTTGTTTGATCTGTAGGATAATAGTGGCAGGAAAGGATATAGTCACGATGTACGATTTTGTTTGGTTTATTTGTAGGGTGGAAATATTTTCAAAGTTGTTAAGAGGTTGGAGCAGGGCAGGCAAAGAAGATTGTGGGTCAGTTAAAAGGGGCAATATATCGTCTGCAAAACACAAAAAGTTTATGGGGATCCAACACAATTTCTATACCTTGTATATTTAGTTTGAGGCAGAGGTAGATTGCTAATGACTCGATTGCGAGGAAAAATAATAGCGGTGATAGGGGACACGCTTGACGAGTACATCTTTTTTATGGGAAAAAATGCAGAGGAAAGCCGTTATAGTGGACATAAGCCAAAGGGGAGCTGTATAAAGCATAGATCCATGAAAGAAATTGATATGGGATCTTCCATTTCCGCAGAACTGCAAATAAATATGGCCATGATATAGAATTGAAGGTTTTTTAATGTCAAATGATAATAGCATACTTTCTATATTTTGTTGTTTGCAGTGGTGCAGAAAGGTTGTTTGACTCTTGTCTGTTAGGTACAAAGCCAACCTGACCTTTGTGTATATTGGATCCCAGACCTGAGTTTAGGCACCAAACATAATTTTTGCTAAAAGTTTAGGATCTATGTTGATCAGAGATATTGGTCTGTAGCTAGACCATAATGTATGATCCGAGTTTGGCTTGGGTTGGTATCGTGGAAATCGCTGCCATTAGAGAGGTTGACCCTTGCCTATGGCCATCACTTAAAGAATTAAAATAGCTAGTGAGGTGGGGGATTACAGTAGTACTTCTTGAAATAAAGGGCTGTGAATCCATCTGGGCCTTGTTTTTTTTAATTTTTTTTAAAGTGCTGAATAGCAGTTTCTATTTTAGAGGGGGTGATGGCTTCATTTAGGAGTTTGATCATGTAAAGGAGTGAGGGATGAGAGAGGGGTAGAGTTTAGTAAAGATTCAATTTTTTTTGTGTTATTGGCCGAGGTGTCATTATATAGTTGTTCACGTGGCTATTGAAACTGGTGGCTAATTTGTTGCAGGTTGGATGTAAGGCCTGTGGTTGTATGCAGACGTATAGGAGTATGAGGTGTCGGGAGGCATTTGAGGCGTTGGGTAAAGTTGGTATTATTTTTTTATAAAGGGTATAAAAACATTGAGACCAACGAATGGCTCGGTTTGCATTTTTAGACAGGCTGAGATAAAGTTCAGAGCGCGCGCGTGTGAGGTCGCGGTACGTTGAATGGAAGGGCAAGTTCTTCGCCTGGGACTCCAATACTGACAACCTCTTCTGAAATTTCAGAAGTGAGGATTTTGTTGCCGCTTGCAGGAGTTGTTCCTTTGTTTTGTAAAAGTGCATTTTGAGGATAATATCTCGGGGCGGTCTGTTTGGCTTGCTCTTACTCAGGGCTTTGTGGATACAGTACACCTCTCGGCGTTCGACGGGAATTCCAGGAGAAAGCGCTGGAAATAGGGCTGCAGCTCTGGATGGAAGGTCTGTAATTTTTACAGGCAGGCCTCTGATACATGTATTACTCCCGTGGGAATGATTTTTTAAATCCTCTAACTTATTAAGGGAATAAATTTCTTCATGAAGTATCTCCAACTCTTTTTCATGGGTAGTGAGGGCTGTAGAAGTGGAGTCCATATTTTCTTTCAGATCAGAGGTACAAGATCCCAGCTCCATGATTTCTTTAGAGAGTTATTTAATTTATCTGACATTTTAGATAATTCCGAATGCAAGATAGATTGGAACTGTGAAAGTCATACTGCTTGATCCTGGGTAGGAGTCCTGGTTGTGGATGCTGGGATTAATTCTGTATCATCTGGTAGGGAGGAGCATGTTGATTCAGCTGGGGAGTGTGGTCCGGAGGACATATCGTTGCCAGGATATGCTGAAGATGGGTTCTTATGGTTAGGATTTACTGAGGTGGTTCTTGGTTACTTGGGCATGAGGGAGTCAGTTTTATGAGATAATCTGGTAGTTACTGCTGAGCTCTAGTTGAATGGAGTCAAAGGGAAAGCATAATACATGTTGATCTGTACAGAGTGTAGAGGGGTGAGGATTAAGTCATTACGAAAGTCTCAGGTTATAGACCGCCAGAGTTTGCGTGGCTAGGCAGATGTAGTTTCAGGTCAGAAGTGCAGATTAGCATATAAATTCACAAAGCCGTATTAATTGCAACTATTTGCCTTGTCTTGGTGTGCAATTCTGATGAATGGCCCCTGGGTGTCAGCAGAATACTATTGCAAAATTTGTTGAAGCTTAAATTAGAAAGTATTTCAGCTGTCTTTTTGTATACCTAAAGATGTTAAGGAGCAGTCTGGCCTGTTGGCACAGAGGGGTTGAGGGGCACTCTATTCTCCAAGAGCAGATGGTCTTTATTGATGAGGTACAGAGGCAGGGGCCTCACTTCCAACATACCACCCAACACACAGAGAATGGCGGCAGGGGGTCCACAAGAGGACTTCCTTCAAGCCGGATGCAAGAGGTGGGGAAGCAGGTAGGATGTCCCTAGGGCTGGTTTTAGACAAAGTGGGCCCCGGGCAAAAGTTTAAAGTGAGGCCCCAAATACTCACATATTGCACCATCACACAGAAACATTTCGGTTGTATTTACATGCACTGAGTTCTGCCGGTTAAACGAGCGCGCTCGACAATATTGAAGTTGTTAGACTCTTGTTCCCGAGTTCCTTTACATCGGCTGAGGAAGAATGATGAGGACAAATAATCCTCAATACAGTATAATGCAGGTCCCATATAGTACATGTAGTCTAATGCACTGACCATGGTCCTTGATAGAGTATAATGCAGCCCCACACACACAGTATAACACAGCCCCCCCACACACATACAGTATAGTGCAGCCCCCACACAGTATAATGCAGCCCCCATACACAGTATTATGCTGCCCCCCACACATAGAATGCAGCCCCCCACTCACAGTATAGTGCAACCCCCACACAGTATAATGCAGCCCCCATACATAGTATAATGCATCCCCCCACACACATACAGTATAGTGCAGCCCCCACAAAGTACAGTGCAGCCCCTCATGTACAGTATTATGCAGCCCTCATACACTGTATAATGCAGCCCCCACACACATAGAATGCAGGCCCCCCACTCGCAGTATACTGCAGCCCCCTACTCGCAGTATAATGCAGCCCCCCACTCACAGTATAATGCAGCCCACACACATAGTATAATGCAGCCCCCCACATGCACATAGTAATAATGCATCCCACACAATACATACATACACATATATACACACACAATACTCACCTCTCCTCCTTGTACCCCCTGCTGCTCCAGGCTCTGCTCTGGTCTCATCTGCTCCACTGCTTGCACAGTGTGGCGCACGATGAAGTGAAGTCATTGCGTGCCCGCTGAGTATGAAGCAGAGGGGGAGTGATGGGAGAGAGAGCGTCAGATAACGCTTACTCCATCACTGCTTTCAATTGTATCGGCATCTATGATGCCTATAAGTTGAATGCGTGGGGAGGGGGACTACGCCGGGCACCACAGCAGCCGCATTGCGTGCCGCTAGCGGCACGCCACTGGCCGAGTGCCCCTGGAGGAGCGGGGGCCCAAGGCAGCTGCCTGCCCCTAATGCCGGCGCTGGATGTCCCACAAGTAAGGGATTACCCTTTTGTAGAGAAGCAAAGCTGGGGAGAAGGGCACCGCTGGTACTCTGCACGTTCCCACACTGGAGCCCGCATCTCAACTTCATGATGGCCTTGGGAAATCCTTACAGAAGTCTTCCCCTCACCTTCGTTATCCTCCGCTGGCGGTCCGGATCCTGCTGCTGATGGGACAGACTGGCTTCGGCTGAGGAGTGGGCGAGTGTCCACCGGAGAGGCTGCAGGTCTGTGGTAGGCCTCAATGTCCCCCTGCATTGCTGCTTTGGCGGTCTGCTCCAGAAAGGGCTCAATTATATGCTGGGATGGCTTTTCTCTATAGGGATTGCCAAGGATTTGATGTCTTGAGCACGGAGCTCACTCTGGCATGTCTGGCTCCATTGACTTCCGGCCACACTCCTCGTTGGGACGGTGTTCTTGGGGTTGTACTCCTCATTCTACTTTCTTCAAACACGGAAAGTGGAGTAGATACCAAAAAGTTCTATTTTGGTCTCATCTGACCACATGACCTACTCCCATGCCTCCTTTGGATCATCTAGGTCAGTGGTGGCGAACCTATGGCACGCGTGCCAGAGGGGGCACGCAGAGCCCTCCCGGTGGGCACGCACGCCATCTCCCCAAAACTAGCGCCTCCACCACTCTCAGCCCGCTCGTAATCTCCAGGACCCTCATAACTAGCGCCGGCGCCGCGGCCACTCTCCTCTGGCCTCTGCACGACGTTCCATCAGTCTGCGCATGTGCAGAGGACGGGGGTATCGCGTGTGCTCAGGATGGGGATGGCGCGCGGGCTGAGGAGAGTGGCGGCGGCGCTATTGTCGAGATGGCGAGCGTGCCCACAGATAGGATTGATAGATGAGGAGACGAGATCAGCGTTGGAACGGGCAGAGGTGAGTAGCTTTTTTTTATGCAAGGCCATTATTCAGTATGGAGCATCATGTGGTGCCATTATACTGTATGCAGCGGTATATGGTGCCATTATACTGTATGCAGCAGTATATGGGGCCATTATACTGTATGCAGCAGTATGTGGGGCCATTATACTGTATGCAGCAGTATGTGGGGCCATTATACTGTATGCAGCAGTATATGGGGCCATTATACTGTATGCATCATTATGTGGGGCTATTATTCAGTATGCATCATCATGTGGGGCCATTATACTGTATGCAGCAGTATATGGAGCCATTATACTGTATGCAGCAGTATGTGGGGCCATTATACTGTATGCAGCAGTATATGGGGCCATTATACTGTATGCATCATTATGTGGGGCTATTATTCAGTATGCATCATCATGTGGGGCCATTATACTGTATGCAGCATCATATGTGGCCATTATACTGTATGCATCATTATGTGGGGCTATTATTCAGTATGCATCACCATGTGTGGCCATTATACTGTATGCATCATTATGTGGGGCTATTATTCAGTATGCTTCATGTGTGGCCATTATACTGTATGCATCAGTATATGGGGCCATTATACTGTATGCATCATTATGTGTGGCCATTATTCAGTATGCATCATCATGTGTGGCCTTTATTCAGTATGCATCATTATGTGTGGCCATTATACAGTATGGAGCATCACATGTGGCCATTATTCAGTATGCATCATCATGTGTGGCCATTATTCAGTATGGAGCATCACGTGTGGCCATTATACTGTATGCATCATCATGTGGCCATTATTCAGTATGCATCATCATGTGTGGCCATTATTCAGTATGGAGCATCATGTGGGGCCATTATTCAGTATGGAGCATCACGTGTGGCCATTATTCAGTATGGAGCATCATGTGGGGCCATTATTCAGTATGGAGCATCACGTGTTGCCATTATACAGTATGGAGCATCACATGTGGCCATTATACAGTATGCAGCATCATGTGGGCCCATTATACTGTATGGAGCATCACATGTGGCCATTATACAGTATGGAGCATCACGTGTGGCCATTATTCAGTATGGAGCATAATATGTGGCCATTATACTGTATGGAGCATCACATGTGGCCATTATACAGTATGGAGCATCACGTGTGGCCATTATTCAGTATGGAGCATAATATGTGGCCATTATACAGTATGGAGCATCACGTGTGGCCATTATACAGTATGGAGTTGTTTTTCTAATCTAAAACCTTAGTATTCCGGTTAAATTGCCATGTTGGCACTTTGTGATAAATAAGTGGGTTTTAGATTGCAGTTTGGGCACTCGGTCTCTAAAAGGTTCGCCATCACTGATCTAGGTGATCAGTGGCGAACTTCAAAACAGGCCTGGACATGTGCTGGTGTGAGCAGGGGGACCTTGCGTGCCCTGCAGGATTTTAATCCAGGATAGCATAGTGTGTTTCTAATGGTAATATTTGAGATTGTGGTCTCCACTCTCTACAGGTCATAGACCAGGTCCTCCGTATAGCCCAGGGCTGATTCCTGACCTTTCTCAAAAACATCCTTACCCCACCCCTGAGATTTTGCATGGAACCCCAGACAGAGGAAGATTGACAGTCATTCTGTGTTTCTATTTTCTAATAATTGTTCGAACAGTTGTTGCCTTCTCACGAACCTGCTTGCCTATTGTCCTGTAGCCCATCCAGCCTTGTGCAGGTCTACAATTTTGTCCCTGGTGTCTTTAGACAGCTCTTTGGTCTTGACCATGGTGGAAAAGTTGGAGTGTGATTGAGTGTGTGGACTGGTGTCTTTTATACAGGTAACATGTTAAAACAGGTGCAATTAATACAGATAAAGAGTGCACAGTAGGAGAGCTTCTTATAGAAAAACTAACATGTCTGAGAGCCAGAATTCTTGCTGGTTGGTAGGTGATCAAATACCTATTTCATGCAATAAAATGCAATTTAATTATTTGAAAATCATACAATGTGATTTTCTGTTTTTTTATTTTTATTTTATTTTTAGATTCTGTCTCTCACAGTTGAAGTGTACTTACGATAAAAATTACAGATCTCAATTCTTTATAGGTGGGAAAGCTTGCAATTTCAGCAGCATATCAAATGCTTATTTTCCCCAGTGTATACAGTGGGTACGGAAAGTATACAGACCCCTTTACATTTTTCACTCTTTGTTTCATTGGAGCCATTTGGTAAATTCAAAAAAGTTGATTTTTTTTCTCATTAATGTACACTCTGCACCCCATCTTGACTGAAAAAAAACAAAATGTAGAAATTTTTGCAAATTTATTGAAAAAGAAAAACTGAAATATCACATGGTCATAAGTATTTAGACCCTTTGCTCAGTATTGAGTTGAAGCACCCTTTTAAGCTAGTACAGCCATGAGTCTTCTTGGGAATGATGCAACAAGTTTTTCGCACCTGGATTTGGGGATCCTCTGCCATTCTTCCTTGCAGATTCTCTCCAGTTCCGTCAGTTTGGATGGTGAATGTGGGTGGACAGCCATTCTCAGGTCTCCAGAGATGCTCAATTGGGTTTAGGTCAGGGCTCTGGCTGGGCCAGTCAAGAATGGTCACATAATTGTTCTGAAGCAACTCCTTTGTTATTTTAGCTGTGTACTTAGGGTCATTGTCTAGTTGGAAGGTGAACCTTCGGCCAAGTCTGAGGTTCAGAGCACTCTGGAAGAGGTTTTCATCCAGGATATCTTTGTACTTGGCTGCATTCATGTTTCCTTCAATCACAACCCGTCGTCCTGTCCCTGCAGCTGAAAAACACCCCCATAGCATGATGCTGCCACCACCATGTTTCACTGTTGGGATTGTATTGGGCAGGTGATGAGCAGTGCCTCATTTTCTCCACTGCTTAGAATTATCACCAAAAAGGTCTGTCTTCGTCTCATCAGACCAGAGAATGTTATTTCTCATTGTCTGGGAGTCCTTCATGTGTTTTTTAGCAAACTCTATGCGGGCTTTCATATGTCTTGCACTGAGAAGAGGCTTCCATCGGGCCACTCTGCCATAAAGGCTCGACTGGTGGAGGGCTGCAGTGATAGTTGACTTTGTGGAACTTTCTCCCATCTCCCTACTGCATCTCTGGAGCTCAGCCACAGTGATCTTGGGGTTCTTCTTTACCTCTCTCACCAAGGCCCTTCTCCCACGATTGCTCAGTTTTGCTGGATGGCCAGGTCTAGGAAGACTTCTGGTCCCAAACTTCTTCCATTTAAGGATTATGGAGGCCACTGTGCTCTTAGGAACCTTGAGTACTGCAGAAATTCTTTTGTAGCCTTGGCCAGATCTGTGCCTTGCCACAATTCTGTCTCTGAGCTCCTTGGCCAGTTCCTTTGACCTCATGATTCTCATTTGGTCTGACATGCACTGTGAGCTGTGAGGTCTTATATAGACAGGTGTGTGCCTTTACAAATCAAGTCCTATCAGTTTAATTAAACACAGCTGGTCTCCAATGAAGGAGTAGAACCATCTCAAGGAGGATCACAAGGAAATGGACAGCATGTGGCGTAAATATGAGTGTCTGAGCAAAGAGTATGAATACTTATGACCATGTGATATTTGTTTTTTCTTTTTTAATAAATTTGCAAAAAATTCTACATTTCTGTTTTTTTCAGTCAAGATGGGGTGCAGAGTGTACATTAATGAGAAAAAAAATGAACTTTTTTGAATTTACCAAAATAGCTGCAATGAAACAGAGTGAAAAATGTAAAGGGGTTTGAATACTTTCCATACCCTATGTATATATAATTACATATATAGATAGAGAGAGGATGAATACTGTACATGTGAAGAGTATATATTTTATTTATGCTCCTTTCTCTTGCTACAGGGCATTACCCATTATGTATGCTATTACACTTGATTTAAGAAATTTTGCCAACTGCGTAAGTATAAAAAAAAACTATATATTAATGCATATGTTTTTAACACTAATTGGTATTAAAAGGGTTGTGTCACCATCATTTATATTATATATATATATATATATATATATATATATATATATATATATATATTTGTAAAGACAACTGTATTTTTGACATTTTCTATGGAATGATTATAAAGATATTTGTTTTATTATACAGATGGTCCCACCTATAGAATTAGTAATATTACCTGTTTTCTGGCTCTTTGTATTTAACTGTCTCGAGGTGGCCGATGCGCATGAAATCTTTATGCTCCCATCATGCTGCGCTCTGCTGTAACAATATAATCCCCCATGTTGACTTTCTTCTATTGCACTAAAAAGTTGGGGTCAGTATATTTTACTGCTGTGTGCAGCTACTGTAACAGAAGACAGATGAAAGCAGAAGTGCAGCAAATCTGTCGGGATAGTCACACACAGCAGTGAATTAAGCTCCTGCTGCCTCTGTACATACGATCCCCAGCTTTTTACTGCACTACTAGAGAGCTGGCTGGGATGGAGGATTATACTTTTGCTCCTGAGAAAAGAAGCTAATGAATAATGGCAAAAGCATAATACATATAATAAATCTACTCATATTATTCTATATTATAATACCTTGCCATATAGGACCAAACTAAATGGATCTATCGCAAAAAACGAAGCAGAGATTGCTGGTAAAACCACAGAAAAACGACCACAGATCCAGGAATATATGTAAAATTAGAAAATCTTTATTACATCATATATAACACAGGTAAAAAAGTGACACATGCAACGGTAGCATAAGAATGTCTGCGCCGCCATGTATGATCACACTACAGCACTGGAAAAACTGGAGCAAAAAAATCAATTATTGGGATCCGTCTCTTTAATCGCTGCCTCAATCCCCAGGACGTGCTCCCTGATTCTGACCTTAAGCTGGCGTGTTATCAGTCCAATAAAATCAGGGAGCACGGGCAGGTGGCATAATAAATCACATTCTTGGTATTACATGTGATATATTTATCAATTTTAAACATTTTGTGGTGTGCGGAATCAAATAAACAATCGCTGCGATCTACATTTGTGCAGGCCACACACTGTCCACATTTATAGCATCCCCTACGTTTATAACCAAGATCCAAAAAAGTTTTAGGTAAATTGTTTGTATAGTGACTGCGGGTCAAATGTCCTCTTAAGTTTTTCGAATGCCTGTAGGTAATCATAGGTCTTTCAGGAATAATTTTAGCGAGGACCGAATCGGTCTTCAGAATAGGCCACGCTTTGGTCATAAGATCCCTCACGATTTCCGATTGGGCGTGAAAGGTCGTAATAAATCTCACTGGATCAGATTTAGGTAGACCCGTGTTTGATTTATAGAGAAGAGAATTTCTCTGGCTAAATTTTGCTCGATTTATAGGCTTTCTTGATTTTCCTGTTACTATAACCCCGCTCGGAAAAACGCCGCTTAAGTTCTTCCGCTTTTTCTTCATATTCCACATCTGTGGAACAGATACGGCGAAGCCGTAGAAATTGGCCCACAGGTATCGCATTGATCATATGGGATGGATGAGAGGAGGAGGCATGCAACAGTACGTTCGTTGCCTTAGGTTTTCTATATATACTCGTTTGTACCGTCTGATTCTCATCTCTTCTAAGTGACACGTCCAGGAACTCAATTTGATGATAATCATATTGAAACGTTAAACGAATATTGCGGTCGTTGCTGTGAAGTTTCCCAAAGAAAATATTTAAATCAGCAGGCGAATCCTGCCAGATCAGCAGAATGTCATCTATGTACCGCGTCCAAAAGGGGACGCGGTCCATAGGACACCGCTGATCTGACTGGAAGAGGTCCCTCTCCCACAGACCCAGGAACAGATTGGCGTAGGACGGCGCAAAGGCCGCCCCCATAGCTGTCCCCTGGGTCTGCAGGAAGAAGGACACCTTAAAAACAAAAAAATGTCTTTAGGCGTCAGGTTGCTATGGACACCAGTGTCCGTTGCTCCCTGGCACTTGACGCCGGCGCGGCTCTGTGTTCCCCGTTGCCATGATACCGGACGCGTCACTTCCGGTTGCGAATGACAGCTTCCGGTGGGGATCTCTTTTAAGTGCACACTTTCCCGTTTCTAGCCACGCCCCCTGACGAAGGAGAAATCCGAAACGTGCATCGGGGCTGACGCACACCGCGCTGGTCTTCCTGGAGCCCGCCACCACTACACCCTGAATAGGTATATACTAATATAGGGATGGCGGTTCTATGTGCATTCATCTAGGAGCGTTACACTGCTTATAGGTATAGATATACTATGGGGAGACCGATCTGTTGCTGTCCTTTTTTTGGACGATTGTGAGCCACTGTATATGGACATGAGTTTGGTCATATTGGCATAAGCATTGATTGTATGTAAATCTATGTCCTGATTAGGATCCCCTATGCCTTTTTGAAGTACCCTTTATTGCACATATAGATACTTTTCTATGTAAGATTGTTTAGACCTATTGATTTTTTTTGCTCCAGTTTTTCCAGTGCTGTAGTGTGATCATACATGGCGGCGCAGACATTCTTATGCTACCGTTGCATGTGTCACTTTTTTACCTGTGTTATATATGATGTAATAAAGATTTTCTAATTTTACATATATTCCTGGATCTGTGGTCGTTTTTCTGTGGTTTTACCACCAATCTCTGTTTTGCTCCTGAGAGCAGCGATAGTTACTGTAGAATAAGGATTTACAGCTTAGTCATCAAAGTTGCAGTTACATACAGAGAACAAGGAGAGAGAGGCAATATTACTAATTCTATAGGGCGCCCGCCTTATAATAAAACACAACTATCCATATAACCATAGATAATTTTAATAAATGTAATTTGAAAAATAATTACTTATATAATGGTGACACAACCCCTTTAATTAGAGAATGTAGTCTATACATACATGAGCAGCTAGTGACATTCTTCTTCAGTTCATCTCTTGACATAATAAGCCCGATGACCTTGGTGGAAAATTTGTGTATGAAATACCGCATTTTTCAGACTATAAGAAGGACCCCACATTTAGACGGCAGAAATTGGGAGATATTTTTCCCTATTACAACTGGTGGTGTAAAGTGGAGAGGTCATTATCACTAATTTTAATGTGCTAGAGTAGAATAGGGAGTTAATAAATATATCGTTGGTGTCTCTCTGCACTGTTAAACACAAAACACAGCTGTTACATGCACATGTAGACACACATAGCTCTGCTACATGCACATGTAGACACACAGCTTTGCTACATTCACATATACATTCACACAGATGTGCTGCATTTACAATGCACATATACATACACACAGATCTGCATGAACGAATAGAAAACACAGCTCTACGACATGAACATATAGACATACACAGTTCTGCTAAATGCACATATAGACATACATAACTCTGCTACATGCCCATATAAACATATATATCTCTGTTACATGCCCATAGACATACACTGCTTTGCTACATGCCCATGATCAGTCATATGACCTGAAAGGTCCTGGAATTACTTGAACAGAAGGTCCTGCTGCTGCTCATAGAATGTTAGAGTTCGAAGGGACCTCATGGATCAGCTGGTCCAACCCCCTGCTCAAAGCCGGATTCACTAAATCATCCCAGACAGATGTCTGTCCAGCCTCTGAGCTCTACTCAGCTCGTGCAGCCTCCATTCAGTCCCGGCAGTTTCCTGTCCTGCGCTGTACCGATCACATAGAGCAGTGTCAGACAGGAGGAGAGACAGCAGCTCTCTCTCTGTGATCAGAAAGGACACAGTGTCAGCATTCTTCTCTAGCACAAGTAGCTTCCTCCTGACTATAAGGCTAGTTTCACACTAGCGCTTGACCGACCTGCGTCGGTCTGCGCACGACCGCCGCTTAGCTCCGCCCCCGCCTCGCCTTCTCTCGATAGCTCCGCCTATGGGCGCATGATGCTGCATGCAACCTGCGCACCCTATCTTTAGCATTGGGTACGCAGGCCGTGCGCAGGTATGAGTTTGCTGGCGCCTGCGTCCTTTTGACGTGCGCCGAGCGCACCAAAATGCAACACGTGCGTTGGGCCAGGTCGCGCACGTCAAGGGACGCAGCGCCGGCAAACGCATACCTGCGCACGACCTGCTACGGCCTGCGAACCCAATGCAAGATAGCGTGCGCAGGTCGCATGCAGTGTCATCTCCATAGCGAGCTATCGGGAGCACGGCCGGGAGGAGCTTAGCAGAGGCCGTGCGCAGACTGACGCAGGTCGGTCAAACGCTAGTGTGAAACTAGCCTAAGACACACACATTTTTTAACGAGTGGTGTGGGAAGACTAAGTGCAACACGAGGGAAAGAGGGGTAGGAAGCCCAAACGCTAGGGAAAGGGGAGTGGAGACTCCTAGGCTGATCTAATAGCACCCTGCCTGCCCTACCGTATCTATATTGGTTCCACACCAATCGCCAAGCAGGAAACCTAAGCCCTGTATATCCCTAGAGCTAAGCCCTGAATAGGGAGGGGGATGTGTGAGCACTGGTCAGTCCCCGCTTTACACTAAAGACAAGAAGGGAGACAAACAAGGGGGAAGAAACTTAGCTTGAGCAGACTCCAGAGAGGTACCACCAAACGTCCTCCAAAAGCACCTGAGAGGATGTAAGCCGACTGCTCTAGCTCCAAGCCTTCACAAGGGAAAATGTGAATATCACGGCGGCTCCCTGAAGGAGACTGAGAGTCTATAAACACCCAGGTCCAGATGTGTCAATTAGAGCCGGAGGGAGGTTGCCATTGGTTACAAAAGTCAGAAGGATTAAGAAGGTGTCTGCAATGCCAAACGCAGAGACCTGATGCAGAGCGACTGTCTGTTGCCTCTGACACACCCGTGAGATTATGTTTCTCCTTCGTCTCATTGGGGAACACAGAACCATGGATAGTCTGCTGCCACCTGGAGGCTGACACTATTATTGCATTTAAATAAAATTGGCTCCTCCCTAGCAGACAAAACCTCCTCCTGAAGCCAGGCTTCCTCAGTTCTTTGTAGTGTCAGTTGGAGACAAGGTCTGTTTCAGACCTGTCTTAGGCAAGGTGTTAACCATTTTTGCTTTGTGTTTTTCAGATTGATGTCTCTGGGTAGCACAGTGGAATTGTGCACTTTGTTTCACCCACGTAGTGATGGATTACAGGCTGTAATTGTTCAGGCCATATCCTCTCGCGTCGGTATGGCCAGACCAATGTATCTTGACACTGTCAGCAGTCAGGTATCTCTCTCTCTCTGTAGGCCAGATGATGGGCTGAACGTTGTTACTGTGGGTCCGGGTCCAGCAAGCAGACTGCCAGCAGGTGTGGCCGTTGGAGCGCCTGGCCAATCGGCTGGCTGAATGTTTCCAGCCAATCATCGGGCGGGACGTTTCCAGTCAGTTGGCAGCCGTGTTACTCCCTACCTATCATTGCTGCCAGCAGCAGTCTTGGTAAGCCAGGGTCCCACCCCTCTGGCTCTGCCCCTTCCTCTTTATGGCGCGGTGCTTTTTAAGTGGTGTGGGACAGAGAAACACCTTGGTGTCTTCCTCCTCGTGGGATAGCAAGCTCCCAAGTGGAACAGATTCCTGCAACATGAATGTGGTTTGCTGTTGGTTATTGGGGGCTGATACTAAGCACTCTGACAGTTTTGTGTCACTGTTTAGTGGACTCTTTTAGTTTCTTTCTGCCCTTTCTCTGTCAGTCATAATGTATGAGTTTAGAGAGGACCTTGCACACCCATTACCTCAGACTGCACTGGTCACTTTCTATGCTTGTGTAACTTGTACTAGTAAGTTTTCTACCTGTTAGTCTGTGGCATATTGTACTGCCTGTGCACTTTTTGCTTCCTTGTTGGTAGCTGTCCATGGTCCTCTGTGATATCTGAGGAAAATATATGGCCCCTCCTGTTTGGGCTTGTGATTTAGCTCAGTCTGTAGCCAAACTAACCAGAATGTCCAGGACTCTGGTTACAGTTGTGGAACGATTACCGTCCCAGGAGCTCCGATCGCTGCTCGGTGTGAATCGGATCCTCCAGACACCCTTCACCAATATGGTCAGTTGCAAAGGCGTTCCAGAAGGCCTTGGGTTACCTCCTTTTCCTGGTGACCTTCACAGGGCAGGCACCTAGATTCCAGATTCCTTTGCTCCTCCTCAAGGGACTCTCTCCCCATAGAGCTCAGAATCCAGTTCTAGTTCAGGGCCCATTCTATCTATGTCTGGTGGGAAAGCTGACTGAAATGATGGACAGTTTGGTGTCGGCTGTTGACACCTCTCTGGGAGTGACCAATGCGAAGTCCCCTCCCGTTTCTGAAAGTTGTTTTTTTTTAGGAGGGGTAAAAGCATAACTTACAGTGATTTTATAGAGAGCGTGGTAATACCCAAACAAACGCTTTTAGAAGCGTAGTCGTATGGAGGTGTTATAACCCTTTCCGGCAAAGCTGATGGTTTCTTTGTCTACTCTGTTGGTGCTAGATGCACTGGTATCTCGTTTATCTAAGGTGACCACTCTACATCTTGCAGAGGTGGTGGCACTTAAGGACCCTACAGATAGAATCTGCGACAAGGTCCGCTTTTGAAGCGGAAGGTTTTGCCTAGCCTTTTCTGCCACTTGGGTCTCCAAGGCAGTGACGGTGGTTTGGGCTGATCATTTACAACAAAGTTTTTTGGCTGGTTCCCTGGATTTGCAATTAGCCGAGATCGTGGATGAGATTGCGCAGACAGGGAAGTATGTCCACCTCCTCCTTTTTCTGGAGGCATGGCTGGAGCAATCGGTGATCTTTGGGTCAGGTATGACATCTCTTCCGGTTACAGAATCTGCTTCAGTATCGTTTCTTTTGTTCTCGCCCTCTCAGGTCTCCCAGCATGAGAGTGAGTTTCAGCTAGATGGATAGCTTCCTTGCTTCAGGCAAGCTGTAGCTGTTCCCATTTCAGAGCACTTCAGAGGTTTTTATTCAAACCTATTCGTCATCTCCAAAAAGGATAGCTATTTTAGATTTAAGGTGCTTGAACAAATGGCTTTGGCTTCGTCGCTTCAAGGTTGTGTTTCTCTGGTCAGTGATCAACAATTTCTTTGCTTTGCGGTCAATCAAGATAACTATCCGTTCACTGCTTTCCCACTGCTCTTCACTGCTCTTGTCAAAGCACCATCCTTTGCTCAGAATCTAGGGAGCCTGCAGGTCATTCTACAGACTCTGGAGCAAGCCTTTCCGGCTGGGGAGCAATCTTCCAATGCTTGATGGTCCAGGGAATCTAGAGCAGTCAGGAGAGACTTTTTTCAATGTGCTATAGCTCAGAGCAGTTCGTCTGGCTCATTTACATTGGCAGCACTTAGTCCGAGGGTTGCCGATCAAGGTTCAATCACACAATGCAACTTCAGTGGCCTATATCAATCACTATGGGGCACACGAAATTCATCTGCCATGGCTGAGGTCACAGGGATTTTGGAGTGGGCACCGGACAAGGTTCCTATAATCTCGGCAGTTCATATACCAGGGGGAGACTACTGGTAGGCAGACTTTTTAAGTTGCCAGCAGCTACCCACAGGAGAGTGGGCTTTTCACCCGGAGATGTTTTAGACAGATTTGTTGGTGGTGGGGTACACAGCATGTCAATCTATTGTCATCCAGACTAAACCACAAGGTGGCGAAATTTGAGGCTAGTTGTCAGGACCCTCAGGCAACCACAATCGGCACTCTGGTAATCTTTTGGTACCAGTTTTCTCTGCCTTCTGTTTTTCCAACTCTTCCATTTCTACCCAGACTTCTCAAAAAGATCAGTGCAGAGGGTGTTCCAGTTCTCATTGCTCCACACGAGCCTCCGGGGGGGACCTGGTATTTGGATGTTATCAATCTCGTAGTGCATGTCCCATGGGCTCCTCCAGACCGCCTGGACTTTCTGCCCCAGGGACCGTTCTTCCATCCGAACTTACACGCTCTATTTAACGGTGTGGCTGTTCATGTCGTGATTTTGAGGGCAGCAGGTCTCTCTGAATCATTTATTTAGTCTATGATTAGAGCCCTGAAGCCATCCTCATTGCGAGTCCTTGCCAGCGTTGGTCTCCTTTTTACAGTCCAGATTGGAAGCAGGGTTTGTGTTTAACTCCCTCAAGGATCAGGTGTTCCCCCTGGCTATCCTGATTCAGTGGGATTTAGCATCTAAACATCAGGTTAAAACTTTTCTCCAGGGGTGGTGCATGTTAAGCCACCCTATCGTGCTCTCCTGAATCTTTGGGATCTGAATCTTGTTTTGGAGGCTCTTCAGTCTCCAATTTTGAGCCTTTCAGAGAGATCTCTATACCTTTTCTTTCTTATAAGGTAGTGTCATGAATCATTAAGGCATTTGCAACAGCTCTGGGTCGGCTGGAATTTAAATGTATTTTTTTTCCTTTCATCCAGCAAGAGTTAATGTCAGTCTCTTGGTGGCAGCTTCTTTTAGGCTGGTCAGCTGATGTTGGTTAGTAACCACTCCCACCTCCCTTTAAATAGTCAAATGACCCATCAGGTGATCGTCGGTTATAGAGTTAGGGCCTGTGCACACGTTGCGGATTCCTAGCGGTTTTGACGCGTTTTTTTGCGGCGGACACGCCGTGAAACCGCGGCAAAACCACTTACACAATACAACTCATTATGGCCTTTGGGATTCCGCAATGCTGTGCACATGCTGCTGGTTTTTCCGCGGCGGAATCGCATCGCGGAAGAATCCGCAGCATGCTCATTCTCTTTTGAGGAACCGCGGCGATTCCGCCGCCATAGGAATGCATTGAACCAATTACTTTCCGCATGTGGCTGTACCATATCCATGTAAAAACAATAATTAAAATAAAAAATAGTGATATTCTCACCTTCCGGCGGCCCCTGCAGCTTTCCCGCCTCTCAGCGACGCTCCCGGCCAATCCCGTTCCCAGTAATGCATTGCGAGAATCACCCCAGATGACGTAGCGGCCTCGCGTGATGCTACGTCATCGGGGTGATTGTCGCAAAGGACGCCTGGGAACGGGATTGGCCGGGAGCGTCGCTGAGAGGCGGGAAAGCTGCGGGGCCGCCGGAAGGTGAGCATATCATTATTCATTATTTTTTTTATTATTTTTACATTAGATCTTTTTACTATTGATGCGACATAGGCGGCATCAGTAGTAAAAAGTTGGTCACACTTGACAAACACTTGTTTAACTCGTGTGACCAACCTGTCAGATCGCTTGTAAAACGCTAGCATTCTGCAAGCTAATTACGCTTGCAAAACGCTAGTTTTTATCGGGAATAAGCATACCTATAATATGCGTATTTTCCGCGGCAGGGAGGTGTGGAATTGCCACGGAAATTTTCATGGCAATTCCGCAACGTGTGCACATAGCCTTACTTCTATGCAGACCAGCTAGATGTGTGGAGTTCTCCTTTGGCTGTGCTATTGCCACTGTTGAAGTCCTGCTTACCAGGTACTGTTCACTTTACTGCTGTGGAACTTAGCAGCATATTGTGAGCTAAGTTGTCTTTCTGTCACTCCATTGTTTTTCTCTTTCCCTTTGTAATATTACATGCATTTGCAAGGTTAGCATCCTTACTGGCCAGTGCACTAGGCAAGGTTAGCAGAGGTGACAGCCAGGGACTAGGCACGTGACGACAATGGGGGGGGGAAAGGACCCGCATATGGCCTTAGGGGAGTTTGGGGACAGGCACAGGTTGGTGTCAGGAGGGGTCCCATCCTCCTGTCCCTGCCATTTGGGCCTTCCTCTCCCTTTGTCATCCCTTTGTACGTGTATACCTGTGTCCATTCATGACAGGTAGCTTTCCTTATAGCCATCACTTCTATTAGGAAGGTCTTGGAGCTTCCGGCTCTGTCTTGTTGCGCTCCTTACGTTACTCTTCATCAAGATAATGTAGTGTTGAGACCAGCTCCTTCTTTTTTCTCCCGCATGTGGTCTCTTGTTTTCTCCTTAATGAAGACATTGTTTTATCTTCCTTTTGTCTTGCACTATCTCATCCTACTGAGAAGGTTTTGCACAGGTTGGACATTGTTAGAGCCCCAAGGTATTACTTATCGACCAGTGCCTTATTCAGGCTTTCTGAATCCTTCTTATTTATACCAGAGGGCTCTTGTAAGGGTTCAGGCCACTTTCTTAAGCAACCATTGCTCGCTGGATCAAGACAGCTATTATCCAGTCCTATAGAGCTAAGGCCAGAGTGGCCCCATTTACGATTAGGGCACACTGTACATGAGCTGTGGGAGCATCCTGGGTGGTTCGTCATAAGGCATCAGCTTTGCAGCTCTGTAAAGCAGCAACTTTGGCATCGGTGCGTACATTTTCTAAGTTTTACAGGGTCTACACTTTTGCTTCAGCAGATTCAAGACTTGTTAGGAAGATACTGCAGGCAGCAATAGCCAAGACTTCCGCTTTATGCTTCAGAGTGTCTCTAGATTTTCGCTTGAGTTACGGCGGCAGACTAAGTGGTAACAGTATGATATTTAATTCTTTCACACCCTAGGAACAGCTTTAGGACCTCCCTTGGTTCTGTGTTCCCCAATTAGATGAACAAGAAAAGTAGATTTTTGGTACTCACTGTAAAATCTCTTTTTTGTAATCTTGATTGGGGGACACAGCTCCCTTCCTTGGTTGCCCGGTTGGGCGTACAGTTATTTTTCTTGCCTTAATTCTTTTATCCTCCTACTGCTTTATCACAAAACTGAGGAACCCTGACTCCAGCAGGCGAGGTGTAGTCTGCTGGGGAGGAGCCAATTTTATTTAAATGCAATAATAGTGTCAGCCTCCAGGTGTCAGCAGACTATCCATGGTTCTGTGTCTCCCAATGAAGGCTACGAGAAACAGATTTTATGGTGAGTACAAAAAAAATCTACTTTTAGTGCAAAGGGAGCAGTGCTTACAGAGCAATACTGCACAGCATATTGACCCCTTTCTGCCATCAGACGTACTATTCCGTACATGTGACCTGGGATTTAATTCCCATGGACGGAATAGTACGTCACATGCGATCAGCTGCGCAGCTGATCGCGGCCGGGTGTCAGCTGATTATCACAGCTGACACCCGGCACTATGTGCCAGGAGCGGTCACTGACCGCTCCCGACACATTAACCCCTGGCACACTGCGATCAAACACTGCGTGCTTCCCTGAGACCCTCAGAACAGCACAATGTGACCGCGCTGTTCTGAGGGCTTCCTCCCTGCAGGACCCCGGATCCAAGATGGCTGCGGGGTCCTGTAGGGAGGCGGTTTCCTCAGTGCCTGTCACATCGCCGATGTGATAAAGGAAAAAAAAAATATTCCCCAATAAATTCATTTCCTCATGTAAATAAAAAAACAAAACAATAAAAGTACACAAATTTAGTATCGCCGAGTCCGTAATGACTCGCCCTATAAAAATGTCCTATTTGTTAACCCCTTTAGTGAACCCCTTAAAAAAAGGCAAAAAAAATAATGAATTATCATCATACCACCGAACAAAAAGTGGAATAACACGCGATCAAAAAGACAGATCTAAATAAACATTGTACCTCTGAAAACGTCATCTTGTATCGCAAAAAAAGAGCCGCGACACAGCATCATCAGCGAAAAAATAAAGTTATAGCTCGCTGAATAAAGCGATGCAAAAAGTTATTTTTTAAATATAATCGTTTTTATTGTATAAAAGCGCCAAAACATAAAAAAATGATATAAATGAGGTATCGCTGTAATCGTACTGACCCGAAGAATAAATCTGCTTTATCAATTTTACCACACGTGGAACGGTATAAACCCCCCCCCCACCCTCCTAAAAGAAATTCATGAATTGCTGGTTTTTGTTCATTCTGCCTCCCAAAAATCGTAATAAAAAGCTATCAAAAATGTCCTGTGCCCGAAAATGGTACCAATAAAAACGTCAACTCGTCCCGCAAAAAATAAGACCTCACATGACTCTGTGGGCCAAAATAAGAAAAAATTATAGCTCTCAAAATGTGATGATGCAAAAACTATTTTCTGCAATAAAAAGCGTCTTTTAGCGTGTGACAGCTGACAATCATAAAAACCCGCTATAAATAGTAAATCAAACCCTCTTTATCACCCCTTTAGTTAGGGAAAAATAATACAATTTAAAAAATGTATTTATTTCCATTTTCCCATTAGAGTTAGGGTTGGGGCTAAAGTTAGGGTTAGAGTTGGGGCTAAAATTAGGGTTAGGGGTGTGTTGGGGTTAGGTTTGTGGTTAGGGTTATGATTAGGGTTGAGATTAGGGTTAGGGGTGTGTTGGGGTTAGGTTTGGAGTTAGAATTGGGAGGTTTCCACTGTTTAGGCACATCAGGGCTCTCCAAACGTGACATGGCGTCTGATCTCAATTCCAGCCAATTCGGCGTTGAAAGAGTCAAACGGTGCTCCTTCCCTTCTGAGCTGTGCCATGCGCCCAAAAAGTAGTTTACCCCCATTACTTTTGGTGTCCAATTTCTTTTGTTACCCTTGAAAAAATAAAAAATTGGGGGCGAAAATATAATTTTTATGGAAAAAAAATATGTTTTTTATGGCTCTACGTTATAAACTTCTGTGAAGCACTTGGGGGTTCAAAGTTCTCACCACACATCTAGGTAAGTTCCTTTGGGGATCTAGTTTCCAAAATGGGGTCACTTGTGGGGGATTTCCACTGTTTAGGCACATCAGGGGCTCTCCAAACGCGACATGACACCCGCAGACCATTCCATCAAAGTCTGCATTACTAAACGTCACTACTTCTATTCCGAGCCCCGACGTGTGCCCACACAGTAGTTTTCTCCCACATATAGGGTATCGGCGTACTCCGGACACATTGGACAACAACTTTTGGGTCCAATTTCTCCCGTTACCCTTGGGGAAATAAAAAATTGATGACTAAAAGATCATTTTTGTGGGAAAAAAATAGGATTTTTTTATTTCATGCCCGGGCATTATAAACTTGTGTGAAGCACTTTGGGGTTCAAAGTGCTCAACACAGATCTAGATAAGTTCCTTAGAGGGTCTAGTTTCCAAAATGGGGTCACTTGTGGGGGGTTTACACTGCTTAGGCACATCAGGGGCTATGCAAACGGAACATGACACCCATCAAAGTCTGCATTCCAAAATGTCATTACTTCCTTTCCGAGCCCTGCCGTGCGCCCAAACAGTATTATCCCCCCCACATATGGGGTATCCGCATACTCAGGACAAATTGGACAACAACTTTTGGGGTCCAATTTCCTTGGGAAAAATAAAAAATTGGAAAATTGAGGAAAAATCATTTTTGTGGAATTTTTTTTTCTTTTTTTCACACCCAGGCATTATAAACTTTAGTGAAACACTTGGGGGTTGAACGTGCTCACAACAGATCTAGATAAGTTCCTTAGGGGGTCTAGTTTCCAAAATGGTGTCACTTGTTGGGGCTTTCCACTGTTTAGGCACATCAGGTGCTCTCCAAATGCAACATGACATACAGCCAATTCTGCGTTGAAAAAGACAAACTGCACTCCTTCCCTTCCGAGCTCTGCCATGCACCCAACCAGTGGTTTACCCCCACATATTGGGTATCAGCGTACTCAGGACAAATTGCACAATAACTTTTGAGGTCTTGTTACCCTTGGGAAAATAAAAATTGGATGAAAAGATCATTTTTGTGGAAAAAATATTTTTTAATTTTATGGCTCTACGTTATAAACTTGTGTGAAGCAATTGGGGGTTCAGAGTGCTCACCACAGATCTAGATAATTTCCTTAGGGGGTCTAGTTTTTAAAATGGGGTCACTTGTGGGGGGTTCCCACTGTTTAGGCACATCAGGGGCTATCCAAATGCGACATGGCTTCCAGTCTCGATTCCAGCCAATTTTGCTTTGAAAAAGTCAAATGGCGCTCCTTCTCTTCCGAGCTCTGCCGTGCGCCCAAACAGTGGTTCCCCCCCACATATGGGGTATCAGCATACTCAGGACAAATTGGACAACAACTTTTGGGTCCAATTTCCTTGGGAAAAATCAAAAATTGGGGACTAAAAAATCATTTTTGTGGAAATTTTTTTTCACACCCAGGCATTATAGACTTTAGTGAAACACTTGGGGGTTCAAAGTGCTCACAACAGATCTAGATAAGTTATTTAGGGGGTCTAGTTTCCAAAATGGTGTCACTTGTGGGGGGTTTCCACTGTTTAGGCACATCAGCGGCTCTCCAAACGCGACATGGCGTCCAATCTCAATTCCAGCCAATTTTGGTTTGAAAAAGTCAAACAGTGCTCCTTCCCTTCCGAGCCCTGCCGTGCATCCAGACAGTCATTTTCCCCCACATATGGGGTATCGACGTACTCAGGAGAAATTGCACAACAACTTTATCTGTCCATTTTCTCCTTTTACCCTTGTTAAAATAAAAATATTGTTTGTAAAAGATCATTTTTGTGACTAAAAAGTTAAATGTTAATTTTTTCCTTCCAAGTTGCTTCAGCTCCTGTGAAGCACCTGAAGGGTTAATAAACTTCTTGAATGTGGTTTTGAGTACCTTGAGGGGTGCAGTTTTTAGAATGGTGTCACTTTTTGGTATTTTCTGCCATATAGACCCCCTAAAGTGACTTCAAATGTGAGGTGGTCCCTAAAAATAATGGTTTTGTACAATTTGTTGTAAAAATGAGAAATCGCTGGTCAACTTTTAACCCTTATAACTTCGTAAGAAAAAAAAAAATTTGGTTCCAAAATTGTGCTGATGTAAAGTAGACATGTGGGAAATGTTACTTATTAACTATTTTGTGTGACATATTTCTCTGTTTTAAGGGAATAAAAATTCAAAGTTTGAAAATAGCAAAATTTTCCAAATTTTCACCATATTTCCATTTTTTTCATAAATAAACACAAGTTATATCGAAGAAATTTTACCACTATCATGAAGTACAATATGTCACAAAAAAATAATCTCAGAATCGCTACGATCCGTTGAAGCATTCCAGAGTTATAGCCTCATAAAGAGACAGTGGTCAGAATTATAAAAATTGGCCCGTCATTAACGTGCAAACCACCCTTGGGTTTAAGGGGTTAAAGACAATCCACCAGTTAATCATGCGAGCCACAGCCCACTTCATAAAGGCCATAAAAATCAGTGCTAAATTAAAAGGCCCATATCTCTGGTGGATTTAAAAACAAAAAAAAATACAACATGCTCGGGGGAGCAGTGTGAATAAAATAAGGACAATATCTGGCCTTTTTTGTCCTTGTGACTGACTTTGAAATCATACTATTTCTACTCTACTTCACTGTGCACCAGTTTCTCACTGTTTTCAAGATCTTTTTTTTTGCTTTCATGTAATGGGAACATCTGTCTTTATTTCCTGAAGATAAAAATCAGTTTTGATCATGTCATACTTTACAACTAATTACAAGGATAAGCTGTGATGGAGAAGAAGCCAGAACATGGCAAGAACAGATTCTTACCACTCCGTGAACCATAAAGAATCCTATAAAATGACCTACATCTTCAAAATTCATGAAGAATGATTCCACATATGTGATAGCTTTATTTGCGGAAGTTAAAATCCACCTTTAAACTTTTTTAACTTCATATTTTTATTCTTTAGGCCGACAAACAGCTACCGAAAAGAGGAAAAGGAAAAATTGGAGATATGCTGGAAAAAGCTGCCGAACTGTTGATGAGCTGCTTCAGAGTGTGTGCTAGTGATACGTGAGTATTTCCTTCCTGGAAGGGACCCTGTAAAATTAGGCTAAATTGCTTTCTCCTAGCCCTACAGCTAAGCTATGTATTAGAACGTGCGGGACAACTACTCCTTTATTTAGGCTGACTACTAATCCCACTGCATATTATTCATATTGGATACCCCTCAGAACACCACTTTTTATTGCAATTTTCAGTAATCGTCTTCCATATTTTATTTATATATTTTGTCTTATATGCTGCATAACCCCTTAGTAATTGATGTAACTGTTGATCTATGCCGGGGTCCTCAGAATATAATCTTATTATTTATTTTACTCGCTTATATATCGCCTTTAATTCCACAGCACATTACAAACATCACCATCACTGTCCCCAACGGGGCTCACAATCAAAATTCCCTATTAGTATGTCTCTTTGTGGGAGAAACATGGAGGAAACCCACTCAAATGGAGGAGAACATACAGACTCCTTGCAGATGTTGTCCTTGGTGGGATTTGAAACCAGGACCTCTGCGCGGCTAAGCAACAGTGCACATGTGGCAGATGGTGACTGTGATATACACCAGGCATCTGTACATAGCTGCATTCGCTGTTGTTTAACCATTTAGTTGCCGCTGTCAATCACTGACAGCTGTATTTAAAGGGAACCTGTCACTTGATTCATGCTACCCAAGCCACGAGTAGCATGAATCAGAACCTGGCTGCACCATTGCAGACAGGTATAGTTTACTTTGAAACACTCCAGCATAGTTTTGAATAGATGAGTTCAATGCGGTAACTGGCCAGGTTCTCTCACTTCACCCCATGTGGTTGAATAGGTCTCTCCCTATCTACACACATGAGAATGACTGGTCGGTCAACTGGAGCAGGATAGGAGGGAATACTGCCTGTGATCGCATTGGACTAATTTCTTTTCTCCATGTAGTTCCCAGTTTCAATAAAATCTGCGTTTTATCAGCAGGTGATTAGCACTACAGGACTAGATGTCTTGTTCCTCCTCGTCAACTTTTCTGTTACATCACTCCCACTACAGATTAGCAGCTTTCTGCCTATGCACAGTGTACGTAGAAAGCTGCCAATCGGTGGTGTCGGTGGAGTTACACAGATCTCAATATTCTGAGTGCTGCTAGATCTGCAGCAGAAAAAACAGTGATTATATTAAAATGACAGCAAGCAGCCCACCAAGTGATACATTACTGGAATCAGGCTCTAAAATCCGACATCATGTTGCTTTCAAACGACATAGTAGAAACCTGCTGATTATATTCCCTTTAATTGTTTCAAACCGCTTAACTATACAATAGTAATCAAGCGACCAATTCCCAGTTTCTGCCTCACACCACAAGAGTGTTCTTTTACTTTGTTTGCTTAGTTTTCTTTGTGTATTTATGCTGTTTTGCTTTTCACGACAGCCGTGCAGCTTTTGAGGACTCCAAAAAGTGGGGAATGTTGTTTCTGGTCAATCAACTTTTCAGAATTTATTTCAAGGTAAGCTTCTAGTAGTTTTTCCTTTTCAGCAGCAGATGGAAGGAAGAGAGCCACACTAGTCATTACTAGTGGGTAGGCGGAGCCCAGATAGGATTGACACCTCAGATTAAAAAGAGTGTTGACCGGCCCCTCCAGCTCGGGCTCCTCCTACTCCAGCTTCTCCAGTCTAAAATTTGAGGTCTCAGAGGATAGTCGCTGCTGGAAGCAGCTCCTCAGAAGTTTTTATTATTTTTATCGGACAAGAGACTTGGATCACCAGAAGTGGTCTAGAGGTCTCAGGGGTCTCAGCGCTGCTGGACTCCCACCTCTCCCTTGGCGGATCTGTAATTACCCTGTATGGTGGTCCCTGCAGAATCATGCCGGCCCTGGGGGATGAGGATGGCTTCCCTGGCGAGGACGCAAACCGCGCTGCAGGGGTCACTGCGTTCCCCGCCCTGGGGGGAAGCGATGGGCATAGCGCCACAAACCCCTGGGGGTCCCTGTGGCGCTCGGCTGGTGAGTAATCCACATTTTTATTAATGTGTGTGAGTGATTCAGCGACTGCTGCGGCAGCCGCTGTTACAGTATGCCGGTGACTAGTGTTTTTTTGTCCGCAGGTTAATGCCTGTAGGAGAGAGGAGATTGCGCGCCTTTTTATTTGAATTTTCGCGCCGCTCTGAGCGCGCGCTTTACTGCTGTCTCCATTTCCGGCTTCTCTCAGGAGCACATCGGAGGCACAGCGCGGCGGCCATTAATTGAAGCAGGCTGAAAGCTTCCTCGGGCCTTTTTCTCTCCTCCCCTCCCTGCAATGCTACACCGTGACCAGCTGGGTGAGTCTCTTCTACCCGCCCGGGCAGAAGCTTAACCCCCTCACCACCACAGCGCGGGCGCCTTTCTGAAGCACTAATGAGTGGCAGACAGCTCTGTCCTGCAGCTGTTATCGCATAAGAGGCTCGCACACTCTTTTCAATAATAATAAAGAGGTTGTGGGGAGTCTGCGACATTAATGCCACTATACGCATACTAATGCGATCGTTTGTTTGTTTTGATGTCGCTGGTAGCTGCCAATCTGGTTGACGACGCATAAGCGGTTAGCGATCCCCTTTGCGAATTTGGCGGTCATTGCGATATAAGCGCAATTTTTTAGCGACGTTTCTTGTTAGTGTGGCATAACAACCCTGCAGCTGCTGCCTTATAAGAGGCACTTGGGACGCACACCCTTTTCATTATCATGGGGAGTCTGCTACTTTAACCCCTTCTTAGGCGGTTAACTCTTAATGGGGGACAGCTGGGGTAGCTCTCTCTTTAAGAGCTTTAACCCTTCAGCGTTCGTTTTTTCTTTAAGATACACACTTTCTAGTTACTGACAGGTTTAACCTGTCATATACTGTGCAAGGTCAAGTCCGTCTCCCAGATCCGCTATAGGATCAGTCTCGCGTATCTGACGCAGACCTCGACAGCGTCAAACGCAGCGGTCGGAGGTTCCAGTAGTGTCAAAATGGAGGCCCTCGCTAGTTTCTATGATGGCCTGTCTGACTAGATCCTCTCATGGCAGGAAGCGGCACAAGCCCGGTGCCTTCCTTCCCGCGTAACGAAAATGTCCGATTCGGACAAGGAGGATCGGCAACTCTGCCTCTCTTTTGGGGCTTTTATTGGAGGCGTTACAGTTACCGAAGGAGGTAACTGGACGTCCTGGTAAGTCGGCCCGGATGTTTTCAGTATCAGCTTTACCATCACTGAATGAGCGTAATGGGCGGTGGAGAAGGAGCGCCTGTGTCCAGATAATTGAGACACTGTATCCGTGTTCTACGGAGTTGATTGATAATTGGATTCCTTCTCCTGAAGTGGATGTACCTTTATCCCAGCTTAGCAAAACTTTCCTGTTAAAGGGAAGGCGAGTCTGCAGGACCCGCTGGACAGAAAAACGTAGATAGCAGCAAAATCTATCTACGAGGCCGCGGGTCATGGATTCAGTACTAGAGTCCATGTGTGCTTGTAAAGCTCCTCTGAGCCGGTTGGACCGTCTATGGACGGCGTGGCAAGATGGATCCCCTCTATCGAGGTAGATAGGCTTTTCAAGTTGTTGGAGGATACTGCGTCACTGCTATCCAGGGCGCAATCCTCGGCAGTCACAGTCAGAAGAGCACTGTGGCTTAGACAGTGGACCGGGGACGCGGTTTCCAAGCAGGTTTTGCTATCTTTAGCTTACAAGGTGGTCAGCTATTTGGACCTGACCGCACGGAGCTGATTGCCAAGGCAAAGGCAAAAGAAACGGCTTTACCGCAGCGCAGAGCTGTGACTTCTGCGTCTGGCAGGACTAGTGCCGGTAATTGTCGGCGGTCCTTTCGGTCCAGGGGATGATTCGGTCAGCCCTCTGGGGGTTCGGGTCGTCTCTCTTTTTTTCAAAAAAAATAAAAAATCCCCTGGACTTCTGTTAAGACAAAAAGCCCGCTAAGACGGACTGATGTCAGGGTCTCACTCGAGCGCTCTCGAGTGGGGGGGTCGTTTACTCCAATTCAAACCGACTTGGGCTTCCCGCGTGTCGGACGCCTGGGTGACACAGGTTGTGTCGGCAGGCTACTTCATGAGATCTCGCGTTCCGTCAGAGCCCGAGCTTTTTGCCGCTCTACTGCGGGAGGTAGATTCCCTTCTGCAGAAAGGTGTGGTGGTGCCGGTTCCGCCGGAGGGCCGGGGAAGAGGGTTATATTTTAACCTCTTTGTGGTCCCCAAAAGAGAGGACAAATTTCGGCCCATTCTGGATCTCAAAAGATTGAATCGGCATGTCCACGCCCGGAAATTCCGCATGGAGTCGCTTTGCTCCGTTGTGGCGGCCCTGTCGCAGAACGTCTTTTGGTGTCAATCGACATTCGCGACGCTTATTTGCACTTTCCAATCGGAAGGGCCCACCAACGCTTCCTTCGTTTTGCCATAGGTCAGGACCATTACCAGTTTGTGGCTCTGCCATTAGGGTTGGCCTCAGCGCGCAGAGTTTTTACAAAAAATTCTGGCGCCTCTCATGGCATTTCTTCGAAGACGGGGTTTTCGATTCTTCCCTATCTGGACGTCCTTTTGATTGTGGCGTCCTCAAAGAAGGAGGCGGTGACTGCTCGCAATCTATCCTTTCAGTTCCTGGAGGACTTCAGGTGACTGGTCGATTGGAGGAACCATTGCAGTCAATCCTGTTTTTGGGGATGCATTTCGACACGGTACGGGCAGTGGTGTCCCTACCTCCAGACAAGCGGGCATGTCTCCTTTTGACATGTACAGATTATGAAGCTTCGACAGCAATGTCCCTTCGGAAGTGTATGCGCCTTCTGGGTTTGACGTCCATGGAGGCACTTCCGTTTGCCCAGTTTCATTCAAGGGCCCTCCAAACGCTCATTCTGAGTCGTTGGGATCGATCGCAGGCTTCGCTGGATTGCAGTGTCATCATCTCTCACAGGGTGCGAGAATCTCTAGTATGGTGGTTACGTCCAGGAGCGTTATCCCATGGGGAAGTCTTTCCTCCCCCAAGGTGGTCGGTCATAACCACCGATGCCAGCCTGATGGGCTGGGGGGGGTGTCTGGAACGATCTCTGGATTCAGGGAGTATGGTCATCGGAAGAGTCTGTTCTACCGATCAACATCCTGGAATTGAGGGCAATTTTCCTTTGCCTCCAACACTGGACGGTCCCTTTGAGCGGTCTACCAGTCCGAGTGCAGACAGACAACGCGACGGCGGTCGCGTATATCAACCACCAAGGCGGGACGAGGAGTTCCAGGCTCATGGTGGAGGTGTCTCGGATCCTGATTTGGGCCGAGACCAGAGTGCCAGTCATCTCTGCAATCCACATTCCAGGGGTTCAGAATATCACGGCGGACTTCCTCAGTCGCGAGAAGATGGATCCCGGAGAATGGAGTCTTCATTCGGAAATTTTTTGCACTGCTGTGCTCCCGTTGGGGTACTCCCCAAGTGGATTTGATGGCATCCAGGTTCAATGCCGAGTTACCGACCTTCATGTCCAGGTACAAGGACCCGAAGGCTGTGGCGGTGGATGCTCTTGTGGCTCCGTGGGACCAATTCGAGCTAATCTATGTGTTCCCCTCCGATATCCTTACTTCCTCTGGTGCTGCGTCGGATCAGACTGGAGAGAATCCCGGCTATGTTGATAGCCCCAGATTGGCCAAGGAGGACGTGGTTCTCGACACTGGTGTCGTTTTTGGCGGCACCTCCATTCCCACTTCCTCTTCGCCCGGACCTGTTAACCCAGGGACCCGTTCGTCATCCGGACTTGAAGTCTCTGCGTTTGACGCCGTGGCTCTTGAGACCGAAATATTGACCCGTAGAGGTTTTTCAGCCGAAGTCATTGCCACTCTGCGAGCTGCCAGAGGTCCGGCTACTATTAAGATTTATCACAAGACTTGGGAAGCCTTCTTCTCGTGATGTTCGGGTTCTTCAAGGAACCCGAGGATTTTTTCCATTCCCAATTTGCTGGCTTTTCTGCAGTACGGGCTGGACAAGGGTTTGGCAGTTAGCACTCTGAAGGGTCAGGTTTCTGCTCTGTCCTTGCTGTTTCGGAAGCCTATCGCCTCGCGTAGGGATGTGCGTTCCTTTTTTCGCGGAGTAACCCGTCAGTTTCCGCCGCGGAGGGCGCCTGTGTCTCCTTGGTGGCTCAACCTTGTCTTGGAGGCTCTTCAGCATGGGCCTTTTGAGCCTATGGACTCTGCTAGCCTTTCTTTACTTTCTTGGAAGGTTGCCTTCCTAGTGGCGGTCAACTCTTTGAGAAGGGTTTCTGAGTTGGCAGCTCTTTCCTGCTCGCCTCCCTTCCTGGAGTTTTACCCGGATCGAGTAGTGCTTCGCACACGGGGCGACTTTCTACCTAAGGTGGTGTCGCAATTTCATGTTAACCAGGATATTGTCTTGCCCTCGCTTTGTCCGGGCCCGAGGAATGCAAAGGAACGGGCTTTGCACACATTGGATTTAGTGCGGGCCTTGAAGTTCTATTTGTCTGTTACCCAAGGTTTTCGGAAGTCAGACTCTCTTTCTGTGATTCCAGCAGGTCGTCGACGTGGTCAACGAGCTTCCAAGGACTCTATAGCTCGTTGGATTCGGTCGGCCATTTTGGAGGCTTACCGACTTAAAGGCGAACTTTGCCCGATTAAGATTCGAGCTCACTCCACGAGGGCTGTGGCTTCATCGTGGGCCTTTCATCAAGGGACCTCGGCAGCTCAGCTCTGCCGAGCGGCGACTTGGCGCTCCGTCCACACGTTTACAAAGTTTTATAAGGTGGACGTCAGTGCTTCCGCTGATGCAGCCTTAGGACGTAGGGTCCTGCAGGCGGCTGTAGTTTAAAGTTCTAGTTAACTTGTATTTAGCGCCTGTTGCGCATTTATCAAGGTTGTTGGGATTCTGCCTCTTTTGGTTTTTTTCCCACCCTTAATTTTTGGACTGCTTTGGGACGTCCCACTAGTAATGACTAGTGTGGCTCTCTTCCTTCCATCTGCTGCTGAAAGACGGATTTTGGTAAGAACTTACCTGTAAAATCCTTTTCAGCGAAGGAAGGAAGAGAGACACAACTCCCTCCCATGGCAGAAGTGTGTTGTTGTTTTCAGATGCGGCGTGACCCTTCTCTGATAGCGATTATCTGGGCTGAGGTCGGCGCGCTAAGGCTCTGTTCCAGCATCGCCAGCTCATCGCAGTGGTCAGGTCCAGTGAGTAGTACCTGGAACTGTGTGGTTTCTTTCTGTTGCATGCATAACCTGTATTCCTGTCTTTTCTCTGAAGTCCTTCAGAAGGGGTTATGTTGCTCCGCTGGTGATATTTGCTCTTCCTTAGCTTGGTACGACTGGAGAAGCTGGAGTAGGAGGAGCCCGGGCTGGAGGGGCCGGTCAACACTCTTTTTAATCTGAGGTGTCAATCCTATCTGGGCTCCGCCTACCCACTAGTAATGACTAGTGTGTCTCTCTTCCTTCCTTCGCTGAAAAGGATTTTCCAGATAAGTTCTTACCAAAATCCTTGTTTTTTTGTTAAAGAACTTTCCCTGGATTATTTAGTTTAGACTGTTTACCTCCTTCATTTGGTCTTGCCCCACTGATTCTGGAACAGGTTTTCTTTTTCTTCTGTGCCCCTGTATTCCAAAGTTGTGTCCTCCCAGAAATAAAGATGCATATTTTCCCTTCAACCAACTGGGCGTATACCATAGAGTTCTGTGGGTGTGGCTGTGTTCTGATTGGCCAGCAGCAGAGTTGAAAATGTAATCCCCCACAGAGAAGTTCTATGGTACACACCCAGTTGGTTGAAGGGAAAATTTGCATCTTTATTTCGGGGTTACATAACTTTGGAATATAGGGGAACAGAAGAAAAAAAAACTTCCAAAATCAGTGGCATCACCAATTGGAGGACATACTCAATGTAAATTTAAAAAAAAATCTGTGAAATTACATCGTCAGGCCTTTTCCCCACTTTTAATAATTTATTAACAGGAGTTTGGTGGAGTCTCGGCTACAATAAGAATCTGTTTTTTCTTATTGACCCATTTCATGTAGGGAATTTTTAAGTGTCCTACTGAAGGGTTCGGTGTGTGCTACACAACTTCATATTAATTTTCTATTTCAGATCAGTAAACTCCATTTATGCAAGCCTTTGATCAGAGCAATTGAAAGTTCAAACTTCAAGGAAGACTATACCCTTTCACAAAAGGTCACTTATAAATACTATGTGGGCCAGAAAGCCATGTTTGACAGCGAGTTCAAAAAAGGTAAGTCATGTAGTAGTGATCATCCAGCACTAATGTTTATCTTGTGAAAAGGGTATTGCAGAGCACTGGGTATGTTTCTGGACTTTTACATTGATGGCCTATAATAATGCCTGTTGGTGAGGTTGCCGGCGGCAGTGGATGTGGCTCTGTACTCCACATCCAACTCCTATTAAATCAATGCCTGATGTCGCACACCCCATCAATCAAATATCGATGACTTATCTTTAAGAAGGGGTCTATTGTGTATCTAATAATCTAGGCTGTTACACTGGAGCCAGACTAGACCTTCTATCTTCTGGTGGCTTATAAACTAAATGATTATATTAAACTTTCATTTACTTTTTATGTCCCCACAGCTGAGGAATATCTGTCATTTGCCTTTAGGCATTGTCTCCGCTCCTGCCAGAAAAATAAAAGGATGATTCTCATATACCTGGTGCCTGTAAAGATGCTCCTGGTGAGTGTCCGGGGTCCTTAGCGGCTTCTATAGCACATCAGCGTTTGTGAGCTATTTCTCTAGTGTGGGATCTAAAGCCACTTTCAGGTGATTCACATTTCATTTTAGTTCCAAAAGTCTACATCTAACAGTCATTTCTTACCCTCTGCTTCGTGGGCCTTTATACTCATGTAACCTAGTCTTAACGCCAGTCTCCCTGCTGGAGACGTGGCCCCTGCTGGGTACACAACACAACAGGTCAGGCCCCCATTAAAATCCCTGGTCCTTTGCCTTGTCACAAGTTCACTGTTCTCCACCGTCTGGAATGGCCATGAAAGCGACACTCCCGTCTCATATTTTTAAAATGTAACATTGATGATATGAAGATTTACCTAGCGCCCTCCTTTTTGTTATGCTACCGATCGGCTGGGCGCATGTATTGGAGAAGCACTACGGCCATGTGGGGGGAAGAAGAGGAGCCCTGGAATCAGTGGATAACGAGGAGGCACCAAATCTTCCCATCAATGTCTGTGGTGGCTACTTAATAACTGTGTGTAGTAATGATGGCGTTCACTGTGTTGTAGACTCTAAAGACCCCCATACAGATAACTGTCGGCTAAACAATGGTCCAGCCAATTGTTCAGACGGCAGCTCTCGCCCAACTCTCCCATACACAGGAGCTCTCGCTCTGCCAGATGTCTCTAATCTCAGGGAGAACAAAGGCATAGACAGTCCAAAGTTGGACATGCTGGAATCTTCAGTCCCCGAACACCATCTGCTGTGGGAGATTCGGGGGTCCTGAGCCCATACACATTAAATTGTTGCCCGAACCAAACTGTATTGGTGAGTGTGCCCAACGTTAGTCTAATGTGTATGGGGCTATAAGCCAAGTGGGGTATGAGCTATTCAGACAGAATTTTGCCTTTTCTATTCTGTGTAACCCGAACAGTATTGGCTCTGCTACATCTGCTTATGCTTAGTTCTAAAGTATTTATTCATAATGTGATATGTACTAAATGTATTGTATGCTCTGCATTACCTGAATACAAAGTGTGTGACTGGTTTTCCATTAACCTTTAGGGTCACATGCCAACCATTCAGCTTCTGAAAAAATATGACCTGATGCAGTTTGCAGAAGTGACAAAGTCTGTCCGGTATGTACATTCTGGTGGATCTGTGGGATCAGGGAATCTGAATAGGAGTTTCCAGGTTTCCGTGATTGACGGCTTATCCTAAGTATGTGAATTCCCAGCTGTTTTCAGTCTTGACGGCTAGTAGTCAACAGTACATGGAGCCGGGACAACACTGCTCTGTACACTGTGTTGTGGCTGTTCCCTGATACTGTAGTTCAGCTCAAATTCACTTCAATAAGAGCTGTATCACCTGAGAACAGCCACAACACAGAGAACAGAGCGCCGCTGAAACTGAAAGCTGCTGATCATGGTGCTGATAGGAGTTGGTCCCCAACAGATCTGATATTGATGACCTGTACTATGGATGGGTCATCACTATTTTAACACTGGAAAACCACTTAAAATTTTGGCCACCAGGCTATTCGCTTTACAGGTTCAAAAGAGAAGTGGATAAAGTGTGTAGTTGTCAGCACCCTTTACTTATAAATTGCCATGTCAGTGTCTGCCAGCCTCCTCCTGTGATAGCTTACATACAGTCTAGTACAGAGCACAGTAAAGGAGCAGCATGACTGTGCGTGGTGTTGGAGCAAGCGCAGATAATGACTAATGTGGCTGCTGGAATCTAAGGACATCTTAAAATGCCTAGGAATATGAACAAAGGTTTACAGTGGGTAAATTTTTCACCCTTTGTTTCATTGCAGCCATTTGGTAATTCAAAAAAGTTAATTTTTTCTCATTAAAGGGAATCTGTCACCTCATTTTTGCCCTATGAGATACGGCCACCGCCATCAGGGACTTATCTACAGCATTCTGTAATGCTGTAGATAAGCCCCCGATGTCACCTGAAAGAGAAGAAAAATGAGTTATATTATACTCACCCAGGGGCGGTCCGATGGGCGTCGCGGTCCGGTTCGGCGCCTCCCATCTTGTAGCGAAGCTGGCCTCTTCTTTCCGTCCCGTTGCGGCTCTGACCTTTCCCGGCCTGTGCACTGCAGTACTCTGCTCTGCCCTCACCAGGGCCGATCAGTGCGCCTGCGCAGGAGCCGCGATGGGACGGAAAGAAGATGCCGGCTTCGCTACAAGATGGGAGGCGCCGGACCGCGACGCCCATCGTACCAGACCAGACGGCGGAACTCCTCTGGGTGAGTGTAATATAACTCGTTTTTCTTCACTTTCAGGTGACATCGGGGCTTCTCTACAGCATTACAGAATGCTGTAGAGAAGCCCCTGATGGTGGTGGCCGCATCTCATAGGGCAAAAATGGGGTGACAGATTCCCTTTAATGTACACTCTGCACCCCATCTTCACTGAAAAAAAGAAAAAAAAAACAAATGTAGAAATTTTTGCTAATTTATTAAAAAAGAAAATCTGAAATATCACATGGTCATAAGTATTCAGACCCTTTGCTCAGTATTGAGTAGAAGCACCCTTTTGAGCTAGTACAGCCATGAGTCTTCTTGGGAATGATGCAACAAGTTTTTCACACCTGGATTTGGGGATCCTCTGCCATTCTTCCTTGCAGATTCTTTCCAGTTCCATCAGGTTGAATGGTGAACATTGGTGAACAGCAATTTTCAGGTCTCTCCAGGGATACTCAGTTGGGTTTACATCAGGGTTCTGGCTGGGCCAGTCAAGAATGGTCACAGAGTTGTTCTGAAGCCACTCCTTTGTTATTTTAGCTGTGTGCTTAGGGTCATTGTCTTGTTGGAAGGTGAACCTTCGGCCAAGTCTGAGGTCCAGAGCACTCTGGAAGAGGTTTTCATCCAGGGTATCTCTGTACTTGGCCGCATTCATGTTTCCTTCAAGTGCAACCAGTCGTCCTGTCCCTGCAGGTGAAAACACCCCATAGCATGATGCGGCCACCACTATATTTCACGGTTGGGATTGTATTGGGCAGGTGATGAGCAGTGCCTGGTTTTCTCCACACATACCGCTTAGAATTATCACTAAAAAGTTCTAGCTTCGTCTCATCAGGCCAGAGAATCTTATTTCTCATAGTCTGGGAGTCTTTCGTTTGTTTTTTTAGCAAACTCTATGCGGGCTTTCATATGTCTTGCACTGAGGAGAGGCTTCCGTCGGGCCACTCTGCCATAAAGACCCGACTGGTGGAGGGCTACAGTGGTAGTTGACTTTCTTGAACTTTTTCCCATCTCCCTACTACATCTGTGGAGCGCAGCCACAATGATCTTGGGGTTCTTCTTTACCTCTCTCACCAAGGCTCTTCTCCCACGATTGCTCAGTTTGACTGTATGGCCAGGTATAGGAAGGCTTCTGTTGGTCTCAAACTTCTTCCATTTAAGGCAGGGGTCTCAAACTCGGCAGAGTAAATGGGCCGCACATTAAAAAAAATTTAAGCTGGCGGGCCGCATTCCTTTCAAACTTAATACAGTACAAAATTAATTAGTTAAACAATAATCCCATTCATGTAGTAATATGCCCCATCATGATCCCCTTCATGTAGAAATATGCCCCATCATGATCCCCTTCATGTAGAAATATACACCATCATAATCCCATTCATGTAGAAATATGTCCCATCATGATCCCATTCATGTACAATTCTGCCCCATCATGATCCCCTTCATATAGAAATGTAGAAATTCCACCACCACCACCATCGTTGCACTCTCCCCATCACCCCATCATTGGCCCTTTCCCCATCACCGCCATCATTGGCCCTCTCCCCATCACTGGCACTCTCCCCATCACCGCCATCATTGGCACTCTCCCCATCACTCCCTTCATTGGCCTTCTCACCATCACTCCTATCATTGGCCCTCTCCCCATCGTTGGCCCTCTCCCCATCACCGCAATCATTGGCCCTCTCCCCATCACTCTCATCATTGGCCCTCTCCCCATCACTCCCATTGGCCCTCTCCCCATCACTCCCATCATTGGCCCTCTCCCTATCATTGGCCCTCTCCCTATTATTGGCCCTCTCCCCATCACTGGCCCTCTCCCATCACCCAGCCCTCTCCCCATCATCGCCATCATCTCTCCACAGCAGCCACAGTCAGCACACACACAGACACACACACACTCAGCACACACACCACAGAAGTTTCACTGGCAAAGCGGCCACACTCACCGCTCCGCGCCGCCTGCAGCTTCCTTCCTCTCACACATTGAGCGTCGCTGCCGGCCGCGGCTGGATGACATCATCTTTCAGCTCCGCGGCCGCGCCGTTCAATGTGTGAGAGGAAGCTGCAGTCCGGAACAACGATGAGGCGAGGCGCACTCCTCCCCTCTTCTAGCGTGAGACATGTGGTGCACCACGGGCCACAGATGCCTGTCTCAGAGGCCGCATGCGGCCCGCGGGCCGCGTGTTTGAGACCTCTGATTTAAGGATTATGGAGGCCACTGTGCTCTTAGGAACCTTTAGTACTGCAGAAATTCTTTTGTAACCTTGGTCAGATCTTTGCCTTGCCACAATTCTGTCTCTGAGCTCCTTGGCCAGTTCCTTTGACCTCATTATTCTCATTTGGTCTGACATGCACTGTGAGGTCTTATATAGACAGGTGTGTGCCTTTACAAATCAAGTCCTATCAGTTTAATTAAACAGCTGGATTCCAATGAAGGAGTAGAACCATCTCAAGGAGGATCACAAGGGAATGGACAGCATGTGACTTAAATATGAGTGTCTGAGCAAAGGGTCTGAATACTTATGACCATGTGATACTTCAGTTTTTCTTTTTTAATAAATTTGCAAAAATTTCTACATTTATGGTTTTTTTCTGTCAAGATGGGGTGCAGAGTATACATTAATGAGAAAAAAATGAACTTTTTTGAATTTACCAAATGGCTGCAATGAAACAGAGTGAACAATTTAAAGGGGTCTGAATACTTTCCATACCCACTGTATATTCACTAAGAAAAAGCAGATATCTTGAAAATGTTGAAGCCAACAGTATATTTTAAAGTTGCTATACTTCACACTATACTGTGATTAAAGAGTAGTTAAAGTTTTATTTATTTATTTTAATAATCTTGTCCAGCATGGGAAGTAAAGGTACTGTCACACTAAGCGAGATCGCTAATGCGTCACCGATTTTATGACGTAGTAGCGATCTCGTTAGCGACGTCGCTGTGTGTGACATGTAGCAGCGATGTGGCTCCTGCTGAGATGTCGTTGATCGCTTATGAACGTTCTGAGCCGTTTTTTGGTCGTTGGTGTCCCGCTGGTGAGCCTGAATCACTGAGTGTGACACCCTTTATGAACGACTTTACCAGCGTCGCAGGTGGGACTAGGTTTTCCCAACGACCGCAGAGGTCGTTATACAGATTGCTGATCGCTGATGAGATGTGTTTGGAATCTAACTAGCGATCGCACCAGCGATCTCGCCAGGTCGTGTCGTTGTCGTGATCGCTGGTGCGATTGCTAAGTGTGACAGTGCCTTTATGCAGCTTTGTAAATCACCTTATTAGGGAATTTGTCTTCATTTCTCTAACGTTATTGCATGTAAGTGGCTTCCAAACCCCTGCTCTTCCTTAGTGTATAGGCCACACTTTAGCTGCATTGCTATCACAATATACTTATTTGGCGTACAGATCATGGCAGTGAAAGGGTCAGCATCTTCGTCTCGTTAGCTCTGAGATAAGCCGCTGAAGGAGACTGTTTCAATACCATAACATTTAGAGGAGGAGACAGGTATCGATCCTTTCAATGCTGTCATCTGTGCTCCAAATGAGTACATTCTGATCTCAACTCAGCTGCAGTCAGAATAATAAACTGGGGAAAACATAGGGTTTTGAAGCCACTTACATGTAGTTTTTTTTTTTTTTTTACATGAATGAAGACCCCTTAAGTGGAATTCATACCTCTGCTTTTGCCCAGTTTCTTTACCTACCTTTAGTTGCATTGATATCAGAATGTACTCATTTGAAGTACAGATGATAGCACTTAAAGGGTAAGCACCCATTTCTTTTTCTGAGTGCTATACTTATCAGAACAATATCCTGCAGCAACGTATCCCCAGACAAAGCTCTGATCGTTTGGAAGCCATACCTCTGCTTTTTCCCAGTCTTTTTGCCTGTCTTAGTTGCATTGATATCAGAATGTACTCATTTGGAGTACAGATGATGGCAGTGAAAGGGTCAGCATGTGTCTCCTCCGCTGAGTGCTGTGCTTATCAGAACAGTCTCCTGCAGCAGCTTATCCCCAGACAAAGCTGCTGATCATTAGTCTCACTAACTCTGGTGACACCATTGAACCTAATGAGGGAGACAGTCACTTTGTGCTCTGTCTGATCTCATTTACATTAGTGTCTGCCTTTTTTAAGGCGGATACAAAAATGTGGTTCACTTCATTTTTGTACCTGCTTGAAAAAGACAGATACCGCCTATAATAGGGTGAGACTGAGTACAAAGAGTCTCCATCTGCCTCATTAAAGTCAGTAAAGTTGGAGGACTTCAGACAGAAGCCACAAGGGAATCGCTCACGTGTGTAAAACACGTGATGTGAACACAGCCTTACTTATTGATGCGACCATTCTACATGGTCCATACACCCTGTTATATATGCGGCTCCCTGTTCTGACGTCTGGCTGTATTATTGGGATCGTCGGCGCCATTTACATAGTACGCTGTATGGAGAATGTTTTCTTTGTAGTGATACGTAATGCACAAGTCTCCTTCCTCATCTCATTGTTTGTGTTCTCAGTGATGGGAATCTGTTACTGCTGACCGAGGCTTTGACCAAACATGAAACTTTTTTCATCCGTTGTGGCATCTTCCTGATCCTGGAGAAATTGAAGATAATCACATACAGGAATCTTTTTAAGAAAGTGTAAGTTTACTGTGCCAGTGTAGGAATCCTATCAATCTCCAGACACAGCATCGCAGGGTGATTGGGTCGTAGATATATTTGCTTGTCTGGATAGATTTGGGGTAAATGCACACAATGTGTAATACAGTACAAGCTAAATGAATGAATCTCGTTTCGATCATTTAGACAGACAAGCCGTTTTTAAAATGGGCTTTATAGGGTTCTGGGAGGGAACGTTGATCCAAAAGGTTTTAGGTTTATTGAGATGCAGAATTATCTTGTGTTGCACATTATACAAATGATTAATGTTTTTTTATGTTTTCATTGACCAAATGCAGATATTTGTTACTGCGGACACATCAGCTTTCTGTGGATGCCTTTCTAGTTGCCCTAAAATTTATGCAAGTGGAGGATGTGGATATCGATGAAGTGAAGTGTATCATAGTCAATCTGATCTACACGGTAAATTAATTAAAGATATCTTTAGTATTCTAGAGTAGCCACTTACCATTTATTTTATTATGTACAATCTAATTAGCTTTCAAGGAAATTTTTGAAGTATTTTGAAATTGTTTACACCGTCTTCTCTAAGGTTGGGTTCACATTGCGGTAATGGCAATGCGCTGACGGCATCCGTTACATAGCGGCACTGACGCTATGTAACGGGTGCGTTAGCACACCCATAGACTGCCATTATATAGCGCATCGCTAACGCATGTCATAATCGGCATGCGTCAGCGATGTGCTTTCATTCTGTGACGGACCCTCGGACACAATCTGCAGCGTTCAGGGGTCCGTCACCGCTAGCACAGATGGAGCATCTGCGCGATCGCATAACGCGATCTTTAAGAGGCACTTGCGTTATCGCAGTCTGTTTAACGCATGCGTTGAGCGGACTGCACGAACGCAATGTGAACCTAGCCTAACATACATGTATGAGATCGGTGAGCTGAGGGATTGGATTTTACGGCAAGGAAAAGAGTAAACAGTTTAAAATTATTAAACAGGCAAGCATAGCTTTTCCTTTGGAGAACTTAATGGACCTATGTATTACAATAAACCCAGTCATTCCAGGACACAGTGTGTGAACATTAGACCCTAACAGCTATCAGCTGTTCTCCAGAGGGAATATTTGTAACCCCTTCATCCTCCAAAGCCTGTTTTCACCTTCATGACCATGCCAGATTTTACAGTTCTGACCACTGCCAGTTTATGAGGTCATAACTCTGGAACGCTTCAATGTATCCAACTGACTTGGAAATAGTTTTTTCATGACATATTGGACCTCATGACAGTGTTAAAATTTGGTCGACATGACTTGCGTTTATTTGTGAAAACAATCGGAAATTTGGATATTTAGCAATTTTCACGCTTTTAATTTTTAGGCCCTTAAATCAGAGAGTTATGTCACACAAAATAGTTCATAAATAACATTTCCCACATGTCTACTTCTCATTACCACAATTTTTGAAGCATAATTTTTTTTTTGTTAGGAAGTTAGAAGGGTTAAAGTTGACCAGTGATTTCTCATTTTTCCAACAAAATTTACAAAACCATTTTTTTAGGGACCACATCACAGTTGAAGTGATTTTGAGGGGCCTATATGACGGAAAATGCCCCAAAGTGACACCATTCTAAAAACTGCACCCCTCACGGTGCTGATAACCACATTGAAGAAGTTTATTAACCTTCAGGTGTTTCACAGGAACTGAAGCAATGTGAAAGGAAAAAAATTAACATTTAACTTTTTTTTCAAAATTTTATTTTAGACCCAATTTTTTTATTTTCAGAAGGGTATCAGGAAAAATTGGACCCCCACATTGTTGTGCAAGGTCTCCTGAGCACACCGATACCCCATATGTGGGGGAAATCCACTATTTGGGTGCATGGCAGGGCTCAGAAGTGAAGGAGCGCCATTTGACTTTTTGAATGCAAAATTGGCTGGAATCAAGAGCAGACGCCACTTCACGTTTGAATGGCCCATGATGTGCCTAAGCAGTAGAAACCCCCCACAATTGACCCCATTTTGTAAACTAGACCCCCTCAAGAAACTTTTAGATGTATGGTGAGCACCTTTAATTGCCAAGTGCTTCACAGAAATTTATAATGTTAAGCCGTGAAATTTTCCACAAAAATGTTTTTTGCCAGAATTTTTTTATTTCAGCTGCAGATGGAAGGAAGAGAGCCACAGTATTCATTACTGATGGGTAGGCGGAGCCCCAGATCAGGATGTTACCTCAGATCAAAAGAGTGATGACTGGCTGGCCCCTCCAGCTCGGGCTCCTCCTACTCAGCTCCAGTCTAAGATTTGAGGTCCAGAGGATGGTCGCTGCTAATGCAGCTCCTCAGAAGATTTTATTATTTTAATATTCGGACAGGAGACTTGGATCACTAGTTGGTCTAGAGGTCTCAGGGGTACCAGCGCTGCTGTACCCCAACCTCTCCCTTGGCGGATCTGTATTTACTCAAAGTCCCTGCAGAATCCTTGCCGGCCCTGGGGGATGAGGAGAGCTTCCCTGGCGGGACGCAAACCACACGTGCGGTCACTGCGTTCTTCGCCCTGGGGGGAAGCATGGGCACAGCGCCAGAAACCCCTGAGGGTCCCTGTGGCGCCTTGGCTGGTGAGTACTCCACACAAATTTTAATGATATAATTATGTGTGAGTGCTTTAGCGTCTGAATGAGCAGCGCTATTACTTGTGTCAGTATGCTTCAGCGCTGCTGTGACAGCGCTACTACATGTATGTCAGTATGCTTCAGCGCTGCTGTGACAGCGCTGTTACAAGTAGATGTGGTGATTTTTTGTCCGCAGGCAGATACCTGCAGGACAGAGAGGGAGCAGGAGCGGGGGAGTTCGCGCTCATTATTCGAGCTGGCGGGGGGCGTGGCCTAAATATTCCCGGTCTTCTGAGCAGGAAGACGCGCGCTCTGGCGTTTCTCCTGCGACCCCCTCACTGTGGCGGCCATTACTCAGGCTCCTGGGCTCCTCGGACCGCTCCTCTCCTCATAAGACACCACGGCCAGCTGGGTGAGTGCTGATTCCTCACCCCGCAGCGCAGCGATCGCTATCCTGCAGCTGCAGTCTCATCAGAGACATAAAAATTGGCTGGGGCTCACAAATATATATATATTGTGGTGAGTTTGCAATATTAACCCCTCTGAGGGTTATTTCTACCAGCTAAATTTGCTGACTGAATACCGCTGGGGTAACCCTGCTTGGTGGAGCGTTACCCTTCAGCGTTTGAAAAAAAAAAAAAAAAAACCGCATAGTTTTTTGCTGGTATTACCGCTTTGACCTGCTCATAAGTGAGACATGTCTGAACAGAGTTCAGATGCCGCGGATCACGTCCCAGTGCCATTGCGGCAATCAGATACGCAGACCTCCACAGCGTCTAGCGCTGCGGTCGACAGCGGTGGAAAATTGGATGATATCGCTCGATCGATTAATAACTTGTCTGACCTTTTAGGTCAATATGTGTCTGCTAATTCCTCTCAGAGGAAGCGACGCAGGCCGTTACCGGCCTCTACACGGAGCGAGTCAGATGTATCTGATATTGGGCAGAGTTCCCCTTTAAATTCGGATGGAGAAATATCCGATTCAGATGCGGACGAGCCGCAGGGGCGTTCCTCTATGGCGAAGCGTACGGAGGCATTAATTGAAGCCATGAGAGATATACTACAGTTACCGGAGGAGGTAACTAGTCGTCCTGGTAAATCAGCACGCATGTTCCAGGAGTCCCGTGCTTCGCGCACAACATTGCCAGCTCTGGATGAGCTTAATGGTGTAATAGAGGAGGAACGTCTATGTCCAGATAAGCGTTTTCATGGAACGCATTTCTTTGATACACTTTATCCTTGCTCTGCGGAGTTAAAGGCTAATTGGACTTCTGCTCCTGAAGTGGATGTGTCTTTGTCTCAGCTTAGTAAATCCTCTCTACTCCCTATTAAGGGAAAAGCGAGCTTACAGGAGCCTTTGGATAGAAAGGCAGAATTGGCGGCAAAAGCAAGCTATGAGGCTGCGGGTCATGGATTTCGAGCAGTGCTAGGATCCATGTGTGCTGCTAGAGCTTCTCTAAGCTGGTTGGCACGTCTGAAGACGGAGTTGCAAAATGAATCTCCGTTATCTGAGATACGGGAAACTTGTGAATGGTTAGAAACGGCAGCCTGTTATATCTTTGATGCCGGTCTGGATACGGCATCTCTGCTGGCCAAAGCGCAAGCTTCAGCGGTCACAGTCAGAAGAGCTTTATGGCTCAGACAGTGGGCCGGGGACGCAGTTTCCAAACAAGGGTTGTTGGCCTTACCTTACAAGGGTGGCCATCTTTTTGGATCCGACCTCACAGAGCTGATTTCCAAGGCTAAGGCGAAGGAATCAGCATTACCACAGCGAAGGGCCATGGCCTCGGTGTCCAGTAAGCCTGGTGTCTATAGTGGTCGGCGGTCCTTTCGGGGCCGAGGACGATCTAGTCACTCCTCGTGGGGATCGGGTCGTCCTTCTTTCTCAGGAAAGAAATCCTCTCAGAAAACTCGTACTCCCTGGAAGCAGAGTTTCCGCCAGGACAAGCGGGAACTTGACAAGAAACCCGCAAAGTCGGATTGACGCCAGGGGTCCACTCGAGGATTCTCGAGTGGGGGGTCGCCTGCTTCTTTTCAAGGAGACTTGGATGGCTCGCGTTCCAGATTCCTGGGTAACGCGGATAGTGTCGGCAGGCTATTTCATAGAGTTTGCTTCTCAACCCCCAAATGTTTTTTGTCAATCTCACGTTCCGTCGGAACCCGAGCTTGTTGTCGCTCTACAGCGAGAGGTCGAATCTCTACTACAAAAGGGTGTAGTGATACCGGTTCCGTCAGAGGACCGAGGGAAAGGTTTTTATTCCAACCTTTTTATAGTTCCCAAAAAGGAGAACAAATTTCGCCCGATTCTGGATCTCAAGCGATTAAACCGGCATGTCCATGCCCGGAAATTTCGCATGGAGTCGCTTCGTTCCGTTGTGGCAGCTCTGTCACAGAACGATTTTCTGGTGTCAATCGACATTCGCGACGCCTATTTGCATATTCCCATCGGAAAGGCTCATCAGCGCTTTCTTCGATTTGCCATAGGTCAGAATCATTACCAGTTCGTGGCTCTGCCGTTCGGCTTAGCCTCAGCGCCAAGGGTCTTTACAAAAATTCTGGCGCCCCTCATGGCAATCCTTCGAAGGCAGGGGATTACGATTCTCCCTTATCTGGACGATCTTTTGATCATGGCTTCCTCGGAGGAGGAGGCGTTGACGGCTCGGGATTTGTCTCTTCAGTTTCTGAAGGACTTCGGTTGGCTGGTCAATTGGGAGAAGTCGTCCCTGGAACCATCGAGGACAATCCTCTTTTTGGGAATGCATCTCGACACGTTTCGGTCGGTAGTTTCCCTACCACCAGACAAACAGTCATGTCTTCTTCGACATGTACAGATTATGAAATCCTCAACGGCAATGTCCCTACGGAAGTGTATGCGTCTTCTGGGACTGATGGTGGCGTCCATGGAGGCAATTCCTTTTGCCCAGTTCCATTCCAGGACTCTCCAAAGGTTCATCTTGAGTCGATGGAACCAGTCGCAATCGCTGGATTGCAGTGTCACCATTTCTCGCGCGGTGCGGGATTCTCTAGAATGGTGGTTACGTCCAGGGGCATTCTCCCTGGGGAAGTCTTTCCTCCCTCCGAAGTGGTCAGTCATAACCACCGATGCCAGCCTGACGGGCTGGGGGGGTGTTTGGAACAATCTCTGGATTCAGGGGGTATGGTCATCGGAAGAGTCTTTTCTTCCGATCAACATCCTGGAATTGAGGGCGATTTTCCTTTGCCTCCAACATTGGACGGTCCCTTTGAGCGGTCTGCCAGTCCGAGTGCAGACAGACAATGCGACGGCTGTCGCGTATATCAATCACCAAGGTGGGACAAGGAGTTCCAGACTCATGGTAGAGGTGTCCCGAATTCTGATTTGGGCAGAGGCCAGTGTACCAGCCATTTCGGCGATTCACATTCCAGGGGTTCAGAATATTACAGCGGACTTTCTCAGTCGCAGAAGGATGGATCCCGGGGAATGGAGCCTTCACCCGGAAGTTTTTGCTCTACTGTGCTCTCGCTGGGGAACCCCCCAAGTGGATTTGATGGCATCCAGGTCCAATGCCAAGTTACCGACATTCATGTCCAGGTACAAGGACCCGAAGGCGGTGGCGGTGGATGCTCTAGTGGCTCAGTGGGATCAGTTCGAGCTGATTTACGTATTCCCGCCGATATCCTTACTTCCTCTAGTACTGCGTCGGATCAGACTAGAGAGAATTTCAGCTATTTTGATAGCTCCAGACTGGCCAAGAAGGGTGTGGTTCTCGACAATAATGTCGCTGTTGGCGGCACCTCCTTTTCCACTCCCTCTTCAACCGGACTTGTTGACTCAGGGGCCCGTTTGTCATCCGGACTTGATGTCCCTGCGTTTGACGGCGTGGCTCTTGAGACCGAAATCTTGACCCGTAGAGGTTTCTCAGCCGAGGTTATTGCTACCCTTCGTGCTGCAAGATGTCCAGCTACTACTAGGATTTACCACAAAATTTGGGAAACCTTCTTTTCGTGGTGTTTGGGGTCCTCTCGGAACCCGAGAAAATTTTCCATTCCCAACCTGTTGGCTTTTCTGCAGCATGGGCTAGACAAGGGTTTGGCAGTCAGCACTCTGAAAGGTCAGATTTCTGCTCTGTCTTTATTGTTCCGGAGAACCATTGTCTCAATAGAGACGTGCTCTCCTTTTTCCGAGGTATATCTCGTAAGTTTCCGCCGCGGAAGGCTCCCGTGTCTCCTTGGCGGCTCAACCTTGTTTTGGAGGCTCTTCAGCATAAACCTTTTGAGCCTATGGTTTCTGCTAGCCTTTCTTTACTTTCTTGGAAGGTGGCTTTCCTTGTTGCAGTCACTTCTTTGAGGAGAGTTTCTGAGTTGGCAGCTCTTTCTTGTTCGCCTCCTTTTCTGGAGTTTTTTCCGGATCGTGTAGTGCTTCGCACTCGGGGTGATTTTTTGCCTAAAGTGGTGTCACAATTTCATGTTAACCAGGATATTGTGTTGCCTTCACTCTGTCCGGATCCGAAGAATGCGAAAGAGCGAGATTTACACACATTGGATTTAGTGCGGGCCTTGAAGTTTTATCTATCTCTTACTCAAGGTTTTCGTAAGACGGACTCCCTGTTTGTGTTTCCAGCAGGTCGTCGGCGTGGTCAACGAGCTTCCAAGGATTCTATAGCTCGTTGGATCCGGTCAGCTATTTTGGAAGCTTACCGTCTTCGGGGTGAATCTTGCCCGATTAAGATTCGAGCATTCTACGAGAGCTGTGGCCTCATCGTGGGCTTTTCATCAAGGTGCCTCGGCAGTGCAGCTCTGCCGAGCGGCAACTTGGCGCTCTGTCCACACGTTTACAAAGTTTTATAAAGTGGACGTCAGTGCTTCCGCTGATGCAGCCCTCGGACGTAGGGTCTTGCAGGCAGCTGTAGTTTGAAGTTCGGGATGAACTTGTGTTTAGCGCTGGTTGCGCTTTGTTGTTAAGGTTGTTGGGTTTCTGCCTTTTGTTGGTTTTTCCCACCCTTATTTTTGAACTGCTTTGGGACGTCCCATCAGTAATGAATACTGTGGCTCTCTTCCTTCCATCTGCAGCTGAAACACGGATTTTGGTAAGAACTTACCTGTAAAATCCTTTTCAGCGAAGGAAGGAAGAGAGACACAGCACCCTCCCAAGGCAGAAGTGTGTTGATGTTTTCAGATGCAGCGCGACCCTTATCTGATAGCGATTATCTGGGCTGAGGTCAGCGCGCTAGGGCTCTGTTCCAGCATCGCCAGCTCATCGCAGTAGTCAGGTTCCGTGAGTAGTACCTGGAACTCTGTGGTTTTTGGCTTTCTTTGCATGCATAACCTGTATTCTTGTGTTTTTTCTCTGAAGTTCCTTCAGAAGGGGTTATGTTGCTCCGCTGGTGATCTTGGCTCTTTTCCTAAAAGCTTTGGTACGACTGGAGCTGAGTAGGAGGAGCCCGAGCTGGAGGGGCCAGCCAGTCATCACTCTTTTGATCTGAGGTAACATCCTGATCTGGGGCTCCGCCTACCCATCAGTAATGAATACTGTGTCTCTCTTCCTTCCTTCGCTGAAAAGGATTTTACAGGTAAGTTCTTACCAAAATCCGTGTTTTCTCAAGGATAACAGGAGAAATTGAACCATACAATTTGTTGTACAATTTCTCCTGAGTACACCGATGCCCCATATTTAGCTGAAAACTACTTTTCAACTGCAGATGGAAGGAAAGGAGACACACTAGTTCATAACTAGTGGGTAGGCGGAGCCCCAGATAGGATTGACACCTCAGATTAAAAAGAGTGTTGACCGGCCCCTCCAGCTCGGGCTCCTCCTACTCAGCTCTCCAGTTTACAATTTGAGGTCAGAGAAGATAGTCGCTGCTGGAAGCAGCTCCTCAGAAGATTTTATTATTTTTTATCTGACAAGAGACTTGGATCACCAAATGTGGTCTAGAGGTCTCAGGGGTCTCAGCGCTGCTGGACCCCCACCTCTCCCTTGGTGGATCTGTATTACCCTATATGGTGGTCCCTGCAGAACCCTGCCGGCCCTGGGGGATGAGGATGGCTTCCCTGGCGGGGACGCAAACCGCGCTGCAGGGGTCACTGCGTTCCCCGCCCTAGGGGGAAGCATGGGCATAGCGCCAGAAACCCCTGGGGGTCCCTGTGGCGCTTCGGCTGGTGAGTACCACGCATTTTTATTAATGTGTGTGTGAGTGTTTAAGCGACTGCTGCGGCAGCCGCTGTACAATACATGTCGGTGACTGGTGTTTTTTGTCCGCAGGTGGATGCCTGCAGGACATAGGAGAGGAGTGCGCGCCTTTTTATTTGAATTTTCGCGCCGCTCTGAGCGCGCGCTTTACTGCTGTCTCCATTTCCGGCTTCCCTCATGGAGCACACGGAGGCACAGCGCGGCGGCCATTAAAGAAGCAGGCTGAAAGCTTCTTCTGGCTTTTCTCCTCCTCCCCTCCCGACAAGATGTTACACTGTTACCAGCTGGGTGAGTCGCTTCTAGCTCGCGGGCAGAAGCTTAACCCCTTCACCCCCACAGCGCGGGCGCCTTCTGGGGCACTAATGAGTGACAGACTGCGCTGTCCTGCGGCTGTTATCGCATAAGGGGCTCGCACACTCTTTTCAATAATAATAAAGAGTTTGTGGGGAGTCTGCGATTTTAATACTGCCACTATACGTTCCCACTAACGATCCTGATAACGACGCATACTAATGCGATCGTTTGTGTGATCATTTTTTAATGTCACTAGTAGCTGCCAATCTGGGCGATCTCATTAACATCGCATAAGCGGTTAGCGATCTCCTTAACAACTTTGGCGGTCATTGCGATATACAAAACAGCGCAATTTTTTAGCGATCTTGTGGAACGTTTTTCTGTTAGTGTGGCATAAAAAGCTGTCCTGCAGCTGCTGCCTTATAAGAGGCACTTGGGGCTCGCACAACTTTTTCATTATCAAGGTTGTGGGGAGTCTGCTACTTTAACCCCTTCTTAGGCGGTTAACTCTTAATGCTGGGGTAGCTCTCTTTTTAAGAGCTTTAACCCTTCAGCGATTGTTTTTTTTTTTTTTAAGAAACACACTGTTCTAGTTACTGACAGGTTTAACCTGCCTTATACTGTGCAAGGACATGTCAGAATCTGACACGCAGACCCCGACGGCGTCATGCGCAGCAGTCGGAGGTTCCAGTGGTGTCAAAATGGAGGCCCTCGCTAGTTTCTATGATGGCCTGTCTGACCTTCTAGGTTATGGAGTGTCAGCTAGATCCTCTCAAGGAAGCGACACAAATCGGTGCCTTCCTTCTCGCGTAGCGAAGATGTCCTTTTCGGACAAGGAGGATCGGCAGGGACACTCTGCCTCTCTCATGGACCGTACTATTGGAGCCATGAGGGCGTTACAGTTACCGGAGAGAGGTAACTAGACGTCCTGGTAAGTCGGGATGTTTCAGGAGTCGCATAGGTCTCGACGGCTTTACAAACTGTATCCGTTTTCTACGGAGTTGATTGTTAATTGGATCTCCTGAAGTGAATGTCCCTTTATCCCAGCTTAGCAAATCTTCCTGGTAAAGGAAGGCGAGTCTGCAGGACCTGCTGGATGGAAAAATGGAGATGGCAACAATATCCATCTGCGAGGCCGCGGGTCATGGATTCAGTATTAAGGATCTATGTGTACTTGTAAAGTTTCCCTGAGCCGTTTGGACCGTCTACAGACGGCGTGACCAGATGGATCCCCTCTATTGAGATAGATGGGCTTTTCAAGTTGAAGGATTCTGCGTCACTGCTATCCAGGGCGCAATCCTCAGCAGTCACAGTCAGAAGAGCACTGTGGTTTAGACAGTGGAACGCGGTTTCCAAGCAGGGTTTGCTATCTTTAGCTTACAAGGTGGTCAGCTATTTGAATCTGACCTCACAGAGCTGATTGCTGAGGCAAAAGAAACAGCTTTACCACAGCGCAGAGCTGTGACTTCTGCGTCTGGCAGGACTAGTGCCGGTAGTTGTCGGCGGTCCTTTCGGTCCAGGGGATGATCCGGTCAACCCTCTGGGGGTTTGGGTCGTTCCTCTCTTTTTTTTTTTAAAAAAAAAAAAAAAAAAGGGGGAATTCTCAGAAATTCCGCATACCCTGGAAACAGAACTTCCATTAAGACAGAAGCTGGCAAAAAACCCGTTGAAGCGGTCTGACGTCTGGGTTTCACTCGAGCGCTCTCGAGTGGAGGGTCGTTTACTTCAATTCAAACTGACTTGGGTTTCCCGTGTGTCGGACGCCTGGGTGACACAGGTTGTGTTGGCAGGCTACTTCATAGAGTTTCTTTCTCGACCCCCGGACAGGTTTTGCCAATCTCGCATTCCGTCAGAGCCGAGCTATTTGCCGCTCTACTACGAGAGGTCGATTCCCTTCTGCAGAAGGGTGTGGTGATACCGGTTCCGCAGAGGACCGGGGAAGAGGATTCTTATTCCAACCTCTTTGTGGTCCCCAAAAAGGAGGACAAATTTCGCCCTATTTTGGATTTCAAAGATTGAATCGGCATGTTTACATCCCGAAAATTCCGCATCGAGTCACTTCGCTCCGTTGTGGCAGCCCTGTCGCAGAACGTCTTTTTGGTCAACGACATTCGCGACGCTTATTTGCATGTTCCCGTCGGAAGGGCTCACCGGCGTTTCCTTCGTTTTGCCATAAGGTCAGGACCATTACCAGTTTGTGGCTCTGCCATTCGGCTTGGCCTCGGCGCCCAGAGTTTTTACAAAAATTCTAGCGCCCCTCATGGCAATTCTTCGAAGACAGGGGTTACGATTTCCCTACCTGGACGACCTTCTGATTGTGGCGTCCTCAAAGGAGGAGGCGGGGACGGCTCGCAATCTATCCCTTCAGCTCCTGGAGGATTTCGGGTGGCTGGTCAGTGGGAGAAGTCGTCTCTGGAATCATCGCAGTCAATCCTGTTTTTGGGAATGCTTTTCGACACGGTACGGACGGTGGTGTCCCTTCCTCCAGACAAGCGGGCATGTCTCTTTCGACATGTACAGATTATGAGGGCTGCGACAGCAATGTCCTTTCGGAAGTGTATGCGCCTTCTGGGTTTGACGTCCATGGAGGCACTTCCGTTTGACCAATTTCATCCCAGGGCCCTCCAAAGGCTCATTCTGAGTCATTGGGATCGATCGCAAGCTTCTCTGGATTGCAGCGTCATCATCTTTCACAGGGTGCGAGAATCCCTAGGATGGTGGTTATGTCCAGGAGCGTTATCCCTGGGGAAATCTTTCCTCCCTCCGAGGTGGTCGGTCATAACCACCGATGCCAGCCTGACGGGCTGGGGGGGGGTGTCTGGAACGATCTTTGGATCCAGGGAGTATGGTCATCGGAAGAGTCTGTTCTACCGATCAATATCCTGGAATTGAGGGCAATTTTTTCTTTTGCCTCCAACACTGGACGCTCCCTTTGAGCGGTCTGCCAGTCCGAGTGCAGACAGACAACGCGACGGCGGTCGCGTATATCAACCACCAAGGCGGGACAAGGAGCTCCAGACTCATGATGGAGGTGTCTCGGATTCTGCTATGGGCCGAGACCAGGGTTCCAGCCATCTCTGCGATTCACATTCCAGGAGTCCAGAATACCACGGCGGACTTCCTCAGTCGCGAGAAGATGGATCCTGGAGAATGGAGTCTTCATCCGAAAATTTTTGCACTGATGTGTTTCCGTTGGGGCACTCCCCAAGTGGATTTGATGGCATCCAGGTTCAATGCCAATTACCGACATTCATGTCCAGGTACAAGGACCCGAAGGCGTGGCGGTGGTGCTCTAGTGGCTCAGTGGGATCAGTTTCGAGCTGATTTACGTATTCCCGCCGATATCCTTACTTCCTCTAGTCTGCGTCGGATCAGACTAGAGAGAATTTCAGCTATTTTGATAGCTCCAGACTGGCCAAGAAGGGTGGTTCTCGACAATAATGTCGCTGTTGGCGGCACCTCCTTTTCCACTCCCTCTCAACCGGACTTGTTGACTCAGGGGCCCGTTTGTCATCCGGACTTGATGTCCTGCGTTTGACGGCGTGGCTCTTGAGACCGAAATCTTGACCCGTAGAGGTTTCTCAGCCCAGGTTATTGCTACCCTTCGTGCTGCAAGATGTCCAGCTACTACTAGATTTACACAAATTTGGGAAACCTTCTTTTCGTGGTGTTGGGGTCCTCTCGGAACCGAGAAAATTTTCCATTCCCAACCTGTTGGCTTTCTGCAGCAGGGCTAGACAAGGTTTGGCAGTCAGCACTCTGAAAGGTCAGATTTCTGCTCTGTCTTTATTGTTTCCGGAGAACATTGCTTCAAATAGAGACGTGCTCTCCTTTTTCCGAGGTATATCTCGTAAGTTTCCGCCGCGGAAGGCTCCCGTGTCTCCTTGGCGGCTCAACCTTGTTTTGGAGGCTCTTCAGCATAACCTTTTGAGCCTATGGTTTCTGCTAGCCTTTCTTTACTTTCTTGGAAGGTGGCTTCCTTGTTGCAGTCACTTCTTTGAGGAGAGTTTCTGAGTTGGCAGCTCTTTCTGTTCGCCTCCTTTCTGGAGTTTTTCCGGATCGTGTAGTGCTTCGCACTCGGGGTGATTTTTTGCCTAAGTGGTGTCACAATTTCATGTTAACCAGGATATTGTGTTGCCTTCACTCTGTCCGGATCCGAAGAATGCGAAAGAGCGAGATTACACACATTGGATTTAGTGCGGGCCTTGAAGTTTTATTATCTCTTACTCAAGGTTTTCGTAAGACGACTCCCTGTTTGTGGTTCCAGCAGGTCGTCGGCGTGGTCAACGAGCTTCCAAGGATTCTATAGCTCGTTGGATCCGGTCAGCTATTTTGGAAGCTTACCGTCTTCGGGGTGAATCTTGCCCGATTAAGATTCAGCCCTCTACGAGAGCTGTGGCCTCATCGTGGGCTTTCATCAAGGGCTCGGCAGTGCAGCTCTGCCGAGCGGCAACTTGGCGCTCTGTCCACACGTTTACAAAGTTTTATAAAGTGGACGTCAGTGCTTCCGCTGATGCAGCCCTCGGACGTAGGGTCTTGCAGGCAGCTGTAGTTTGAAGTTGGGTGAACTTGTGTTTAGCGCTGGTTGCGCTTTTGTTAGGTTGTTGGGTTTCTGCCTTTTGTTGTTTTTCCCACCCTTATTTTTGAACTGCTTTGGGACGTCCCATCAGTAATGAATACTGTGGCTCTCTTTCCTTCCATCTGCAGCTGAAACACGGATTTTGGTAAGAACTTACCTGTAAAATCCTTTTCAGCGAAGGAAGGAAGAGAGACACAGCACCCTCCCAAGGCAGAAGTGTGTTGATGTTTTCAGATGCAGCGCGACCCTTATCTGATAGCGATTATCTGGGCTGAGGTCAGCGCGCTAGGGCTCTGTTCCAGCATCGCCAGCTCATCGCAGTAGTCAGGTTCCGTGAGTAGTACCTGGAACTCTGTGGTTTTTGGCTTTCTTTGCATGCATAACCTGTATTCTTGTGTTTTTTCTCTGAAGTTCCTTCAGAAGGGGTTATGTTGCTCCGCTGGTGATCTTGGCTCTTTTCCTAAAAGCTTTGGTACGACTGGAGCTGAGTAGGAGGAGCCCGAGCTGGAGGGGCCAGCCAGTCATCACTCTTTTGATCTGAGGTAACATCCTGATCTGGGGCTCCGCCTACCCATCAGTAATGAATACTGTGTCTCTCTTCCTTCCTTCGCTGAAAAGGATTTTACAGGTAAGTTCTTACCAAAATCCGTGTTTTCTCAAGGATAACAGGAGAAATTGAACCATACAATTTGTTGTACAATTTCTCCTGAGTACACCGATGCCCCATATTTAGCTGAAAACTACTTTTCAACTGCAGATGGAAGGAAAGGAGACACACTAGTTCATAACTAGTGGGTAGGCGGAGCCCCAGATAGGATTGACACCTCAGATTAAAAAGAGTGTTGACCGGCCCCTCCAGCTCGGGCTCCTCCTACTCAGCTCTCCAGTTTACAATTTGAGGTCAGAGAAGATAGTCGCTGCTGGAAGCAGCTCCTCAGAAGATTTTATTATTTTTTATCTGACCAGAGACTTGGATCACCAAATGTGGTCTAGAGGTCTCAGGGGTCTCAGCGCTGCTGGACCCCCACCTCTCCCTTGGTGGATCTGTATTACCCTATATGGTGGTCCCTGCAGAACCCTGCCGGCCCTGGGGGATGAGGATGGCTTCCCTGGCGGGGACGCAAACCGCGCTGCAGGGGTCACTGCGTTCCCCGCCCTAGGGGGAAGCATGGGCATAGCGCCAGAAACCCCTGGGGGTCCCTGTGGCGCTTCGGCTGGTGAGTACCACGCATTTTTATTAATGTGTGTGTGAGTGTTTAAGCGACTGCTGCGGCAGCCGCTGTACAATACATGTCGGTGACTGGTGTTTTTTGTCCGCAGGTGGATGCCTGCAGGACATAGGAGAGGAGTGCGCGCCTTTTTATTTGAATTTTCGCGCCGCTCTGAGCGCGCGCTTTACTGCTGTCTCCATTTCCGGCTTCCCTCATGGAGCACACGGAGGCACAGCGCGGCGGCCATTAAAGAAGCAGGCTGAAAGCTTCTTCTGGCTTTTCTCCCTCCTCCCCTCCCGACAAGATGTTACACTGTTACCAGCTGGGTGAGTCGCTTCTAGCTCGCGGGCAGAAGCTTAACCCCTTCACCCCCACAGCGCGGGCGCCTTCTGGGGCACTAATGAGTGACAGACTGCGCTGTCCTGCGGCTGTTATCGCATAAGGGGCTCGCACACTCTTTTCAATAATAATAAAGAGTTTGTGGGGAGTCTGCGATTTTAATACTGCCACTATACGTTCCCACTAACGATCCTGATAACGACGCATACTAATGCGATCGTTTGTGTGATCATTTTTTAATGTCACTAGTAGCTGCCAATCTGGGCGATCTCATTAACATCGCATAAGCGGTTAGCGATCTCCTTAACAACTTTGGCGGTCATTGCGATATACAAAACAGCGCAATTTTTTAGCGATCTTGTGGAACGTTTTTCTGTTAGTGTGGCATAAAAAGCTGTCCTGCAGCTGCTGCCTTATAAGAGGCACTTGGGGCTCGCACAACTTTTTCATTATCAAGGTTGTGGGAGTCTGCTACTTTAACCCCTTCTTAGGCGGTTAACTCTTAATGCTGGGGTAGCTCTCTTTTTAAGAGCTTTAACCCTTCAGCGATTGTTTTTTTTTTTTTTAAGAAACACACTGTTCTAGTTACTGACAGGTTTAACCTGCCTTATACTGTGCAAGGACATGTCAGAATCTGACACGCAGACCCCGACGGCGTCATGCGCAGCAGTCGGAGGTTCCAGTGGTGTCAAAATGGAGGCCCTCGCTAGTTTCTATGATGGCCTGTCTGACCTTCTAGGTTATGGAGTGTCAGCTAGATCCTCTCAAGGAAGCGACACAAATCGGTGCCTTCCTTCTCGCGTAGCGAAGATGTCCTTTTCGGACAAGGAGGATCGGCAGGGACACTCTGCCTCTCTCATGGACCGTACTATTGGAGCCATGAGGGCGTTACAGTTACCGGAGAGAGGTAACTAGACGTCCTGGTAAGTCGGGATGTTTCAGGAGTCGCATAGGTCTCGACGGCTTTACAAACTGTATCCGTTTTCTACGGAGTTGATTGTTAATTGGATCTCCTGAAGTGAATGTCCCTTTATCCCAGCTTAGCAAATCTTCCTGGTAAAGGAAGGCGAGTCTGCAGGACCTGCTGGATGGAAAAATGGAGATGGCAACAATATCCATCTGCGAGGCCGCGGGTCATGGATTCAGTATTAAGGATCTATGTGTACTTGTAAAGTTTCCCTGAGCCGTTTGGACCGTCTACAGACGGCGTGACCAGATGGATCCCCTCTATTGAGATAGATGGGCTTTTCAAGTTGAAGGATTCTGCATCACTGCTATCCAGGGCGCAATCCTCAGCAGTCACAGTCAGAAGAGCACTGTGGTTTAGACAGTGGAACGCGGTTTCCAAGCAGGGTTTGCTATCTTTAGCTTACAAGGTGGTCAGCTATTTGAATCTGACCTCACAGAGCTGATTGCTGAGGCAAAAGAAACAGCTTTACCACAGCGCAGAGCTGTGACTTCTGCGTCTGGCAGGACTAGTGCCGGTAGTTGTCGGCGGTCCTTTCGGTCCAGGGGATGATCCGGTCAACCCTCTGGGGGTTTGGGTCGTTCCTCTCTTTTTTTTTTTAAAAAAAAAAAAAAAAAGGGGGAATTCTCAGAAATTCCGCATACCCTGGAAACAGAACTTCCATTAAGACAGAAGCTGGCAAAAAACCCGTTGAAGCGGTCTGACGTCTGGGTTTCACTCGAGCGCTCTCGAGTGGAGGGTCGTTTACTTCAATTCAAACTGACTTGGGTTTCCCGTGTGTCGGACGCCTGGGTGACACAGGTTGTGTTGGCAGGCTACTTCATAGAGTTTCTTTCTCGACCCCCGGACAGGTTTTGCCAATCTCGCATTCCGTCAGAGCCGAGCTATTTGCCGCTCTACTACGAGAGGTCGATTCCCTTCTGCAGAAGGGTGTGGTGATACCGGTTCCGCAGAGGACCGGGGAAGAGGATTCTTATTCCAACCTCTTTGTGGTCCCCAAAAAGGAGGACAAATTTCGCCCTATTTTGGATTTCAAAGATTGAATCGGCATGTTTACATCCCGAAAATTCCGCATCGAGTCACTTCGCTCCGTTGTGGCAGCCCTGTCGCAGAACGTCTTTTTGGTCAACGACATTCGCGACGCTTATTTGCATGTTCCCGTCGGAAGGGCTCACCGGCGTTTCCTTCGTTTTGCCATAAGGTCAGGACCATTACCAGTTTGTGGCTCTGCCATTCGGCTTGGCCTCGGCGCCCAGAGTTTTTACAAAAATTCTAGCGCCCCTCATGGCAATTCTTCGAAGACAGGGGGTTACGATTTCCCTACCTGGACGACCTTCTGATTGTGGCGTCCTCAAAGGAGGAGGCGGGGACGGCTCGCAATCTATCCCTTCAGCTCCTGGAGGATTTCGGGTGGCTGGTCAGTTGGGAGAAGTCGTCTCTGGAATCATCGCAGTCAATCCTGTTTTTGGGAATGCTTTTCGACACGGTACGGACGGTGGTGTCCCTTCCTCCAGACAAGCGGGCATGTCTCTTTCGACATGTACAGATTATGAGGGCTGCGACAGCAATGTCCTTTCGGAAGTGTATGCGCCTTCTGGGTTTGACGTCCATGGAGGCACTTCCGTTTGACCAATTTCATCCCAGGGCCCTCCAAAGGCTCATTCTGAGTCATTGGGATCGATCGCAAGCTTCTCTGGATTGCAGCGTCATCATCTTTCACAGGGTGCGAGAATCCCTAGGATGGT
>JARQOD010000002.1:226256969-226278027 GCA_033576555.1 Oophaga sylvatica | reverse complement strand
GGCTACCACCTGGTCATTATCAGACTCTGAGCTGGAGATTATCAGTCTTTTGCTCCTACTTTCTGGGGGCGTATTGGTCTGGCTCAAAGCTTGCAGTTCCTCCCTAATCATTGTGCGTATGTCCATAGCTGACACCGCTGCCTCCTGCATGGTCTCACTGATATACCCCTGGCATAACCTTTTGGGTAGGAGTCAGGGAGAGGTTGCCTGCATAGGGCACATTCCTTATGCTTGGATTTTTGCTTTTTCTTGGTCTGAAAAAAGGGAGACATATAGCGAGAGAAAGAAGGTCAGCTTAATAGGTAGAGTCCATACACTCACCCAGTGAAGCTATACGGTACTGGATCAAGAGGCCATGGTACAGTCCTGCACCTAGTGGCGTCCGTGGTGTCACTTTTGTGACTCTTGGCCGTGGAGCCCCTGCTGGAGCGGTCCCTGGACGTGCCTGCACCTGCTGAATTCACCGCCGGTGGATGCGTATTCTGCCCTGGAGAAGACATGGCTCCAATCTCCCCTGCATCGCTGGGGTCTTATAGGGTTACTTCATTTGAAAATCGCAGCCCCCGCCGCCTGTACCGCCTCTTTCCGGTGTGCCCCGGAAGTCCCTCAACCATTTCCGGGGCAGGAGTGCTCACTGTGTTCTGCGCATGCGGGGCCCGGCTCCATGCTTCCGGGACCATGCCACTGACACCGGAGTTCCCGGAGGAGCGGTGGCATGGATATTCTCTCCCCCTCTGCTCCCGTGCATGCCAGGATGGCCTTACCCGGATCCCAACGGCGTATATCCTGTGTGAGACCGGGCGGCCTTCCCCGGACCCGGTCCTCACCAATCCACCAGACGAGGTGGGAGCCGTAATCCAAAACTCCCCCGATGCTGCTTCTGGACCGCAGCCCCTGCCGTTCTCACGGATACTGCGCAGGCGGCATGCACTGGCCCAGGTACAATGTTCCTTGTAGGTATTCTTCCTGCGATTCCCATAGGAACAGGAAACCAAATGAGAAGGAGAGGCGACCGCCCCCTTTTATTTCTGTAGGTTTCCTGTTCCTATGGGCGGATCCCTCTCTCCCGTGGGTGGTGTCATGGCGAAGGGTAAAAATGTAATTTTTTATTTTCACAGCCCAATGTTATACAATTTTGTGAAATACCTGTGGGTTTAAAATGCTCAGTATACCCTAAAGGAATTGTTTGAGAGTAGTTTCCAAAATGAGGGCATTTTAACCCCTTCATGAGCTTTGACGTATTCATAACATACTGGACACTACAAAGTACTGTGTACTACAATATATGGGCACTACAATAGCAGGTTTACAATTTCCACTCAGCAACATCCACTGCTGCTCCTGTGTGAAAATGTAAAATCTGGGGCTAAAACAAAATTTTTGTGATAAAAATGTAATTATTTTTTCTTCACTGCCCAATGGATATAAATTTCTGTGAGGCACATGTGGTGTCAACATGCTCAGTGCACCCCTAGATTCATTAATTGAGTGGCATTTCAGGGGCTCTGCCAATGTGGCTTAGTGTCCGTAATCTCTTGCAGCAAAAATTATGCTCCAAAAGTCAAATGGCACTCCTTACCCCTCAAGCCCTGCTGTGTACCAAAACAAGAGTTTATGACCACATATGGGTATCCCTGTACTTAGGAGAAATTGCACAACAAATTTTGTATTCCATTTTCTGCTGTTAGCCTTGTGAAAATTACAAATTTGGGCTTTCAGCAACATTTTTGTTTGAAAAAACCCTAATATTTCATCTTCACATACCAAAATATTTTATCATTCTGTGAGGCACCAATGGGTTCAAGATGCTCACTATACCCCTAGACAAATTCCTTGAGGGGTGCAGTTTCCAAAATGGAGTCATTTTTGGGGATCTCATGTGGTCCACTTTCTCCTGTTACCTTTGTGAAAATTAAAAATTTGAGGCTAAAACAACACTTTTGTGAAAAAAACTTAATTTTAATTTTCACAGTCCAATGTTTTAAAATGCCATGAAGCACCTGTGTGTTCAACATGCTTGCCACAATTCTAGATAAATTCCTTGAGGGGTGTAGTTTCAAAAATGGGGTTACTTGTGGGGATTTCCACTGTTTAGGCACATCAAGGGCTCTGCAAACACTACATGTCGTCTTCAATTTATTCTAGCCAATTTTGCTCTTCAAAGTCAAATTGTGCTCCTTCCCTTCCGAACCTTGCTGCCTTACAAACAGTAGGTTTCCACCACATATGGGGTATCAGAATACTCAGTAGAAATGGACCCCAAATTTGTTGTGCAATTTCTCCTGTTTCCATTGTGAAAATCACATTTGAGGCTAAAGCAACATTTTTGTTGGAAAAATGTATTTTTCCATTTTCACAACTCAATGTTATAAGATTCTGTGAAACACCTGTGGGGTCAAGCTGCTCAGCGCACCACTTGATAAATTCCTTGAGGCATGTAGTTTTCAAAATTGGGTCACCAGTGGGGAGTTTCCACTGTTTAGGCACATTAGGGTTCTGCAAACGCGACATGGCGTCCGCTATCTTTTCCAGCCAGCTTTGTGCGCCAAAAGTCAAATGGTACTCCTTCCCTTCCGGACTCTGCTGTAGTCCAAATAGTAATTTTCCACCACATATGGGGTATCAGCGTACTGAGGAGAAATTGTTCAACAAATTGTATGGTCCGTTTTCTCCAGTTATCCTTGTCAAAATTAAATATTTGGGCTAAAGCAACATTTTTGTGGGAAAAATTAAAATTTTAATTTTCTCCTTCCACATTGCTTTAACTCCTATGAAGAGTTTAAAAAAACTTCTTGAGTTTGGTTATGAGCACAGTTTTTAAGATGGTTGTCACTTTTGGATATTTTTTTTGTCACATAGGTCCCTCAAAGTCACTTGAAATGTACTGTGGTCCCTAAAAAAAGGCTTTGTAAATTTTGATGGAAAAATGAAAAATTACTGATAACATAAAAGTAAAATTATTTAAAAAATGATGCTGATGTAAAGTAGACATATGGGCAATGTTATTTATTAACTATTTGTGTGGTATAACTGATTAAAGGCATAGAAAAATTCAACAACTGTGAAACTTAACTTTTTTGTGAGAAAAATTAAAATTTCCATTTTCTCCTTCCACATTGCTTTAAATCCTGTTAAGGGTTAAAAAAAATCTTTTTGAATGTGGTTATGAGCACTTTGAGAGGGGCAGTTTTTAAAATGGTGACACTTTTGGATATTTTTTGTCGCACAAGTCCCTCATAAAAATTCAAAATTTCAAAAAATTGTGAACTTTTCAAATTTTTTTGTTAAATTTTTGATATTTTCATCAATAAACACAAATCATATCAGACAATATTTACAACTAACAAGGAGTTCAACATGTCACAGACAAAAAATATCACTGGGATTTGTTGAAGCATGTCAGATTTGAAAAATGAGGCTCTGTCTTAACGTAGTAATAATTGTCATGCAACTGCTATTCTCTCTGAGTCTTCCCTAAAGATGCATGCTCAGCTCAACTAAGCATTCATGTCGACTTCAAAGAAAATCAGGATAAGTAGCTTCTTAACACTCTTCTGAGCGAGGAAAAGATTGAACAAGCTGTAGACCGCATAGACACGAGGTGCTCCTCTGGGAAATTTTAATATGCAAATTGCCTCTTCAAACAAAGAGGACTTGTGCTCTATAGCGCCGTTAAAGGGTTGATTGTGACTTGTAGGATCGCTACTTCCAATAGGTGGCGCTATAGAGTACAAGTCCTCTTTGTTTGAAGAGGCAATTTGCATATTAAAATTTCCCAGAGGAGCATTGCACGGTGAATAAGCCTCCTTATCTTGACACGCCAGACCTGGTATGTCACTCTCCCACAAGGAGAAACCTTACCCCCCAGACCCCAGTCCAGAGCCTCTCATCTAGCCAAATCAGATCTCTCCTACTTTGCACTGACGAGGACCAACAGTCCGAAACACCGTGTCTGCAAATGGAGATTCTGATTTGGCTTTTATCCTAAGTCATATTACAAGACTCGTTAAAGGGTTGATTGTGACTTGTAGGATCGCTACTTCCAATAGGTGGCGCTATAGAGTACAAGTCCTCTTTGTTTGAAGAGGCAATTTGCATATTAAAATTTCCCAGAGGAGCATTGCACGGCGAATAAGCCTCCTTACCTTGACACACCAGAGCTGGTATGTCAGTCTCCTACTTGCAAAGTAGTAATTTATCTGCAGATAAATTACTTTTGACAGGTTCAGAATAAGCTGTTGTGTGTGTACACGTTAGATAGAAAGCACTATTTATGGCTACAGGACTGGTGTCATGCATTTTTCACCAGTGTCCCCTAATTTACAGTTGTTTCTAATCTAGATGTTGCCAAATCACAGTGTACAGAGATAAAGGGATTCCTGCTCTTCTTTCTCTGTAGCACATGCAGCAGCTTGGAAGACAAAATACTGCAGTACTTGGCTGGGTAGCTGTGAACCCAGCGCCAAATCAATCCAATATTTAAAGCTGGAGCAGGATCTATCTATCTATGCCCGGTATTTCGCTGGTCTGAGTGCTCCCCTCTCCATAGAGTTTAACAGGAGGTATAACCTGATACTTCAGAGCGTTGGCAATTGGTTAAGGCAAGATGGATTTAAAGGGGTATACCCACCTTCAAGATCCTATCCAATCCCAATATGTAATATGTGTAATAATAATAATTATAGCAAATACCTCCAATTAGAAATATAGCATAGTTCTTGTGATTCATTATGTCGCCTTCCCCATTAACAGGAATTTACAGTAGCTTAGGTATCTATGGTTATGACCACTCAACGCAGGCAGAAAATAGAGTCAGCAAACACTGGGGCCCAAAACTGTCTAGATAGGACAGGACAGAAAAGAATACTTTCTGCAATCCAACAAAACCCTAGGAAAAATTCCAACAGTTCTGATTCCAAAAAACCCTGAGACCACACGATCTCTCCCCGATATATCAGAACTCTGGTGTGAACAGGTAGCTACCCAGCAGCAACTGAAACAACAGGGACTGAACAAATAAACAGAGATAAATGAGAATCAGAGACTAGCGCAGGCCCCAGGAGGGGGGACCCGGCTGACCTCACTCAGAAGGGCAGAAAAACAAAAGAAAACAAAACCACAGAAACAAGCAGAAAATAACTTATATGAAAGTTGCAGGAGACAGCAGAACACAAGCTGACTTCCAAACTGGACCAGGAAGTAACAATTATTCACCGGCGAGGATAATGGGAAAGCTACTCCCTTAAATCTCCCCAGTCAATACTCCCAGATAGCCAATCGTCCGCAGCTGGATCCACAGCTGAAGGGCCTCTGTCAGTCAAGGCGGCTTCATTAATATCAACAGCCACCAGAGGGAGCCCCAACTCAGAATCCAGAGAATTCACAACTGCCGACCTGGGGAATGAGTTGTGTACGGGCATTACAGGGGGTAACTCCAGCAGGTAAGTCCCCAGGCCGAGAATGCCCGACACCCGATGTGGTCCAATCACCCGAGAACGCCAGGCCCCAGTAGCACACTTCCACCGGATGTTTTTGGTGGACACCCATACGTACTCATTCACACGCAGGTCCGGACCTGAACTTTTATTGCCACGCACACGTTTGCCACATGATGGATAACTCTTTACAGAACCTACAACAGAGGCATCCCCCTGTGTTGTCACACTCACACCCCCACAATGCTCAGAGGGAACCACCACCCTCCCCTGACAACTCCTCCTAAGAGGACTCCGACTCTCAGGGTTAGCTAGTGGTGAGGGTTGAGACTTGCCCCTACTCCCTGGCAGCACCTCTGCTGCCCCCACCGTAGAAGAAGGGGACGGTTGTAGAAAGACGGCAGAGATAGTAGCCCCGGGCAACAGTCTTCACACGATCCTAGCTGACTAGTTCCCTGGATCTCCAATCTATGACCGGGTTGTGTTTTTTCAACCAAGGGAGGCCTAAGATGATGGGAGTTGGCATGCCCTCCAAGACGTAGCACGACAGGGACTCTTCATGCCAAGTCCATATACGCAGGTGTATATCATCTACGACTTGGGTCACCCTCCCCTGGCTGAGAGGGACAGAGTCAATGGCCTGGACGCTTAGGGGTTTTGCTAGCATCCTACACCTCAAGCCAAGAGTGTGGACATAGTGAGCATCCACCAGATTGACACCTGCCCCACTGTCCACAAGTAAAGGTATACCCTCAGTTACCCCATCAACCACCACTTCAGCAGACAGGGTACACTGAGGGGAAAAACTGTAGGAAATATACACTCCGTGGTCACCTCCCTCCACACGACCAGGGGACGCGGCTTCTTAGACGGCACAGGTATTTTGGCACGAACTGGGCAGACCCCGATGAAATGACCAGTCTGTCCACAGTAAAAACATGGCCCCACACCACGGCGAACCGCAGGCAACCCCATTTGGAAACCAACTCCTTCCACCTGCATGGGTTCGTCTGCCTGCACCGTTATGTCCTCCTCCCTAGCAAGGACAACAGGGGGCAGATTTGGTGAATGCCTCTCCCTGAGGTGTCTATCCACCCGGATGGCAAGGGACATGGCGGCCTCCAACGACCTGGGGGCGGCGTACTTCACCAGAGTATCCTGCAATCTTGGAGACAGACCCTGAATAAAATGACTCCTAAGAGCAGGGTCATTCCACCGTGTGTCAGTGGTCCACCTCCTGAGCAGTACTCCTCAGCTGTCCGGCCCCCTTGCTTGATCTTACGGAGTCGGATTCCGCCAGGAAGACGCCATCAAGATCTCCATACACCAGCGCCAGAGCCGCGAAAAACTCGTTCACTGACCGTTTATCACAGCTGACACCCGGCACTATGTGCCAGGAGCGGTCACGGACCGCTACCGACACATTAACCCCTGGCACACCGCGATTAAACATGATCGCGGTGTACCGGGGGCACAGGGAGCATCGCGCATGGAGGGGGCTCCCTGCGTGCTCCCCTGAGGCCCTCAGAACAGCGCAATGTGACCGCACTGTTCTGAAAGCCTCTTCCCTGCAGGACCCCGGATCCAAGATGGCCGCCGAGTCCTGCAGGGAGGCGACTTCCTCAGTGCCTGCTGAGAGCAGGCGCTGAGGAAGCCTGCAGCACTGCCTGTGAGATCGCTGGTCTCACAGTGTGCTGTGCACACTGTGAGACCAGCGATCTGATAAAATACAGTGATGTCCCACCCTGGGACAAAGTAAAAAAGTAAAAAAAATTAAAATAAGAAGTGTAAAAAAAAAATTCCAAAATAAAAAAAAAATAAATATTCCCCAATAAATTCCTTTCTTCCTGTAAATAAAAAAAACAAACCAATAAAAGTACATATATTTGGTATCGCCGCGTCCGTAACGACCCACCCTATAGAACTGTCCCACTAGTTAACCCCTTTAGTGAACCCCTTAAAAAAAAATCAAAAAAAAAATCAATGCTTTAACATCATACTGCCGAACAAAAAGTGGAATAACACGCGATCAAAAAGACCGACATAAACATGGTATCGCTGAAATCATCTTCTCCTGCAAAAAACGTGCCACCATACAGCATCATCCGCGAAAAATTAAAAAAGTTATAGCTCGCAGAATAAAGCGATGCAAAAATAATTATTTTTTATATAAAATTGTTTTTATTGTATAAACGCGCCAAAACATAAAAAAATGATATAAATGAGGTATTGCCATAATCGTACTGACCCGAAGAATAAAACTGCTTTATCAATTTTACCACACACGGAACGGTATGAACGCCCCCCTCAAAAGAAATTCATGAATTGCTGATTTTTGTTCATTCTAAGCTTCAAAAAATCTAAATAAAAAGCGATCAAAAAATGTCATGTGCTCAAAAATGGTACCAATAAAAACGTCAACTCGTACCACAAAAAATAAGACCTCACATGACTTTGTGGGCCAAAATATGCAAAAAATATAGCTCTCAAAATGCGGTGATGCAAAAAACTTTTTTGCAATAAAAAGCATCTTTTAGCGTGACAGCTGCCAATCATAAAAATCCGCTATAAATAGTAAATCAAACCCCCCTTTATCAACCCCTTAGTTAGGGAAAAATAATAAAATAAAAAAATGTATTTATTTCCATTTTCCCATTAGGGTTAGGGTTGTGGCTAAAGTTAGGGTTAGGGTTAGGGTTGGGACTAGGGTAAGGGGTGTGTTGGGGTTAGGGTTGGAGGTAGAATTGGGGGGGTTTAGGCACATCAGGGGCTCTCCAAATGTGACATCGAGTCTGATCTCAATTCCAGCCAATTCTGCATTGAAAAAGTCAAACGGTGCTCGTTCACTTCTGAGCTCTGCCAATGCGCCCAAACAGTAGTTTACCCCCACATATGGGGTATCAGTGTACTCAGGACAAATTGTACAATAACTCTTGGGGTCCAATTTCTTCTGTTACCCTTGGGAAAATATCATTTTATTTTCCAAAATGGGGTCACTTGTGGGGGTTTCCACTGTTTAGGCACATCAGGGGCACATCAGGGGCTCTTCAAATGTGACATGACGCCCGCAGACCATTCCATCAAAGTCTGCAATCCAAAACGTCACTATTTCCCTTCAGAGCCCCGACGTGTGCCCATACAGTAGTTTTCTCCCACATCAGCATACTCAGGACAAATTGGACAACAACATTTGGGGTCCAATTTCCTTGGGAAAAATCAAAAATTGCTGATGTAAAGTAGACATGTGGAAAATGTCATTTATTAACTAGTTTGAGAGACATATTTCTCTGTTTTAAGGGAATAAAAATTCAAAGTTTGAAAACTGCAAAATTTTAAAAATTTTCGCCATATTTGCATTTTTTTCAAAAATAAACGCAAGTTGTATCGAAGAAATTTTACCACTAACGTGAAGTACAATATGTCACGAGAAAACAATCTCAGAATCGCAAAGATCCGTTGAAGTGTTCCAGAGTTATAACCTCATAAAGAAACAGTGGTCAGAATTGTAAAAATTGGCCCGTCATTAACATGCAAACCACCCTTGGGGTGAAGGGGTTAAAGGATGATGGGAGTGGTCACCACCTGCATCAGCAAACTCAGCAGCAATGTAATTACACCAGTGGCCACCGGGGGAAAAAACAGACATTAACCCCCGATGGTCTTAAAGGAAAACATTTTAATATGAAAAATGCAAAATCTGCCACAGATCCAAAAATGGATCGTTACAACCTACTACATATTGGCATAGGATCTTGAAAATGGGAATACCCCTTTAAGCTTTTTCAGTAGATTTCTAAACTGAACTCTATATTCATACTACACTTTTGTTATCTTGGCCATAAATAAAGGGATCTGATCACATGAAAAGATGCAATTACCTGCAGACATGGGGTTAATCTGCAGGTTATTAGCGTTCTAAACCTGTCCAGCGCAGGAACTTAGACACCCGTTGCCAAAAGAAAATTATGTTTTTTTCTCCAAGGTTTCAGTCACGAGGGTGCCACTCACATGGTTTGAGTCACCGCTCTGTGTATGGAGAGCGGCGGCTGTAACTGTACCCCGGCACTGAATGACAGCCGGCTCTATTGCTGAACTGCTGTCAGTGAGGGCCGGGGGAGGGTTACAGTCACTGCTCACTATACACAGAGCGGTGACTGAGCCCGCACAGGCGCCACCCCTGTGAGTGAAACCCAAACCCTACTGGGAGGAATAAACTTAATTTCCTCCTGGCAGCAGCACTCTAAGTGCCAGCGCCAGGCAGTTTAAAAGCGTATCAACCTGCGGACTAACTCCATATCTGCAAGTTGATAGCGTTTTTTCACGTGACAGGTTCCCATTAAATCACTCTAAAACTAGCAAGCTACCAATTTTTGTAGTTTTCTGCATCATGTTGTCGTAGATTTTTGTCCTTACCAAACTGGCAATTCTTTCCTGTGTAACCTTTGTGGCAAGTGCAGGTGTAGCTTCTTATAGAGTCTGTGCACACACCTTCATTCTGGCATGGGCCTGAGGAACATGGTCTGCCATCTACAGATAGGAGTAAAATAGTATTTTTTGATGATTAAATTATTTTATGAACTACATATTACACAGTGCTTTGTCTAACAGCTCATACACACATGCTATAACTTATTGCCTGCCTATGGTCACTTACTATTTCATAAAGGAAGCATATTCATGTGGATACACTGTAGATGTGATATGATATTAATAACCTGGTGGTAAAAAATTATTTAGAATGTAAATCTGCTTTCCCTTAGTCCGGTCAGCAGCATAACATATGGGGAATTTTTCGGCCCTGCGAGATGATAGGGCAGGTGGAAATTTTCAACACAACAACATCAGGCCCCATATTTCTTGTGCTACTATGAGGGCCTATACATGCCGCCATGGACTACTTAGTAGTTGAACTTGAGTCCCATTGAGCACATCTGGGAAGTCACTTGTATATTATTAACACGTCTATTGATCCTGTAATTTCCACAATATTATGGCTTTTCCTTCTTGGTGTTGCAATTTCAATGTTGAGGAATATATACACTGCTCAAAAAAATAAAGGGAACACTCAAATAAGACATCCTAGATCTAAATGAAAATACTCTCATTGAATACTTTGTTCTGTACAAAGTTGAATGTGCTGACAACAAAATCACACAAAAATCATCAATGGAAATCAAATTTATTAACCAATGGAGGCCTTGAATTGTATGCAAAGTTATAAATACATTTGAAACAACAAAGAAAAAGAAGTGTGCCAAACAAAGGGATCACCTAATAAAAATGTATATTTATTGAGATATAAGCCAAGAAAAACAATTAAATACACATTAAAAGCCCAAATGGCTATGCATATAGCTTTAGTCAAACCCATATAAGAGCTATAGTCCACCCTATCCAGTGACATATAACACAGTTTATCAATAATGAAAACAGCAGTTATGCCGGTACTGTAATGTTCTGCTACAAGCACTAAGGAAGAAAGGGATATCTGTCCCTACGATAGTAACTAAGCTAGATCCCTACGATGTAACGGGGAACCTGATCCTGCGATCAGACCCGCTAAAGTCCTCAGCTAGTCTGTACAAAGACCTATAGATGCGAGGGAGGGATCCCTACAAGAACTAGGGACTGGGAGAAAAGATGGACACCTCCTAACAGAAGTTGTAGCAGTAAAAGACAAACAAACAACATAGAACATAGAGTTCCGAAGACCAAGCAAAACTAATTGAGTAAGGTAACAAAGCACCTGGCTAGCTTAAGAGTAGAAATTACAATGAAGTCCTGCAAAGCCAGAAGGGTGGAGCAGGATTAAATAGGCAAAAAAAGTCATGTGACCAGCAAGATAGAAAAAACCTAACAGGAGAGTTCTAACAGGTACAACAACGATGGGCGTTAAATAGGTGGATGGAGGCAGCAATAGCATAGATAAGTCAATAGCTTATAAACAGATCAATAAATATTATATACTACAAACCATTCCCATGGACATATGGACAAGCAATCAATAAGAGGAAAGCAAAATAATATTCCCCATATAATGATCAGTAATAAGATAGAAAACTCTAAAATCTAAATGTCACCATATGAGCCTGAAATAGAGCTATGTTCTACCCTACCAGAGATCTGTGTTGCAATATAATAATAACTAAATATTATACAGGTAGTGTAGGGTGGCAATAATATGAATAAACAGATAGGCACTAAATAAAAAGAGCAATAATGTATACAGCCAACACAATAGAAAAAAAGGGTTCCAGATTCATAAAATTTAAATTATCTTTATTGGAAAAATTGGTAAAAAAAATTCCATATTACTGCGAGCAACATGTTTCAAACACCTGCTGCGTTCTTTTACAAAGCTTCTAGATACTAAGAAATCTCATGATACATATATGTGATGAGAGCACCAATGAAAATGGAAAAAGCGCATAGTATTAATTGAATTAAAAACAATATGCACGTAAATATCACTTTAATCCCTTAGTGACAGAGCCAATTTTGACCTTAATGACCAGGCCAAATTTTACAATTCTGACCAGTGTCATTTTATGAGGTAAAAATTCTGGTCTGGAACGCTTCAACGGATCCTGCTGATTCTGAGATTGTTTTTTCGTGACATATAGTACTTCATGATAGTGTTAAAATTTGGTCAATATGACTTGCGTGTGTTTGTGAAAAAATCAGAATCGAGAGCGCACGCCATGTTGCGTTTGGAGAGCCCCTGATGTGTCTAAACAGTGGAAACCCCCACAAGTGACACCATTTTGGAAACCACACCCCTAAAGGATTTTATCCAGGAATTTAGTGAGAATTTTGAACCCACAGGTACAACACAGAATTTGATAACATTAGGTCGTAACAGTGAATACGTCGTCATTAGTATTGAGCGCAAGTGCTTGCTACTCCAGTTTGCCTAGGATGCTCGAGTGACATGTTAAAGTCCCCACTCCACATATTTTGCGCTGTTAGACACCCAAAAAAACATGTGGGGATCTGTGATACTCTGTGCATACCCAAGCACCCAATGCAAACTCGAGTAGCGAGTACTTGTGTTAAACTCTAGCCATCATATTTTTTTTTACTTTTGAAAAACCCCAACCGTAACCCCAACCCTAACCTTAATACAACCCTAACTCCAACCCTAGCTCCAACTGTAAAAAATGTAAAAAAAAAATTTTTTTTTAGAATTTTTATCTAACTAAAGGGATGACAAAGGGGGATTTGATCTACTATTTTTTTCTTTTGATCACTGTGACAGGATCTATCACAGTGATCAAAAGGCACCAATAGGAAAAAAATTCCCTATTGTTGCCGGGTGCCGGCCGTCAGATCTCGGCGGGCGCACTGGTCATACACCCTCCATCTTTTTTCCAGAAAGGTGATGCGGAGGGGCAGGGGGATGGCTTAGGTATCAGGGAGGCTCGGGGGACATCATTTATCATTCCTCTGACATGTATATAATGTCAGAAGAGAGAAATCATTATAACGGGCATAGTTTTTTTGTGATCGCCGTTATTCACTGAATAATGGCAATCACGTGATCGGGAACCGGAAAACCCCCCAATAGCTGAAACCCCAGAGATTTTCCGACTCTGGGGGGCGATACAGCCTTATCACTGTTTTTCAACTGCAATGAGGGAATAAGGCCCCTTAACGGCTGCCATTTTAATCGGTATCGGCGGTCGTTAAAGGGTTAAAGACAAATGTAAAATCACACAAGAGAAAGCATGCATTAGTAATGGAACATGCTAGCCATACGGGTATTTAATCCATTAGGATTATATGTTTTATGTTTTCAAATTATAAATCCAAAATGCCTCTCGTGTGGGCATCACCTCTAATAGTTGTATTAAAACTTTCGATGCCAAACACATGCAAGGAAGAGGTTTGTCGTTGGTGCTTCTGACTGAAGTGTTTGGACGCGTGCGAAACAGCGCGGTAAGTATTAGATGTATTATTGATATCTGAAATATGCTCAGAGATTCTCACTTTTAACTTTCGGGTGGTAGAACCCAAATACATTTTATTAACAAGATGCACAACATATAATGTATACTACATTTTGGAAATTACAGTTAATGTAATTTTTCATTTTAAACTGATGCGATCTGTCAAAATTAGTATACTCTTTAACAATATAAGCATGTGGCATGTTTTACAACAATTGTTCCCACTTCTAAAGAATCCCTCACAACTGAGCCAATTGTGGCGTTGTTTGGAAGAATTAAATTACGTTACCCAGGGTTTTAGCTTTTTTTAGTGACTATGGAAAAACCAGAATTATAAAGCTTGGATAGAATTTCATCTTCATACTATATAGGTAACAAATTGTGAATAGTAGACTTGATTAAATTGAATTGTGGACTATATTGCATTGAAATTGGGTTTTAAAAGGTGTGCTTTCTGACCAATATGATCTTTGTCGTTTTTATTCTGAAGTATAACTGCAGCTCTGTTTAGGGTCCACAATGGATAACCTCTTTTTAACAGCCTAGTTTTAGAAGCAGTGAATTCAGAATCCAAATTACGATTGTTATTACAATTCAGTTTTCTTTTTGTAAATTCCTCTACAGGGCTAGCTTTAACAGTGTGTCTTGGATGGCTACTTGGCGCATGTACTCGTAGAACGGTATTGCCTGCAAATGGTTTGGAGTAAGTTGAAATAACAATTTTATGATCAAATTCTTCCCATTTGAGATCCAAAAAGGAAAGGTGGAATGAAAGTTAGATGTAAAAGTAAGATTTCAAATGATTATTGTTTATCTAACTGATTAATTCCGTTATGACAGATACATCGCCCCTCCATGTGAGGAGGAGATCATCGATGTATTTTTCAAAACAGACGACATCCAGAAGAAAAGGATTAAAATCCGTGTGTAAAAAATTGTATTTCCAATATGACATCACCAAGTTGGCTAGCGATGGGGAATACTTTGCACCCATAGACACGCCTCTTCATTGCAAATAAAATTGCTGGTCAAATGCAATAAAGTTGTGGGTAATTAAGAAATGGGTGACTGACATGATATAGTTGCATAAATCCACAGTATATCCACTATAGTGAAGCAGATGAAATTTCAGCACAGTTAATGCTTTATCATATGGTATACATGTATACAAGGATACAATGTCACAATATAACCAAACATAGAGTGCCATGATATATTTGACAGTTGTTCCAATACATCACAGGAGTCCCTCAGGAAAACAGACAATCTCTGTTCAAGTGGTTGTAATAATGAATCCAGCCATTCCCCTAAAAGTTCAGTGACAGAACCTATACTGGATACAACTGGTTTAATTGGGGGTGGATTGATAGTTTTTAGAATTTTGGTGAGACCGTGTAAAATGGGTAATACTGGATATTCAGCTATGAGGTATTCTTTCTGTTTTTCTGTAATGAGTCCCAGTGAGAAACCCTCCTCTATGAGAGAATGTGTGTCTTTTATGTACAAAAGGGAAGGATTACTAGATAATTTCTTATAAGTGGTAGAATCAGATAACATAGATAAAATCTGTTCCTGATAAATTGAGGCCTCCATAACCACAACTACACCACCATTGTTTGACATTTTTAAAGCGAACCTGTCATCAGGATTTTGCTAAGTAAACTACAGACTGTATCAGGTTGGCGCCATTACATTAATTAAAATGATACCTGGGTGATGAAATCCGTCTTGTGGTTGTTGTTTAATCTGTATTTGCAGTTTTCAGTTAATGATAATGAGATTCTCGTGCTGTGGGGTTCTTTTTTTGGTGCTGTGTTCTCATATTCATCCTTATGGGCTTATGACAGGTCTCTGATCATACCTATTTTTTAAAGACCACAATATGAACTGCACAAGCAAAGTACTTAAAATGGGAGGCAGGTCACTGAAGGTTAAGAGGAGCAAAAACAAACTGTAAAAAAAAACAGATTATATTTTAATTACCCAGACGACTATGTTTTTGCAAACCAAGAAGAATTGACTTTTTATCTGTATATTGGCTTGTGGATTTAAGTGTTTACTCCTGGTGGGTCAAGAAGACAGTCTTGCAAGCTGATATACTATTTAACATAATGTGTAAGTCTGTAATAGTGACTTGTACATAGTATGTGTTTATCTTTGTCTATTGATGTGTATTGATATGCTAATTGTGCATTGTATTATGCTACTAGTTTGTTGACTTCTAAAGTAAAGAGGGAAAAGTATGTCAGGGTGGTCTGAAGGATACCGGGTAATTCTAAAAATAGCTCACATGCTTCGGGTATAAAAAGACTCAAGAAATAGAGAGAGCAGATCTCATCTCATCACACAGAGAGCTACCAGTCAGACATTCTGCACAACACTAAATGGAAGAGAGACAGGACTGCAGCTAATTCATCATGGCACCATCACGAGTGCACGGATCAATGATTCTATAGGAATCAACCTAGGGGTTGCCGGCTCCGGTTGGAAGGACACAGATCTGATCCAGTGACCATCTCTGAACCATGGACATGTTTGGAGAAATCCAGGTTTTGGGACCCGCTGGTCGCCTGGTTCCATGGAGATGGTCGGATAAGCCAGGTGGTGACTTTTGTGTCAACTGGCTTTGGACTTGTACAGACTCTATGGACTATTCATCTCCCTACAATTGTCGATATCTCTTCTCTGTGTGTGTCACAGGTGGAATAGCGACCCTGGGAGCTCTGACATAACATCTACCATTATCCTTGCGAGTCAGTGGAAGGGTGAGACCCTGTAATGTGCACCATCTTGGGGGTAATTGCTGGGACTATTCTGTTTGCTATTGTGGGTTGTGGTTCAATAAAGTATTGCCAACTGTTTTACCATCACCCTGCATTGTCTGAGTAGCGTTATGCTCATGTTTAAAGGGAGAGGGGCATTAGGCGGGACGATCCCTAGTCCATGCGGTTTCGGCTAGCAGACCTGGGCGCCCGCCGACCCCCGTTTCCCCCACAGACCACACAGCTCTACTCTTTACAGGAGGTGATACAACCAAAGATAATATCTTCACTTGAAGATTATTTAGGATGTATTCACATGATATTGACTGAGTGGTTGATTTAGTGACAGTATAATCTACATGAAATTTAATCATTAATCATAGATATATAACATTATTTTCATGCACTGTGTACTCTAAATGTACTAATATATTCTAGAAATCTTATTATCATCTATCTCCTCGTTTGTGATTATTGTTCCTAATGAATGTGGATGTTCATGGTCTGTTGCTCCTGTTTTCTGAGTTATTCCATTGCTTTCTTATTTAGTTTTAATGTACAACAAAAAAAGCTTTTAAGATTATGCAAATAAAAATTAAAATTCGAGATTTTATATTATCATAAATCTCTTGTTTTACTGCAACTTCATGTCTCAGTTTTGTATGAAATTCTGTTACATGGATGAAGTGCTATTGCTATGTCATTATTTGGGAGACATATAAGCTATAATAAAGAAAAGTATTATCAGGAACAAAATTTATACCTCAGATGACAACTTCCATTTGGTCTGTAGTAAGAGGTCAACTAGAAAGTATTAATACATTAGAAAAGTCAGTTTGGTTTAACCCCTTAACGAGCAGAGGTAATTTTGGTTTTGCATTTTGATTTTTTGCTCCCTTTCTTCCTAGAGCCATAATTTTTTTATTTTTTGGTCAAACTGGCCATGTGAGGGCTGGTTTCTTGCGGGACGCGTTGTACTTTTGAACGACACCATGTCGTGTACTAGAAAACGGGAAAAAAATTTCCAAGTGTGGTGAAATTGAAAAAAGTGCAATCCCACACTTGTTTTTTGTTTGGCTTTTTTTTACTAGGTTCACTAAATGCTAAAACTGACCTGCCATTATGATTCTCCAGGTCATTAAGAGTTCATAGACACCAAACATGTCTAGGTTCTTTTTTATCTAATTGGTGAAAAAAAATTCCAAAGTTTGTAAAAAAAAAAAAAAGTTGCAATTTTCTGAGAGCCATAGCGTCTCCATTTTTCGTGATTTGGGGTTGGGTGAAGGCTTATTTTCTGCGTGCCGATCTGATGTTTTTATTGATACCGTTTTGGTGTAGATACGATCTTTTGATTGTCCGTTATTGCATTGTATTGCAATGTTGCAGCAACCAAAAAACGTATTTCTGGCAGCATTGGACATTAAGGGGTTTTTAAAATCATTTTCTGCGGCCGTCATCATGCATTGAATGGTTCCTTGTGTTTGCGTCCGCCGCATCTCTTGCACCTTTTCATCTATTGTGAGGGAACAGTACACTAATTCACTAATTTTGATTGATCACAGCTGTTTAAAATTAAAAATGACCTTAACTGTAATATCCAAAATGTAGTATACATTCTACTTTGTGCATCTTCTAATAAAATGTATGTTTTACCACTCGAAAGTTAAAAGTGCGCATCTCTGAGCATATGTTAGATATTAATAATACATCTAATACTTACCACTTTGTTCCCACACGTTCAAATGCTTTATCCAGCAACAAACCTCTTCCTTGCAGGTGTTTGGCATCGAAAGGGTCAATACAATTATTAGGCCGGCGTCACACTGGCGACAGAATCGGACGACTGCAATGCGATGAAAAATCGCATTGCAGTCGGACCTATGTTAATCTATGGAGCAGCTCCCAGTATCCGATTTTTTGTGGTCCGTTTTAAACGTCCGTGTACAATCGCAGCATGCTGCGATTGTCACCGATTGTCGGTCGACAATCGCCAATGCAAGTCTATGGGAGCGATGAAAAATCGGATTACAAACGGACCACACTGTGTGACTTGCGATGAAATCGCATCGGTGTCCTTTAGAAAAGCCGGCAATTCATCCCCGGCTATACTGTAAAATCACACTGACAGCTTTAATAAAGACTAGAAAGAATAGATATATACACATAGAACACATATATATATATATACATGTCATTGTGACATGAAACATTAATTAATATATATTTATAGTTCCTAGACTTCTACATACTGTTATAGCCGCTAATTCAATTGCCGGGTTTTGTGAAATCACAGAAGCCGACATGAAATGATACATTGTTTCCACACAGTTAACCATGTCATTTCCTGTATTTTGATATTTGTTTAGAACTTACAATTACATGAGTGTATTTGTGCAAAATTTCAGACATGTAGGGGTTAATTAAAGGTGTAATTTCGTTGAAAAAAAATGCGTGGGCTCCCGCTGTATTTTCTCCACCAGACAGACAAAGCAAGCGAGTGGGGGCAGATAATAACAGCCTAGGGAGGGTACATTTTTTGTGCCCCCCCTGGCTACTAACATCTGCCCCCAGACACCCCAGAAAGGGCGAATCTATAATTAGATTCGCCCTTTCTGGCACTTTGCCCGTCTATTCCCATTGCCCTGTAGCGGTGGCGAATGGGTTAATAATCTCACCTTACTGTCACCTTGCAATTGAAAGGTGACCTTAAGGTAGGTTAATAATTGAGAGCTGTCAATTAGACAACTATCAATTATTAATCCTATTGAAGTAAATAAAAAAACACACACACACTTTAAGAATAAATAATTTTAATGAAATAAAAACACATTTTTTTGACCATATTTTATTTTACACTTAATCCGTGCGAAGCCATTGATCTCCTAAAATAAAGAAAAAAAAATAAAACAACATTATTCTTACCTATTCCGCCGATCTGTCACGTCCCACGCTGTAATCCTTCACAAAGGGTTAACTAGCTTTGAGCCAAGCAGTGCAAGTAATCCTGCATGCTCAGCTCAAAGCTCCTGAATGAATAAGTTCCTCTCCTGGCGACAGGAGAGGATGTGTTTCATGAATGAAGCTTAATTGATTGTGTCCACTTTCCCTTTAGGTCAGGTCACTAAAGTTAAATTGCCAATAAATCAATTAAGCTCCATTCATGAATCTATTCCTCTACTTTCGCTGGGAGAGGAACTTATTCATTCAGGGGAATACAGGTCTGAGACAGCATTATTAGCTCTCTGCGACCTGTAACCTGTTAACCCTTTCTGATGGATTACAGTGTGGGACCTGACTGTACATCGGATTGGTAAGTATAATTTTGCTTTTTTATTTTATTTTTATTACAGGAAATGGTTTTAGCAGGAAAATAAAATATGGTCAAAAACTGTGTGATTATTTCATTAAACTTATTTTTTATTAAACTGTGTGTGTTTGATTTTTCTTTCATACAATAGGATTAATAATTGATAGTTGTCTAATTGACAGCTATAAATTATTAACCTGCCTTAAGGTCACCTTTCAATACTAAGGTGACATTAACGCCAGATTATTAACCCATTCGCCACCGCTACAGGGCAATGGGAATAGACGGGCAAAGTGCCAGAAAGGCGAATCTAATTAGAGATTTGCCCTTCTGGGTGTCTGGGGGCAGATGTAGTAGCCAGGGGGGGCACAAAAAAAATGTACCCCCCTAGGCTATTATTATCTGCCCCCACTCGCTTGCTTTGCTGTCTGGTGGAGAAAATACAGCGGGAGCCCACGCATTTTTTTTCAACGAATTTACACCTTTAATTAACCCCTACATGTCTGAATTTAGCACACATATACTCATGTAATTGTATGTTTAAAAACATATATAAAAATACATGAATTACATGGTTAAATGTGTGGAAACAATGTATCATTTCATGTCGGCTTCTGTGATTTCACTGAAGCCGGCAATTGAATTTAGCGGCTATAACAGTATGTAGAAGTCTAGGAACTATAAATATATGTATATATACATGTCACAATGACATATATAAAAATATATATATAATATGTGCTCTATGTGTATATAAACTATTCTTTTTTTGTGATTGAAATACTATTCTTTTGATCCATTATATGTCCCGTTTTGCAAGCCTGCGAGAAAATCTCGCAAGTCGGATGAAAATCGGATGTTACAAGGTACCACACCATGCGATTAAATCGCACTTGAAGGAAAAATCGGATGCCAGAAGGATGTGTATGTTTTTATTTTTTATCCGATTGTCGACCGTCTAAAACGACCGATTTTTTTGTGGTTGTGTGGGGACTCCAGCCTTAGAAGTGGTGACACCAAAAACACCTGCCCACTCGAGAGGCGTTTTGGATTTATAATTTGAAAAAAATATAATGCAAATGGTTTAAATACCCGTAAGGAAATCATGTTCCAGTATTAATGCATGCTGTCTCCTGTGTGATTCTACAATTGTTTCTTAAAAGCTATATTTATGTGTATATTGTGCCCTAGTTTTAAAAGTAATTAATACCACGTGCTTTTCAATTTTCATTGGTGGTATCAGCAAAAAATACAGGTGCTTCTCACAAAGTTAGAATATCATCAAGAAGTTAATTTATTTCAGTTCTTCAATACAAAAAGGGAAACTCCTAATTCTATAGAGTCATTTACAAACAAAGTGATCTATTTCAAGTGTTTATTTCTGTAATGTTGATGATTATGTCTTACATTCAATGAAAACACAAAGTCATTAGTTCGGGAAATTAGAATACTTTTTTAACACCAGCTTGAAAAATGATTTTAAAATCCAAATGTTGGCCTACTGAAATGGGATGTTCAGTAAATGCACTCAATATTGGAGCTTCCTTGCATCAATTACTGCATTGATGTGGCGTGGCAAAGGAGGTGATCAGTCTGGGCACTGCT
>JARQOD010000002.1:226195384-226256869 GCA_033576555.1 Oophaga sylvatica | reverse complement strand
GTAGCGGGGCAAGGGTTAATAACCACCTTACTGTACCTTGCAATTAAAGGTGCCCTTTTAAGGTAGGTTTTTAATAATTGAGAGCTGTCATTAGACAACTATCAATTTTAAAATCCAATTTGAAGAAAAAAAAAAAAAAAAACCCACCCCTTTTAAGAATAAAAATTTTAATGAAATAAAAACATTTTTTTTTGACCAAATTTTATTTTACACTTCCCCGGCAAACCCCATTGATCTCCTAAAATAAAGAAAAAAAAAAAAACAACATTATTTTACCTATTCCCGATCTTCAGTCCCACGCTAAAAATCCTTCACAAAGGGGGGTTAACTACTTGACCAAAAACAGTGCAAAAAATCCTGCATGCTCAGCTCAAACCCTAATGAATTTTTTTCCTCTCCGGGACGGGAGGATTTTTTAATGAATGAAGTTAATTGTTGTTCCACTTTCCCTTTAGGTCAGGTCACAAAGTTAATTGCCAATAATCAATTAAGCCCATTCTGAATCTTTCCCCTCTACTTTCGCTGGAGGGGAAATTTTTCATTCAGGGGAATAGGGGTCTGAGCAAAAATTTCTCTCTGCCCCCTGTAACTGTTAAACCCTTTTCTGTGGATTACCGTGGGACCTGACTTTCATCGTTTGGTAAGTATAATTTTTTGTTTTTTATTTTTTTTAAATACAAAAAGGTTTTAGCAGGAAAATAAAATTGGAAAAACTTGTGTTTTTTTCTTTAAAATTATTTTTTAAAATTGGGGTGTTTGATTTTTCTTTCTCAATAGGTTAAAAAAATTTTTTTGTTGTCTAATTGAACTAAAATTATTCCCCCCCCCAAGGTACCTTTCAATACTAAGGTGACTTTAAACGCCAGATTATTCCCCTTTGCCACCCTACGGGGAATGGGAAAGACGGAAAAAGGGCCGAAGGGCAAACAAATTTAAGTTTTTCCCTTTTGGGGTGTTGGGGGCAAATTTTAGAGGGGGGGGGCCCAAAAAAAAGTACCCCCCGGGGATTATACGCCCCCACCGCTTTCTTTCTGTCTGGTGGGGAAAAAACAGCGGGCCCACGCTTTTTTTTAAAAAGAATTTCACCTTTTAAATTTAAAACCCCTAATTCTGAAATTTGCCACATATACTCAGTAATTGTATGTTTCAAACTATATAAAAAACTGAAAAAACAGGGGTTAAATGTTAAAAACAAGATCATTTCTGTCGGCTTCTGTGTTTTTACTGAACCGGCAATTAAATTTGCGGCTAAAACAGATGTAAAAGTCAGGAACTATAAATATTGTTTTAAAACATTCACAATGACATTTAAAATTTTTATAAAATAATGTCCTATTGTATATTCTTTTTTTTTTTGTGTTTAAAATACTATTTTTTATCCTTAAAATTTGTCATTTTTGCAACCTGCAGAAAATCTCGCAAGTGGATGAAAATCGATTTCCGGGGAAAAAACAGGCGATTAATCGCACTTGAAGAAAAATCGGAGCCAGAAGGTGGTGAGTTTTTATTTTGATCCATTGTCGACCGTCTAAAAGGAAACCGATTTTTTGGTTGTGTGTGATCCCCTTAGAAGTGGTGACACCCAAAAACACCCCCATTCGAAGGCGTTTTGGATTTATTATTTGAAAACATATAATGCAAATGGTTTAAATCCCCGTAAGGAAACATGTTCCAGTATTAATGCTGCTGCCTCCGTGTGTTCTACAATTGTTTCTTAAAAGCTATATTTATGTTTTATTGGGCTATTGTTTTATGTAATTTAAATACCACGTGCTTTTTCAATTTTCATTTGGTACAGCACAATACAGGTGTTCTCACAAAGTTAGAATATCATCAAGAAGTTAATTTATTTCAGTTCTTCAATAAAAAAATGAAACTCCTATATTCTTAAGTCATTACAACAAAGTGATCTATTTCAATGTTTATTTCTGTTTAATGTTGATGATTATGTCTTCCATTCAATAAAACACAAAAGTCTTATTCGGAAATTTTGAATACTTTATAACACCACTTGAAACATGATTTTAAAATCCAAAATGTTGCCTACGGAAATGTATGTTCAGTAAAGCACTAATACTTGGGCTTCCTTGGATCAATTACTGCATTGATGTGGCGTGGCATGGAGGTGATCAGTCGGGGCACTGCTGAGGTGTTATGGGAGCCCGGTTGCTTTGATAGCGCCTTCAGCTCTCCATGGGGGTTTGGTTTTCTCTCATCTTCCTCTTTAAAAATAACCATAGATTCTCTATGGGGTTAAGGTCAGGGGGTAGTTTGCTGGCCAATCAAGCAAGTGAACTGTTGTTTTTGCCGGGATTGGTACTTTTGGCAGGTGGACAGGTGTCAAGTCCTGCTGGAGAATGAAATTTCCATCTCCAAAAAGCTTGTCGGCAGAGGGAAGCATGAAGTGCTTAAAATTTTTCCCGTACGGCTGCGCTGATAAACACAGGGACCTACACCAGCAGATGACAGGCTCTCCAAACACACTTTGTAGAAATTTCAAACAAACCCAAAAAAGCTGAATTGTGTGCCTCCCACTCTTCCTCAGACTCGGGACCTTAAATTTTCCCAAATGAAATGCAAAATTTCTTTAATTGAAAACAACACCTTGGACCATGAGCAACATCCTGTTCTTTTTCTCCTTTGGCTTAGGTAAGACACTTCTACCGTTGTCTATTGGTCATGAGTGGCTTGACCAAAAGGAATGCGACACTTGTAGCCCATGTCCGGATATGTCTGTGTTGGGGGCTCTGAAGCAATAAAGTCCAGCAGCAGCCCCCCTCCTTGTGAATCTCCCCAAAGTTTTTGAAGGCCTTTTTAACAACCTTTCAATGCTGCGGTTAATCCCAGTTGCTTGTGACCTTTTCTACCACATTTTCCCCTTTTACTAACTTTATTTAATTTTGATTGGAAACAGCATCTGTGAACAACCAGTTCTTTAAACAATGATTTTGGCTTACCCTCCTTGGGAGTTGTAAATGATGCCTTTTTGGGACATCTGTCAAGTCAGCAGTCTTCCCTGATTGTGGGGCCTCTGAAACAGATGAAGGACCTTTTTTAAATGTTGGAAACCTTTGCAGGTTTTTTTAATTTTTTAATTTACTAGATATGTTTTAGGGTTTTCATTGGCTGTAAGCATAATCATAACATTAACAGAAATAAACATTTTAAATAGATCACTTGTTTGTTGACCCAATATAATATATGGTTTTCTTTTTGCATTGAAGAATGAAATAATGAAATTTTTGTGATTTCTAATTTTGGAGAAGCACCTGTGTTTTTCACGTTTTTTCTTAGTCCTAGAAGCTTTGACAAAGAACAAGCTGGCCTTCGAAAAGCGTTGCCTCAGTATATGGTTTTTTTAACCCTTTTTCCAATAAAGATGATTGGGCCATTTTATGAAACTGGAACCCCCTCCTTTTTTCTATTTAATTTCTACTTGATAACCACAGAATTTTCCCGCTTCTACACACCTGGGGGCTTGGTGAGCTGGGGTGTCTACTTTTCTAATACTGCCAATACAACCTGTAATGATCCAGACATCATTCGATCAATAGAAGAAAAGCATTGTGAAAGACTCGTGTAACTGTGATAAAATTAGGGAGTAAACCCCATGAGTATCGCCTCCAAAGTGCATTTTTTTTTCCTGATGAATCCTCACTTTCTGTTGGCAGTATATATTATTGTTCTGAAACAATTTACAAAAGTATTACAAAAATTGTAAATAATAAAAAAAAAAATATTTCTATTCTACCAGAACCTGCCATAAAAAGTTAGAATTTTAGCCATAATCTATTAATGAATGTTGTGTCCAAAATATCAAGCACAAGCAGGCCACAGATTCATGATTTTTAAATAGTAGAGTAGATGCAAATTGATTTGCACATCCCATTACATCTACCACAATGGGGATCTGCGGTGCCTGCCGGGAGAGAGAGAGTACCGCCTCCTACATGCTGATGTCCCCGCTCTTCTTTTCATTAGACGGCCTGGCACGACATCATAGTTGGAGTGTAAATGTGATATCTCGCCAGGCTAGCTAATCAAAAGACGAACCACTGGACATCACAGGTAAGAGTCTGGTACTCCTTTTCTTGTGCAGCAGCCACAGAACTACTGTTATGCCGTTTAGAATGGATAATGTGAATACATTTGTCCCAACTCAATAACACAGCTAGCAGAATCATATGAAAATATTGGCTGTTGGGTGATTCTGTTTTTTATAAAGAAATAGCATCAGTGCAATCAAAACATCAACCGGCCTTTATACTTACTATAATAAGTCTTCCAAAATGAGTCCTGTAAAAACAGTAAGACATTAGTTTGACTGAGAAGATAATGAGAAACTTCACCTTGGTTGAAATAAATTGAGTACAATTACATTACTATAGACTTTTGCATTCATTTCTCTGGTGTCTCTAGACCTGTTATGAAATGTGTATCTATTCTCCATCCGCACACTGAGTACACACAGTTCATACAGAGTAGGCTTGCTCCTTTGCATGCACATCCCTCTAATGCATCTGCGTGAATCGCTGGAGTGGAATGGACTGGCTTGCTAAGTCTTAGGGAGCTGTAGCAGTGCTAACTCTGCAATCATCTTCTGAAGAATCGTAATAGCGTCATATGGGGACCAATCTGCTTTAAAAGGGAACCTGTCACGAGAAAGAATGGTATCAGCCTGTAGATAAGGGGTAATTGCATATTAATAGTGTTCTGAACTTGCCCGGTGCCCGTTATTAGAGCCCTCACTGGGGAGAAAGAGAACTTTATTCCCTCTAGCATCATTCGGGTGTCAGTCATAGGGTGTGGCGGCACTAGTTCACTCATCGCTCCGTGTATAGACAGTGGCGGCTGATAGCAGGCTCATCATTAGAGACGCTCTTCTACCCAGCTAATTCTTCTCTTTTCCATTAGGTCTATGACATCACGTGACTGAAAACACACTAGCTGAATCTTCTAGCTCTAATGTAGAAACAGTAAGTCTATTTTACTTGCATGAATCATCTCTCTATTCAATCCTGACCACAGATCTATGCTCCTTCCTCCTGCCAGTGAAATCAGCAGTGGTGTAGAATTATACTTCTATTGATGACCATGCAGGAAAATAGACTTTCCTGTGTCTATTTCTAATTACATGACGTCATAGACTTAATGGAAAAGAGAAGAATTAGCTTGGTAAAAAGGCAAAGTGAGCAATTGTAAGTACCAGTGCTATATAATATGACTGTAATATATTAAGAGGATACAAACTTTAATGGAAGTCTTATTTAAAGATAATCTGTTGGAATGACCAATGTCCTAAGACTTTTGGTGGTCATGCAGGCATAGAAGGTTGATAAGTGATATTTTGATATCTATGATCCAATGTCATATTATTGAGAAATCCATATTTTTCTTATATGCAAACAAAACTGTTTAAGATCTATGGGCCAGAGACAGATCTGCATGAGAATCTACCTCCAGTGCTAATTTTATAGGAAAGGGAGGTTTAACAGTGTGATATTGTTGTGATGTGTTAGAAATGAATTCTGAGCAGAAACTCCCTCTGGTGGTTGCAGGCAGTGCTGAACCTTCATGAGGATTGGCAATCAGGGTTACAGATGGTGTTATATAAGGGGGGTTCCTCCCATCATGGTTGCCGTGATCAATTGTTCTTGTCTCAACTGTGGTTCCTGGTTCACTTGGAAGCTTGCTGAGTCTTGCCTCTTCTCCTGCTCTCAGATAAGATATTTTTCTGTTTTTATTTTTGTGCTTGCTTTTTGCATTGTCCCTGCACTTCTGTGGAGGTCAGCTGGTCCCTCCGGGGGCTTGTGCTCCTCTCATTATCTGAACCACTGTTATTTGTTCATTTGCCTTTTCCAGTTTTTTCAGTGGCTGCGGCTTAGTTTTGTTACACCAGAGAACTAATTTAGGTGGTAGAGGTCGTGTGATCTCAGGTGTTTTTGTAATTAGTAGAGTTGGTATTTTTAGGGTTTTTTGGATTGCAGTAGTGTCCTCCTATCCTTTTTCTTTTAGGCAGATTGGGCCCAACGTTTGCTCTTATATTTTCTGTCTGTGTCTGTATTTCCTCTTGTCTAACCGCCATTCTGTTTGGGGGTTCTATGTTCTTTGGGGATCTGCCCGGGCATTTGTTTCCTCTTTTTCTTTAGGTGTAGTTAACCTCTCAGGCTGTACGGAGGCGTCTAGGACCAAGTAGGAACCTCCCGGCTGCCTTTAGTTTTGGTGGTTAGTCAGGGTCTGCAATCCATAGATTCAACCTCCCTTTGGGGATTTGCCGTTTTTGCTGCTCTCCTCAGCTACCAAATCATAACAGTATCACGGCCAAACTGAAAATTATATGGTACTAACCCATGGGCGTACCCAGGATCAAACTAGGGGGGGGCAAGCCCAAAGTGCATCTTTTAACAGGTTACATCATTACATGTACATTATCCTGCATATTAGGTATGGGCTTAGAAAATTTTTGTATATTGTATAATACAGCAGTGTATGCGACACTACGCTGTATATACCTATTTATACATGGCGTCCGCTCATGTAGGGCGGGTACAGCAAGTGGGATTGCAGTGTGTCCCGCATGAGTTATCGGCCGTCTGTCTATGCCTTGTTATAATAATACGAAATATTAATCTATTATTAAAGTATTAAGAGTCACAAGAAAAAAAAAAAAGCCCCCTACCTCCCTGCCCCCACCCACCCCCAACAGCCCATTGTCCACATGCCCCCCTTATGTTCTGTCCCACTGACCCAAATTCCCATCCCCCACAATCACCCCTCAGGCTCTTTGCCCCCCCACTTCAGCCCCACAATACCCCCATCCTCTAAGAAAACCCCCCCGGCCTTAGCCCCCAATCCCCCCATCCTCTTACATTCAACCCCGTGCCCTGTCTACCCCCCCTCACAATGCCCTCCTCCACATCAACCCTGGCGCCGCCCCCACAATATCCCACCCCTCTCCATTCACCAACAGTGCCCTGTACCCTCCCCACAATACCCCCATCCTTCACATTTAACCCCCCCAGTGCCCTAGCCCCCACAATACCCCCATCCTTTACATTCACCAACCGTGCCCTGTATCCCCTCCCCCACAATACCCATCGTCCACCTCTCTGTGCCCTGTTGCCCCCCCCCATTCCCCCCAAATACCCCCCATCCCTCTACATTAAACCCCCAGTGCCCACCCCCACAATACCCCATCCTCTCACTTAACCCCGTCCCCTTTCCCCAAAATACCCCCTACTCTTAAACACCCTCAGGCCCTGAAAAACCCCTCCCTCCCCAATACCCCCCCCTCACATTATCCCCCCAGTTCCCTAACCCCCCCAAACCCCCATTCCTCTTATATTCACAGCATGCCCTGTACCCCTCCCCCACAATACCCATCCTCCATTTTAAACCCCCCCCAGTGCCTAGCCCCCACAATACCCCATCCTTTATATTCACCCCCCAGGCCCTGTACCCCTCCCCCCCCAATACCCCCTCCTCTCACATTCCCGCACATGACCATGAATGCCGAGCGAATGAATTTAATAAATTCCATCCCCTTTACCTGAAGCTTGCGGCAGGCTGAGGCAGGAGCAGGAAGTGCCCAGTGTCGCACACAGAGGGCACTAGGACCCAGTGGGGGCGGGGAGAAACCAAACCCTGCGGGCAGAAAGTGAAACTACAGCTGCTGCCCGCCAGGAAGGAAGGAAGGAAGAAATCCCTGGGAACAGCAGCTCCGTGCCTGCGCCACAGACAGAACACAACTGTGGCGAGGGAGCCGGCTTGTGCTGCTCTTCTTTTTTCCATTGTGTGCCCTGCTTCTAGGGGGGCACCTGCCCCCCCTGCCCCATGGTGGGTACGCCCATGACTCAACAAAGGAAAAATAGTAAAAGAAAAAGAAAAGCGAATTTGTCAAATTTTTTTTTTTTCTGTTTTGTTGCATTTTTCCCTTTTTTCTCTGGGTGGGAGGAGGATTTTTTTTTTCTTTTTTTCTCGGAGTTTGCACCCGTTTCGGCTGTGGATCACTTGCACTGAAGTCGAGTATTGCTCTATCTTGCAGGGTTGCCGGTTTGGAACCTGGATCCCCCATGCCAGTTTTATTTTTTGGGGGGATCGAGTAAATTTTTGAATTTCAAAAATAAATGTAAGTTGTTTTTTGCCTTAAAAAACCCAAGTCCTCCGGGAACGCAGAAGCAGGTTCAAATTGTCATCTCTCTCCTCGCGGGGATCCTAGGATTGGGCTTTTTTCCTGACACCTGGGGGGCCCCGGGTTTTTAGTAATGTTGATGCATTTTTTTGGCCTGGGGGTTTTTGTACGATGAACCTAATGTCACTGATCAAGCTGAAAAAATCTTGTTAGCTTAAAAGGGGCTTTGGGCGCTAGTTTACTGTAGAAATTCCGAAAGTGGGCAGTCCTGACCAAATGGAATGCGATGCTTTGGCAGCCCTTTTTTGGAAGGGCCCGTCAGAGAAGTAAAAGATTTTAGGTGGGTTTTCCCTGCTCCCCTGGTCTCAATGATTCTATGTCATTAGCGATTCAAATTACAGACGTTTGCGTGAGCGAGAGGTATGGTGGAATAGTGTTCCTTGTGAACCAGCTTCTGAACCCATGCAGTGTGATAGAGTGGCTTTGGGGGACGCGTCATGAGTTTGAAAACGCAATGGGTTATGTTTCTACTGTGGTGACGCCTCTCATGCTATTTCTTGCCCCAACGAGGAAGACGTTTGCACGCCATTGTCTTGGGTAGTGTTCAGACTAAATTTCTGTTGACTGTTACCCTGATTTCTCCCTATCCAATTTTTGCTCAGGATTTGTTGATTCAGGAGCGCTATTAACCCGTGGTTTTGATTTTGCTAAACATTTGGGTTCCCTTGTACCCAGAAGTCTATTCCCTATGGGTTTGATTCTACCTTTGGCTGAGAATAAACCCCGTTCCCCTACTCAGGTGAAATAGGGTTGAACCTGTCATCAGGAGGTTGCAAATTTTTGGTGCTGTATATCTGCATGACTTATTGTATAGGTTTCCCCTTTGGGTTCGTCTATAATCCCGTTTGGGTTGGAAACTGTGTTTTTCCCCGTTGGGGTGCCAAAGTGTTAAGGCCAACACTCCCGTTTTTTTGCCTCTCCCCGGCTCAGGAAGTTCCTGACTTTTTATGATTTTTTGATGTGTTTAGCGAAAGTAAAACTCAACCTTGCCCCCCCATAGGAGCTATGACTGCACTATTTGAATTAGTCCTGGTAGTTTCCCTAAAGGGCGCCTTTTTAATTGTCTGTACCGAACAGACGTTATGCGGTCTTATATCAAGGAGTCATTGGAGAAGGGCATTAGACATCCTCTTCATTCACCCTTGGGTGCCGTTTTTTTTTTGTGGCCAAAATGATGGTTCATTAAGGCGTGTTTTTGATTATCTTTTTTGAACAATATCACTTTTTATCGTAAATTTATTGGTAATTTCTCTGTTATTTCTCTGTTATTGTTAAACCATTGACTGATTTGACCAAAAAGGGTTTTGATGTGGTGAATTGGCCTCCTGAGGCAGTCTCTGCGTTTCAGGAACTTAAGCAGAGATTCACTTCTGCTCCTGTTCTACGGCAGCCTGATGTTTCTCTGCCATTTCAGGTGGAGGTTGATGCCTCTGAAATTGGGCAGGTGCCATTTTGTCCCAAAGAGATCCAGAGACCTCTAAAAGTAACCCTTGTGCCTTTTTCTCTAGAAAATTTACTCCAACTGAACGTAATTATGACGTGGTAATCGAGAGTTATTGGCCATGAAGTGGGCTTTTGAAGAGTGGAGACATTGGCTGGAGGGAGCCAAACATCAGGTGGTGGTCCTCACGGACCATAAGAATCTGGTTTATCTGGAATCAGCCAAGCGACTTAATCCTAGACAGGCCAGGTGGGCCTTGTTTTTCACACATTTTAATTTTGTGGTTTCCTTTCTTCCTGGCACTAAGAATGTTAAGGCGGATGCCCTCTCAAGGAGTTTCCTTGCGGACTCTCCTGAGTTATCTGATCCTGCTGTTATTTTGAAAGAGGGTGTAGTTCTTTCCGCCATCTCGCCCAATTTGAGACTGGCTCTGGAAGGGTGTCAGGAGGATAAACCCGAGCGCTGCCCTATTGTGAAATTGTTTGTCCCAGACCGGTGGAAAAAGAGTGTGATGTCTGAGATTCATTGTTCCGCATTGGCCGGTCATCCCGGAATTTTTGGTACCAGAGACTTGGTTAGTCGGTCCTTTTGGTGGCCTACTTTGTCTCGTGACGTCAGGGAATTTGTGCAGTCCTGCGGGACTTGCTCTCGCTCCAAGCCTTGCTCTCGCTCTAGTGGTTTGTTGATGCCATTGCCTGTGCCCAAGAGACCATGGACCCATATCTCTATGGATTTCATTTCCGACCTCCCTGTTTCTCAGAGATTGACCGTTATCTGGGTGATTTGTGATAGGTTTTCCAAAATGATACATCTTGTGCCATTACCTAAGTTGCCTTCCTCCTCCGAATTGGTGCCTTTGTTCCTTCAGCACGTGGTTCGGTTACACGGCATTCCTGAGAACATTGTGTCTGACAGGGGAGTCCAGTTTGTTTCCAGATTTTGGAGGACTTTTTGTTCTAAACTTGGTGTTCAATTGTCTTTCTCCTCGGCTTTTCATCCTCAGACCAATGGACAAACTGAGAGAACAAACCAGACATTGGAGACTTATCTGAGATGCTTTGTGTCTGCTGATCAGGATGACTGGGTCTCTTTTTTGCCTTTGGCTGAGTTTGCTCTTAATAATAGGGCTAGCTCTGCCACTTTGATGTCTCCATTTTTCTGCAATTTTGGGTTTCACCCTCGATTTTCTTCGGGACAGACGGAGGCTTCTGTCTGTCCAGGTGTTGACTCTGTTGTGGAGCGTATGCAGCAGATTTGGGACCAGGTAGTGGAGAGGTTATCCCTCTCTCAGGAGAGGGCCCAGCGGTTTGCCAACCGGCATAGGACTGATGGTCCTCGGTTTGAAGTGGGGGACTTGGTCTGGTTGTCCTCAAGAAATATCCCTATGAGAGTTGCATCTCCTAAGTTTAAGCCTAGGTTCATTGGACCTTATAAGATGATGGAGATTCTTAATCCTGTTTCCTTTCGTTTACTTCTTCCAGGGACATTTAAGATCCATAACATGTTCCACAAGTCCTTATTGAAGAGGTTTGTCGAGCCAGTGGTTCCTATGGCTGCACCTCCTAACCCTGTTTTGGTTGAGGGCAATCTGGAGTATGTGGTTGAGAAAATATTGGATTCTCGTTTTACTAGACGGAAACTCCAGTATTTGGTTAAGTGGAGAGGTTATGGTCAGGAGGACAATTCTTGGGTGTTTGCTTCGGACATCCATGCTAGGAGACTGATCCGTGCGTATCACAGAGATCATCCTGACCGACCTGGTTGCCCAAGTGAGGGTTCGGTGACCCCTCCTCAAGGGGGGGGTACTGTTGTGAATGTGTTAGAAATGAATTCTGAGCAGAAGCTCCCTCTGGTGGTTGCAGGCAGTGCTGAACCATTCAATGAGGATTGGCAATCAGGAGTTACAGACTGGTCTTATATAAGGGGGGTTCCCTCCCATCATGGTTGCCGGTGATCAATTGTTCTTGTCTCAACTGTGGTTCCTGGTTCACTTGGAAGCTTGCTGAGTCTTGCCTCTTCTCCTGCTCTCAGATAAGATATTTTCTGTTTTTATTTTTGTGCTTGCTTTTTGCATTGTGCCCTGCACTTCTGTGGAGGTCAGCCAGGTCCCCTCCGGGGGCTTGTGCTCCTCTCAGTTTATCTGAGCCACTGTTATTTGTTCATTTGCCTTTTCCAGTTTTTTCAGTGGCTGCGGCTTAGTTTTGTTACACCAAAGAACTAATTTAGGTGGTAGAGGTCGTGTGATCTCAGGTGTTTTTGCAATTAGTAGAGTTGGTATTTTTTAGGTTTTTTTTGGATTGCAGTAAGTGTCCTTCCTATCCTTTTTCTTTCTAGGCAGATTGGGCCCCAACGTTTGCTCTTACTATTTTCTGACTGTGTCTGTATTTCCTCTTGTCTAACCGCCATTACTTGTTTGGGGGCTTCCTATGTTCTTTGGGGATCTGCTCCGGGGCAGATAGCTTTCCTCTTTCTATCTTTAGGTGTAGTTAACCTCTCAGGCTGTGACGAGGCGTCTAGGACCAACGTAGGAACGCTCCACGGTTGCCTTTAGTTGTGGTGGTTAGTCAGGGTACTGCAATCCAGTAGATTCCAACCTCTCTGGTGTATTGCCATTTTTGCCTGCTCTCCTCAGCTACCAAATCATAACAGATATGTAATGACTGACTTTTTGCTCTCATAATTACACACAGCTCTGCAGTACACCAAAAATGAATTAAGTCTCATTACAAACATTTGCAGCAGCACTTGTCCTATTACAGTGCTGTCAGCTCTGCTGCAGAGCTGTGCCTGATTATAACTAACACAGCACAGAACAGGTGAACCTTGTCTCATTACAAACACTATAAGCACATTTACAGTTGCCCTCTCACAGAATTGCAGCTCTGCTGTACTGCCCTTCTCCCACACAGGCTGTCTGTGAGAAGGAAGCTGAAAGCACAACTGCAAATGTGTTGAGACAAAGTTCACTTCTGCTGTACTGTGTTAGTTCTGATTTTACTGCACAGTTGTGTGCGATGAGAGCAAAGTTTCAGTCATTAAATTGTGCACACTGGTATTGCACCCTTTCATTTAAAATAAGCCCTGGAAGCAAATTCTCAAGTAGATCTGAGTCTGGCCCATAGATATTAACACCTCATTTGCATAATAGAAAAGCATGGATTTTTCTGGAATAAGACATCCGATCTCAGATATCAAGGTAGATATCATTCTGTGACCTCCATGTCCATTTAGACAGCTTAGAGGGTAAATCCTATTGACAGATTCCCTTTAAGATGCCAGGGAGTTTTAGTAATTACACAAAGGAACCATATTGGGGGCACCAAAATAAATAATAAAAAATAAAAAAAAAAATATATGGACCCTTATTGTCTTGGAGGTGAACACCTATAGCAAATGTTAGAATAAAGCCCTCTTCAAGTGCTGGTTAACACAGCTACAAACTGATACAGAATGAATTATGAATTAGGAACTTTGTACAGGTTATCAACACCCTTTCAAATATATTGGTGATAACATGAGCTGCCTTTGAGACCTGCTACCGTGAAAATAGTACAATACCAAGGGTGAAGGTGGGCAATTTTACTTAATCATCTGATATATAATCACATAGGCATATGTTTTATTTTCCTGTTCTTAGACAGAATTACAAAAACGTTGTCATACACATGTATTATAAGAATTCCTGGAACAACCGCGACATTTTTATTATATTTGAATCCAATTTTACATATGAGAATTTACATAGAATTAAAAAATAACTATACTTTCAAATGACATTTCAGAATAAGTAGTCCTCTGCGTGTGTAAAGGAGTGATAACACTATTTCTGGTCATTGCATGACTTCTATCTTGCATTTTTCACAAGTTTTCGCTCTACTGGCTCTATCTCTAATTTGCAATTGTCTCGGAGCTTGTGGGTGGAGACTAACTGCTGTGATATCTCCTTTACATTAAACACACAGAAAGATGGTGGTGGTAGAATAGCAGATGCATAGTGTAAATTATACAGCAGTACTGACCAGTGTAGCTATGAATCCTGCACTGGTATAAGCTACCTAGAATCTGTTTATTTTCTTCTCACATTGCTCCTCACTCCTTCACTATGCATAGTCTTCAATATGAAGTGGAACCTGGCTCCTTAATGTGATGGCAGTTTGTCTTGTCTTACACAAGACTGATTTGAGTTGGTTTTAAGTGAATGAACAGATCAGGAATCAGTGGGTGATAAATGGAGAAGGAAGCAGATTTCTCTGATAACATACTTTGCAAAGCTTCTTACGTTGGCTTGTACTATCAATTTTGTCAATGTTTATTGAAAGTACAGTTCACATTTAAAGGGAATCTTTTATCAGGTTTTTACTGCTGCATCTGAGAACAGTACAATATAGAAGCAGAGACCCTGACTCCAGCAATGTATCACTCTCTGGGCATCTTGCTGTTCTACCAATTATCTGAATATTGAACTGTGTATAAACCCGCTCCAACCACTGATTGGCAGATTTCTGCCCATGTACAGTGGGGCTTTGGAGTATTCAGGACTACTTGACAACAGGTTTACTAGCCCTCTAATGATAATTTCCTACTGAAAAAAGCTTTGATTTCATTGAAACTAGACTAAGCAGCCCCGTGATACCGCTGGAAACAGGGTCTCTTTCTCTACATTATGATGCATTAAGATTAGGTGGTAAATCCTGGTAACATTCCCTTTAAATGTATACAAATATTTATTAGAATTTATTTTAAATTTTTTATATCTCTCTATTGTGCTCTATTTGGACACTTTTATTATTTGAATTATATAAAATGATTACGTTATGTATAATTAATTTGCAATATAAGGAAACTGAAGAAATAATGTAACCCACAAAGAGAACTTACAGTTTTATCTGTGTCTTCAAATGATTCTCTCGCCTCCTCATATGTGCATATTTCTTCCAGACATTCTCTTTCTAAATTTCCTTTTAAAAGTTCCTCTATAAGTAAGAAGTTGGCCCTCTTGGTCCTTTGTATCACTTGGTTAGCATTTTCACTGGATAAGAAAACTGTAAAGGATATTCTATTGTTAGGATAGATACTTTTGGTACAAGTAATTTTTCAAATGGAATGAAACAATACCGTGTGATTTTTTTTCTCATCTTAAGGCCAAATTCACATACAAGAGAAAAGAACGGTTAGATATCCATCAGTGTGCAAGATCAGATATTCATCAGTGTATGGTCATTGTGTCCTTTTTTACCATCAGTTTTTTTCTCATATGCAAAAAAAATACAAAGCTTATATTCATTAGGGTTGGGGTGGGGAACCTCTGGACTGCAATTTTCTTTTCTTTGGACCCCAGGCAAATTCCTGGGACACAGTGTTCTGGAACCTTTATTTGCTCTTTACAACGCAAGCATGCACAAGTAGTTTTCACTACTGAACACTGGGGAGCATGCAATGAAAAAATAAGTTCTGACACTGGCCAGTGCTTTGGGGGTAGAGTCAGCGCGCTCCAGTCCCACTAATGAAGACAGCAGCTCCATAGTCTCCTTTGATGTACATGCTCCAGCCCCAGTGTTTCCTTTGATGTATATGCTTTAGCTCCAGCATCTCTTGTGATGTATATACTTTAGGAGCAGTGTCTTCTATGTGATGTATATACTTGAGCACCAGCGGCTCCTATGTGATGGATACGTTCCAGACCCAGCCTCTCTTATGTTATGTATGTGGTGAATGGTGACAGTCTGCAAACTATGTCCTTTGAGGAACGGTTACAGGACTTGGGAATGTTTAGCTTGCAAACAAGAAGACTCAGATGAGACTTAATAGCTGTCTATAAATATCTCAAGGGCTGTCACATTGTACAAGGATCATCTTTATTCTCATTTGCACAAGGAAAGACTAGAAGCAATGGGATGAAACTGAATGGGAGGAGACAGATTAGATATTAGAAAAAACTTTTTGAGAGTTAGGGTGATCAGTGAGTGGAACAGGCTGCCACGAGAGGTGGTGAATTCTCCTTCAATGGAAGTCTTCAAACAGAGGCTGGACAGACATCTGTCTGGGATGATTTAGTGAATCCTGCTTTGAGCAGGAGGTTGGACCAGCTGACCCAGGAGGTCCCTTCCATCTCTACCATTCTATGATTCTATGCTCCAGCCCGAGCACCAACTATGTGATGTATATGCAATTCTGGGTGGAGTGGAGAGCAAGGCTAAACATAGCAGAGTTGGCAGGTCTTAGTGCAGCTAAGCTGAAGCAGAAAAGAATGGGTCCAGACAGTATAAGTTTCCTAGAAGAATGAGGGCACTGCTTTGGTCACGTCTGGACGCAGGACAGTCTTGGACCTAAGTTACGGAAGAGGTATAGTCACACCTCTGTCTCCCTGATGAGGAGCATAAGATGTATATGCTCCTGCATCTCCTATGTGATGTATATGCTTCAACCCTTGCATCTCCTATGTGATGTATATCAGCTTCTACTATGTGATATATGTACTTCAGCCCCAGTGTATCCTATGGGATGTATACAGGGGTCTCGGTGTCTCCTATGTGATGTATATTCAGCAGTTCTTGTGTCTCCTTTGTGATGTATACAGTGGGGAAAAAGTATTTAGTCAGCCACCAATTGTGCAAGTTCTCCCACTTAAAAAGATTATAGAGGCCTGTAGTTAACATCATAGGTAGACCATAACTATGAGTGTCAAAATGAGAAAGCAAATCCAGAAAATCACCTTGTTTGATTTGGGAAGATTTATTTTGCAAATTATGGTGGAAAATAAGTATTTAGTCATTAACAAAAGTTCATCTCAATATTTTGTTTTATATCATTTGTTGGCAATGCCAGAGGTCAAATGTTTTCTGTAAGTCTTCATAAGGTTGGCACACACTGTTAGTGGTATGTTGGCACATTTCTCCATGCAGATCTCCTCTACAGCAGTGATGTATTTGGCCTGTCGCTGGGCAACACGGACTTTCAAATCCCCCCAAAGGTTTTCTATGGTTGAGATCTAGAGACTGGCTAGGCCACTCCAGGACCTTCATATACTTCTTACGAAGCCACTCCTTTGTTGCCCTGGTGGTGTGCTTGGGATCATTATCATGTTGAAAGATCCATCCATGTTTCATCTTCAATGCCCTTGCTGAAGGAAGGAGGTTTGCACTCAAAATCTCACAATACATGGCACAACTCATTCTTTCATGTACATGGATCAGTCATCCTGGTCCCTTTGCAGAGAAACAGCCCCTAAGCACCCCCATGCTTCACAGTAGGTATGGTGTTCTTTGGATGCAACTCAGCATTCTATCTCCTCCAAACACGACGAGTTTTGTTTCTACCAAACTGTTATGTTTCGGTAGCTGAGGAGTGCAGGTAAAAAAGGCAATACACCAGAGCAGTTGGAATCTATGAGATTGCAGTACCCTGACTAACCACCGCAACTAGAGGCAGCCGTGGAGCGTTCCTACGTTGGTCCTAGACGCCTCGTCACAGCCTGAGAAACTAACTACACCTAAAGATAGAAATAGGAAAGCTATCTGCCCCGGAGCAGAACCCCAAAGATAATAGAAAGCCCCCAAACATGTAATGGCGGTTAGACAAGAGGAAATACTGACACAGAAAGAAAATAGTATGAGCAAACGCTGGGGCCCAAACTATCTAAATAGAAAAGGATAGGAAGGGTACTTACTGCAATCCCAGAAAACCCTGAAAAGCACCAACTCTACTAATTTCAAAATCACCTGAGATCACACGACCTCTACCACCTAAATTAGTTCTCTGGTGTAACAAAATCAAAACAGCAGCCACTGAAAAAACTGGAAAAAGCAAAAGTACAAAACTCAGTGGCTGTACCAAACTGAGAGGGCAAAAGCCCCCGGAGGGGACCCTGAAGGCCCCCACAGAAGTGCAGGACAAAATGCAAAAATATAGCACAAACACAAAAGAAGAAAATGTCTTATCTGATAGCAGGAGATGCAGACACGACACAGCAGGCTACAAGGGAAACTGGAAAGAAGGATTCAGACCAGAACAATTGATCACCGGCAACCCTGATGGGAAAATGACTCCCTTATATAAGACCAGTCAGTAACACCTGATTCCCAGTCCTCACAATCTTCACTAGTACCGCTTGTAACCACCAGAGGGAGCCTCTGCTCAGAACTGATCTCAAACCCATTCACAACAGTACCCCCCCCTTGAGGAGGGGTCACCGAACCCTCATTTGAGCAACCAGGTCGGTCAGGATGAGCTCTATGATACGCACGGATAAGTCTCCTAGCATGGATGTCCGAAGCAAACACCCAAGAATTGTCTTCCTGACCATAACCTCTCCATTTAACCAAATACTGGAGTCTCCGTCTAGAAAAACGAGAATCCAATATTTTCTCAACCACATACTCCAGATTGCCCTCAACCAAAACAGGGTCAGGAGGCACAGCAGCAGGAACCACTGGCTCAACAAACCTCTTCAACAAGGACTTGTGGAACACGTTATGGATCTTAAATGTCCCTGGAAGAAGCAAACGAAAAGAAACAGGATTAATAATCTCCATGATCTTATAAGGTCCAATGAACCTAGGCTTAAATTTAGGAGATGCTACTCTCATAGGAATATTCTTTGAGGACAACCAGACCAAGTCCCCCACTTTAAACCGAGGACCATCAGTCCTATGCCGGTTAGCAAACCGCTGAGCCTTCTCCTGAGAGAGGGACAACCTCTCCACTACCTGGTCCCAAATCTGTTGCATACGCTCCACAACAGAGTCAACACCTGGACAGACAGAAGCCTCCGTCTGTCCTGAAGAAAATCGAGGGTGAAACCCAGAATTACAGAAAAACGGAGACATCAAAGTGGCAGAGCTAGCCCTATTATTAAGAGCAAACTCAGCCAAAGGCAAAAAAGAGACCCAGTCATCCTGATCAGCAGACACAAAGCATCTTAGATAAGTCTCCAATGTCTGGTTTGTTCTCTCAGTTTGACCATTGGTCTGAGGATGAAATGCCGAGGAGAAAGACAATTGAACACCCAGTTTAGAACAAAAAGTCCTCCAAAATCTGGAAACAAACTGGACTCCTCTGTCAGACACAATGTTCTCAGGAATGCCGTGTAAACGAACCACGTGCTGAAGGAACAACGGCACCAATTCAGAGGAGGAAGGCAACTTAGGTAATGGCACAAGATGTATCATTTTGGAAAACCTATCACAAATTACCCAGATGGTGGTCATTCTCTGAGAAACAGGAAGATCGGAAATGAAATCCATAGAGATATGGGTCCATGGTCTCTTGGGCACAGGCAATGGCATCAACAAACCACTAGAGCGAGAGCAAGGCTTGGAGCGAGAGCAAGTCCCGCAGGACTGCACAAATTCCCTGACATCACGAGACAAGGTAGGCCACCAAAAGGACCGACTAACCAAGTCTCTGGTACCAAAAATTCCGGGATGCCCAGCCAATGCGGAACAATGAATCTCAGACATCACACTCTTTTTCCATTGGTCCGGGACAAACAATTTTCCAACAGGGCAGCGCTCGGGCCTATCCTCCTGACACCCCTCCAGAGCAAGTCTCAAATTGGGCGAGATGGCGGAAAGAACTACACCCTCTTTCAAAATAACAGAAGGATCAGATAACTCAGGAGAGTCCGCAAGGAAACTCCTCGAGAGGGCATCCGCCTTAACATTCTTAGTGCCAGGAAGAAAGGAAACCACAAAATTAAAACGTGTGAAAAACAAGGCCCACCTGGCCTGTCTAGGATTGAGTCGCTTGGCCGATTCCAGATAGACCAGATTCTTATGGTCCGTAAGGACCACCACCTGACGTTTGGCTCCCTCCAGCCAATGTCTCCACTCTTCAAAAGCCCACTTCATGGCCAATAACTCCCGATTACCCACGTCATAATTACGTTCAGTAGGAGAAAATTTTCGAGAGAAAAAGGCACAAGGGTTACTTTTAGAGGTCTCTGGATCTTTTTGGGACAAAACGGCACCTGCCCCAATTTCAGAGGCATCAACCTCCACCTGAAATGGCAGAGAAACATCAGGCTGCCGTAGAACAGGAGCAGAAGTGAATCTCTGCTTAAGTTCCTGAAATGCAGAGACTGCCTCAGGAGGCCAATTCACCACATCAGAACCCTTTCTGGTCAAATCAGTTAATGGTTTAACAATAACCGAGAAATTACCAATAAATTTACGATAAAAATTGGCAAAACCCAAAAATCTCTGAAGAGCCTTTAATGAAGTAGGTTGGACCCAATCACAGATGGCCTGAACCTTGACCGGGTCCATTTCAATAACAGATGGGGACAAAATGAATCCCAGAAATGAGATCCTCTGTACGCCAAAAAGACACTTTGATCCCTTCACATACAGAGCATTCTCTCTCAAAATCTGGAACACAGTTCGAACATGTTTCACATGAGAGTCCCAGTCATTAGAAAAAATCAAGATATCATCCAAATAAACAATCAGAAATTTGTCCACAAAATCCCTGAAAATGTCATTCATGAAGGACTGGAAGACGGAAGGAGCATTAGTGAGCCGAAAGGGCATCACCAGGTACTCAAAATGCCCTTCAGGGGTATTGAATGCCGTCTTCCATTCATCCCCGTGCTTAATGCGAATAAGGTTATACGCCCCCCTGAGGTCAAGCTTGGTAAACCAAGTAGCGTTTTTCACCCTGGAAAACAGGTCAGAAATCAAGGGTAACGGGTATTGATATTTCACAGTAATATTGTTCAAGAGACGATAATCAATACACGGCCTTAATGAACCATCTTTTTTGGCCACAAAGAAAAAACCGGCACCTAAGTGTGAAGAGGATGGTCTGATATGACCCTTCTCTAATGATTCTTTGATATAAGACCGCATAGCGTCATGTTCAGGTACAGACAAGTTAAAAAGGCGACCTTTAGGGAATTTACTACCCGGCACTAATTCAATAGCGCAGTCATAGCTCCTATGGGGAGGCAAGGATGCAGATTTACTTTCGCTAAACACATCAGAAAAATCAAACAAAAAGTCAGGAACATCCTGAGCCTGGGGGAGGCAGAAAAAACAGGAGTGTTGGTATTAACACATTGGCAGCCCCAACTGGTTACAGACACAGATTTCCAATCCAAAACAGGATTATGAGACTGTAACCAAGGGAAACCCAGCACGATAATGTCATGCAGATTATATAGAACCAAAAATTTGCAGCACTCCTGGTGATCAGGTTCAACCCTCATTATCACCTGAGTAGAAAACTGGGGTTTATTCTCAGCCAAAGGGGTAGAATCGATCCCCAGTAGGGGAATAGACTTCTGTAGGGGTATCAAGGGAAACCCACAACGTTTAGCAAAATCATAATCCATCAGGTTAATAGCTGCTCCAGAATCAACGAAAGCCTGAGCAGAAAATGAGGACAGAGAGCATATCAGAGTGACAGTTAATAAAAACTTAGTCTCAACACTACCCAAGACAACTGAGCGTGCAAAACGTCTTCCCCGCTTAGGGCAGACTGAAATAGCATGAGAGGCATCACCACAGTAGAAACATAACCCATTGCGCTTTCGAAACTCATGACGCTGTGCCCCAGACACCACTCTATTACACTGCATGGGTTCAGAAGCTGGCTCACAAGGCAACACCACTCCACGCATACTTCTCCGCTCACGCAAACGTCTGTCAATCTGAATCGCTAATGACATAGAATCATTGAGACCAGAGGGGACAGGGAATCCCACCATAACATCCTTTACATTATCCGACAGACCCTTCCGGAAAAGGGCCGCCAAAGCGTCGTCATTCCATTTGGTCAGGACTGCCCACCTACGGAATCTCTGACAGTATAACTCAGCGTCATCAAGCCCCTGATTTAATGCCAACAAGGCTTTTTCAGCTTGATCAGTGACATTAGGCTCATCGTACAATAACCCCAAAGCCTGAAAAAATGCATCAACATCACTCAAAACAGGATCCCCAGGTATCAGGGAAAAAGCCCAATCCTGAGGATCGCCGCGCAGGAGAGAGATGATAATTTGAACCTGCTGCGCTGCGTTCCCTGAAGACTTAGATTTTAAGGCAAAAAACAATTTACAATTATTTTTGAAATTCTGAAACTTAGCTCGATCCCCTAAAAACAAATCTGGCATGGGGATCCTAGGTTCCACAACAGGCAACCTAGCAAGATATGCAGCAATACTCTGAACCTCAGTGGCAAGCTGATCCACACGGCCAGACAACTGTGCAAACTCCATTGGGAGAAAAGATCCTCCCCAGCACCCAGAGATACAGAGGGAAAAAAAAAAAAAATGCAACAAACAGAAAAATATCTCTGACAACTCTGACAACCTTTTTTCTTTCACAATATTTTTTCCCTTCTGTGAGTACCATACAATTTTCAATTTTTTAGGCCGGTGATACTGTTATGTTTCGGTAGCTGAGGAGTGCAGGTAAAAAAGGCAATACACCAGAGCAGTTGGAATCTATGAGATTGCAGTACCCTGACTAACCACCGCAACTAGAGGCAGCCGTGGAGCGTTCCTACGTTGGTCCTAGACGCCTCGTCACAGCCTGAGAAACTAACTACACCTAAAGATAGAAATAGGAAAGCTATCTGCCCGGAGCAGAACCCCAAAGATAATAGAAAGCCCCCAAACATGTAATGGCGGTTAGACAAGAGGAAATACTGACACAGAAAGAAAATAGTATGAGCAAACGCTGGGGCCCAAACTATCTAAATAGAAAAGGATAGGAAGGGTACTTACTGCAATCCCAGAAAACCCTGAAAAGCACCAACTCTACTAATTTCAAAATCACCTGAGATCACACGACCTCTACCACCTAAATTAGTTCTCTGGTGTAACATAATCAAAACAGCAGCCACTGAAAAAACTGGAAAAAGCAAAAGTACAAAACTCAGTGGCTGTACCAAACTGAGAGGGCAAAAGCCCCCGGAGGGGACCCTGAAGGCCCCCACAGAAGTGCAGGACAAAATGCAAAAATATAGCACAAACACAAAAGAAGAAAATGTCTTATCTGATAGCAGGAGATGCAGACACGACACAGCAGGCTACAAGGGAAACTGGAAAGAAGGATTCAGACCAGAACAATTGATCACCGGCAACCCTGATGGGAAAATGACTCCCTTATATAAGACCAGTCAGTAACACCTGATTCCCAGTCCTCACAATCTTCACTAGTACCGCTTGTAACTGTCATGTGTGCATCGCCACGAAGATCGTCGCGGTTGCACATTCTGACTTCTCACAGCTGAGTTGCTGTTTCTTTGTGTTTGGCAGTTAGGGAGTTAATTCTGTCTGTGCTCAGTTCTGGGACTGGGTGCAGTTTCTCCCGGCTGCAATTAATTATTTGTTGATTGGTTTCCTTTAAATCTCTGGTTGTCTGTGTTGGAGTTGCCAGTGAAATTCTTCATGCAGACCACAGATAGGATTGTATCTGTATAGACTTAAGTTAAAGAGCTCCTTAGTTGTTTTAAGCTCACCTTGCTTAGAGTTTAATATCCCAGATCATTTATGTTCCTTCTGTGTTTGAGTGTGTATGCAAGTCTGTGTTTTCTCCAGTCTGTCTTATATGTCTAATCTGTGTATTTAGCAGAGATCAGCCCATATCCCTTTGGTGGTAATCAGTATCCTTCTTAGGACTGATTACAGGGTTCAGGGACTGATAGGAGACAGGGTTAGGCTGGAGACTTGGACCTCTGAACCATTATCAGTACCTCCAAGGTGAGGGATTAGTTAGGACCCCAGTTTAGGGTCAGGTTAGACCCCCGGTCCTCCTCTTTCCTGTGACAGTGTATCAAGTCCTCAAGATTAACCCTGAGTTCAACGGATATCGTGTCAGGTAAATCTATTCTATATTTACATGCTGATGTTGCTAATCTATATGTTGTATAGAGTGTTGTTCTTTTAAGAATAGTTTACTGACATCGTACACATATCATAAGACCGCGTGACAGTAACCACCAGAGGGAGCCTCTGCTCAGAACTCATCTCAAACCCATTCACAACACAAACAGTTCATTTTTGGTTTCACCAGACCATATGTCATTCTCCCAATGGATAATCCAAATGCTCTCTAGTAAACTTCAGACGGGCCCGAACATGCACTGAGTTAACCAGGGGGACATGTCTGGCACTGCAGGATGTAAGTCTTTGGTGGCGTAGTGTGTTACTGAAGGTAGCCTTTGTTACGGTGGTCCCATTTCTATGCAGGTCATTCACTAGGTCCCCCTGTGGTTCTGGGATTTTTGCTCACCGTTCTTGTGATCATTTTGACCCCACGTGGTGAGATCTTGCGTGGAGCCCCAGATTGAGGGAGATTTTCAGTGGTCTTGTATGTCTTCCATTTTCTTATTATTGCTCCCACAGTTGATTTCATCACACCAAGCTGCTTGCCTATTGCAGATTCAGTCTTCCCAGCCTGGTGCAGGGCTACAATTTTGTTTCTGGTGTCCTTCGACAGCTCTTTGGTCTTCACCATAGTGGAGTTTGGAGTGTGACTTTTTGAGGTTGTGGACAGGTGTCTTTTATAATGATAACAAGTTCAAACAGGTGCCATTACTACAGGTAATGAGTGGAGGACAGAGGAGCCTCTTAAAGAAGAAGTTACAGGTCTGTGAGAGCCAGAAATCTAGTATGTTTTTAGGTGACCAAATACCGTATTTTTTGGACCATAAGACGCACTTTTTTCCCCCCAAAATTTGGGGGAAAATGGGGGTGCGCCTTATGGTCCCAACATACCAAAAAATCCGGTGGCGGCGGCGGTCCCGGTGGCGGCGGCAGCCTTCCTGTGGTGTCTGGCCAGCAGCGGGGCTCTGTGCTGCGTGGGGGGCTCCGCCGGCATTTCCCTCTTAGCCGGACAGCCCCCCGCAGCTCCGCTGCTGCGGCCTCCTGATACATGGCCGCCAGGGCCTCCGGTGGTGGTCCCGACGAAGTCTTCCGTGCGGTGGTTCCGGGGCAGCAGCCGGCTCTGTGCTGCAGGGGGGCTCCGCCGGCATTTCGGTCTTAGCCGGAAAGCCCCCCGCAGCTCCGCTCCCTCCTGCATCTCGGTGGCGTCCTCAAACATGGCCGCCAGGGGACTCCGGTAAGATGGCCGCCGAATCTCATTCAAGTCTCGGCAACGAGATCTCAGGACAAGATCTCGGGAGAAGAGATCTCGTTGCCGAGACTTGAATGAGATTCGGCGGCCATCTTACCGGAGTCCCCTGGCGGCCATGTTTGAGGACGCCACCGAGATGCAGGAGGGAGCGGAGCTGCGGGGGGCTTTCCGGCCAAGACCGAAATGCCGGCGGAGCCCCCCTGCAGCACAGAGCCGGCTGCTGCCCCGGAACCACCGCACGGAAGACTTCGTTGGGACTGCCACTGGAGGCCCCTGGCGGCCATGTATCAGGAGGCCGCAGCAGCGGAGCTGCGGGGGGCTGTCCGGCTAAGAGGGAAATGCCGGCGGAGCCCCCCACGCAGCACAGAGCCCCGCTGCTGGCCAGACACCACAGAGCACAGGAGGCTGCATTGGGACCACCGCTATGGGATGTGAGTACCATATATTGCACAGCGACCCCACAGAGCACAGCGACCCCACAGAGCACAGCCACCCCACAGAGCACAGCCACCCCACAGAGCATAGCCACCCCACACAGCACAGCCACCCCACACAGCACAGCCACCCCACAGAGCACCCCTGCAACACAGAGCACTTCGGACTGTAAGACGGACCCCCATTTGACACATTATTTTTTTTTCCCTGTTTTCCTTCTGAAAATTTGGGGTGCGTCTTATGGTCCGGTGCGTCTTATAGTCCGAAAAATACGGTACTTATTTTCCACCATAATTTGCAAAATAAATCTTGCCAAATCAGACAAGGTGATTTTCTGGATTTGTTTTCTCATTTTGACTCTCATAGTTGTGGTCTACTTAGGATGTCAATTACAGGCCTCTCTCATCTTTTTAATTTGGAGAACTTGCACAATTGATGGCTGACTAAATACTTTTTTTCCCCACTGTATACCTCAGCTTCAGTGTCTCCTATGTGATACATACAGTAGTTCCAGTCTCATGGTGTCTCCTAAGTGAAGTTTACAGCAGATCTAGATATCCTAAGTGATTTTATTCACAAAAAAGTTACCCGATAGAATAATTTGGTAACAAAAGGAGAACTGAATAAAATTATTTTTATTGAAAATTCCTTTAAAAACAGAATAAAAAAGGAGTCCTGAAAATACAAAATCAGGGACACATACTGTAGCAATAGAATCCCCCCATACACAAGCTGTTAAATGAACAGCAGAACAATAAATGATCAATTTTGTTAGTATGGAAAGCAGTACGGTTTTTGGCTTCCACTGCTTTCCGTACTCTCTTCTGGACACCACGTGACCTAGCTTGTCACGTGACCCAACGTCACGAAGGTCCTGTTAGTTCCTGTACGCACCGCAAAAGTATCTTCATACCTCCGGCAAAGCGAGCGCTTGTCACAGGCCGGGACAGCGCTCGTAGGATCCGGCTGCCACCCACTTTGAAAAGACTTTAAAGCTAAGTAACATTCTCTTGTTAATCACCACCGCTTGGACTGGCCCGTCAGTTTCATGCATGTCCTGCGCCGAGCAGGCTTTGAGTCATCATTAATAGGAATCCTGCCAGTTGCTAACCTCAAGCACGTGGGTGAATCCATCATATAAAGGGAAATAGTGAGTTTTATATTTGATATCCAAATATTAAGCTTTTTATCTGCTAAATCAGTACTTGCCCAGTCTGGTGTTTAAAACAAGGGGCACTGATATACTCAAGGAAACACCAAGTGCGCTATCACACCACATTAACTACTTCTCTTTCTCCTTATTTTAGTCTGAGCGAACTTGTAAACTATCCTGACCTCCATCCGCTTAGGCTACTTTCACACATCAGGCTTTTTGAATCAGGCGCGATCCGGCGTGTTTCTAAAAAAACGGATCCGGTACCGGATGCGTTTTTTTAGCATTGACTTACATTAGCGCCGGATCGCGCCTGATGTCCCTGCGTTGCATCCGTTTTTGGCCGGATCCGTCGGAATTTTACATTCGGCGGCCGGAGAAGACGGCTTTTGTAAAGTGTTTTTTTTTTTTTTTTCCGGAGACACCTGACAGTGCCTGAATCGGCACTTCAGGCGGCCGGATACAATGAAAGTCTATGGTGCCGGACCAGTTTCTTGACAAATCCGTCAGAAAAGAGATCCGGAGTCCAAGGTCTCTCTCTCTCTCTCTCTCTCTCTGTTGAAAAGGTCAGGACAAATCAGGCAAAAAACCTGATCAGTTTCATCAGTTTTTTTAAATCAGCGCCGGATCCGTCCTTTCAGGCATAGGACGGATGGCGCCTGATTCAAAAAGCCTGATGTGTGAAAGTAGCCTTATACATACGCTGAGCATCACTTGCACCAAAGCAGGTATTTAATATTGTCTAGTGTTTAATATGTGCCTACTGTTTCAAAGTGTGGGTATATTGTTTTCTTTTTATTTTTTAATGCATTATTTCCCTATGTGGTTTGGGAATTTTACTTGCAGCTGTCTTTAGGCATTTGCACTAGCGCCGCTACTCACCAAGCTATTTTGATTCTTAAAAAGTCAAATGGCACTCCTTCCCTTCTGTGCCCTGTTCTGCATCGAAACAGTAGTTTTCCAGCACATATGGGGTATCGGCAGGGCATCAGGAGAAATTGCAATGTGGTATTGAGCACCTTAAGGGGTGCAGTTTTTAGAATGGTGCCGTTTTTGGGTATGTTCTGTCATATATACCCTTCAAAATCACTTTAAAAGTGATGTGGTCTTTCAAAAAAATTGACACAGGTTTACCACAACAGAGAGGAGCCAGAAGACCACAGCATCTTATTGCTCCTACTCCTGCACTGAAAAGAAGCACTTCACCTTCTTTTTAAATAGTGTTAATTTATTTTGTCAGAACAGGGGTTAATTGGCCAAGTTGGGAGCTCTGGAAGTCTGAGTTCTCAGCTAAGCTCTGTTAGCCACTCCCATCATCTTTATAATCTGGGTCCTCATGAAACTCATGTCCAAGCTAGCTTATGCTGCATGGCTTGGAGGAGAGGTGTTTACACGAGGAGTCTGAATCTGTGACTGTTGCGTTGGTCTGTAAGTGTGATAATTCCCATCCCTCTTCTTACTTTGGTTTTTACTCGTCCTCCACTCCACGGTACATTCCTCTGTTAAATGTGAATATTTGTATGCCTGTTATTTTCAGTTATCCTTGCTTGTGTTGCCTTGTTCGTCGGGTTGGTGTACTGCGGTGCACGGTAGCGCCCCTCTTCCCTGGGTAAGGGAAGAGAACAGACAGGATCGCTGATTCAGGAGATAAGACAAGGGTTGAGGCCCTGGCATCTTCACCTTCAGAAGTATCCCTGGGAATATGGCAAGCTAAGGCACCCCCTAGTGTTAGCGACAGGGATGGAGCTCCTAGTCACGGGTCATCCGACAGGTGAGTCATGACAAAAATGGTTTTGGAAATGTTGTTGAAAAAATGAGTAATCGCTGGTCAACTTTTAACCCTTCTAGCTACCTAACAAAAAAATTATGTTTCAAAAATTGTGCTGAAATAAAGTAGACACGTGTGAAATGTTATATATTAACTATTTTGTGTGACACAACTTTATGATTTAAGGGCATAAAAATCAAAAGTTTGAAAATTGCTAAATTTTTAACATTTTCACCAATTTTTCAATTTTTTTACAAATAAATGCAAGTTATATTGAAAAAACTTTACCATTAGCAAGAAGTAAAATATCATAAGTGGGATCCTTTGAAGAGTTCCACATAAAGTGACACTGGTCAAAATTGTAATATTTGGCCTGGCAATGATGATGAAAACAGGCCTTGGAGTGAAGGAGTTAATACTACGAACCAGTCTAGTTCATAGACTAACCCTTTTATACACAGTAACTAACATACTGACATCTGCTGGGTAACATAGGGTATAGCAGTTCATTGCAAAACAGCAAGGATTTGACTATACATTCACTGGTGTGTGAAAGTCACAAGTACACAAAGGCTAGCTGTCGGCATTCCAGTGTGAAAGACACTAGTAAAATTAACCCAAATTGATTCACATGACCCAGTTCTACGGCCAGGTCAGTAAACTCTGGCTGATGGGCCGGAACCTTGAGAACTGCCTTTCTGCAGGCATCCACGGTTCTTCTTTTGCCTAGCGTCACATCATGTTTGCAACGTGACACACATGTGACATCGTGCCAGGCCATCTAATCTGTTAAGAGATGGCTCTTAAAGGGAACCTGTCACCACAATTTTGGCCTACCAGCTATAAATATCAGTCAATTGAGTGTCAGCTATGCATTCCCCAACTACTTCTGAAACTCCCTGACTCCCCTTGTATCACCCATAAAAAACTTTTTTCTTTCTCCCGCGCTGTATGTTAATCAGTTCGGTCCGGTCTAATGGGTAGTGTCTCTGTTCCCTGACTTCACCCTGCCTCGGCTGCTGTACACAATATTTGCTGTGAATATCGCAGATCGCGTACAGATCTTGCGCGTGCGCATTGAAACGGTATCTCGCGTGTGCGCATTGAAATAGTATCTCGCATGTGCGCAGTATGCTTTGCCCAACTGCGGGCAAATCCGAAAAGCAGTACGGCGCATGCGCACTACTTCTGTACGCGATCTGCGATATTCACGGCAAATATTGCGTACAGCAGCCGAGGAGGGGTGGAGTGAGGGAACAGAGACAATGCCCATCGGACCGGACCGAACTGATTAACATACAGTGCGGGATAAATAAAAAAGGTATTTATGGGTGATACATGGGGAGTCCTGGGGTTTCAGAAGTAGTTGGGGAATGAATAGTTAACACTTAATTGACTGATATTTATAGCTGGTAGGCCAAAAATGTGGTGACAGGTTCCATTTAAGGCTCTTGTCCAGTGGCCACAGATTACTGGTTTGGCCACTGGACTTTGTTCTGTGAATTGATTCACACCAACTACTGGACATTAGTAATTCTACTGGCAATATCCGTTCTATTATGTGCAATTTTCTCATGGTATCTGGACTGTGTAATCTTTACATATAGCAGCATTTATTCTGACCAGGTACAAGATTTTAGAGGTATCAAAAAGCAGAGGTTAACAAAATTATCCTGAAAGTGTAGTCATTTTGCAGTTGCATTGGGAATATTTGTAAGGATAGGAGCATATTCAAAAAAACATTTCCTATGATCTAAATGATATTGCCTGTGACACAAAAGATCTCTATTTTGAGTTTTCAAATTTATATTGGTTGGAACCCGTGGCTTTTAGTATAAGGCCGGAGTCACACACAACCACAAAAAATCGGTCCGTTTTAGACGGTCGACAATCGGATCAAAATAAAAACATCACACATCCTTCTGGCATCCGATTTTCCTTCAAAGATGCGATTTAATCGCATGTGTGTGTACCTTGTAACATCCGATTTTCATCCAACTTGCGAGATTTTCTCGCAGGCTTGCAAAACTGACATATAATGGATCCAAAAGAATAGTATTTAAATGCCAAAAGAAAGAATAGATATATACACATAGAGCACATATATATATATATATATATATATATATATATATATATGTCATTGTGACATATATATATACATATATTTATAGTTCTTACACTTCTACATACTGTTATAGCCGCTAATTCAATTGCCGGGTTTTGTGAAATCACAGAAGCCGACATGAAATGATACATTGTTTCCACACATTTAACCATGTAATTTCATGTATTTTTAATATGTTTGAAACATACAATTACATGAGTATATGTGTGCTAAATTTCAGACATGTAGGGGTTAATTAAAGGTGTAAATTCGTTGAAAAAAAATGCGTGGGCTCACGCTGTATTTTCTCCACCAGACAGACAAAGCAAGCGAGTGGGGGCAGATAATAATAGCCTAGGGAGGGTACATTTTTTTTGTGCCCCCCCTGGCTACTAACATCTGCCCCCAGACACCCCAGAAAGGGCAAATCTCTAATTAGATTCGCCCTTTCTGGCACTTTGCCCGTCTATTCCCATTGCCCTGTAGCGGTGGCGAATGGGTTAATAATCTGGCGTTAATGTCACCTTAGTATTGAAAGGTGACCTTAAGGCAGGTTAATAATTGATAGCTGTCAATTAGACAACTATCAATTATTAATCCTATTGTATGAAAGAAAAATCAAACACACACAGTTTAATAAAAAATAAGTTTAATTAAATAATCACACAGTTTTTGACCATATTTTATTTTCCCGCTAAAACCATTTCCTGTAATAAAAATAAAATAAAAAAGCAAAATTATACTTACCAATCCGATGTACAGTCAGGTCCCACGGTGTAATCCATCAGAAAGGGTTAACAGGTTACAGGTCGCAGAGAGCTAATAATGCTGTCTCAGACCTGTATTCCCCTGAATGAATAAGTTCCTCTCCCAGCGAAAGTAGAGGAATAGATTCATGAATGGAGCTTAATTGATTTATTGCCAATTTAACTGTAGTGACCTGACCTAAAGGGAAAGTGGACACAATCAATTAAGCTTCATTCATGAAACACATCCTCTCCTGTCGCCAGGAGAGGAACTTATTCATTCAGGAGCTTTGAGCTGAGCATGCAGGATTACTTGCACTGCTTGGCTCAAAGCTAGTTAACCCTTTGTGAAGGATTACAGCGTGGGACGTGACAGATCGGCGGAATAGGTAAGAATAATGTTGTTTTATTTTTTTTTCTTTATTTTAGGAGATCAATGGCTTCGCACGGATTAAGTGTAAAATAAAATATGGTCAAAAACTGTGTGATTATTTCATTAAACTTATTTTTTATTAAACTGTGTGTGTTTGATTTTTCTTTCATACAATAGGATTAATAATTGATAGTTGTCTAATTGACAGCTATCAATTATTAACCTGCCTTAAGGTCACCTTTCAATACTAAGGTGACATTAACGCCAGATTATTAACCCATTCGCCACCGCTACAGGGCAATGGGAATAGACGGGCAAAGTGCCAGAAAGGGCGAATCTAATTAGAGATTTGCCCTTTCTGGGGTGTCTGGGGGCAGATGTTAGTAGCCAGGGGGGGCACAAAAAAAATGTACCCTCCCTAGGCTATTATTATCTGCCCCCACTCGCTTGCTTTGTCTGTCTGGTGGAGAAAATACAGCGTGAGCCCACGCATTTTTTTTCAACGAATTTACACCTTTAATTAACCCCTACATGTCTGAAATTTAGCACACATATACTCATGTAATTGTATGTTTCAAACATATATAAAAATACATGAAATTACATGGTTAAATGTGTGGAAACAATGTATCATTTCATGTCGGCTTCTGTGATTTCACAAAACCCGGCAATTGAATTAGCGGCTATAACAGTATGTAGAAGTCTAGGAACTATAAATATATGTATATATACATGTCACAATGACATGTATATATATAATATATATATATGTGTTCTATGTGTATATATCTATTCTTTCTAGTCTTTATTAAAGCTGTCAGTGTGATTTTACAGTATAGCCGGGGATGAATTGCCGGCTTTTCTAAAGGACACCGATGCGATTTCATCGCAAGTCACACATGCGGTCCGTTTGTAATCCGATTTTTCATCGCTCCCATAGACTTGCATTGGCGATTGTCGACCGACAATCGGTGACAATCGCAGCATGCTGCGATTGTACACGGACGTTTAAAACGGACCACAAAAAATCGGATACTGGGAGCTGCTCCATAGATTAACATAGGTCCGACTGCAATGCGATTTTTCATCGCATTGCAGTCGTCCGATTCTGTCGCCAGTGTGACGCCGGCCTAAGACATAAAAATGGTCAGTATTTTTCTTTAATATTTCATTTTTATAAACAATTTCTAAATAAATCAAGCAGTAAAATTTAGCAGAAATTCAAAATTAAATCGTACCTGTTTGTTCTGTCTGATGGACGAAGAGTATTATAAAGGCAATGCACAGGGTCCGCACAGAATTTGCCATTTTGCTTCTTTGTCAAAATGGGAAGAGATGTTGATTTAAGAACTGGTAAATAGAGAAACTTTTTTTTTTACCTCAAAGATCAGGGTCCAGTGAATGTACACTTTCAGAGCCAGGGCTTAGTTTACATAGAGGTGAGGTCACTGGCTCATTTATCAAGGGAACGGAGAAAATATATAATGGTACTTCCATTAAAGAAGCACTCTCAGGAAACTTTTCATCTCCTTAACCTGTGTAAACTTATATGGAGACAAAGCTATATATATATGTATATATTTATATATATATATACAGTACAGACCAAAAGTTTGGACGCACCTTCTCATTCAAAGATTTTTCTGTATTTTCATGACTATGAAAATTGTAGAATCACACTGAAGGCATCAAAACTATGAAGTAACACATGTGGAATTATACATTACACTTTACAAAAAAGTGTGAAACAACTGAAAATATGTCTTATATTCTAGGTTCTTCAAAGTAGCCACCTTTTGCTTTGATTACTGCTTTGCACGTAGAAAAGGTGAACGGATGGACTCTATATGTCTGGTTCCCACCGTGAAGCATGGAGGAGGTGGTGTGAAGTGTGGGGGTGCTTTGCTGGTGACACTGTTGGGGATTATTCAAAATTGAAGGCATACTGAAGCAGCATGGCTACCACAGCATCTTGCAGCAGCATGCTATTCCATCCGGGTTGCGTTTAGTTGGACCATCATTTATTTTTCAACAGGACAATGACTTCCAAACACACCTCCAGGCTGTGTAAGAGCTATTTGACCAAGAAGGAGAGTGATGGGGTGCTATGCCAGATGACCTGGCCTCCACAGTCACCAGACCTGAACCCAATCGAGATGGTTTGGGGTGAGCTGGACCGCTCACCGCTTCAATTTTGAATAAATCCCCAACAGTGTCACCAGCAAAGCACCCCCACACCATCACACCACCTCCTCCATGCTTCACGGTGAGAACCAGGCATGTAGAGTCCGTCCGTTCACCTTTTCTGCGTGCAAAGCAGTAATCAAAGCAAAAGGTGGCTACTTTGAAGAACCTAGAATATAAGACATATTTTCAGTTGTTTCACACTTTTTTGTAAAGTGTAATGTATAATTCCACATGTGTTAATTCATAGTTTTGATGCCTTCAGTGTGATTCTACAATTTTCATTGTCATGAAAATACAGAAAAATCTTTGAATGAGAAGGTGTGTCCAAACTTTTGGTCTGTACTGTATATATATATATATATAATACGCCATATGTTTTTTTTACATACCATTTTGTCTTGTTAGATATATAATGCAATGACAGAGGAGCTGATGGACTGGTCGTCTGGATCACCTGCAGTTATTTTATACTCTAACAAAAGGGGACTATGTAATAAAAGAGGGCGCTGTGAATAACAAAAATAACAAGAATACACTATGTAAGAGACAGCACTATACATAACAGCAGAGGAAGCTATACAACAAGGGATGGCACCATATATAACTAGAGAGGATAGTACGTAATAAGGGACAGTGTTATACATAATAAAAGAGAAAACTATGTAACTAAGGATGGCGCTATACATAATAAGTGAGTACACTGTATACTAAGGGACTTTGCTATACATTATAAGTGAGTACACTATATACTAAGTGACTGTGCTATACATAATAATTGAATACATTATATGCTAAGGGACTGTGATATACATAATAAGGCTACATTCCTGTATCCGTAGAAAAACCACAGAAAAAAAAAAAACAGTGCAAAAGTCCATATTCAGAAAAATACAACTTTATTAATTTAAAAATGATACTATCAATGGTAGCAAAGGAGCTGAATAAAGTGACGTGCATAAGTCACCACATGAATTTGAACATAGCAGGGATACCAAAGCAACGTCCCCCCTGAGGAAGGCATTGTATGCCGAAACGCGCGTTGGGGAGGCAGGGGTCCAAGGTCTCGTCCAGGAAATTGTCAGCTGGTATGTTCACTTCCATATGTGTCTCATTATAATCTGTGCCCATATATCAGTCCTGGTATTTGCCAGTGGGTATGTCTGCTCCCACATGTGTTTATATGTAATCTGTTCTTACATGTGTGTCTTCTCTATAAGAGTGGCATTGCCCCATTATAACTATTGGTAGCACCATGTTGCCCTATATATAGACCGTTTATATATCTACACATGTGATTGATTTTTTTTTTTTTTCTGTGTGTTCACCTTATGTAATGGCACTTGCCCGTTATGTGAATTAATGACATCAATATACTTCACATGTGGAATTTATCTAAAATATGTAATTATGGGTGATACATATATCGACTATGCTTGGTATTATATCTGCGATTATACCTATACGTGTATATGGACGTTGCTTTGGTATCCCTGCTATGTTCAAATTCATGTGGTGACTTATGCACGTCACTTTATTCAGCTCCTTTGCTACCATTGATAGTATCATTTTTAAATTAATAAAGTTGTATTTTTCTGAATATGGACTTTTGCACTGTTTTGTTTTTTTTTTCTGTGTTTTTTCTAATGCTAGTGGTGTCCTATATAGTCCAGTGAGATTGAGTTGTCCCTATTAGACTATATATACACATGTTGTTATTATGTCATTCTGGGGTCACCTTAAGTGTCATCCTGTTCTCATTCCTGTATCCGTGTGCAATGTCGGTGTGTTGCCTGCTTTTACAGACGCATTGAGGATGTCCTATTCTGATCCTCAAAAACGGATCAGAACAGAATATTCTCTGACCCTCACGGATCTCATTCTCAGATCTGTGATTTTCACAGATGTGTGAGTGGACCTATAAAACTATACGAGTCCGTGTACCGTTCGATAAAAAAATCTGGAAGCACACAGACATATTACACAAATGTGAGAATGTGGCCTAAGGGATTTTACTGATAATAATTTAACTCCAAGTCATACAGTACAGATACAGCATAATATTTACATCCAGGGACTTACAGCTGATGTCTCGTCTAATTAGAGTAATTTTCTGCTGTTTCTTCTCCATCTGGTCAGACCTTCATGTCGACATCTCCCAGCTACGACTCGTCTTGTAACGATGATCTTCGCAGCCCTGAAAATAACAAGGTCACATACATTATACCCCACCATTAAAAATATAAAGTGATAAGCAGCACTGTTTCCTCCATTAACTATAATTGCCACCACCCAATAATGTAAACTATTCAGTCTGTGGCTCTCCCCAATTGCCTGTAAGGTTATGTGCACACAGAAAATGTGCAAGGTTTTACAGTACAAGCAAAGTGAATGAGATCTCTGAAGAGTCATGCACATGTTGCATATTTTTTCCTTGCAGATTTTCAGCAGATTAAAACCTGCATAATATCAATTCTTGCAGCTTATTTCACCCATTCTAATGAGTAGGGGAAAATATGCAACAAAAGCATGTCAAAAACATTGCAAAAAAATACATGTATTTTATGCAGCATTCTTTCTGCCAAACATTAGGACATACAGCAGAATTTAATCTCCAGTAAATTCGCACATAGCCTTAGTCCCTGTCCTGTGTCCCCCCATTCATTATAAGTCCTTGATAGCATAATAATGAATTTGGGAGTGGGAGAAGACGCTATTAGGTACTGAGCCTCCTCTGTCACCTCTCAATTCATTACAAGTACCTGACAGCATCTTCTTCCACCTTTGAATTCATTTTAAAGGGTCCTATGCACCTTACCCTCTCCTCTCCCCAATAATTTTTAAGTCCTCTATAGCATCACAATGAATTGTGAGATGAAGAAGGACACTATCACGTGCTTAGCACTCTCCTCCACCACCCAATTCATTTTATATCCATAAAAAACCTCCTTCCTCTAAGTCCAATTATAAGTCCCCCTTCCTCCTATCTCAATCCCCTACATCCCTCTTTGTCCTCCCCACCCTGCATCCCATCATTGTCCTCTACCCAACCTCCATCATTGCCCTCTCACCCACCTCCATCATTGCTCTCTTCTCGACCTCCATCAATGCCCTCTCCAACACCTCCATCATTGCCGTCTCTACCACTTCCATTATTGTCCTCTCCCACCACTCCATCATTGTCCTCTCACCACTCTAATTATTGCCTTCTCCACCTTCATCATTGCCCTCTCCGCCACCCCAATCATATTTCTCCTCCCCCACCCCCATCATTGTCCTCTCCCCACCTCCAACATTGCCCTCTCCCCATCTCCATCATTACCATCTCTACCACCTCAATCATTGCCCTCTCCACCACCTCCATAATTGCCCTCTCCACCACTTCCATCACCGCCCTCTCCACTACTTCCATCATTGCCCTCTCCACTACCTCCATCAATGCCCTTTCTACCACCTCCATCATTGTCCTCTCCACCACATCCATCACCACCCTCTCCACCATCTCCATCATTGCCCTCTCCCCACCTACATCATTGACCTCTCTCCCACTTCAATCATTGTCCTCTCCACCACCTCCATAATTGACCTCTCCATCACCTCCATCCCCACCCTCTCCACCACCTCCATCATTGCCCTCTCCACTACCTCCATCATTGCCCTTTCCACCACCTCCATCATTGTCCTCTCCACCACCTCCATCATTGCCCTCTCCACTACCTCAATCATTGCCCTTTCCACCACCTCCATCATTGTCCTCTCCACCACCTCCATCACCAGTCTCTCCACCACCTCCATCATTGTCCTCTTGTCATGTGTGCATTGCCACGAAGATCGTCGCGGTTGCACATTTTGACTTCTCACAGCTGAGTTGCTGTTTCTTTGTGTTTGGCAGCTAGGGAGTTAATTCTGTCTGTGCTCGGTGCTGGGACTGGGTGCAGTTTCTCCCGGCTGCAATTGATTATTTGTTGATTGGTTTCCTTTAAATTCCTGGTTGTCTGCTTTGGGAGTTGCCAGTGAAATCCTTCATTCAGTCCACAGATAGGAATGAATCTGTATTGACTTAAGTTGAGAGCTCCTTAGTTGTTTTAAGCTCAACTTGCTTAGAGTTTATTTCCCAGACCATTTATGTTCCTTCGGTGTTTGAGTGTGTATGCAAGTGAGTGCTATCCTGTCTGTCTTATATGTCTTATCTGTGTATTTAGCTGAGATCAGCCCATATCCCTTTGGTGGTAATCAGGATCCTTCTTAGGACTGATTACAGGGTTCAGGGTCTGATAGGAGACAGGGTTAGGCTGGAGACTTGGACCTCTGAACCATTATCAGTACCTCCAAGGTAAGGGATTAGTTAGGACCCCAGTGTAGGGTCAGGTTAGACCCCGGTCCTCCTCTTTCCTGTTACAGCTCATCAAGTCCTCAAGATTAACCCTGAGTTAAACAGAAATCGTTTCTGCACATCTAGTCCTCAAGATTTACCCTAAGTTCTGCAGATATCGTGTCAGGTAAATCTATTTTATACTTACATTCTGATGTTGCTAAACTATATGTTTTATAGAGTGTGGTTCCTGTATAAATAGTTTACTGACATTGTATTCATATCATTAGACAGCGTGACATTTTCACTGGCCTTAAAAATTATCTCTAGTTACCATGGATCCAGTAGCCCAGCTGGCTCTGCAGTTGCAGGGATTATCCATGGAGCTGACGGACATTAAGTCCAAAGTTTTGTCTCCCCTGGAGCAAACCAGAGTTGAACCTAAAGTAGCTCTCCCAGATAGGTTCACTGGTGGGCGAGACAAATTTTTTACCTTCCGGGAGGCATGTAAATTGTATTTTCGGCTTCGGCCGCGATCATCAGGGAGTGATGAGCAGAGAGTGGGAATTGTTATCTCACTTCTTCAAGGGGACCCTCAATCCTGGGCATTTTCCCTTCCTCCGGGATCCCCGGCTCTACAGTCTGTAGATCAATTTTTTACTGCTCTGGGATTGGTATATGATGACCCAGATCGGGTCTCTCTTGCTGAGACCAAATTACGTAAGATACAGCAGGGAGATCGTCCGGCGGAGGAATTTGCTTCTGAGTTTCGTAGATGGGCCACGGATACTCAGTGGAATGACCCAGCTCTTAGGAGCCAGTTTTGTCATGGGCTTTCTGACAAATTAAAAGACGTTTTGGCTCAGTATGAGTCTCCTCCTTCTCTGGAGGCTGCTATGGCCCTAGCTATCCGTACTGATAGACGGCTTCGGGAGAGGGGTGAGGTAACTCCACTCCCTGTTGTTACTCCACCTACTACTAAAGTCCCTTATGTTGAGGTTCCCCTGGTCTGTTCGGATGAACCTATGCAGTTGGGAGGGACATCTTTTCGTAGTAGGGGATTGGCGGCACTCCGCAGGACTAGAAGGTGTTTTTTTTTGCGGGAAAGAGGGACATTTTGTTGGAGAATGTCCATCCCGTGTCTTGTTAAGTAAAAAGTCGCCGGAAAACTGCTAATCCCAGGTTGTGTGGTGGACGACAACCTGGGAGTATGTATTTCATCCGCCGGTTCTTCTCAGTTCCTTGTACCAGTGGAGGTGGTGGTTGGTACTAGAGTGAAGAGATTGTCTGTTCTTCTGGATAGTGGTTCCGGGGCTAATCTGGTTGACGCTCAGTTTGCTCAGGCTCAAGGTATGCATCTGAGTGTATTGGTCAAACCGATCCCTATTTTCTCCATTGACGCCAGGCCTCTCGGCCAAGGTAGCTTTGTTCATGAGGTTCATAACATTGACCTTCGGGTAGGGGCAATACATATGGAACAATTATCTTGTTATGTGTTGGAGGGTCTACCTACTCCCATTGTGTTGGGACTTCCTTGGCTGGTTAAACATAACCCTGTGATTAATTGGCAGTCCAGAGAGATAAGCCAATGGGGTGAGTTTTGCAAAAGCAACTGCATGAACACAGTCATCAGTGCGGTCGTGCCTAGTACATTGCCTCCTTTTTTGGAGGATTTTGGGGATGTTTTCTCTGAGGAGGGGTGTCGGGAGTTGCCTCCTCATCGCGTGTATGACTGCTCTATTAATCTACTTCCTGATGCTAAGTTGCCTAAAGCTAGGTTGTATAATCTTTCTGGTCCTGAAAGGCAGGCTATGAAAGATTATATTTCTGAAAGTCTGGCCAAAGGGCATATTAGACCTTCATCTTCCCCTGTGGCCGCAGGGTTCTTCTTTGTGAAGAAAAAAGATGGAGGCCTACGCCCTTGCTTGGATTTCCGCGAACTTAATCGGATTACTGTTCGAGATCCGTATCCACTCCCTCTTATTCCTGATCTCTTCAATCAAATTGTTGGCGCCAAATGGTTCTCTAAATTGGATCTCAGGGGGCGTATAATCTGATTAGGATAAAAGAGGGGGATGAGTGGAAAACGGCGTTTAACACGCCGGAGGGACATTATGAAAACCTGGTCATGCCTTTTGGTCTGACTACTGCACCAGTCATATCGTCACCTCTACCTCCTCCTCCAGTGTTGGTCAATGGTAACTTGGAATTTCAAGTATCAAAAATCATTGACTCACGTCTGAATCGCCGGTCCCTTCAGTACTTGGTGCATTGGAAGGGGTATGGTCCGGAGGAGAGGACGTGGGTCCCTGCGTCTGATGTTAACGCAGATCGTTTGGTTCGGACCTTCCACAGAACTCACCCGGGCAGGCCTGGCCCTGAGGGTCCGGAGGCCCCTCGTAGAAGGGGGGGTACTGTCATGTGTGCATTGCCACGAAGATCGTCGCGGTTGCACATTTTGACTTCTCACAGCTGAGTTGCTGTTTCTTTGTGTTTGGCAGCTAGGGAGTTAATTCTGTCTGTGCTCGGTGCTGGGACTGGGTGCAGTTTCTCCCGGCTGCAATTGATTATTTGTTGATTGGTTTCCTTTAAATTCCTGGTTGTCTGCTTTGGGAGTTGCCAGTGAAATCCTTCATTCAGTCCACAGATAGGAATGAATCTGTATTGACTTAAGTTGAGAGCGCCTTAGTTGTTTTAAGCTCAACTTCCTTAGAGTTTATTTCCCAGACCATTTATGTTCCTTCGGTGTTTGAGTGTGTATGCAAGTGAGTGCTATCCTGTCTGTCTTATATGTCTTATCTGTGTATTTAGCTGAGATCAGCCCATATCCCTTTGGTGGTAATCAGGATCCTTCTTAGGACTGATTACAGGGTTCAGGGTCTGATAGGAGACAGGGTTAAGGTACTGCCACACTAAACAATCCCGCTAGCGATCACGATAACGACGCATACTAATGCGATCGCTAGCGGGATTGTTTCTATATCGCTAAGTGCGGCCACATTTAGCGATATAGTTAACGACGCTATCGCCGTTAGCGATCTTCTTAACGACTTTAGCGGTACAAAAGTACCGCTAAATCGCTAAGAAAAGGTGCCACACTAGTGATATATACTTACCCAGCGGGAGCGCCGACGAGAAAATAGGGTCCGGAACGATTCCAGCGACGAGCGAGATCACAGCAGGAAGCTCGTCGCTGGCAGATGCCGCACTGAACAACATCGCTAACGGGATCGCTAAATAGTGACGTTTTTTAGCGATCCCGTTAGCGATATTGTTCAGTGTGGCATACCCTTTAGGCTGGAGACTTGGACCTCTGAACCATTATCAGTACCTCCAAGGTAAGGGATTAGTTAGGACCCCAGTGTAGGGTCAGGTTAGACCCCGGTCCTCCTCTTTCCTGTTACAGCTCATCAAGTCCTCAAGATTAACCCTGAGTTAAACAGAAATCGTTTCTGCACATCTAGTCCTCAAGATTTACCCTAAGTTCTGCAGATATCGTGTCAGGTAAATCTATTTTATACTTACATTCTGATGTTGCTAAACTATATGTTTTATAGAGTGTGGTTCCTGTATAAATAGTTTACTGACATTGTATTCATATCATTAGACAGCGTGACACCTCTCCACCACCTCCATTATTGCCCTCTCACCACCTTCATAATTGCCCTCTCCACCAGCCCAATCATTGTTCTCCCCACCACCCCATCATTGCCCTCTTCACCAACCCAATCATTGTTATCCCCCACTACCCCAATCATTGTCCTCTTCCCTACATCCATTATTGTCCTCTCCACCATCGCCATCATTGCCCGCTCCACCTCTCCATCATTGCTCTCTCCCCACCTCCATCATTGCCCTCTCCACCACCACCTCCATCATTGCCCTCTCCACCGCCACCTCCATCATTGCCCTTTGATGTCATCCAGCCATGCGACTGTGTCAGACAGGAAGCTCCTGGTAGGAAGCAGAGGATGGATCCCTGCAGCTCCAGTCTGCTGCCATTCTCTCCTGTAAGCATCCAAGCTACAAACTCCACACTTGAGGGCTATCTGGCCATGGGCCTCCTGGGGCCGGAGAAGCAAGCCAGACTGCCCTCATTATTAGCACCCCTGCAGGGGCCCCCTCTACCTCTGGGCCCGATGCAGCTGCATCAGCTGCACCAGTGGTATGTCCGCCACTGTACTCTCTGATCAGAGTCTTCCCCAGTTTCTAGTGCCTCTCCTGTCCTCACTCACTTGACTTTTATTCTGAATCGCTGGATTAGACTGGAGTTTATGTGTGAGCACAAAGTGACTTTAATGTGACATTTTACTCCATCAAGATCGCATCATAGCTACATAAAAGACAGAGCATTTAATTTGTCCATCTTCTCCATTGTTTCTGTTCAATGTTTCATAGACTTGTATGGGTGCATGTGATCGGATCCGAATATCGGAGCAACTTGCAGCATAATGCAATTGTTTTCTCCATAGGTTTATATTGTAAAAGCCAATTCCGACTCACACATAAACCACAGTGTAATTCGCACATTCTAAAAAAATTCAGGTGACCCAGTAGAAGAATGGAACATGGCTGGAAACTGGGGAAGATGGCAATCGATTAATACAGCATATTACATATTCAATTACATATACATTTACACAGGTTAAAGCAAAAAAAAAGTTTAATGAGAGTGCTTCAGAAGTTATTAGGATTATTATTTTTTTTATTTTCATAGAATACAATTGTATGAGTTACTTTGCGCCTATTTACACCTGTAGGTTTTCTAATGCTTGAATAATGATATCACAATTTAATGTGGATGAATAGTGAACAGCTTGATGCGACAATACCAAAAGTGGTAAAGTGGGAACCCCTGGATGTAAAAACACTTTCTATAAGGGAGGGTGGCCTAAAATGCTTTCTGTGGGAAAGGGTAACGTGGACTCGGGGTGTCATTGCAGTGCAGTGGGGAGGCATGGGATGTGGCTAGCTACCATCACTCAAGAGTTAAATGTGGCTGTTGAGGTAAGAAAGGTTGGGGACTCCTGTCCTAGAGGTTCCTGCATAGTCCACTCATGACCTCAATATGCAGCTTTGGCTAATCAGCACTTGAGAAAACCATAAGTCTCTGGAATAGGTAAATATATATTTTTAGACTGGGGTGGCCGGTTTCTTACCAGGCAGCTAATGGCTTCAGGTTAATTCATATTTATAAATTCTGGAAGAATTTCATACTTATAAGTAGTGGGTTGCTTTCCTTAGTGCCCCAATTGTGCCACGTGCTTTGATTTGTGAATAGCATACTGATCATGGAATATAGGTTTTTGTGTTGCAAATTAGTAGTAGACATCATAGGAAAACTTGTAAAATACAGCACATAACTATCATTGTCACCTCTGGCTAATGATACATAATACTATAATCTGAGCCACATCTTCCCTCCATTGTATAGGGGGGATTGCACAACTGAACTCTTCACTCTTTGTTCCTGTTTGCCTATTGATCTCACTCTGGATACTCATCTACCAAGCTAATGTGCTAATGTGTTGAGCCAGTTCATGAACTTAGGTTGCTGCACATTACAAATAAGTGCTTCAGCCATGATAAATCAAGGGGATAAAAGTATAGGCTGAGTTTCACAAGATTTTACTACAACTCTACTGTAGTTCCCAAAAAGTTGGGACACAGTGTAAAATATAAGAAAACAAGAATCCAATGATTTGGAAATTTCTAACAGCCATATTTTATTCACAACATAACACAGAAAGCAAATCAGAAGTGGAAAGTCAGACATTTTTTTATTTCATTTCAAACAATTAACTCATTTAGAAATTGATGGCAGCAATTAATCTCAAAGAAGTTGGGACAGGACCATGCAGGGGCATCGCTAGTCACTTTAATTTGTGGCCTGGCCCCAAATCATAAGTATAAAGCCCCAAATTTCTAGGGTTGTGCTTTTCAATTCTAAATATAGCTTATGTTATTCAAGTATATGCTACTGCCATGCTACATAGCTCAGCAGCGCTGACACGCTGACATTCACTATCTCAGATTTAGAAAAATCAACAATAAAAAATGAAAATTTCCTAAAATAAGCAGAGGAACTAACTGACAGATTGTTAAAACGAGGGTATCCTCCTCTCTGTTGAAAGAAACGCAAAATAAAGCATATGAAGAAAGACAAGAGGAATTAATTAAAAAATCAAAAACACAAAAAAACGACCTGGTAAGGGAAATTCATCTTCAACTTTAAACACAATACGAAAATAAGTTTAATACAAAACGCCATCACAAAAAACTGGCACCTAATAAAAAGCGATTTAAACCTACACGATATAGCATTAAGTAAACTCCTGTTTTCATACAGAAGGAGCAAAAAACCTAGGAGACATTTTAATGCATAATACGCTTCTGTCAGAGAAGAAAAACACATGGCTCGATAAACACAATGTAGTAGGAAACTACAAATGTGGAAATTGTTCCTTCTGTACTCTACATATTACAGGAAAATACATAAAAGTAGGTTCAATATATCACAATGTTAAGCATTTTATTTCCTGTTGCACAAAATATGTAGTGTATGTTAGATTTTGCCCCTGCAACTTTTTTATATAGGTTAAACAATTCGTCCATTAGTCATAAGGTTTAGAGAGCATTTCAAATCCATCACATCAGTAAAAGAGTCACCCAGATTGATTAGACATATCCAAAAATGTCATCACGTTTATCCACACTCACTGCGATTTGCAGGATTAGAAAATGTGAAATACCCCACACAAAGAGGAGATCATAATCGTCTATTACTAGTCAGAGAGGGCAAATGGACTTTAAATGCTGAAGCCCATGGCACGCTAGGCTTGAATAAAAAGCTAGACATTTCCATTTCCATTTTCTTGTAACAAGTATTGCATTCGAGACTTTGTATGTTTGTATATGTAAATATATGTTAATGCTTTGTGATTCACCACCTACAAGAGGAAGTGATCACACATGATTTTAGATTGGACCCGTAGAAGCGCTATCTGAGCACGAAACAGCCGTTGTCCAATTGTCTCCCCGCATTTTTCCCTCCACATGCTGCCACACCTTCCAATGGATGTCCATTTGAGTTAAAATAAAGGACTTTTAAACACAAAATAAACAGTTAGTGCTGCCTTTCTACCTTCTATATCATTACTAATAATACCCCATACCATCAGAGATGCAAGCTTTTGACCTGTGCGCTGATAACGAGAGATGAGCAAATATTTCAATATTCGGTTTGGATTACGATCGCCGAATTTGCAATATTCGCCAAATTATTTGTCGAATATTTGTTGAACATATCCGAACGGCATTGGAGTCAATGGGTGGCAAAAACAAACGCAGACGCAACTCCTTCAAATGGGCCCAAAAGCTGCCAAAACACATGAAATTAGGGACAGATACCATGAAAGCGGCCTCAAATCACCCCCAGTACAAATTTTAGAATTTCACGCAGCAGTCAGCCATGCATGAGGTATCAGGCTCTGGCCAGCATTTACAGCTTTGAATTGAACTTCAAATTAAGATGAGTTCAGTTATGGATCGATGTAGGCCTGCTGTGCTGGTAGTCCTGATACCACATGCAACAAATATCAGTTTCGTAGATTATTATTGTTAGAAAAATGTAAAGATAGTAACACGGGTAGTTGACTCAAAGGTAGGGGAGGCCTGCCAGTCTAGGATGACTACTGCTACAGGCAACACACATGAAAGAGACCCAACCGGGAGTCTACACATTTCCAAAAATTAGTGGCAGACACCAACAAAGTGGCATCAATTTCATGAGAGTAGAACTAGTATAATTGGGACCGACACCTCTTCCACTACAGCCAACCAAGCAGATAGAGACCCACTCAGGTGTGTACACATTTCGCAAATTAGTGACAGACACTACAGCCAACCCAGCAGATGGAGACCCAATCAGGAGTCTTCAAATTTAAAATAATTAGTGGCAGACACCACCAAAGTGGCATCAATTTCACCGACATAAATAGTATAATGGGAAGCGACATCTCTTCCACTAAAGCCAACCCAGCAGATGTAGACTCAACCAGAAGTATTCATATTTCCAATAATTAGTGGCAGACACCAACAAAGTGGCATCAATTTTACGAGAGTAGAAACAGTATAATAGGGACTGATATGTCTTCCACTACAGCCAACCCAGCAGATGGAGACCCAACCAGGAGTGTTCACATTTCCAGAAATTAATGTTAACATCTGCAGCAGCAACAGCAGGCACAGAAGCCCCATGAAACATCTCACAGACTGCAATTACACAAGATCAATGCTGCACACTAAAAACTACAACATCGCCTAGTCTGTACAGTCTGTGATTGGGATGCAAAAGTCCTTGGAGATCCATGACTTATTCATCTTGATGAAAGCTAGGCAGTCTACACTTTGAGGGGACACCACCAGGGCATGATAAAACCTCCCAGGAGTGAAAGGCAAGCTCAGGCCACTCTTCCATTTTTGAAGACCAAAATGTAAAAGGGTCCAAACCCTCCCTGATGACATTGATATTGAGTTCTAGATACTCCTGCACCATCCTCTCCATGTGTTCACCACGTATCAGACTTGGACTCTGATGTGCTGGTGCACGAGCTGGTCTAAAAAACGTGTCAAAGGACTCACAGAAATTGCTTCTGCCACTTATAATACTGCTACTGCTGCTGCTTATGTTTGCTACTGATGAATTGACATGCTGGAGTTTGTAAGTCTAGAGATACGATGCACACTGTGTAAATCACTACTGTTTTGGGGAAAACCTCTCTTAAGGTTGTGTAAAAGCGTGTTTCTATACTCCATTCATAGGTTCCTTTCCAGGGCAGGAAGCATCTGGCAAAATTTTGTCTTTTAACATGGATCTAACAGAGTGGCAACCCAGTAGTCAGCACTATTTTGAATCATAACTATACGGGGATCATGTTGCAAATAGTGCAGCAAGAAGACACTCATTTGTCGGGCTCTTCCATGAGGTCCAAGTCCATGCTGTGTTGGTGGCTGGGTAACACTGATGCTTGTTTCCTCCGTTCCCTCCTGCCAACCGCTATCGACAGAGAGGGATAATTATCCTCTTCATCTCCTGACAGTTGCTCGCAAATCACTTCTTCATCCTCCATTTGTTCCTCGGCTCTTGCACCTTCACTAACAGTTTGTCTGGTATCACCAGGCCCCTCGATAGCAGTAATCCATCCTCCCTTGGCACCCACCTGTGTGACGACAGTCTGGAACTTTGAGACATTTTTATCCCTTCTGCATCCTCCTCTGCTTCCTCCTATTCCTCTGGGACCACCACCTCCTCCCACAGGCTATTCAAAGTCAGCTTCAGCATGTAGATGGCTGGATTAGTGATGCTAATGACGGTATCACATACAAAAAAAGGCTGCACTCTATCATACTAAAGCATAACAATATGGAATACATGAAATTTTGAATAGCAATACGGCTTTGGAGTATAAGGAAAAATTTGAGATGCTTAGTATAACATTTGGCCAAATATTATTATCCCACCAACCATCGTCAGGGTGGTCTCAAGTCTGGTGAGTCCCTGACCTATGTGAACATAACTCTATTAGGCTGATATCTGCATTTATGGGTGAATGTGGACACCTCTGTCAGTAATGCCTACATTTATGGGTAAGTAGGGACCTGCTGTAATTAAAATCACCACCTGGTGGGGGCGGAGTGCTCAGTCAGTAAGCTAACATTCAAAAGACAAAAAAACTGACTGGCCAATATTTGGCCAAATGTTATACTAAACGTCTCAAATTTTTCCTTCTACTCCCCTTGGTTTGCACCTAATTCACATTAGTCTGCATGTGCCAGTCAGTTTTTTTGTCTTTTGAATGTTAGTTTACTGACCGAGCACTCCGCCCCCACCAGGTGGTGATTTTAATTACAGCAGGTCCCTACTTACCCATAAATGTAGGCATTACTGACAGAGGTGTCCACATTCACCCAGAAATGCAGATATCAGCCTAATAGAGGTATGTTAACATAGGTCAGGGACTCACCAGACTTGAGACCACCTTGACGATGGTTGGTGGGCTAATAATATTTGGCCAAATGTTATACTAAGCATCTCAAATTTTTCCTTATACTCCAAAGCTGTATTGCTATTCAAAATTTCATGTATTCCATATTGTTATGCTTTAGTATGATAAAGTGCAGCCTTTTTTTGATGTTGTACATGGGGGTAGCTACCCTTGGTTTGCACCTAATTCACATTAGTCTGGATGTGCCAGTCAGTTTTTTTGTCTTTTTTTTGTCTCTTGCTAATGACTGTATCGTCAGCGCTAACCATCTTAGTAGCCATTTCGAAATTGTGCAGAAGGGTGCAGAGGTCCTTAATCTGTGCCCACTCTGTAAACGTGATATGTGCAACATCCGTACTGCATTGGCCCAGGCTATACGACATGACATACCGAATCAGGGCTCATTGCTGCTGCCACAGTTGCTACAACATATGCAGAGTGGAATTTCACAATATTGGCACATCGCATATTAACCTGTTAGCTGGCATGTACAAAGACCTCTGTATTGATGCAAGTCGATGACCTGAGGGGTGCGAATGGTGGAAGTGAGTTCACAGCTTCAGTGCTTTCTGCAGCAGCTCAACCAGGCCAGGCTAGTGGCGGAGAAATCGCTGTACTACCAGGTTGAGGACGTGAGCCATGCAAGGAACGTGTGTAAGCTTGCCTCGGCATAGGGCCACCAACATGTTTGCGCTGTTATCGGACACTGCCTTCCAAGGATCCTGGTTCAGCGGAGACAGCCATTGCTCAAACTCGGCCCAGAGAGCAGTCCACAACTCTTCAGCTGTATGACTGCAATCTCCAAGGCATATGAATTTTAACACTGCCTGAATGCGGTAAGCCCTGGCTGCGCAGTACGGAGGTGGTGGGGATTCACTCTTCCCGTGTGTCTCATTAAGGCAGAGGTTGAAGGTGCAGGTTGGAAGCCCTAGAGGAGGTAGAGGTGGAGGCAGAAACAGTGGAGGGAGTGTCAAATACAGAGATTTGTCCTGCAAGCCTTGGGGATTTGTCCTGCAAGACTTGTGGAGAATCCCCTTCCCGCCGTACACCCACAGCCAGCAGTGCCACCCAGTGCAAGTCAGCAAGATGTAACGCCCTTGGCCATACTTAATTGTCCAAGTGTCTCTGGTGAAATGCACCCTGACAGACATAGATTTAGTCATGGAATGGGTGATGTTATCTGCGACATGCTGGTATAGCGTAGGCACAGCTTTCTTAGAGAAGTAATGGTGACTGGGCAACTGGTACTGGGGGACTGCAACGGCCATCAGCTTTCGGAAACCGTCTGTAACTACCAGGAGGAAATCCCAAATTTCCGTGGCCAACAGATTGGAGATGGTGGAGTTTAGCCTCTTAGCTTTGTCATGTGTAAAAGAAAACAATCTTTTACATGACCACAACTGCAGGACTGAGCGCTGGATGCAGTGGTGAAAGAGGGTAGAGTACGGTGAACCAGACAAACTGCTGGACAGTGAGTGAGGTGCAGGAGATATTATGGTGGATTGATAAAATTGTGGTGTGCTCGTTCTCTGAGATCAGTCAAAAACAGTAGGCATGTCTGCTTCCATTACAACTGACAGCAGGCTCTCACTCAGCCGGACTGGAGTTTGTAAAGAACCGGAGGTTCTACGATCGTGACAATACTTGGCACTGTAACAGGGGAGGAAGAAGCAGCAGATGCGGTTGATGGGGCAGCTGATGCTTGTTGAGGTCTGCATTTTATTGCAATGGGATTGCCAGAGTATCACATGTTGATTGTGCATGTGAAGGTTCATGCATGTAGTAGTCAAATTATTGCAATTTTTTCCCTCTGCTCAGTTTTCTTTGCAAAGTTGGCAGATAACTTGAGTTGGCTCATACCTTGCAGTTTTAAAACAGGCCCAGGCTAGACAACCCTTGTCGCAGACTAGCGAACGCTGCTGGCCACAACAACAGCTCTGGCTGAGGATGCAATGTTTGTTATGGTTGCATCACTCAGTGCCGCACAGCGCAATGTAACCTCCTTGACTTCCTACTTCTCCACCTCCTCAGATGACCTACTCAGCTGCGTGCTCTGTGTTCACGCCAAGTGGGAACTACAACATCATCATCATCCTCTGTGTTATCCCATTCCTTGCCCTGAGAGTCACCCTCCTCCTCTTCCAGCCCTGACAGCACAGTTGTAATAATTATATGGGTACTACGGAATCTGATTGCGTGGTATAATGCGAAACTGAGACCAAAGTTGATGCAAAAGAGTATATTAACAAATGAAACAACTAACAGAGCACCTCTTGCAAGAGTAATGAAAACACAGCACAATATAGAATGATGCAAGTGAAACAAAACTAGCAGAGCACTTCCTGCAAAAGTAACGAAAACAGAGCACTATATGGAATGATGCAAGTAAAGCAAAACTAACAGAGCACTTTCTGCAATAGTAACAAATGCACAGCACAATATAGAAATGTTCAGTGTAACTGAGGAGCAGGGTGCGACTGCTAATGAACCAGTCCAACAGTAATATGACGCAGGTGGGCACAAGGCACTAAACCTGGGAGTCCAGTAGTAAATATAAGAGCAAACACACGGCACTTAATGAGGAAGTCCAGCAATAACATGAGTGTGCATGCACACGGCACTTAAGCATAGAAGTCCAGCAATATACAGGAGTGGCATTAACAGGAGAAGGTCACTATATTTACCTTTTCGGCTGATAGTCCCACACAAGTCCAGCACAGCAGCCCACATAAACACAGACCTAGAGGAGATGGTGATGTCAGTATTCCTTACAGGCCACAGCAGTTCTAGAGACGAATAGAACCACACTAGAAGTCCAGACAGTTGTTAAGCACAGACAGCATCAGGGAGACACACAGAGGACTGTAGGCAGCATAACGTGGAGAGGCAGAGCACTGAGTAATGAGCAGCAGCAGCAGCAGCAGGGAGTCCAACAGTAGACAGGCAGGAGCTCAAGAGCCATGGCAACAAAATACTCAGGCAAAGAGGAACACATGGCTCGGACTTAAATAATCAGGACAGACAGGTAGTTCCATGACAAGGCAAGATACAATACTCAATCTTGAATAAGGGCAAACAGGGACAAAGGAAAGTCTGGAATTAACTCCCCCCGGGGTTTAACGTCTGGTGATGAAGGTCAGGATGCTGCTCGGACCCTACTTCATCCTGCCCCAGATCCAGCCTAAGAAAATTTTGTCTGTTATAGTGACAGAATGGCTCTAAAACAATATGTCCACCCTTTATATAGATAGAGAGACATGTGATTTCAGCAGCCAATGACACAAGCCGTTATTTCTGGACAGGGTCGTCATCAGAGCATTACTGCCCTTACTACTGTATGGGGCCCAATGAGCACAAGCTAAAAGGGGCCCATACACACTGGCAGCCTGGCACCCGGGAGGCCCTTCTCTCTTTGCTTCTGCTCACCGGGCCCCAAGGACAACAGTTCAAAGCCACTGCAAGCCAGATGCATAACAACACTGTAGTGATTTAAAGATAAACCTACAGTGTTGTTAATGCACTCGGTGGATGGAAATGGATGCTGTACCTTTAAGTTGGAGCCGGCCCGGGTTCATGAAGGTCCTTCCTCGTTCTGGAGCAGAGTAGATCAGCGTGCCACCTGTGTGTGAGGAGACTGCATCCGGTGAGTGGAGACTGCATTTGGCAGCGTGTGGCTGCTGAGGAAAGCTAGAGAAGGGACTGGAGGGTCTGTGTCTGACAGGTTGAGGATAGTGAGGGGACTGGTGGGGTCTGTGTCCCACAGGGGGAGACTAATGAGAGGACTGGGGAGTCTGTGTCCCACAGGTGGAGGCTAGTGAGGGAACTGGGGGGGTCTGTGTCCAACAGGGGGAGGCTAGTGAGGGGGGGAGTCTGTGTCCTGTGAGGGGAGGCTGCTGGGTGGAGTGAGTGTAGGCTAGTAGGGGAAGGGTGCTGAGGAGAGTCTGCGTCCAGCAGGTGGAGGCTGCTGAGGGGAGGCTGCATCCAGCAGGTGGTGGCTCCTGACGGAAGTCTGCGTCCATCAGGTGGAGGCTGCTAAGGGGAGTTTGCATCCAGCAGGTGGAGGCTGCTGAGGGGAGGCTGTGTCTAGCAGGTGGAGGCTGCTGAGGTGAGGCTGCATCCAGCAGGTGGAGGCTGCTGAGGGGAGTTTGCATCCAGCAGGTGGAGGCTGTTGAGGGGAGTTTGTGTCCCACAGGTGGAGGCTGCTGAAGGGAACCTGCGTTCAGTGGAGGGAGGCAGCTGAGTGGTATTGAGGGGAGGCCAATGAGGTAGGATCAAGAGAAGTTGACAAATGTAAAGCGTTGTGGAGTTATTGGCACTATAAAAGTGAGTAAAATAAATGGGGTGATCCCCTTTTACTATTGACTACTTGATTTTTTTTATATTATCACTTTGAGTTATGTTTTGTGGTGTATTTATGTCAGGGCCGGCTCCAGGTTTTTATGGGTCCCGGGTGAAAGAGTCTCAGTGGGCCCCCTTAACACAGACCACGATTCATGATGCACAGATACTGCAGAGAAATATGGGTATAGCACAACGCCAAACACTTCTCTTCTTCCATTACATGACTGATACCTATTGTAAATTGTACAATAGCTCAAAAAACGCCAAATCCTCACAGCGCACAGTACAGACTGGACAGTACAGTCCTCCATACAGTATTATGGGCACCACATAGTCTCCCCCTCATCACCCATATAATACCCCATGCAGGATGTCACCCCGCCATCCCCCCATATAATGCTCCATACAGAATACTGGACCACATATAATTCTCCATACAAAATATGAAGCTCTCCTCTACACTGTGCTGCGCTCTGCACTGTTACGGCTCAGGAAAGGGCGCTGTGGAAAAACTCCCCTTTATCATCATCATTGCCTGCCCATTATCATCATCATTGCCTCCCAATCATCATCATTGCCTGCCCATCATCATCATCATTGTCTCCCTATCATCATCATTGCCTCCCCATTAATATCATCATCATCATTTCCTTCCCATTATCATTGCCTCCCCATCATCATCAGCATTATCATTGCCTCCCCATTAATATCATCATCCCTTCCCATTATCATTGCCTCCCCATCATCATCATTATCATTGCCTCCCCATTAATATCATCATCATCGCCTTCCCATTATCATTATCTCCCCATCATCATCATTATCATTGCCTCCCCATTAATATCATCATCATTGCCTTCCCATTATCATTGTCTCCCCATCATCATCATTATCATTGCCTCCCCATTAATATCATCATCGCCTTCCCATTATCATTGCCTCCCCATCATCATCATTATCATTGCCTCCCATTAGTATCATCATCATCATTGCCCTCCCATTATCATTGCCTCCCCATCATCATCATCATTGCCTCCTCACCACCATCACTGCCTGCCTCCCCCCACCACCGTCACACATACAGCACCGCAGGCAGCACTCTCTCACATACACACAGGCAGGCACACACACACACCTCACCTGTCCGGCGTCCGCGCACTCTCTGCCATAGCCGGCCGCTGAATGATGACGTCATTCAGCGGCGCTGCTGTGAGAGAGGAAGCGCCAGCGCAGGCGCCCCCTGGAGCTCGGAGCTGCGGCAGCGGAGGCACGGGGAGAGGTGAGTATTGCGCCGGCTGCTGCCGGGGCCCTGAGCAAGCAGAGGGGGGCCCAGTGGCGGCGCTGACACCGCTAATGGGCGTCGGGGTGCCCGACGGCAAGAGGGCCCCCCCGCCTGCTCAGGGCCCCGGCACTTGCCTGGGTGTGCCGGGTGCTGACGCCGGCCCTGATTTATGTTCTAGAATTTATAGGTTTTTATAGAATACTAATAAAGAGATTTTTTAGTAGTGGATAATCGGTGAATATAAGTGCAATAATATACACTGTTTACATTTATTTGGTGGGTAGGCTGAGGTGGTGGTGGTGAGCAGGCTGAGAAGACCATTAGATTCTTCTGGATTGGGTGGCGGGCATGGCGGCACCACTGGCTGTGTGAGTAGCTAACTTAAGTCCATGTATTAATTTGTCCACCATTTCAGTACATGATTGTACGATATAATCATTCTCCCCCTTCTACTCCTCAACCAGAATGTATAAGCTCCGGGATGACTCTGAGCTGCTGCAAAACCAAATGCCCAATTATAACATCAGGCAGCAGTGCTCAGGATCATCAAGTAGCTCATAAATTTTATTTGGGGATTGGAAGGGGGGAGGAAATGATTAATGCAAGTAGGTATATATGATTGGGAAACATCTTTATGATTATGGCAGTGTAATTATTGAAAGGGGAAATTGGTCTGGCACAGCCTGCAGTGCATTGACTGGGCGCCGATCTCCTGGCCCTCAACCTCATACATACTGTGAGGCTGCTGAGCTCAGGTCAGGAGACCTGCAGCAATTCCACGCTCTGCGATCCAAGTGCAGACCGATATTCACCAACAATTCCTCTAGTTAGATACTGTCTGGGAGTCCCCATTTCAAACCATTGCAGCCAAGTAACGGCTGTTCCCGACTCTGAGACTGGCAAATCCTCACAGTGGTGGGACTGTAGAAGGTTTGAGGGGTGGAGGCAGAGCTGGGGAGGAGCCTGGGTGGCATCTCAAGGGGCCCCAAAATTTTGACCGTATGGGGCCCTGAAATTCCTAGTGGCAGCCCTGTGTCTGGACAATGCAGATGTTTCCTGCGCTCTTATTGGCTAGCTGCAATGTGTACACATAAGGTTAGAAAAAATAAATACATTTTAGAAGTACATTGTGCCTCTGGGCTTTCTCCACCCTCCCCCTCATCAAACACATGCCCTCTGCTCATCATGCATCACCACTATCCTAGCTAAAGTGCTAAAAATACGTTAGTGGCAACACAAAATATTTTCTTGCACTTTTACTGAATGTTACCAATCTTTACTTAGTTTATGAAAATTTGCTTGTATTTCCAAACATGAATCCGAATGTGCCATATTCGTCATGAATTTATGTTTGACGATCGTTTTTCGAACATATTCACCCATTCTATTTGTATGTTCTCCCGTGTTTGAGTGGGTTTCCTCCTGGTAGTTTGGTTTTCGTACTCTAGAGACATACTAATAAAGTGCTGTGGAGTAATGGCATTATATAAATGAGTAAAAATTAATTTAAAAATCTCATTCATGAGGTTTAGCATCTCCTGCATCTTTAAGGGGTTTCCTCAAAAAAGTATTATTTTAAATTCAAATAGTATGTCAAATAAAGTGTGTTTGCAACAACATCCATTAACAAGTGTGTGTTTTGTATACATGTACTTTATTCATTGTGGTATGTGGCACCCAGGAGTTCGGTTGCACAGTGACCTTGCCTCCCTCCAGGGGAATAATGTCATGCTGAAAGCAAGGAAGGATCCTTAACAGGTAACACACAGCATACACCTTTCCTACTCCAGACCAGAAGGGGGAGCTCTAACACTGATTTCAGGGAGCTTCCCTGAATATTCTGGCTGGGAGGAGTTAGTGAGTCTGTCTGTAGGTGAGAGAGGAAGGACGAGTGGGGACAAGCTGAGGGTCAGGAGCTAAAGCTGAGCTCACCCCAGTCTGAGCGCCAGAAACCGGACCTGGAGTCCAAGGCTGAGTGGGTAAACTAAAGCCCAGCACAGAATCTGGAGGGCAGGAGACAGCAGTTCTGCCCAACTAAGACTCGACTACACCGCAGCACATGTGAGCGAGACTCCATACTAGAGCGATCCTGAAGCAGCTACAGCTGCTGTTATGAGAGTGAAGTTCTACTTAGTCACAGAGAGAGAGGAACTTGAACAGAGTTTACAACAGCAAGTACCTCAGAGAACAGCACAGAAAGGAGACCTCACATCCCCTGAATGAGGAGATTCCAATTGCTTCAGGCTGCCGACTTCAGCACCAACTGTAACCTGAGCCCGACCTTTGCTGCGAACTGGAAGAATTTTGGAAACTGCACTGACTGTGTCCTCTCAAGTTCTTCCTCATCAACACTGCTACATCCCTTGCTAATACTACATCTTTACCATCTACCTTACATTTCATCGGCTGGACAGGCCGGCTCCAGGTTTTTATGGCCCCGGCGAAAGAGCTCAGTGGGCCCCTTAACACAACCACGATTCATGATGCACAGATACAGCAGAGAAATATAGGTGCATTACAATTCCAAATACTTCACTTCTTCCATTACATGAGTGATATCTATTGTAAATTGTACAATAGCTCAAAAACCGCCAAATCCTCACAGCGCACAGAACAGACTGGACAGTACAGTCCTCCATACAATATTATGGGCACCACAGTCTCCCCCTCATCACCCATATAATACCCCATGCAGGATGTCACCCCCCATATAATGCTCCATACAGAATACTGGACCCAAAATAATGCTCCATACAGAATACTGGACCCAATATAATGCTCCCTACAGGATACTGGTCCCCATATAATGCTCCATACAAAATATGGAGCTCTCCTCTGCGCTGTACTGCGTTCTGCACTGTTACGGCTCAGGAAAGGGCGCTGTGGAAAGACTCCCCATTATCATCATGATTGTCTCCCCATCATCATCATGGCCTCCCCATTATCATCAATGCCTGCCCATCATCATCATCTCCTCCCCATCATGATCTTCTCCCCATCATCAATGCCTGCCCATTATCATCAATGCCTGCCCATTATCATCATCTTCTCCCCATCATCATCAATGCCTCCCCATTATCAGCAATGCCTGCCCATCATCATCTCCTCCCCATCATCATCAATGCCTGCCCATCATCATCTTCTCCCCATCATCAATGCCTGCCATTATCATCAATGCCTGCCCATTATCATCATCTTCTCCCCATCATCATCATCAATGCCTCCCCATTATCAGCAATGCCTGCCCATCATCACACACAGACAGCACACAAGCACTCTCTCACATACATACACACACACATACACACACACACATACATACACACACAAAGCACCGCACTACATACACACAGACACACACAGAGACACACACACACACACACACGTCTTACCTGTCCGGTGTCCCCGCGCTCTCTGCCACAGCCGGCCGCTAAATGATGACGTCATTCAGCGGCGCTGCTGTGAGAGGAAGCGCCGGCGCCCCCTGGAGCCCGGAGCTGCGGCAGCGGAGGTACGGGAGAGGTAAGTATTGTGCCAGCTGATGCCGGGGCCCTGAGCAAGCGGGGGGGCCCAGTGGCGGCGCTGACACTGCTCTCCTCCGCTAACGGGCGGGGGGTGCCAGACTGCGAGTGGGCCCCCCCGCCTGCTCAGGGCCCCGGCACTTGCCCGGGTGTGCCGGGTGCTGACGCCGGCCCTGGCCTGGGACATAGCTTCACCTGTGGGAAGCTTTACCAACTCTGCTGCATCACCATTAGCCTCAGAGCATCTGCACTGCAGCGCTGATCACCTCTGACCAGAAACCACAGGTGGCGTCACAAACACCTTATCACAAACTCTATTATCCCTTGTAAATATACCCCTTTTATTGGACGCCCAGGGCCACGGACCGGGTCACTGCCACTATGACACTTCCCCTTTAAGAAGCGGCCCGGTACCGAGTACCCCACTGCCCTGGCGGGCGATCCAGTATCCCGCCATGTTTTATCGGTGGCTCAAATGCTTGTCCACCTTTTTCTGGGCTGATGGAATGACACGTGCAGTAGCTTCCAAGCTTTGTGCATCATGAAGAAGCTGATTGTCACGGTTTCATCACTTTACTGTGTCCTAGGGACGTTCTGCAAAATCAGTGACATGACCGATGACATATCTAGCATAGAAGCGTCTCCATACACGAAGCGGCTGTCATCTTAGAAGCTATACCTGCTCAATTAAATACAATTCCTCTCTCCCTGACCTCAGGCTTTAAAAGACACGAATAAATGTGTAATTTTACACAGTGAGTGCCTCTTTCTTTCCCATTTGGTCTTTCAAATGTTGTTTTTACCCGTTTTTCAGCAGAGCATCACTGTTTTTCACTGGTTATTTTCACCATGCTACTTGTGTATTTGCTAATAACTCCATTTTAAGCAACGTTGATAGTGCCAAGGTGTTTCCTTTGCTCTCCCAGGATTGAGATAGAGCACATGTAGAAGCGATAAATAGATTGACAGACAGATTGAAAGAAGCAAAAAATAAGAAACAGCACTCCAAAAATAGCCAAATTGTAAGACTTCCCTGCGCATCCTCGCAGCATCTTGTTCTGGCTTCCAGCAGCTCCTGCGGCCGAGAGATCACGTGTCCCCTATAGGCGTGGAGAGAGGTGAATATTCATTACCTTAATGAGTTGGGACACGTGATCACTCAGCCACAGAAGCTGCTGGAAGGTGGAACAAGATACTGCGAGGGTGCGCAGGAAAGGGCAGAAGGAGTTTTTTTTATATACTTTTCTCATGGGGGCCATGCATACAAGGATATGAATGAGCAACCATGCATACAAGGATAGGGATGACGAGCCATGCAGACAAGGACTGGGATATGGAGCCATGCATAGAAGGACAGGGATGAGGAGCCATGCATACAAGGATAGGGATGAGGAACCATGCACATCAGGATGGGGATGCGGGGACAATGCATACCGGCTTTTACTCGAGTCAATAAGTTTTCCCAGTTTTTCGAGGCAAAATTAAGTGCCCCGGTTTATACTTGGGTTGACTTATACATGAGTATATACGGTATATTATTACTTACCTGTGATATCATTATCATCTGATATACAATGTGTACTGGCAAGTAAGACACATCGCTAGCTTTAGTATTTAAACTTTATTAATATTGTACATACATCAGTATTACTGAATTGCCAGGATAATGAGAAAGATAACAATGATACATGCATATAAGTACTGAGAAACCACCATATTCCCAGATCTTACATCATCACAATTTCTATTGTAGATTATACCTCGCTGCCTCACTACTTCATTAGATTTGCAACGCAGTTTAGTATTAGAATCTGTGTCTGTGTAATAGATAATTTCCATTAGATATGTAAAGACTTACTAAGCCTTGCTAATATATATATATAATATATATATAATATATATATATGTATATATATATATATATATATATATACAGTATAGACCAAAAGTTTGGACACACCTTCTCATTCAAAGATTCTTCTGTATTTTTATGACTATGAAAATTGTACATTCACACTGAAGGCATCAAAACTATGAATTAACACATGTGGAATTACACATTACACTTTACAAAAAAGTGTGAAACAACTGAAAATATGTCTTATATTCTAGGTTCTTCAAAGTAGCCACCTTTTGCTTTGATTACTGCTTTGCACGCAGAAAAGGTGAACGGATGGACTCTACATGCCTGGTTCCCACCGTGAAGCATGGAGGAGGTGGTGTGATGGTGTGGGGTGCTTTGCTGGTGACACTGTTGGGGATTTATTCAAAACTGAAGCGGTGAGCGGTCCAGCTCACCCCAAACCATCTCGATTGGGTTCAGGTCTGGTGACTGTGGAGGCCAGGTCATCAGGCGTAGCACCCCAACACTCTCCTTCTTGGTCAAATAGCCATTACACAGCCTGGAGGTGTGTTTGGGGTCATTGTCCTGTTCAAAAATAAATGATGGTCCAACTAAACGCAAACCGGATGGAATAGCATGCTGCTGCAAGATGCTGTGGTAGCCATGCTGGTTTAGTATGCCTTCAATTTTGAATAAATCCCCAACAGTTTCACCAGCAAAGCACCCCCACATCATCACACCTCCTCCTCCATGCTTCACGGTGGGAACCAGGCATGTAGAGTCCATCCGTTCACCTTTTCTGCGTGCAAAGCAGTAATCAAAGCAAAAGGTGGCTACTTTGAAGAACCTAGAATATAAGACATATTTTCAGTTGTTTCACACTTTTTTGTAAAGTGTAATGTATAATTCCACATGTGATTAATTCATAGTTTGATGCCTTCAGTGTGATTCAACAATTTCCATAGTCATGAAAATACAGAAATAGCTTTGAATGAGAAGGTGTGTCCAAACTTTTGGTCTGTACTGTATATATATATATATATTTTTTTTTTTTAGGTCCTTGAATATAATGCAGAGCAGTGGATTCAGTAGAAAGTCTATGGAAGTTTACTAAAGTTTTATCAAAGTTCTGCTATTCATTAAACTGTAAGTACTGTAGCTATAAACATATTTAAACTTTGCTTGTTGAAAGGGTGAACTTTCAAGGGACCTTTTGTGAATTTGTAACATCTTAAAATGTTATTTTATGGAGTATATCGGAAAAAGCTTCAATGGAGTCGAGTCGTTAGATGGGGTTTTCCTGAAATTACTGATGTTTTTTAAATACCCCTTTAAGCCATTTATTTAATCTGGATACTTTTGTGTACACCCCATATTTTCCTTGTTGTGCACAACCTTCTCCCCAGCTAACAATCCCAGTCACAAAATACGTGTCTTTGTATGGGGTGACATGGGGACCACCGCTGTCTCCTTGACATGCATCTTTCACGTCTTTGTCATAGCCAGCACAAAACATGTTTTCTGTGATGGTAAACCTACTGGATTCCTTGCATGTTTGCCTAGTAACATAGGGTACATTGAGCTTCTGAAGCTTTGTAGCCTGAGCCCCTCGCTCATGAAGACGTCCAAAGCCGCTCACCATTGCTTGCCTCTCATTCATAAGGACTTCGTCAGCAAAATCAGGATCAGGGAGGCATGCCGGAATGATGTTATCAGTGAAGTTAATGGCCTCTTTCAGCTTTACCACAGCTATATCAAAGTCATAGGTCAACCGGACGAATTTAGGGTGTATAATGATCTTGTCCACCTTATGTATTGATTCAGCACCATCCTTCTTAAGTGTATTCATCTCTCCTGTAAAATTATGCAAAATCCTGTTAGTATTGCCTGGTTGTAATACAAAGTAGACTGTCGATCTGTTGTGTGTGGTATCACAGCTCAGTCCCATTCACATAAATGTCTTTGTAATTCCACTGAACCCCTTTAAATTTCGATGTATTCCCCAGAACACTCACCGACAATAACTTTGAAGTACTTTGTCTGATTCATGCAGTGAGCTGCTGTCAGGATAAACTGCTTGGACAGGATTGTTCCTCCACAGAATGGTTCATTATCTTCACTTAACAATACAGCCTGCATTGATTTACCAGATTATATGTTAGATGTTTATGGGTTATAGAAATGATTAGTCGTTTTTCTTTTCATTTTTTTATCCAAAGCTATTGTCCTAACCATAATGTAAATTAGACATGTCATAGAAATCCCTCAGACCTATTGACTGAGAACCCTTAACCGTTATCCAATGTTAGAAAAAATTCTAAGACATTAAAGAAGCACTCCTCCCATCAAAATTTTTATCCTCTTACTATATTGCAAACATCATATTATATAGCACTGTGCACTTACAATTGCTCATTTTGCCCTTCTACTCAGCTAAGACTAGTTTCACACTAGCGTTCGGCAGGGCTGCGTACTTCTTCCGTTAAGCCCCGCCCACTGCTGCACCTCTTCCGTTCAGCTCCGCCTACGTCTGCTGCATGCATCCTGCGTACCTTATCTTTAACATTGGGTACGCAGGCCATTCGGATGTATGCGGATGTGTCTGCATGCGTCCGAATGGCCTGCGTACCCAATGTTAAAGATAAGGTTCGCATGACGCATG
>JARQOD010000002.1:226138632-226195284 GCA_033576555.1 Oophaga sylvatica | reverse complement strand
GGGGGGGGTGCCAGACTGCGAGTGGGCCCCCCCGCCTGCTCAGGGCCCCGGCACTTGCCCGGGTGTGCCGGGTGCTGACGCCGGCCCTGGCCTGGGACATAGCTTCACCTGTGGGAAGCTTTACCAACTCTGCTGCATCACCATTAGCCTCAGAGCATCTGCACTGCAGCGCTGATCACCTCTGACAGAAACCACAGGTGGCGTCACAAACACCTTATCACAAACTCTATTATCCCTTGTAAATATACCCCTTTTATTGGACGCCCAGGGCCACGGACCGGGTCACTGCCACTATGACACTTCCCCTTTAAGAAGCGGCCCGGTACCGAGTACCCCACTGCCCTGGCGGGCGATCCAGTATCCCGCCATGTTTTATCGGTGGCTCAAATGCTTGTCCACCTTTTCTGGGCTGATGGAATGACACGTGCAGTAGCTTCCAAGCTTTGTGCATCATGAAGAAGCTGATTGTCACGGTTTCATCACTTTACTGTGTCCTAGGGACGTTCTGCAAAATCAGTGACATGACCGATGACATATCTAGCATAGAAGCGTCTCCATACACGAAGCGGCTGTCATCTTAGAAGCTATACCTGCTCAATTAAATACAATTCCTCTCTCCCTGACCTCAGGCTTTAAAAGACACGAATAAATGTGTAATTTTACACAGTGAGTGCCTCTTTCTTTCCCATTTGGTCTTTCAAATGTTGTTTTTACCCGTTTTTCAGCAGAGCATCACTGTTTTTCACTGGTTATTTTCACCATGCTACTTGTGTATTTGCTAATAACTCCATTTTAAGCAACGTTGATAGTGCCAAGGTGTTTCCTTTGCTCTCCCAGGATTGAGATAGAGCACATGTAGAAGCGATAAATAGATTGACAGACAGATTGAAAGAAGCAAAAAATAGAAACAGCACTCCAAAAATAGCCAAATTGTAAGACTTCCCTGCGCATCCTCGCAGCATCTTGTTCTGGCTTCCAGCAGCTCCTGCGGCCGAGAGATCACGTGTCCCCTATAGGCGTGGAGAGAGGTGAATATTCATTACCTTAATGAGTTGGGACACGTGATCACTCAGCCACAGAAGCTGCTGGAAGGTGGAACAAGATACTGCGAGGGTGCGCAGGAAAGGGCAGAAGGAGTTTTTTTTATATACTTTTCTCATGGGGGCCATGCATACAAGGATATGAATGAGCAACCATGCATACAAGGATAGGGATGACGAGCCATGCAGACAAGGACTGGGATATGGAGCCATGCATAGAAGGACAGGGATGAGGAGCCATGCATACAAGGATAGGGATGAGGAACCATGCACATCAGGATGGGGATGCGGGGACAATGCATACCGGCTTTTACTCGAGTCAATAAGTTTTCCCAGTTTTTCGAGGCAAAATTAAGTGCCCCGGTTTATACTTGGGTTGACTTATACATGAGTATATATGGTATATTATTACTTACCTGTGATATCATTATCATCTGATATACAATGTGTACTGGCAAGTAAGACACATCGCTAGCTTTAGTATTTAAACTTTATTAATATTGTACATACATCAGTATTACTGAATTGCCAGGATAATGAGAAAGATAACAATGATACATGCATATAAGTACTGAGAAACCACCATATTCCCAGATCTTACATCATCACAATTTCTATTGTAGATTATACCTCGCTGCCTCACTACTTCATTAGATTTGCAACGCAGTTTAGTATTAGAATCTGTGTCTGTGTAATAGATAATTTCCATTAGATATGTAAAGACTTACTAAGCCTTGCTAATATATATATATATATATATATATATATCATATATATATATGTATATATATATATATATATATATACAGTATAGACCAAAAGTTTGGACACACCTTCTCATTCAAAGATTCTTCTGTATTTTTATGACTATGAAAATTGTACATTCACACTGAAGGCATCAAAACTATGAATTAACACATGTGGAATTACACATTACACTTTACAAAAAAGTGTGAAACAACTGAAAATATGTCTTATATTCTAGGTTCTTCAAAGTAGCCACCTTTTGCTTTGATTACTGCTTTGCACGCAGAAAAGGTGAACGGATGGACTCTACATGCCTGGTTCCCACCGTGAAGCATGGAGGAGGTGGTGTGATGGTGTGGGGGTGCTTTGCTGGTGACACTGTTGGGGATTTATTCAAAACTGAAGCGGTGAGCGGTTCAGCTCACCCCAAACCATCTCGATTGGGTTCAGGTCTGGTGACTGTGGAGGCCAGGTCATCAGGCGTAGCACCCCAACACTCTCCTTCTTGGTCAAATAGCCATTACACAGCCTGGAGGTGTGTTTGGGGTCATTGTCCTGTTCAAAAATAAATGATGGTCCAACTAAAGCAAACCGGATGGAATAGCATGCTGCTGCAAGATGCTGTGGTAGCCATGCTGGTTTAGTATGCCTTCAATTTTGAATAAATCCCCAACAGTTTCACCAGCAAAGCACCCCCACATCATCACACCTCCTCCTCCATGCTTCACGGTGGGAACCAGGCATGTAGAGTCCATCCGTTCACCTTTTCTGCGTGCAAAGCAGTAATGAAAGCAAAAGGTGGCTACTTTGAAGAACCTAGAATATAAGACATATTTTCAGTTGTTTCACACTTTTTTGTAAAGTGTAATGTATAATTCCACATGTGTTAATTCATAGTTTGATGCCTTCAGTGTGATTCTACAATTTCCATAGTCATGAAAATACAGAAATAGCTTTGAATGAGAAGGTGTGTCCAAACTTTTGGTCTGTACTGTATATATATATATATATATTTTTTTTTTTAGGTCCTTGAATATAATGCAGAGCAGTGGATTCAGTAGAAAGTCTATGGAAGTTTACTAAAGTTTTATCAAAGTTCTGCTATTCATTAAACTGTAAGTACTGTAGCTATAAACATATTTAAACTTTGCTTGTTGAAAGGGTGAACTTTCAAGGGACCTTTTGTGAATTTGTAACATCTTAAAATGTTATTTTATGGAGTATATCGGAAAAAGCTTCAATGGAGTCGAGTCGTTAGATGGGGTTTTCCTGAAATTACTGATGTTTTTTAAATACCCCTTTAAGCCATTTATTTAATCTGGATACTTTTGTGTACACCCCATATTTTCCTTGTTGTGCACAACCTTCTCCCCAGCTAACAATCCCAGTCACAAAATACGTGTCTTTGTATGGGGTGACATGGGGACCACCGCTGTCTCCTTGACATGCATCTTTCACGTCTTTGTCATAGCCAGCACAAAACATGTTTTCTGTGATGGTAAACCTACTGGATTCCTTGCATGTTTGCCTAGTAACATAGGGTACATTGAGTTCTGAAGCTTTGTAGCCTGAGCCCCTCGCTCATGAAGACGTCCAAAGCCGCTCACCATTGCTTGCCTCTCATTCATAAGGACTTCGTCAGCAAAATCAGGATCAGGGAGGCATGCCGGAATGATGTTATCAGTGAAGTTAATGGCCTCTTTCAGCTTTACCACAGCTATATCAAAGTCATAGGTCAACCGGACGAATTTAGGGTGTATAATGATCTTGTCCACCTTATGTATTGATTCAGCACCATCCTTCTTAAGTGTATTCATCTCTCCTGTAAAATTATGCAAAATCCTGTTAGTATTGCCTGGTTGTAATACAAAGTAGACTGTCGATCTGTTGTGTGTGGTATCACAGCTCAGTCCCATTCACATAAATGTCTTTGTAATTCCACTGAACCCCTTTAAATTTCGATGTATTCCCCAGAACACTCACCGACAATAACTTTGAAGTACTTTGTCTGATTCATGCAGTGAGCTGCTGTCAGGATAAACTGCTTGGACAGGATTGTTCCTCCACAGAATGGTTCATTATCTTCACTTAACAATACAGCCTGCATTGATTTACCAGATTATATGTTAGATGTTTATGGGTTATAGAAATGATTAGTCGTTTTTCTTTTCATTTTTTTATCCAAAGCTATTGTCCTAACCATAATGTAAATTAGACATGTCATAGAAATCCCTCAGACCTATTGACTGAGAACCCTTAACCGTTATCCAATGTTAGAAAAAATTCTAAGACATTAAAGAAGCACTCCTCCCATCAAAATTTTTATCCTCTTACTATATTGCAAACATCATATTATATAGCACTGTGCACTTACAATTGCTCATTTTGCCCTTCTACTCAGCTAAGACTAGTTTCACACTAGCGTTCGGCAGGGCTGCGTACTTCTTCCGTTAAGCCCCGCCCACTGCTGCACCTCTTCCGTTCAGCTCCGCCTACGTCTGCTGCATGCATCCTGCGTACCTTATCTTTAACATTGGGTACGCAGGCCATTCGGATGTATGCGGATGTGTCTGCATGCGTCCGAATGGCCTGCGTACCCAATGTTAAAGATAAGGTTCGCATGACGCATGCAGACGTAGGCGGAGCTGAACGGAAGAGGTGCAGCAGTGGGCGGGCTTAATGGAGTACGCAGCCCTGTCGAACGCTAGTGTGAAACTAGTCTAATTCCTCTCTTTTCCAAGAGGTCTTTGACATCACGTGATTAAAAACTGACTAACTGTATCCTTCTAAGCTCTATGTAGAAACAGGAGGTCAATTTTCCCTGCATGACTCATGAGTCACTGTAAAAATCTCTGGGGTTGGGAGGAGGGAGCAGCTGGGTCAGGAGTTGAATAGGAAAATGATTCCTGCAGGGACAAGAGACTTCCTGTTTCTACATTGAGCAGAGAAAAGAGAAGAGTTAGCTGGGTAGAAAGGCAAAATGAGCCATTGTAAGTGCTATATAATATGATGACTGTAATATATTAAGAGGAAAAAACTATGATGAGAGGAGTGCTTCTGTAATTAATAAAAAAAAGGTATCAAACAGAGGTATAGTCACTCCTGGATCCATAGCAGGCTATTCCAGTGGTTTGTGCCAGCTCCAGATTCAATTACTTTGCTGTCTGCGATTGACTGCAGTAGTGAAATGTTTCTCTGATGACCACCAGTTATTCCAATCAACTGACCGCTGAAGTCAATCACAGGCTTCAATGTTCTTGTGACATCTGTGTGGATCCATAGCCAATCAGCGATTGCTGTAGCTATTGGTGGGTGACTATCCACACATTTAATTATATGCTGAATAAAGCTCTACACAGGACTCCAAAGGTTGTGTACCCATTGTTAAGGGGAATCTGTCATCAGTTTTTTTCTACTCCATCTAAGAGTATCATGATGTAGAGACCCTGAATCCAGAGATGTATTACTTAATTTGCTGATTGATGCAGTTTTTGATTTTGATTAAATGTTTTATCTTCTGCATATCTCCCAGTTCTCTGAATGCTGAGCTCTGTATAATCCCACCAACACCACTGATTGACAGCTTTCTGTGTACACTATGCATAGGCAGAAAACTGCTAATGGTTTTGGTGGAGTTATACATGAGTATGGAGGACTACAGGGCAGTAGCTTTATTAGTCCTCTAGTAAAAATCTCTTGCTGATAAAACAGTGATTTAAACAAAGTGACAGCAAGCAGCCCAATAAAAGACATATTGCTAGAATCAGGGTCTATGCCTCTACACTATGGTGCTCTCAGATTAGGTAGTAAAACCTGGTGACATATTCCCTTTAATAGTTGTGTTGTATAAATATTCATTTAATCTCTTTCACATTGCTTATCACTTACCTGCCATGGGCATTCCCCAAATTTGCAGTCTTTTCCACCTACAATTCTCCCATTTGGGTCATCAAATGTCTCTGATTCATACAAAGGCAGTTCAGGTTGGACATCTTCATTGAGTGGTACCAAGTCAGGTTGGACATCTTCATTGAGTGGTACCGAGTCAGGTTGAACATCTACCTTGGGTGCTACGGATTCGGGTTGGACATCTACCTTGGGTGATGCAGAGTCAGGTTGGACATCTTCTTTGGGTGATGCAGAGTCAGGTTGGACATTTACCTTGGGTGCTACGGATTCGGGTTGGACATCTACCTTGGGTGATGCAGAGTCAGGTTGGACATCTTCTTTGGGTGATGCAGAGTCAGGTTGGACATCTTCTTTGGGTGATGCGGAGTCAGGTTGGACATCTTCTTTGGATGAGTCAGGTTTGACTTTTTCATTTAGTGGTGCAGAATCACCAGGACTTTTAGTAGGGATGCTAATCTGAGAACCAGCTATATGGATTTTACGATTTTCTTTTTCTTCAGGTGCTGACCTCTTAGCTCTGAAGGCAGGTCTCTTCCCGCAGGGATATGGTTCTGTAACATACAGTCAAGATTTATAAAATTAGAGAAATGCACAAATGGGAATATCCACCCAATTTCACTTCACAGTTATACAAGTAGTTCACAGCTAGAGCAGGAGAGAATACATGTATACAGAATGTATTTGTATGTGCTTTTAATAGTGGCTATAAGTGTTGTCTCTGTTAGGACATATTGAGCTGCAAAATAAAGGTTTGTCAGAAGGGAACATCAAGATAGTGTTCATTGAAATATTGGATACATTGGAAACATATTAATTCCATCTGGGGCCCTGTAATATAGATATACAATTTTGGAACCTTTGTTCTGCTACAAAGCATCTAAAATAAGAAATGCAGAAACTTTGCAATTCGTTTTTCTAAAAATATATAACACAGTTTTCTATATACAGCACCGATAAAGGTTTATTGTTATAAACTACAAGTAAATCGTTTGTTACTTTACTCCCCTTTATTTCCTTGATCCTAATAGCAAAATAGGAGGCAAAAGGAAATGCGTGGTACATAAGTGCAGATTGTGTATGTCTATGGCCAAATATATGAGGGTGAATCATAGGTGCAACAAATCCTTAAATAAGTTGTCCACTAATTGGACAACTCCCTCTCAAACCCCACACTTGGCCCCAATAAGAAAAAGCTTAAACTCACTTCCTGAGCCAGCACCGTTCCATCAGTGTTGGCACTTGCTGTACCGGGGATGTCGTGAGGTTGCTATGACACATGACCCCGGCGCCCAATCAGCGCTAGCATCACTGTCCCCGCCTTCTGTCGAATTGAACATGAAATGGAAGTCAGAGATCAGCTGCTGCCCTGACTTCCACTTCATGTTCAATTCAACAGGAGGCGGGGACAGTGATGCTAGCGCTGATTGGGCGCTGGGCCCCTGGGATCATGAGTGATGACACCACTAGAACGGTGGCGGCATGGGAGATGAATATTAGCTTTTTTGTTTTATTGTGGCCAATACTGTGGTATGAGAAGGGGTTGGTTGTCCTAGTAGTGGATAACACCTTTAAGGCCGGGATCACACATGTGAGAAACTAGCATAATTCTCATGCGAGTCTCTCGTATGAACAGCTGGTACTACTACCGACACTCGGACCTGAGCGTGAGGCTGCATAGAAATACATGCAGCCGCATGCTCCAGTCCGGGTGCGGGCGGCTGTGCCCGGGTGTTCATGCGAGAGACTCGCACGTGTGATCTCGGCCTAATCCTTTTATCTTGGTATTAAATATTAGTAAAAAAAAAAAAAAAGAGATAAGACCAGCTCACCAATGCAGCAATTCATCCTCCGAAGCCCAGAATATAGCCACTGCCATGGAGATTGAACGGTTAAAGGGGTTTTCCCACAAGCAAAGTAGATTTTAATCAATAGATCTTGGAATAATAATTTCCAAAATTGGATGTATTTAAATAAAAAGTTCCTGTGCTGAGATAATCTTATAAATGTGCCCCTGCTGTGTGCTGTGTAATGGCTGTGTCTTACCGTACAGGAACATGGTCTGATCATACCACAGCTCCTGGGCAGGGAGGAAGCAAAATAGTTTACAGACATTACAGCATGGGATCACAGCTGAGTCTTTCAGTCAGGCAAACATTTGTTTTAAAGCAATGTTATCTCAAAGAAAGAATCAGCTGTGAAACCGTGTTGAAAAGTCTTTATACTCTTGCATTCTCCCCTTCACATGAGTTGTGGTACTATCAGACCATGTTACTGTACGGTCAGACATAGCCATTACACAGTACACAGCAGGCGCACATGTATAAGATTATCTCAGCACAGGGACATTTTTTAAAAAACATCCAATTGTGGAAGTTATTATTATTATAAGATCTATTGAATAAAATGTTGATTAAAATTAACTTTGTTCATGAGAAAATCCCTTTAAGGATATAGATGAGATCTAGCTCAAGACAGTAAAAAATTCCAGACTAAAATGCACCGATCAGCATGTAGCACCTACGTGTAGACGCACCAGAAACGTGTAGGTGCTACATGCTGATCGGTGCATTTTTCCTGATATTATCACTATTTTAACGCACTTCAATAAAGTCTGGAATTTTTTACTCAGCTGTCTCTATCTTAAGGCACTGTCACACTTAGCGATCGCACCAGCGATCACGATAACGACACGACCTGGCGAGATCGCTAGTGCGATCGCTATGTGATCGCTAGTTAGATTCCCAACACAACTCATCAGCGATCTGTATATCGACCTCTGCGGTTGTCGGGAAAACCTAGTCCCACCTGCTGGTGAAGTCGTTCATAAAGGGTGTCACACTCAGCGATTCAGGCTCACCAGCGGGACATCAACGACCAAAAAACGGCTCAGAACGTTCATAAGCGAATAACATGTGGAATTATACATTACACTTTACAAAAAGTGTGAAACAACTGAAAATATGTCTTATATTCTAGGTTCTTCAAAGTAGCCACCTTTTGCTTTGATTACTGCTTTGCACGCAGAAAAGGTGAACGGCTGGACTCTACATGCCTGGTTCCCACCGTGAAGCATGGAGGAGGTGGTGTGATGGTGCGGGGGTGCTTTGCTGGTGACACTGTTGGGGATTTATTCAAAATTGAAGCGGTGAGCGGTTCAGCTCACCCCAAACCATCTCGATTGGGTTCAGGACTGGTGACTGGAGGCCAGGTCATCTGGCGTAGCACCCCAACACTCTCCTCCTTGGTCAAATAGCCCTTACACAGCCTGGAGGTGTGTTTGGGGTCATTGTCCTGTTGAAAAATAAATGATGGTCCAACTAAATGCAAACCGGATGGAATAGCATGCTGCTGCAAGATGCTGTGGTAGCCATTCTGGTTCACTATGCCTTCAATTTTGAATAAATCCCCAACAGTGTCACCAGCAAAGCACCCCCACATCATTACACCTCCTCCTCCATGCTTCACGGTGGGAACCAGGCATGTAGAGTCCATCCGTTCACCTTTTCTGCGTGCAAAGCAGTAATCAAAGCAAAAGGTGGCTACTTTGAAGAACCTAGAATATAAGACATATTTTCAGTTGTTTCACACTTTTTTGTAAAATGTAATGTATAATTCCACATGTGTTAATTCATAGTTTTGATGCCTTCAGTGTGATTCTACAATTTTCATAGCCATGAAAATACAGAAAAATCTTTGAATGAGAAGGTGTGTCCAAACTTTTGGTCTATACTGTATATATATTTATATGTATTCTATTTGTATATATGTATTCTTTTGTTTGTGTTTTAACCTGTCAGGAGCATACTCAGTTAAAAAAACTGGATCCATCGGCGGAATCTGTCATTTGACGGATGACGACGGATCCTGCGACCATAGGCTTCCATTAAAGCAAACGACAGACAGCGCCGGATCCGTCACTGTCCGATTTTTCGACTGAGACAAAAAACGTTGCTTTGTGTGTCGTGTCCGGCCGACAGACCAAAAGTTTTCGACGGATCCATCAAACAGATCAAACGTGAGGCCATCCGTCGCAATCTGTCGCTAATACAAGTCTATGAGAAAAAAATGGATCCTGTGGCATCAGTCGCAGGATCCGTTTTTTTCAAAAAACGATGGATTGTGACTGATGGCAAAAAAACTGATGTGTGAAAGCAGCCTTATAAAATGATTAGTTATTATTAGCTTATTGAGGGTAGAATAAAGAAATGCATTTACAGTGCAAATTTAGAAAGTGAGTAAGATTGACATTTCTTACCACTTGAGACACAAGATTTTCCATCGTCACCTAACTTATATCCAGTGGTACAAGAACAGACAACGTCTCGGTTTTCCACCTTGCAGTACTGCTCACAGCCGCCATTGTTCAGACTGCAGATCTTTACTATAACTGGAAACAAAATAAATGTAAGTGTGAGCAATATTATTACCATTTCCATATAACTGCCCTCATCCAGGTATATATGGGTTCTTGGATATAGTATGCTATATATATAGCATAGTGTATCTATCGATTAGTGTAAAGCATGTTTGCTCAGATAGCCATGTTCCGCTTAACCCAATGACAACGTCCTGGCATTTAACCTACTAGTCATAGAATTGCTACCAAGCAGTAGGACTCACAGGTCAGTCATGATTTTACAAGTGAGCTTCAGAAATTTTCTTTATTAACTTGAAAAATGGTATAAAAAATGTAGATATGTACTGTAATTAATGTTTCTATAGTTCCACAAACGTATATTCATATATCCATGATGTACCCCTGTTTTTCGGACTATAAGATGCACTTTTTTTCCTCCAAAAATGGGGAAGATGCGGCGGTGGGGAGGTGGGGGAGTGGCATCGGGGAGCAGCGGGTCACAGGAGGCTGGAGCCAGCTGCTGCTGCTAACTCCTGTGCCCGCTGCTAAAGAGAAATGAATATTCACTGCATTTAATGAATATTCATTTCTCTTTAATAGCGTCTTGGTATGATTGGCCCCAAACCCCGGTCCTGGTATGCATGGCCCCAACCTTGTGATTGGCCCCCACCCACCCCCATCCCCTGGTATGCAGGGCCCAAACAGAAAACATTAAAAAAAAACCTTTACACTTACCTTCCCGTCGCTCCCTCGCAGCATCTTGTTCTGATGCCACCAGCTGCTTTATGATTGTATGCAGCGCATGGCAGGGACGTCATGTGCTGCTTGCAAGCCAAAGAGCAGCTGCTGGAATACTCACGCTCGCCAGGACTGTGCGCACAGAAAGCAGTGAGTATTCATTACCGTACTCTTCAGTAGCGAGCAGTGTCAGCTGGAGCTGCCGGCTTCCTGCGGCTGCCGGCCGTCAGGTGTTCCGCTACTTAAGTGTAATGAATATTCACCTCGCTCCATGTCCAGAGAGGTGAATATTCATTTCTCTTAAGTAGCGGCACACATGACGTCCCGGCAGCTGCAGGACAGCTCCAGCTGACACTGTGTGCCCTACTGAAGATGTCATGATCCACATTTGGATCTGGGGCAGATCTCTCTCTGCATGTTGAAACCTTTTTCCTGTCTGGCCAGCGGGGGTTAATCTCAGTCTTTGCCCCCAGTGGCCGCTGGTGTAATTGCTTTGCTTGACTTGTAAGGAGAAGGTGGAGTCCACTCCCACGATCTTTTAAAAGGCCACATTAGGCCTCAGCTGGTGTTGGTAATATTGCTTCCTCTGGAAACCAACCAAGCTGGAGCCAGGAACTGCTGAGAGCAGTTGTACTTCAGTTGCTTCCCTTATCTGGGGACTTATGTGCGGAGCTTAACAGCAGAGAAAGCTAAGTGTTATTGTTTTGTTGATTTAACCCTCAGGTGTCTGTCTTTCCTTTCCTTCTGAGCTGGGGCTCCCTCCGGTGGTTGCTGAGGGTAATGAACTGATTACTGAATGGCCTTCAGCTGGCACTGAATGGTAGGATATAAGTAGGATATAAGTGGCCTGAGTTCCCAGCAGCCTTGCCGGTTATCAATTGTTCCTTCTGGTCTTGCTTGAAGCACTGCTAGTTTCCTGCTCTCCTTCAGATAAGTGTTTGCTGTTTTTTTCCTCTGTTGGATTTTCTCTGCTGGTTTGCTGCTTGCAGTGGACTGCAGCCTGTCCCCTTTTGGGGGTCTGGCGCTGCAATTGTGCTCCGTTTTTGTCTGCACTTTTTCTTTGCTCCTTTGTTACTTTTTATTTGCTGAATAGCGTTTTGTTACACCAGAGATCTGATTTAGGTGGATGAGATCGTGTGATCTCAGTTTTTTTGGCAATCAAAAGTGTTGGTATTTTTGTTAGGGGTTTTTTTGGATTGCAGTCAGAATTCTTTCCTGTACTTTTCTATCTAGACAGATTGGGCCCCAGCGTTTGCTCATTCTATTTTCTGTCTGTGTCCGTGCTTTCTTCTTGTCTAACTGCCATTACATGTTTGGGGGCTTCCTATTTTCTTTGGGGATCTGCTCCGGGGAAGATAGCTTTCATCTTTCTGCCTTTAGGTGTAGTTATCTCTCAGGCTGTGACAAGGCATCTAGGATCACCGTAGGAACGCTCAACGGCTACTTCTAGTTGTGTGGTTAGTTCAGGTTACTGCAATCCAATAGGTTCCAGCCTCTCTGGTGCATTACCGCTTTTGCTAATTCTCCTCAGTTACCGAAACATAACAATTCCCTGTCTCACTTCCTGGGGAGGGGGTTGGTGGGTTTAGCTCAGGGCTAAACAAGAGACAGGGACAGGTCGGTGACTTGGGTCTCGCTACCTTTAAGCGTACCCCCAAGTTAAGGAAAGACAGATCCTCCATTAGCTTTAGGGGCAGTTCAGGGGCCCAGGTTCCTCGTCCCCTGTATTCCTTCAACTGCCCCGTGACAGAAGAGCATTGAGTACTCACTGCTCTCTGCGCGCACAGTCTTGGTGTGCAGAGCAGTGAGTATTCCGGCAGCTGTGCTCTGCTTTTGAGCAGTGCATGATGTCCCTGCCATTTGCTGTTTACAAGCATAAAGCTGCTGCTGGCATCAGAACAAGATGCTGCGAGGGAGCACCGGGAAGGTAAGTGTAATGTGTTTTTTTTTATGTTTTCTGATGGGGCCATGCATATTAGGATGGGTTGTGGGCCAATTATAAGGATAGGGCTATGCATACCAGGATTGGGATGGGGGCCAATCATACCAGAATAGGGATGGGGCCATGCATACTAGGATGAGATGGGGGCCCTGCATACCAGGATAAGGATGGGGGCCATGCATACTAGGATGAGATGGGGCCCTGCATACCAGGATAAGGATGGGGGCCATGCATACTAGGATGAGATGGGGCCCTGTATACCAGGATAGGGATGGGGACATGTATACCAGGATAGGGATGGAACCATGCATACTAGGATAGGGATGAGGGCGATTATTCCTGCCAGGATAGGAATGAGGGGGACCATTCCTACCAGGATAGGGAAGAGGGGACCATGCGCACCAGGAAATAGATGAGGGGGCATGCATACCAGGATAGGGATGAACGGGTCATGCATACCAGGATAGGGATGAAGGATCCTTGCATACCAAGATAGGGATGGGGCCCATGCATACCAAGATAGGGATGAGGGAACCATCAGGATGTATCAGGATGAGGGAACCATCATGTGTATCAGGATGGGGATGAGGGAATCATATACACCAGGATAGGGGATATTAAGTACAGAATTGACCACATTTTTTGCTTCAATTTTTTTTCCTAATTTCCTCCTCCAGAAGTTAGGTGCGTCTGATGGTCCAGTGCGTCTTATAGTCCGAAAAATACGGTACCTCTTCTAGTTGTGCATGAGATAGTAATCTGAATACCATTAATAGATACAGCTTGTTTTAGTAAAATCTGTGGTTAATCTTATGCGTATGAACATCACAGTCCTTGGCAGAGTCTCAGCAAATCTCATGAAATTCATCTTGACTTGCCAATGGTTTGCAGATAAATATCTCATGTATATCACCAAAAAACATACTCATTCTGGTCAGTTCAATGTAAAATCCACTTTGCCGTTCACATGAGTTGGTGTGTTTTTGTGATGAGATTTTAAAAAACAGCAGAAAAAAAAAAGTGATACATATGTCATTTCATTGAGGCATATTCCTCTTGGTAAAAAAAAAACACTTCAAAAACTTCTTTAAGGGTATGTGCACACGTCTTTTTCAGGCCAGTTAGCCTCTGTAACTTGCCAGAAAAATCACTATATGAATTCTAAAAAGAATGAAAATATCCATTGCTATGTAAAAAAGACTTGCTATACGTTCGGGCTTTTAAGCTCCTTTTAACTGTTTGAAGCTTCAAAACCAGTCAAAAGTGGTTAAGTGGTTAAAATAAGTGACCTTACCATTCTTCAGGCGGCTTCTGCTTGGAAACCATCTACTATTGTATACATAATGTTAAAAAAATTTAAATGAAAAAAAAAAAAACATGGCAGCATAGCCAATGAAAAAAGACTACATGACAAACATTCAAAAATTATGCTTCAGGAACAAAATTGGCAATTTTCTCTAGGAAAAGAATGTAGGTACGCCGGCATTTAAAACTCGCCGTGTGCACATACCCTTAAACTGCTTCAGGAAACAATTTAGGAAAAAAAACAAAAAACCTCCAATTAAAAATAAAAAAAGAGCGTTTTATTAAGTGGTTTCTCATCAAATGTTTTAACCTCCAAAAGTCGCGGCATGAACACATTCTTAAAGTAGGCACATTATTATCACCAATGATGTACAGTCATGGCCAAAAGTTTTGAGAATGACACAAATATTATATTTTCACATGATCTGCTGCCCTCTGGTTTTTATGTGTGTTTGACAGATGTTTTTATCACAGACAGAAATATAATAATTGCAAACATATGAGTAACAAAAGCTTATATTGACAGTTAGAATGAGTTAATGCAGCAAGTCAATATTTGCAGTGTTGACCCTTCTTCTTCAGGACCTCTGCAATTCTCCCTGGCATGCTCTCAATCAACTTCTGGACCAAATCCTGACTGATAGCAGTCCATTCTTGCACAATCAATGCTTTCATTTTGTCAGAATTTTTAGGTTTTTGTTTGTCCACCCGACTCTTGATGATTGACCACAAGTTCTCAATGGGATTTAGATCTGGGGAGTTTCTAGGCCATGGATCCAAAATCTCTATGTTTTGTTCCCTGAGCCATTTAGTTATCACCTTTGCTTTATGGCAAGGTGCTCCATCATGCTGGAAAAGGCATTGTTGATCGCCAAACTGCTCTTGGAGGGTTGGGAGAAGTTGCTATTGGAGGACATTCTGGTACCATTCTTTATTCATGGCTGTGTTTTTAGGCAAGACTGTGAGAGAGCCGATTCCCTTGGCTGAGAAGTAACCCCACACATGAATGGTTTCAGGATGCTTAACAGTTGGCATGAGACAAGACTGGTGGTAGCGCTCACCTTGTCTTCTCCGAATGAGGCATTTTCCTGATGTCCCAAACAATCGAAAAGGGGATTCATCAGAGAAAATAACTTTATCCCAGTCCTCAGCAGTCCACTGCCTGTACCTTTTGCAGAATATCAGTCTGTCCATGATGTTTTTTCTGGAGAGAAGTGGCTTCTTTGCTGCCCTCCTTGAGACCAGGCCTTGCTCCAAGAGTCTCCGCCTCACAGTGCATGCAGATGCACTCACACCTGCCTGCTGCCATTCCTGAGCAAGCTCTGCTCTGCACTGCTGGTAGCCCGATCCCGCAGCTGAAACACTTTTAAGAGACGGTCCTGGCGCTTGCTTGTCTTTCTTGGGCGCCCTTAAGCCTTTTTGGCAACAATGGAACCTCTCTCCTTGAAGTTCTTGATGATGCGATAGATTGTTGACTGAGGTGCAATCTTTCTAGCTGTGATACTCTTCCCTGTTAGGCCATTTTTGTGCATTGCAATGATGACTGCACGTGTTTCTTTAGAGATAACCATGGTTAACAGAAGAGAAACAATGATGCCAAGCACCAGCCTCCTTTTAAAGTGTCCAGTGGTGTCATTCTTACTTAATCATGACAGATTGATCTCCAGCCATGTCCTCATCAACACCCACACCTGTGTTAATGGAGCAATCACTGAAAAGAGGTTAGCTGGTCCTTTTAAGGCAGGACTGCAATGATGTTGAAATGTGTTTTGGGGGATAAAGCTAATTTTCTAGCCAAATATTGACTTTGCAAGTAATTGCTGTTAAGCTGATCACTCTTTATAACATTCTGGAGTATATGCAAATTGCCATTAGAAAAAGTGAAGCAGTAGACTTTGTAAAAATTAATATTTGTGTCATTCTCAAAACTTTTGGCCATGACTGTAGACTTACGACAATTTTTTTATTAATTAATTAGCTGAACAGCTCGGCGTTGCCCGGACATAGTAACTAATTGTGGTTAGTTATAATAAATTATAATGATTATATTGCACATAAAAACATTTGATCCCGAGAGAAATTGCACTAAGTGCAATTAGTATATTATTAGTATAAATACTGACCAAACACTGAGGTAAACCACTGAACAAACACTGAGGTAAACCACTGACCAAATACTGAGGTAAAATGCTGACCAAATACTGAAGTAAAATACTGGTCAAACACTTAGATGAAATACTGATCAAACACTGAGGTAAAATACTAAAACACTGAGGTAAAATGCTGACCAAACACTAAGGTAAAATACTGATTAAATACTGAGGTAAAATGCTTACCAAATACTGAAGTAAAATACTTATCAAACACTGAGATAACATACTGATCAAACACTGAGGTAAAATACTGAACAAATACTGAGGTAAAATACCGACTAAACACTGAGGTAAACCACTGACCAAATACTGAGATAAAATACTGATTAAATACTGATGTAAAATACTGACCAAATACTCTTTAACGCTTCTGACAGTTTTAGTCAGGGGGACATACTCAGCCTGCTGCCCAGGTAGGGAGGCTGGGCTGCCTGCACCTACACACAGACTACATTTGCCTGCTACAATCCCCTCTTGCAGTGAGGAATCCAGGCCATTTTTACCTTGTGCTCTGGGTGACTAAACGCTACAGCACTATTTCCCAGGAAGGCTTGTGTAATGCTAGCAATAGGGAGACTCTCAGGTACGCGCAGTGCCGCTCTTCTTGTACATAGTGAGGCTGGAGTGGGCAGAGCTGGCAGTACACCTGCAGCACTACAGTCAGTGGACAGCTGCACTCTGCAGCACACGTACCCAGGTAACTGGTGCCCTGCTTGTGCCATAGCCCCCCTCCAGGCATTGTCCTCCCCTCAACCAATGTCATCTGGTACTTGACTGCAGATCACGGGCTGCAGGGATCCATCCACACACAGCATCAATCCCAGAAAGGGCTGCAAGGAGCATTCTGCACTAACAATGTGGGCCGTGTGGACGGGGCTTTGCGTGTGGAGTGAGTGTGGCTATGCAGAGTGGGCGGGTCTATGTGGAGTGGGCGGGGCTTGATACACACACACATACATACACTCAGCTTTATATACAGTATATAGATATTATCAAATAATTGATTATCAAATACAAACTGTGTAGGAACTTTAGTAAGTAATTCTTATCTAAAAGAATGACAACTGTGGCAACTATGTATCAAGGAATCAGCACATCATAATAGTACATGACAGAAAAGAACTATGCTCATCCCACACTGTGATACAAGATAAAGTGTAAAGTTCAATGATCCATACAACTTCCCATAAATTGCCAATTGAATACGCTGTGTGCAGAATTATTAGGCAAGTGAATACTTTGACCATATCATCATTTTGATGCAGATTTTCCAATTCCAGGCTTTATAAACTTGAATGCTTATTGGATGAAGCAGATCAGGTGATGTGTAATGAGGGAGAGTGTAACCTAAGGAAATCAATATCCTTTATCAAGGTGTGTACAAATATTAGGCAGCTAAAATGGGCCAAAAATAGATTTATCTGACTCAGAAAAGTAAAAAAATTGTTAGAAGTCTTGCACTAGGATGCAGCACTCTTGAAATTGCTAAAATATTGGGGTGCGAGTGTGAGCAGGTAACGGGATGCAGTAACGGACAAGAGGCAGACCAAGGGTTAACAGGGGTTTTAATTTGCAGGAGGTTACTCCTCGCAGGGAGATATTTAAATGAGGGGGAGAGTTCTTTCCTAATACAAAGAACACTTCTAGGGGGGTTTTAACTAATAGGGGAAGATAATGTAAACTATGCACTTATCACTTTGCGCTGCAGTCACAGATGTGCCCCCCTCTTTAACTGTGGCCACTTTGAATGAGCCACAACGGGATCTGTTACAGTCCTGTGGAAAATGAGGGAAGCTTTTCTGGCATTGAGAATGTCCTCTTGTGATCTTGTGATCATGACGGTGTCTACTTTTCAATCCTGTTGCTGGCGGTGATTGTCCGGGGTCCTAGCATGGGCACTGGCCCCAACGGATGCAGGGAAGAAGGAGTGGTAGACGCTTCCCTCAGCGGTGAGAATCCTTGTACTATTAGGGCCTGGGACACGGTCCTGAAACAGTTCACGGTGGCCTGATCGGTCTGCTGAGTTGTACCGTTGAGCACCGGTATCCCTCACACAGACCTGCTCCCCGTCAGTACTGCCGGCGAGGCAGTTGTGTCAGCATCGTCGGCTGAGTTCGCAGTCTCGTCAAGGTCGTTGATGTAGGCGGGGACAGCGATGTGAGTGGGGACAGCTGTACATGTGGCCTGTCAGCGGCACCCCGTCGGTCAGCTCCTGTCAGCGCGTCTTCTCATCTCTGGCCCCCTTAACTCTGCCCCCTTGCCTCACAGCTGAAATTACCTCACACGATTGACGCGCACTCACATTCCCGCCTCCACAGTTTGAATTCCTGCGCGCGCATTTTCTGTCTGCTTAGCCACGCCCCCTTTTCTCGAGCACAGGGAACATTTTGTTACGCTAAGCGCTTCCCCCAGTAACTGAGGCGACAGACCCGACGGTTCTGCGCCCGTTATGGATGAGACAAGCCTGGCTTGCTTCTTCTCCTTACACGAGCACAGAACCATCAATAGTTTTGTTTAAAATAGTTAACAAAGTAGCAAAAAACGTTGAGATAAGAGACGCACACTAACTGCCACAGGTTTGAGAAGAATCAAACATGAAGTGACCAGGAAGCCATTATTCCCCAGTACTGTCGTATTCTAGAACTGAAACTTCCCTTGGTAGCTCAGAAGTACAAGGTGCTCAGTGCTCAGAGGTATGGTCAAGGTGAGGAAGGTTGATACCTGACTACCACTGAAAAAGACACATAACTTGAAATTTCAAGACTGGGCCAAGACATATCTGAAGACCGATTTTTCGAAGGTTTTATGGACTGACCAGACCAAATGGATGGGCCATTTTAACTCAGATGCCAGCATTGTCGAAATACAGTGCTGCTATGGGCTGGTGCAAATAAAGATGAAGTAGTTGGACCTTTTTGAGTTGAAGATGGACTCAAAATCAACTCCCAAACCTTTTGCCAGTTTTTAGCACTAATCTGCATCTTTCAAGTAAACCATTATTTTAATGCAACATCAACTACTTCACTGCTTGACTAGCCAGTAAGGCCTTAAAGATGGAAAATAATGATATGACCCCTTACTCACCTGACCTAAATCCTATTGAGAACTTGTGGGCCCTACTTAAGCAGGATATTTACAGTGAGGTAAAGTAGTACACCTCTATGAGTGTCTGGGAGATTGTGGTTCGTGCTGCCCAAAAAGTTGATGGTCAACAGTTTAAGAAACTTATAGACTCCATGGATGGACAGCTTATGACTGGTATTGAAAAGAAGGATGGCTATAATGGTCATTGATATATTTTTTTTATTTTAAATGTCAGAAATATATTTTTGGACATTTTGAGTTATTTGGTTATTATTTTCACTTTACCGGTGAAAATAAACAATTGAGATGTGAAATTTTACATTCTTCATTTAGTTGCATAATCTGCACACATAAATATTATCTTAAGAAAGACAAAATCTCACTTTTACTTTCTTAAGTATTCAGATTTATTAACCTTCAGGATTGACAGAGAGCACTGTAGTTGTTCAATAATAAAATTAATTTTCAAAAATACATGTTGCCTAATAATTGTGCATATTTTTTTGTTATTTTCAGATATTGCTGTCTTTTTTTAAAATAGAAAAGTGGTGGACAACTTCTTTAATTAATGTATGTCTCCTTATGGATTATGGGTTCTATTCATTCATCATACCATGCACTACATTTGCACTGAGATGCAATGTCCTGACGATACTTTTGGATTCACTTTTTGATTAATGGCATTTGCAAATTTTTCATGTTTATGGCTATGATGAGCTTCTGGACTATTCCATTTCTTGCACAGAAGAGGGATTATTCCATCCTTGCATAGTTAACTGTTTAAATTCTCAGTAGGCTTTATAATCATCTCCCTTTTTATCTAACTATCCATACCGATATTTTCTGGAAAGTTGAGTATATCCATTCAATTGCATTTTGCCATATATTGTTTGGAATGAGCACTGTTCATTGCTGCCCGGTGCTGCTAATTGTGTGATGTTGTCCTTCCTTGCCAAATTCTTCTGCTTGCACTTTACTTTTTATGAGAAATTTTAAATACATTTTTGTCTATTTTACCTTAATAGCAGGTCTATGGAGTGAATGCGCACAAATCATGGTAAAATACAGTATATCTCAGTAACAGTCAGGTCGTTTTAAGACTTACCTATTTCACATGTTTTACCCTCAAAACCAGAATTGCAGAGACACGTGTATTCACCAACTCCATCTTTGCATGACCCACCATATTGACAAGGGTTAGGTGAACACTGGTCACCATCTAAAATACACAAAAAAACTTTAATTGCAACTTTTTTGTTACTTAATTTCCATTTTCTCTTAAATTGCCTATATTATACAATTCCTGAAACGTTAATGTGTAACTTAATGCTGGATATTTTACACGTCACACAATCTTATTCCCAGTATTAGGATCCTATCCATAGCATTTGGTATAATTACTGATGTATTACGTTAACAAGTTCTTAAGCTTTCATTAGTATGGAAGGCCAGTGGCAGATGTAATGGATAGAATTAGTGGCCAGCCTTTATAACTGCTGTTACTCTTTATTTTGTGTGTCCTTTAGCTATTGGATTGATCCAGTAGACAGTGGGTGAAAATAGTTATGAAGAAAAAAATGTCAGGACTAGAGTTGAGCGAAACAGGTCGGTCAGATTAAAAAATCACCAACTTTCGCCAAAGTCGGGTTTCGCCGAGCGAAACCCGACCATAGCGTGGGGTCAGCCATGCGGTCGTCGACCCGAGCGCCAAAGTCGTTTTTCCCAGAATGCTTGCAGGCGCATTTTCTCAGCCAATGAGCAAGGACGCACACTGTGGGCAACGCAATGACATGGGCAGCGGCCACCACCATCTTAGAGAAGGGCATTGCAGTGATTGGCTTGCTTTGTGTCGCGTCACAGTGGCTATAAAAGCCCCGACCGCCATTTTACTTCTGCCGATCTTACCGTAGAGAGAGGTTGCTGCCGCTGTTTCTCAGTAGGGAGAGAGTTAGGCAGGAAAAAAAAGTTATTCTGTGCTTGTGCTGATAGCGATTGTGCTGTACAGTTAGTGTGCAGTGACATGGGAGGATTTTGTTGTGTGCAGCAGCGCTGGTATTAGGCTGCCTGCCAGTGACAGGGGAGGATTTTATTTTGTGCAGCAGCAGAGCTGATTATTAGGCTGCCTGCCAGTGACAGGGGAGGAATTTCTTGTGTGCAGCAGCATAGCTGATTATTAGGCTGCAAGCTAGCTGTTTTGCTGTGTGTATACTGCTGTGCAGACTTCTTTTTACACAGCACCTACCCAGCACTAATACTTTTATTCTTTTTTTCTGCACAGTTACTGAGCGTTCATTTTTTCCCACACTTTATAGAGCTGTATGCTCCTCACACAGTACCGTGTACCGGCTGGTATTACGGACAAATACATGCTGACTATCTGTGTGTGACTCCGGAAATATATACGGAGATTTCAATTTTCCCCAAAACCGTATACAGCTGGTATCTTCTGATACAGTACCTTTTTTCTGCCTTCTGTATTACGGTCAAATCCATAGTGAGAGAGCATCTGTGCGTTACTCCGGAAATACAAGTCCTTCTCAAAAAATTAGCATATAGTGCTAAATCTCATTATTTACCATAATGTAATGATTACAATTAAACTTTCATATATTTTAGATTCATTACACACCAAATTAAATTTGTCAGGTCTTTTATTGTTTTAATACTGATGATTTTGGCATACAACTCCTGATAACCCAAAAAACCTGTCTCAAAAAATTAACATATTTCAACCGTCCAATAAAATAAAAGTGTTATTTCAAAACAAACAAAAAAAAACATCAAATAATAAAGTTCAGTTATGCACTCAATACTTGGTCGGGAATCCTTTTGCAGAAATGACTGCTTCAATGTGGCGTGGCATGGAGGCAATCAGCCTGTGACACTGCTGAGGTGTTATGGAGGCCCAGGATGCTTCGATAGCGGCCTTAAGCTCATCCAGAGTGTTGGGTCTTGCGTCTCTCAACTTTCTCTTCACAATATCCCACAGATTCTCTATGGGGTTCAGGTCAGGAGGGTTGGCAGGCCAATTGAGCACAGTAATACCATGGTCAGTAACCCATTTACCAGTGGTTTTGGCACTGTGAGCAGGTGCCAGGTCGTGCTGAAAAATGAAATCTTCATCTCCATAAAGCATTTCAGCCGATGGAAGCATGAAGTGCTCCAAAATCTCCTGATAGCTAGCTGCATTGACCCTGCCCTTGATGAAACACAGTGGATCAACACCAGCAGCTGACATGGCACCCCACACCATCACTGACTGTGGGTACTTGACACTGGACTTCAGGCATTTTGGCATTTCCTTCTCCCCAGTCTTCCTCCAGACTCTGGCACCTTGATTTCTGAATGACATGCAAAATTTGCTTTCATCAGAAAAAAGTACTTGGGACCACTTAGCAACAGTCCAGTGCTGCTTCTCTGTAGCCCAGGTCAGGCGCTTCTGCCGCTGTTTATGGTTCAAAAGTGGCTTTACCTGGGGAATGCGGCACCTGTAGCCCATTTCCTGCACACGCCTGTGCACGGTGGCTCTGGATGTTTCTACACCAGACACAGTCCACTGCTTCCTCAGGTCCCCCAAGGTCTGGAATCGGTCCTTCTCCACAATCTTCCTCAGGGTCCGGGCACCTCTTCTCGTTGTACAGCGTTTTCTGCCACATTGTTTCCTTCCAACAGACTTCCCATTGAGGTGCCTTGATACAGCACTCTGGGAACAGCCTATTTGTTGAGAAATTTCTTTCTGGGTCTTACCCTCTTGCTTGAGGGTGTCAATGATGGCCTTCTTGACATCAGTCAGGTCGCTAGTCTTACCCATGATGGGGGTTTTGAGTAATGAACCAGGCAGGGAGTTTTTAAAAGCCTCAGGAATCTTTTGCATGTGTTTAGAGTTAATTAGTTGATTCAGAAGATTAGGGTAATAGGTCGTTTAGAGAACCTTTTCTTGATATGTTAATTTTTTGAGACAGGTTTTTTGGGTTATCAGGAGTTGTATGCCAAAATCATCAGTATTAAAACAATAAAAGACCTGACAAATTTCATTTGGTGTGTAATGAATCTAAAATATATGAAAGTTTAATTGTAATCATTACATTATGGTAAATAATGAAATTTAGCACTATATGCTAATTTTTTGAGAAGGACCTGTATATACGGAGATTTACAATTACCCCAACACTGTATACGCTTGGTATCTTCGGATACATTAGCCTTTTTTACTTTTTATATTTTGGTCTACTCCATACTGAGCCTGTGAGCGTCTGTGTGTTACTCCGGAAATATATACGGAGATTTAAAATTACCCCAACACTGTATACAGCTGTACACTTCTGATACATTACCCTTGTTCTACTTTTTATATTCTGGTGTAATCCACACTGAGCCTGTGAGAGTCTGTGTCTGACTCTGGAAATATATACAGAGATTTTAAATTTCCCCAACACTGTATACAGCTGTACGCTTCTGATACAGTACACTTTTTCTGCTTTTCATATTCTGGTCTAATCCATACTGAGCCTGTGAGAGTCTGTGTGTTACTCCGGAAATATATACGGAGACTTACAATTACCCCAACACTGTATACAGCTGTACGCTTCTGATACAGTACACTTTTTCTGCTTTTCATATTCTGGTCTAATCCATACTGAGCCTGTGAGCGTCTGTGTGTTATTCCGGAAATATATTCAGAGATTAAAAATTACCCCAACTGTTATGATTTGGTAAATGAGGAGGACAGGAGCAAAACAGCAAGGCAGCCGAACACCTGAGAGGTTGGGAACTAATGAGTTGCAGATCCCTAAACTAACCGCACAACTAGAAGCAGCCGTGGAGTGTACCTACGGTGATCCTAGACGCCTCGGCACAGCCGGAGAGCTAGCTACACCTAAAGATAGAAACAGGAAAGCTAACTGCCCCGGAGTAGAGCCCCAAAGAAATAGGCAGCCCCCAAACATATATTGGTGGTTAGACAAGAAGAAACACAAACGCAGTGTAATGTAAGGAGTACAGTTCATATAGTGTCTTGTGCTTGGGTGCGATGAAAACACAGGAGTCACAGGTTTGATATAGAAGGTCTTGTATTACTTCATACAAGTGGCAATAATAGTCACACAGTTTGCAGATACAAAAGCAGGAGACACAGCAGGCCAGAGTAACTTAAGCTCAGCAATCACTCTCACAACAGGTTCAGGATCTCTTCTCTGTTACCATAAGTCCATGCAAACGTGGATTTATCAAATAGCAAGGTTCCAAAGTCCACGAGTGTTCCAAAGTTCCACAATAGGAAATAACTGGAGTACAAGGTCCAAGGCTTCCAGGAGTCAGGTCACAGGTTCACTGCAGGCTTGATTCTGAAGCACTGATTGCTCAGCTGTGGCTGCTAAAAAAGCAAGAGGGAGAGAATCAGGGCGGGAACATGCAAGCTGGAAACTCCATATTGACTGAGGGCAAGACAGCTGCAGCAAGACAGAAAGTAAAATGGCTGACGGAAAAACTGAGTTTCAGGAACATGTACACAGAACCTTACATTACTCCCCCCTTAGGGACAACCTCTGGATGACCTCAGACCAGGCTTGTGTGGGTACCTCTGATGAAACTGACGGAGCAAGCGAGGAGCATTAACGTTATTGACTGGTTCCCATGAATTGTCCTCCACTGGGTAGCCCTGCCATTTAATCAAATATTGTAACTGATTTCTATACAACCTGGAATCTAGAATCCTTTCCACCACAAATTCTTCCTGACCATCGACTAGCACTGGGTCAGGGCAAGGAGAAGAATGTCCAGGAAACGTATTGGGTGTCGCAGCCTTTAGTAGAGATACATGAAAGACAGGGTGGATTCTCATAGTTCTGGGCAGTTGAAGACGACAAGCGACAGCACTTATAATTTTACTGATTTTATAAGGTCCAATGTATTTATGTCCCAACTTAGATGATGGAATTCTTAACTTAAGATTTCTGGTTGACAGCCAGACCAGGTCTCCTACCTTGAAAGCTGGTGCAGGTTTACGAAATTTATCTGCGGCTTTCTTGTACCTTTCCTGAGCCAATTCCAGATTTCCCTTTAGAAGATCCATATTCTTTTGTAAAGACGTGATTCTTTCAGCCACTGCTGGCAAAGGCGTTTCTATGGGAAATCGAGGAAGAATATTAGGATGATAACCTAAATTGGAGTAAAAAGGAGACTGCTTAGTGGAGGCGCTCTGAGAGTTGTTATAAGAGAACTCAGCCAGTGGAAGTAGATCCACCCAATCATCCTGTAGGTGGCAGATAAAGCAGCGAAGATACTGCTCCAGGGTCTGATTGGTTCGTTCCGTCTGTCCATTAGTCTGAGGATGAAAAGCAGAAGAAAGGTTCACTTTAATGTCCAATGCTGCACAGAAATTTTGCCAAAACCTTGAAGTGAATTGCACCCCTCGATCCGAAATAACCTCATCTGGTACTCCATGTAAACGAAACACATTTTTAATCATCAAATCTGATGTCTGTCTTGCAGTGGGTAAGCCGACACAAGGGATAAAATGAGCTGCTTTTGTTAAACGATCAACCACCACTAGAATGGTGTTCTTCCCTTGAGAGGTTGGTAACTCCACAATGAAGTCCATAGAAATGGATCCCCACGGGCGGGACGGGGTGGGAAGAGGTTGCAACAGACCAGTTGGTGAGGAGCGAGGTGTTTTGCATCTTGCACAGACTTCACATGAAGTGACATAGTTTAAAACATCCTTCCTGCAAGTGGGCCACCAAAAGAAACGAGAAAGAAATTCCTGTGTCTTTAGAATTCCTCTATGCCCAGCTATCTTGGAATCGTGAATGAGTTGCAATAGTCTTAATCTGACTGTTTCAGGAATATACAGACGTTGTCCCTGAATCCACACACCATTCTTAAAGACAAGACTTACGTCCCTTGGGGGTTGTGCCAAAAAGGAATCCGCATGGTATGCTTCCTTGATGTCCTTAAGTAGGTCTTGATTATGAATCACTCCCAGGAATCTAGAGTCAGGAAGAATAGTCTTAGGAGGAGTAAGTGGACGTGTCTCTGCTGAATAAATCCTAGAGAGTGCATCAGCCTTTCCATTGCGCGATCCTGGTCTATAAGAAATGATAAAATTAAATTGGTTTAAGAAAAGATTCCAGCGAGCGTGGCGAGGAGTCAGGCACTTAGCCGACCTGATAAATTCAAGGTTACGATGGTCTGTCAGGACGACTATTTGCTGTGCAGCTCCCTGAAGAAGGTGTCTCCATTCTTTGAAGGCGGCAATAATGGCCAACAACTCTCTATTGCCCACATCGTAGTTCCTCTCAGCCGAAGACAACTGCTGGGAAAAGAAGGCACAGGGATGCAAGACATTCTTCTCACCTGTTCTCTGAGAGAGTATAGCTCCAACGGCACAGTCTGAAGCATCCACCTCTATTATGAAGGCAAGTTCGGGGTTGGGATGTACTAAGATAGGTGCAGTGGTAAATTTATCTTTTAGACGGGAAAATGCTTCCTGGGCTTGGGGAGTCCAGGAGAACCTAGACTCTTTCCGGGTAAGTTGGGTGATAGGTGACACTACCTCAGAGAAATTCCTAATGAAACGTCTATAGAAGTTGGCAAACCCGATGAAGCGCTGCACCTCCTTCACATTTCTAGGACTTGGCCAATCCTTGATGGCTTGGGTCTTGCTTCCATCCATACTAATTCCTTGTGTAGACAGTACATACCCCAGAAATTGAATTTCGGTCCTATGGAATTCACACTTTTCAAGTTTGATGTAAAGATGATTTTGTCTTAGACGTTCCAAGACCATTCTCACATGTCCATGATGTTCCTCTGTGGAGTTAGAAAAAATTAGAATATCATCCAAATAAATCACCACGAATGTATCTAGGAGATCCCTGAAGATGTCATTCACCAAGTGTTGGAAAGTGGCTGGGGCGGTACTCAGACCAAAAGGCATAACTAGATACTCAAAGTGTCCATAGCGTGACCTGAATGCAGTCTTCCATTCATCCCCAGGTCTAATACGGACTAAGTTATAGGCCCCACGGAGATCTAGTTTAGAGAAAATTTTGGCATGTCGCACTCTCTCCAATAACTCAGGATTAAAGGCAATGGATAACGGTTTCTAATAGTAACCTTATTGAGTTCCCTATAGTCTACGCAGGGTCTCAGAGATCCATCTTTCTTCTTTACAAAGAAGATGGGTGCACCTGCAGGAGATGAAGAGGGGCGTATGAAGCCCTTGGCTAGATTTTCGTCTATGTAATCCTTTAAAGCCTTTAGCTCGGGCCCCGCCAGGGGTAGATCTTACCAAAAGGTATCTGTAAGGTTCTGTGTACATGTTCCTGAAACTCAGTTTGTTCGTCAGCCATTTTACTTTCTGTCTTGCTGCAGCTATCTTGCCCTCAGTCAAAATGGAGTTTCCAGCTTGCATGTTCCCGCCCTGATTCTCTCCTTTTGCTTCTTAAGCAGCCACAGCTGAGCAATCAGTGCTTCAGAATCTAGCCTGCAGTGAACCTGTGACCTGACTCCTAAAGCCTTGGACCTTGTACTCCAGCTATTCCTACTGAGGAACTCTGAAGCACTTGTGGACTCTGAACCCTGCTCTTTGAAAGACCCACGTTTGCATGGACTTACGGAACAGAGAAGAAGATCCTGAACCTGTTGTGGAGAGTGATTGCTGAGCTTAGATTACTCTGGCCTGCTGTGTCTCCTGCTTCTGTGTCTGCAAACTGTGTGACTATTTTTGCCAACTTGTATGAAGTAATACAAGACTTTCTATATCAAACCTGTGTCTCATGTATTTTCATCGCACCCAAGCACAAGACGCTATATGAACTGTACTACATACATTACAAGATTCTGAAGCCAAAACGTTAGTGTCTGCTGGGTCTGGAAAGGCTGTGTCTGCTGTAACTGTGGATATCGGATGTCCGTTGTACTTTCTGTGATGACAGTGGTTGTGACTTCTCACAACCATTCCAGGTGAGCAATTCCCTTAAGTGTTTTTTTTTCTGCAGTGTTACCACAGGTAAACACTATTGTTTTTTTTTTTTTTTCTTTTCTCTTTTTTGTCTGCTGTAACTGTGGATATCAGATGTCCGGGTGAACTTTCTGTGATGATAGTGGTTGTGACTTCTCACAACCATTCCAGGTGAGCAGTTCCCTTAATTTTTTTTTCTCTCTGCAGTGTTACCACAGGTAAACACTATTGTTTTTTTTCTCCTCTCCTCTTCTTCCAGTACTCCTGTCTTAAAAGATCTGGAAAATGGAGGCCCGCATAAAGGAACTTTGCGGAGTGACTGATAACATCCTTGCAGATTTGCAGAATATAAAGACCCGTTTTTCAAGCCTACAGGACCTCACTAATCACAATTTGCAAGTGTTTGGACAGACTGCCCAGGATTTGCGAGCCAGGATTGAGGTTCTAGAAGAGCGAGTCCAGGCTCCTGCCGTAGCCCCGAGTTCTGGGATTCCCAAGTTGCCCCCTTTTCGTTTTGGCGGTGAACGTGAGAAATTCAGGGGATTTATTAATCAATGCAATCTTTTTTTTTCTGCACATGCTTCACAATTTCCCACTGAACGATCTAAGGTGCTTACTATAATTATGTTGCTTACCAACAAGGCTTTGATGTGGGCAAACCCTCTGATTGAGACTGAGGATGATTGTTTGAATCACCTTGATGCTTTTATTTCAGCCATGGGGCAGGTGTTTGATGACCCCAATCGAGGTGCAACAGCTGAAGCAGCCATGTTAGCTTTGCGCCAAGGTAAGCACTCGGTAGCTGAATATGCCTTGGATTTCAGGAGATGGGCCCTTGATACCACCTGGGACAGTTCCGCCAAAAAATCTATTTTTCGAAAGGGGTTATCTCCACTGATTAAGGATGAACTTGCTCGTGCCGACCCTCCCACTGCGTTAGGTGACTTTATTAACTACTGCATCCGTATTAATACTCGTCTGACTGAACGCAGGCAAGAGAGATGGTTCGAAAGCAATCGCACTAACCTTTTCCTACCTTCCTCTCCAGCTAAGGAACCTTTGAGTAGGATTACACGGGAACCTGAACCTGAACCCATGCAGGTAGACTCTTTACAACGACGGGTTAGTGATGCACGCAAGGAACATCGTTTTAAGGAGAATCTATGTTTCTATTGTGGTAAGTCAGGGCACTTCATTATAAACTGCCCCAGCCGTTCTCGTAAGACTACTGCAGCACTCATTCATTGTGAGTGTTGCGAGAGGGGATCTGTCAGGTCCGAGCCTCAGGCTCCAGAGAGATCTGCAGCAACAGATCTTGATTTCTCGGACTTAAACTCCGTTACCTCTGAGGACGTTGACTGTGTAAACGCTGCCATTTTTCAAGTTTCCTCAGCGGTGTCCCAGCTGAGTTGTAAGAAAAACAATTCTCATTGCTTTCTTTCCATCAAACTCTGGGTTGACTCAGCTTGGGTGTCTAGCTCTGCTATGATCGACTCAGGGGCAAGTGGAAATTTTATGGATGTCTCCTTTGCTCTGAAACAGGGGATACGTTCAGTGAAGAAGGCTACTTCCAGTACAGATGGAAACTGTGGATGGCTCCCTGCTGACCTCTGGACCAGTGGATCAGGAAACAGAGCCTTTGAGGGTTCTTATGGGTAAAGATCATCAAGAGAAACTGTCCTTTATGCTTATCTCTTCTCCCCACTTTCCCATTATTCTAGGGCTACCATGGCTGCAGGCTCAGAATCCTACCATTAACTGGAGACCAAGGAATTACACTTTCCAGAGAAACAGATGAGTCCAAAAGTTTCAGCTTGCTCTGTTCCTAAAGGAACCATGTCAGTCCCTGAACTACCAGCTGTATACCAGGACTATGTGGATTTATGTGACAAGAAGAACGCTGACCAGCTTCCTCCTCACCGTCCATATGATTGTCCAATTGAATTATTGCCTGGAGCAGAGATACCTTTTGGTAAGATCTACCCCCTGGCGGGGCCCGAGCTAAAGGCTTTAAATGATTACATAGACGAAAATCTAGCCAAGGGCTTCATACGCCCCTCTTCATCTCCTGCAGGTGCACCCATCTTCTTTGTAAAGAAGAAAGATGGATCTCTGAGACCATGCGTAGACTATAGGGAACTCAATAAGGTTACTATTAGAAACCGTTATCCATTGCCTTTAATCCCTGAGTTATTGGAGAGAGTGCGACATGCCAAAATTTTCTCTAAACTAGATCTTCGTGGGGCCTATAACTTAGTCCGTATTAGACCTGGGGATGAATGGAAGACTGCATTCAGGTCACGCTATGGACACTTTGAATATCTAGTTATGCCTTTTGGTCTGAGTACCGCCCCAGCCACTTTCCAACACTTGGTGAATGACATCTTCAGGGATCTCCTAGATACATTCGTGGTAATTTATTTGGATGATATTCTAATTTTTTCTAACTCCACAGAGGAACATCATGGACATGTGAGAATGGTCTTGGAACGTCTAAGACAAAATCATCTTTACATCAAACTTGAAAAGTGTGAATACCATAGGACCGAAATTCAATTTCTGGGGTATGTACTGTCTACACAAGGAATTAGTATGGATGGAAGCAAAACCCAAGCCATCAAGGATTGGCCAAGTCCTAGAAATGTGAAGGAGGTACAGCGCTTCATCGGGTTTGCCAACTTCTATAGACGTTTCATTAGAAATTTCTCTGAGGTAGTGTCACCTATCACCCAACTTACCCGGAAAGAGTCTAGGTTCTCCTGGACTCCCCAAGCCCAGGAAGCATTTTCCCGTCTAAAAGATAAATTTACCACTGCACCTATCCTAGTACATCCCAACCCCGAGCTTGCCTTCATAATAGAGGTGGATGCTTCAGACTGTGCCGTTGGAGCTATACTCTCTCAGAGAACAGGTGAGAAGAATGTCTTGCATCCCTGTGCCTTCTTTTCCCAGCAGTTGTCTTCGGCTGAGAGGAACTACGATGTGGGCAATAGAGAGTTGTTGGCCATTATTGCCGCCTTCAAAGAATGGAGACACCTTCTTCAGGGAGCTGCACAGCAAATAGTCGTCCTGACAGACCATCGTAACCTTGAGTTTATCAGGTCGGCTAAGTGCCTGACTCCTCGCCAGGGTCGCTGGAATCTTTTCTTAAACCAATTTAATTTTATCATTTCTTATAGACCAGGATCGCGCAATGGAAAGGCTGATGCACTCTAGGATTTACTCAGCAGAGACACGTCCAATTACTCCTCCTAAGACTATTCTTCCTGACTCTAGATTCCTAGGAGTAATTCATAATCAAGACCTACTTAAGGACATCAAGGAAGCATACCATGCAGATTCCTTTTTGGCACAACCCCCAAGGGACGTAAGTCTTGTCTTTAAGAATGGTGTGTGGATTCAGGGACAACGCCTGTATATTCCTGAAACAGTCAGATTGAGAGTATTGCAACTCATTCACGATTCCAAGATAGCTGGGCATAGAGGAATTCTAAAGACACAGGAATTTCTCTCTCGTTTCTTTTGGTGGCCCACTTGCAGGAAGGATGTTTTAAACTATGTCACTTCATGTGAAGTCTGTGCAAGATGCAAAACACCTCGCTCCTCACCAACTGGTCTGTTACAGCCTCTTCCCACCCCGTCCCGCCCGTGGGGATCCATTTCTATGGACTTCATTGTGGAGTTACCAACCTCTCAAGGGAAGAACACCATTCTAGTGGTGGTTGACCGTCTAACAAAGGCAGCTCATTTTATCCCTTGTGTCGGCTTACCCACTGCAAAACAGACATCAGATTTGATGATTAAAGATGTGTTTCGCTTACATGGAGTACCGGATGAGGTTATTTCGATCGAGGGGTGCAATTCACTTCTAGGTTTTGGCAAAATTTCTGTGCAGCATTGGACATTAAAGTAAACCTTTCTTCTGCTTTTCATCCCCAGACTAATGGACAGACCGAACGAACCAATCAAACCCTGGAGCAGTATCTCCGCTGCTTTATCTGCCACCTACAGGATGATTGGGTGGATCTACTTCAATTAGCTGAGTTCTCGTATAACAACTCTCAGAGTGCCTCCACTAAGCAGTCTCCTTTTTACTCTAATCTAGGTTATCATCCTAACATTCTACCACGATTTCCCATAGAAACGCCTTTACCAGCAGTGGCTGAAAGAATCACGTCTTTACAGAAGAATATGGATCTTCTAAAGGAGAATCTGGAATCGGCTCAGGAAAGGTACAAGAAAGCAGCAGATAAATTTCGTAAACCTGCACCAGCTTTCAAGGTAGGAGACTTGGTCTGGCTGTCAACCAGAAATCTTAAGTTAAGGATTCCATCGTCTAAGTTGGGACATAAGTACATTGGACCCTATAAAATCAGTAAAATTATAAGTGCCGTTGCTTGTCGTCTTCAACTGCCCAGAACTATGAGAATTCACCCTGTCTTTCATGTATCCCTACTAAAGGCTGCGACACCCAATACGTTTCCTGGACGTTCTTCTCCTTGCCCTGACCCAGTGCTAGTCGATGGTCAGGAAGAATTTGTGGTGGAAAGGATTTTAGATTCCAGGTTGTATAGAAATCAGTTACAATATCTGATTAAATGGCAGGGCTACCCAGTGGAGGACAACTCATGGGAACCAGTCAATAACGTTAATGCTCCTCGCTTGCTCCGTCAGTTTCATCAGAGGTACCCACACAAGCCTGGCCTGAGGTCATCCGGAGGTTGTCCCTAAGGGGGGAGTAATGTAAGGTTCTGTGTACATGTTCCTGAAACTCAGTTTGTTCGTCAGCCATTTTACTTTCTGTCTTGCTGCAGCTATCTTGCCCTCAGTCAAAATGGAGTTTCCAGCTTGCATGTTCCCGCCCTGATTCTCTCCTTTTGCTTCTTAAGCAGCCACAGCTGAGCAATCAGTGCTTCAGAATCTAGCCTGCAGTGAACCTGTGACCTGACTCCTAAAGCCTTGGACCTTGTACTCCAGCTATTCCTACTGAGGAACTCTGAAGCACTTGTGGACTCTGAACCCTGCTCTTTGAAAGACCCACGTTTGCATGGACTTATGGTAACAGAGAAGAAGATCCTGAACCTGTTGTGGAGAGTGATTGCTGAGCTTAGATTACTCTGGCCTGCTGTGTCTCCTGCTTCTGTGTCTGCAAACTGTGTGACTATTTTTGCCAACTTGTATGAAGTAATACAAGACTTTCTATATCAAACCTGTGTCTCATGTATTTTCATCGCACCCAAGCACAAGACGCTATATGAACTGTACTACATACATTACAGTATCTCTGCTCCAGGCAATAATTCAATTGGACAATCATATGGACGGTGAGGGGGAAGCTGGTCAGCGTTCTTCTTGTCACTTAAATCCACATAGTCCTGGTATACAGCTGGTAGTTCAGGGACTGACATGGTTCCTTTAGGAACAGAGCAAGCTGAAACTTTTGGACTCATCTGTTTCTCTGGAAAGTGTAATTCCTTGGTCTCCCAGTTAATGGTAGGATTCTGAGCCTGCAGCCATGGTAGCCCTAGAATAATGGGAAAGTGGGGAGAAGAGATAAGCATAAAGGACAGTTTCTCTTGATGATCTTTACCATAAGAACCCTCAAAGGCTCTGTTTCCTGATCCACTGGTCCAGAGGTCAGCAGGGAGCCATCCACAGTTTCCATCTGTAATGGAGTAGCCTTCTTCACTGAACGTATCCCCTGTTTCAGAGCAAAGGAGACATCCATAAAATTTCCACTTGCCCCTGAGTCGATCATAGCAGAGCTAAACACCCAAGCTGAGTCAACCCAGAGTTTGATGGAAAGAAAGCAATGAGAATTGTTTTTCTTACAACTCAGCTGGGACACCGCTGAGGAAACTTGAAAAATTGCAGCGTTTACACACTCAACGTCCTCAGAAGTAACGGAGTTTAAGTCCGAGAAATCAAGATCTGTTGCTGCAGATCTCTCTGGAGCTTGAGGCTCGGACCTAACAGATCCCCTCTCGCAACACTCACAGTGAATGAGTGCTGCAGTAGTCTTACGAGAACGGCTGGGGCAGTTTATAATGAAGTGCCCTGACTTACCACAATAGAAACATAGATTCTCCTTAAAACGATGTTCCTTGCGTGCATCACTAACCCGTCGTTGTAAAGAGTCTACCTGCATGGGTTCAGGTTCAGGTTCCCGTGTGATGCTACTCAAAGGTTCCTTAGCTGGAGAGGAAGGTAGGAAAAGGTTAGTGCGATTGCTTTCGAACCATCTCTCTTGCCTGCGTTCAGTCAGACGAGTATCAATACGGATGCAGTAGTTAATAAAGTCACCTAACGCAGTGGGAGGGTCGGCACGAGCAAGTTCATCCTTAATCAGTGGAGATAACCCTTTCGAAAAATAGATTTTTTGGCGGAACTGTCCCAGGTGGTATCAAGGGCCCATCTCCTGAAATCCAAGGCATATTCAGCTACCGAGTGCTTACCTTGGCGCAAAGCTAACATGGCTGCTTCAGCTGTTGCACCTCGATTGGGGTCATCAAACACCTGCCCCATGGCTGAAATGAAAGCATCAAGATGATCCAAACATTCATCCTCAGTCTCAATCAGAGGGTTTGCCCACATCAAAGCCTTGTTGGTAAGCAACATAATTATAGTAAGTACTTTAGATCGTTCAGTGGGAAATTGTGAAGCATGTGCAGAAAAAAAAAGATTGCATTGATTAATAAATCCCCTGAATTTCTCACCTTCACCGCCAAAACGAAAAGGGGGCAACTTAGGAATCCCAGAACTCGGGGCTACGGCAGGAGCCTGGACTCGCTCCTCTGGAACCTCAATCCTGGCTCGCAAATCCTGGGCAGTCTGTCCAAACACTTGCAAATTGTGATTAGTGAGGTCCTGTAGGTTTGTAAAACGGGTTTTTATAGTCTGCAAATCTGCAAGGATGTTATCAGTCACTCCGCAAAGTTCCTTTATGCGGGCCTCCATTTTCCAGATCTTTTAAGACAGGAGTACTGGAAGGAGAGGAGAAGAAAAAAAAAAACAATAGTGTTTACCTGTGGTAACACTGCAGAGAGAAAAAAAAATTAAGGGAACTGCTCACCTGGAATGGTTGTGAGAAGTCACAACCACTATCATCACAGAAAGTTCAACCGGACATCTGATATCCACAGTTACAGCAGACACAAAAGAGGAAAAAAAAAAAAAAAACAATAGTGTTTACCTGTGGTAACACTGCAGAAAAAAAAAAAAAACTTAAGGGAATTGCTCACCTGGAATGGTTGTGAGAAGTCACAACCACTGTCATCACAGAAAGTACAACCGGACATCTGATATCCACAGTTACAGCAGACACAGCCTTTCCAGACCCAGCAGACACTAACGTTTGGCTTCAGAATCTTGTAATGTAAGGAGTACAGTTCATATAGTGTCTTGTGCTTGGGTGCGATGAAAACACAGGAGTCACAGGTTTGATATAGAAGGTCTTGTATTACTTCATACAAGTGGCAATAATAGTCACACAGTTTGCAGATACAAAAGCAGGAGACACAGCAGGCCAGAGTAACTTAAGCTCAGCAATCACTCTCACAACAGGTTCAGGATCTCTTCTCTGTTACCATAAGTCCATGCAAACGTGAATTTATCAAATAGCAAGGTTCCAAAGTCCACGAGTGTTCCAAAGTTCCACAATAGGAAATAACTGGAGTACAAGGTCCAAGGCTTCCAGGAGTCAGGTCACAGGTTCACTGCAGGCTTGATTCTGAAGCACTGATTGCTCAGCTGTGGCTGCTTAAGAAGCAAGAGGGAGAGAATCAGGGCGGGAACATGCAAGCTGGAAACTCCATATTGACTGAGGGCAAGACAGCTGCAGCAAGACAGAAAGTAAAATGGCTGACGGAAAAACTGAGTTTCAGGAACATGTACACAGAACCTTACACGCAGGCAGAAAATAGTGTGAGCAAACGCAGGGGCCAAACACTGACTAAATAGGACAGGATAAAACAGAATACTATCTGCAACCCAGCAAAACCCTAGCAAAACTTCCAACACTTCCGATTACAAAAATGCTGAGATCACACGATCTCGCCACGCACTAAATCAGATCTCAGAGTGAACAAGGCTAACCCGCAGCCACTCAAAAAGCAGGGAAAGAGCAATTGAACAAATAACAGTGGTTACAGAAAACAGAGAGAAGCACAGGCCCCAGGAGGGGACTCGGCTAACCTCCACAAAGGTGCAGACAAAAAAGGAAATAGCAAACACAATAGAAATAAGCAGAAAATATCTTATCTGAAAGTAGCAGACGCAGGCAAGACACCAGCAGACTTCCAAATGAACCAGGAAACAACAATTGATCACCGGCGAGGATCATGGGATGGCAGCTCCCTTATATCAGTCCAGTCAGTGACTCCTGATTGCCAGGTATCGCTGCCAGCTGAGGAGGCCCAGTCATTCGATACAGCTTCAGTACCGACAGCAACCACCAGAGGGAGCCTCCGCTCAGAAATTGTCTCCAATACGTTCACAACACCCAACACTGTATACAACTGTACGCTTCTAATACATTACCCTTTTTCTACATTTTATATTCTGGTGTGATCCATACTGAGCCTGTGAGCGTCCGTGTGTGTTACTCTGGAAATATATACAGAGATTTACAATTACCCCAACACTGTATACAGCTGTACGCTTCTAATGCATTACCCTTTTTCTACTTTTTATATTCTGGTGTAACCCATACTGAGCCTGTGAGCGTTTGTGTGTTACTCGGGAAATATATACAGAGATTTACAATTACCCCAACACTGTGTACAGCTGTACGCTTCTAATACATTACCCTTTTTCTACTTTTTATGTTCTGGTGTAATCCATACTGAGCCTGTGAGCGTCTGTGTGTGACTCCTGAAATATATACGGAGATTTACAATTACCCCTAGACTGTATACAGCTGTATGCTTTTGATACAGTACCCTTTTTGGCAGAAAGTCCTTCTCCACCCACCACTGTAAGTGCATCATTGACCTCTGGAACATTGGCCCACATGTGTGATTATGTCTTGCAGATCTGCTTTGTATATATTTTAGTCTAATCCATACTGAGCCTGTGAGCGTCTGTCTGTTACTCCGGAAATATATACGGAGATTTACAATTACCCCAACACTGTATACAGCTGTACGCTTCTGATACATTACCCTTTTTCAGTTTTTATATTCTTGTCTAATCCATACTGAGCCTGAGAGCATCTGTGTCTGACTCCTCAAATATATACGGAGATTTACAATATTTTCACTATACTATATATACCTGGTATTTGGTGATACAGTACCCTTTTTCAGATTTATATATTCTTGTCTAATCCATACTGAGCCTGAGATCATCTGCGTCTGACTCCTGAAATATATACGGAGATTTACAATATTTTCACTATACTATATATACCTGGTATCTGGTGATACAGTACCCTTTTTCAGCTTTTTATATTCTAGTCTAATCCATACTGAGCCTGAGAGCGTCTGTGTCTGAAATATATACAGAGATTAACAATTCTCTCTAGACTGTATACAGCTGTACGCTTCTGATACAGTACCATATGTTTGCTGGTATTTTGGGTACATTTTCCCAAAAATGAGGAAGTATGGTGGAAGATGCCGCGGACGTGGGCGTGGGGGGCCAGCTGGTACTGATGATGGTGGTGGTGCATCTGCTGGAAGTGCCAAAAGCACAATAGCACCTAAGGCAGGAGGTGTTGAGCCAGCGTCATCGTCTGGCTCAAGAAGGCCTGGAAGGCTCCCTTTTCTGGGAGTAGGTAAACAGATTTTAAAGCCGGAGCATCAGGAACAGGTTTTGGCGTACATTGCCGAAACAGCCTCCAGCTCTATCGCCTCCTCTTCTGAAGTTTTAAAAAAATGCAAGCACTGAGTCATCAGTGCAGGCTCCTGGTCAGGAACAACACCTTTCCTTGTGTCTTTCACCCCCACCAAAAGTGAAGGATGCGGCAGGCCGCACTTCTGATTACTCCATGGAGCTCTTTTCACATAATATGCCTGGGTTATCAAGTCAAATCCTGAATTCCCCAGTCCAAGATTAATCTGACATAGAGTGCACTGATGCACAGTCACTGCTAGATGATTCTGCTGGTACATTCACCCACAGCACTACATTGCCCTCGCAGTCTACTGAGCCAGAATCTGACCCTGATGAAACTCAGGTGCCCCTTCCCGCATACTCTACCACCTTACACGGTGACACAGAGGGAGGTGCACATGAAATTGAGGAGGAGGTGATGGATGACCCAGTTGTTGACCCGGATTGGCATCCATTGGGGGAAGAGGGTGCCGCGGGCAATAGCTCAGAAGAGGAGGAGGATCCGCAGCAGGCATCGCCAAATCGCAGCTGCGGTTATCTGGCAGGCCCGTAGCAGTCCAAAAATGTGTTAAAACAACAAAAAGAGTAGCAGGACAGCTTGGCCAGACGGTCAAATAAGCACAGCGTGCAAGCCCTGAGGAGTTGTACCATAGTAGGAAGAGTGCAGTGTGGCACTTTTTTGACCAAAATCCTATTGATGAGGCAAAGGTTATCTGTAAGAAGTGCGGAAGGACCTTTAGCCGAGGGAAAAATCTCTGAAATTTGAATGCCAGTTGCATGCTTAGACATTTAAACACCATGCACTTGCAAGTGTGGATGGACTACAATACCTCAGGTAGCACATGTGCACCTGCTCTGACTGAAGGTAGCCAGCAACGCTACATCGCTTCCCCCACTGTAAGCCCACCGGCTAGCACACCACCAGAAAGAAATGTTGAGGTGTCATCGCAAGGTCAAAGCAGTCAGGGAATCACAATGTTTTTACAACGAAAGACTGAATCTAGGCCATCATCACCACCACCATCACCAACCCCCTCTCAGTCGGCCATGTCCACCGCTAGTTCCCCCATATGCAGCTCTCAAGTCCAACTCACCCTAGCAGACACTCTGAGTAGGACAAGAAAGTACTCATCTTCTCATCCGCGTACACTGGCTTTGAACGCCTATATTGCCAAACTGAGCTCATTAGAGATGATGCCCTTCCGTTTGGTTGAAATCGCAGTGTTCCGAGAGGTCATGGCCTACGCTGTCCCACGCTATGACCTACCCAGTCGGCACTTCTTTTCTAGCAAAGCCATCCCTGCCCTCCACCTGCATGTGAAAGACCGCATTGTCCATGCACTCAAACAATCAGTGAGTGGAAAGGTGCACCTCACAACAGATGCATGGGCCAGTAGGCATGGCCAGGGCCGTTACGTGTCCATCACTGCGCACTGGGTTAATGTGGTGGATGCAGGGTCCACAGGGGACAGCGGTGGTGGGACAGTGCTGCCTAGCCCACGGTATAGGCAACAGTTGGCTGTAGGCGTTCGACCCTCCTCCTCCTCCTCCAGAAGCGAAAGCGCGTCGAAAGAGCGCAGTTGCCAGTGCTGCATATCAGGTGTCCCACTAATGAACAGCTACTGGTAAGCGTCAGCAGGCTGTTTTAAGGATGATGTCTTTGGGCGACAACAGACACACCGCGGAGGTACTGGCCGACTACTTGCAGTGAGAAACTGAGTCATGGCTGGGCAGTCTACATCTTGAGCCAGGCAAGGTAGTCAGTGATAACGGACGTAATTTTGTGGCGGCCATAGCCCTGGCAAAACTCAGACACATACTTTGCCTGGCTCACACCTTGAACCTGGTGGTGCAGTGCTTCCTAAATAATTATCCGGAGTTAATATCCCTGCTCCATAAGGTGCGAAGACTGTGCTCGCACATCTGTCACTCGCCCGTAGACTCCAGTCGTATGCAGAGGCTGCAGCGATCGCTCCACCTCCCCAAGCACCGCCTAATCATAGACATTGCAACAAGGTGGAACTCCACCATGCACATGGTTGAGAGGCTGTACGAACAGAGGCAGGCTGGAATGCATTTGTGGGAGGATACATGGGCAAGCAGTTTGAGGGCAGACATCGAGTTGTCGGGTGTGCAGTGGTCAACGCTGAAAGACTTCTGTAAAGTCCTTCAGTGTTTTGAGGAATGCACACGGCTGGTAAGCGCAGACGACGCCATCATAAGCATGAGCATCCCACTTATGCGTCTGCTCATGCAAACTTTGACGCACATTAAGGATCAGGCGTCTGCAGCGGAGGAGGAGGAGGGAAGCCTTGATGACAGACAGCCATTGTCTGCTCAGGGAACTGTCCTGGACGAGGTGGAGGAAGAAGAGGAAGAGAAGGAGGAGGATGAGGGGGATGATTATTTTGGGGAGGAGGATGCTTCTCAGGGGGCAAGAGAAAATGTTGGCTTGCCTAGGTCAGGTACAGGGTTTATGCGTGACTGAAGGGATGTGGATTTGGCAGAAAGTGCTCCTCCACCCACCACTGGCAGTGCATCATTGACACCTGGAACATTGGCCCACATGTGTGATTATGTATTGCGGATCCTAAAAAGGGATTGCCAAAATGATGAAGGATGACGACTACTGGTTGGCCAGCATCCTCGATCCACGCTATAAAGGCAAATTACAGAACATCATACGACAGGAGAACCTAGAGCTAATATTGGCGAACAAACAAGCAACTCTGGTAAGCCGTTTGTTAGAGGCATTCCCAGCACACAGCAGCAGTGCCTGTTCTACCACGTGCCGTACTGGGCCAAATGGAAGAGGTATTCGTGGTGCACACAGCCGAAGTGGCATTGGAGACAGGGGTTTCATGACCATGTTGTGGACTGATTTTTTGAGTACCGCTCACACAACTGTTAATACTGAATCAATTGCAACAGACAGGAGACAGCAGTTGTCAACTATGGTTCAAAATTACCTCTCCTCCCCCATTGATGTTCTCCCTCACAGTTCATTCCCCTTTGACTATTGGGCCTGTAAACTGGACACCTGGCCTGAATTGGCACAATATGCCTTACAGGAGCTCGCTTGCCCTGCTGGTAGTGTGCTATCAGAAAGAGTCTTCAGTGCTGCTGGATCAATCCTGACAAAAAGAAGGACCCGGCTGTTAACCCAAAATGTTGATGATCTCACCTTCATAAAAATGAACCATGCCTGGGTTTCAAAGGATTTTGTACCACCTTCCCCTGATGACACATAGGTTGCCAGCAAAAGGGATCGCTTTGTCCGCCTCTTCCTCTGACTTTTTCAATTCCTCCATTTGCAGCTGCTGAACATCCAGCCTACACCTCAGCATATGCCAGTTTTTCCACCTCCCTAAAAGGGCTGCCCCCCCCAGGGCCGTCGTCAGCACCTGGCGCACCCGGGCAAGTGCCGGTTCCCTGAGCAGGTGGGGGGTGCCGACTCTTGGGTGACGGCTCTGGCACAGGGCCCCTCATAGTACACAAAAGTGTCTCTGACGATGGGGGGCCTACTCGCCGTCAGAAACACCGGCGTCCTATGAGGGGCCCTGTGCCAGTGCCATCTCCCACGAGTGGGCCCCCCTACTTGCTCAGGGCCACAGCACTTGCAATACTTACCTCTCCCTGCTCCATCGCTGTGACGTCTTCCGCGTTTCCTGACAGTGACATTCAGGTCAGAGAGCGCGATGACATCACGTCTGTACGCCCTCTGCTTAAACAGTCCAAGTGCAGAGAGCTGGAAGATGGCGACGCTGAGGAGTCCAGAGTAGAGCAGTGCCCAGCGAGGAGAGGTATTTCATTTTTTTTTTAATGGTTGGAGCAATATATGGGGAGCATTATACACTGGAGAATTATAAATAGAAATACCCAGAAAATGGAAGGGAATGGCCCAGATGAAGAGATAAAGATACAACCAAATATATATAGAAATAATGCCTTTATTAGTGCAAAGAATTGGCTAACAAATTTGCAATAAAACCATATTAAAACATGAATATAAAATAAAATGATAAATACTGATTAAATGAACCAAACACACCAACAGCTGTGAGTAGAAGAAGTTTTATATATATATATATATATATATATACAAAAGTAAAATAATAACAAATAAATAAATACTCAAAATTGTATATATATATGCTCTGTAATAATGACCAGGTGTGTGCACAGATGATGTGTGTGGCAAAATGTATTATATTGTTGTTATATAACCTGTGGCACAAAAAGAAATTGTGTGACCTAAGTAATAAAAATTATGTTTTTTGTGAAAAAAAAATTTTTTTTGCACAGTTATCAGCACTTCCAGTTTGATTTGCTCAACCCAGCACATTATATGGTTTATCGTGTTTATTCAGGGTCACAACACTGTATTATAATTTTTGATGTTTCAATTGTGATTCACTTCATTAACACTATGGAGCACAGTTTATAAAAAAATTTTTTTAGATTTTTCTCCCATGTGTGTTATCCATACACATTAATGTTGGAATTTTTTGTTTTCACAAAAAACATAATTTTTATTACTTAGGTCACACAATTTCTTTTTGTGCCACAGGTTATATAACAACAATATAATACATTTTGCCACACACATCATCTGTGCACACACCTGGTCATTATTACAGAGCATATATATATACAATTTTGAGTATTTATTTATTTGTTATTATTTTACTTTTGTATATATATATATATATATATATAACTTCTTCTACTCACAGCTGTTGGTGTGTTTGGTTCATTTAATCAGTATTTATCATTTTATTTTATATTCATGTTTTAATATGGTTTTATTGCAAATTTGTTAGCCAATTCTTTGCACTAATAAAGGCATTATTTCTATATATATTTTGGTCGTATCTTTATCTCTTCATCTGGGCCATTCCCTTCCATTTTCTGGGTATTTCTATTCATATTTTCGGATGGTCCACCATCCAATCTTTTTTCTGGTGATATAAGCACTTAATATTCTATCATTATTTATATTTTACTTATACAATTTTATTTAGTGTAGTTTATATTTCTGGATACATTTTTTACTGGAGAATTATATATGGGGCCCATCATACACTTGAGCATCATAGATAGGGCCCATCATGCACTGGAACATCATCCATGGGGCCCATCATATACTGGAGCATTCTAAATGAGGGACATCAGACACTGTAGCAGACTTACGGGGCCCATTATACACTGGAGCATTATAAATGGGGCCCATTATATATGGAGCATTATATTGGCCCATCATACACTGGAGCATCATCCATAGGGCCCATCATATACTGGAGTATTCTAAATGGGGGACATCAGACACTGGAGCAGCATCTACGGGGCCCATCATATATTGGAGCATTCTAAATGGGGGACATCAGACACTGGAGCAGCATTTAGGGGGCCCATTATACACTGGAGAATTATAAATGGGGCCCATTATATATGAAGCATTATATTGGCCCATCATACACTGGAGCATCATCCATGGGGCCCATCATATACTAGAGCATTCTAAATGGGGGACATCAGACACTGGAGCAGCATCTATGAGGCCCATAATATACTGGAGCATTCTAAATGGGGGACATCAGGCACTGGAGCAGCATCTATGGGGCCCATCATATACTGGAGCATTCTAAATGGGGGACATCAGACACTGGAGCAGCATTTACGGGGCCCATTATACACTGGAGCATTATAAATTGGGCCCATTATATATGGAGCATTGTAAATGGGGGACATCAGACACTGGAGCAGCACCTACGGGGCCCATTATACACTGGAGCATTATAAATGGGACCCATCATATACTGGAGCATTCTAAATGGGGGACATCAGACACTGGAGCAGCATCTACGGGGCCCATCATATACTGGAGCATTCTAAATGGGGGACATCAGACACTGGAGCAGCATTTACGGGGCCCATTATACACTGGAGCACTATAAATGGGGCCCATTATATATGGAGCATTATATTGACCCATCATACACTGGAGCATCATCCATGAGGCACATCATATACTGGAGCATTCTAAATGGGGGACATCAGACACTGGAGCAGCATCTATGGGGCCCATTATACACTGGCGCATTATAAATGGGGCCCATTATATATGGAGCATTATATTGGCAAATCATACACTGGAGCACCATCCATGGGGCCCATCATATACTGGAGCGTTCTAAATGGGGGATATCAGACACTGGAGCAGCATTTACAGGGCCCATTATATACTGGAGCATCATCCATGGGGCCCATCATATACTAGAGCATCATATGGGGTTCATTATTTATGGGGCATTATATAGGGTATGAAGCATCATATGAAGCACTTATGGGGCCTATTCTGTATGGAGCATTATATGGAGCCCATTCTGTATTGAGCAATATATGGGGCCCATCATATACTGTATGGAGCTTTATATGCAACTCATTATACTGTATGGAGCAATATGTGGGGCTCATTCTACTCTATGGGGACCGTCCTACACTGTATAGCACATTATATGGGGACCATCATATACTGTAGTATTATGTGGAGCTCATCATATACTGTATGGAACATTATATGGGACCAATTATTCTGTATGGAGCAATATATGGGGCTCATTATTCTGTATGGTGCACTATGTGGTACCCATAATACTGTATGGAGGAATATACTGTTTTTGAGCTATTGTAGAATTTAAATTAGATATCAGTCATGTAATGTAAGAAGTGAAGTATTTGTCATTGTACTATACCTATATTTCTGTGCCGTATCGGAGCATCATGAATTGTGGTATGTGTTAAAGGGGCCCACTGACACTCTTCGCCCGGGGCACACGAAAACCTGGCGCCAGCCCCACCCCCCCACAACTTTAGCCAAATAACCCCCAGTTTTCAATGCGTAACTATTATTATAAAGTAAATTAAAGTTGCCTAGCTTAAGTAATAAGAATTGATGTTGTTGGCATTCAAATGGGCACTGTAGGTGTGTTTACTGTCCTCCACTCCCTGCCTACTTTGCTTCATCATTTACTTGCATTGGGTTTCGGGTTTCAGTCGGACCGCCGACTTTTCCCGATAGTCGGCCGATTTCGTTCGACTCGACTTTTGAGAAAGTCGGGTTTCATGAAACCCGACTCGACCCTAAAAAGGCAAATTTGCTCATCTCTAGTCAGGACACCAATTTCTGAAGCCTTTTTAACCCCTTTATTCCATCCGACGTACTATTCCGTCCATGTGACCCTGGGCCTAATTCCCATGGATGGAATAGTACATCATGACCTTTAATGCGAGGTGATCGCATTAAAATTCCGACACCATCTTACCTGTAGGAAGATGGTGTCGGCAGTGGGGCTCTCCAAACGTGACATGGCGTCCGTTCTCAATTCCAGCCAATTTTGGTTTGGAAAAGTCAAACGGCGCTCCTTCCCTTCCGAGCCCCGCCGTGCGCCCAAACAGTGGTTCCCCCCAACATATGGGGTATCAGCATACTCAGGACAAATTGGACAACAATTTTTGTGGTCCAATTTCTCCTCTTAGGCTGGAGTCACACACAACCACAAAAAATCGGTCCGTTTTAGACGGTCGACAATCAGATCAAAATAAAAACATCACACATCCTTCTGGCATCTGATTTTCCTTCAAAGATGCGATTTAATCGCATGTGTGTGTACCTTGTAACATCCGATTTTCATCCGACTTGCGAGATTTTCTCGCAGGCTTGCAAAACTGACATATAATGGATCCAAAAGAATAGTATTTAAATGCCAAAAGAAAGAATAGATATATACACATAGAGCACATATATATATATATATATATATATATATATATATATATATATATATATGTCATTGTGACATATATATACATATATTTATAGTTCTTACACTTCTACATACTGTTATAGCCGCTAATTCAATTGCCGGCTTCAGTGAAATCACAGAAGCCGACATGAAATGATACATTGTTTCCACACATTTAACCATGTAATTTCATGTATTTTTATATATGTTTGAAACATACAATTACATGAGTATATGTGTGCTAAATTTCAGACATGTAGGGGTTAATTAAAGGTGTAAATTCGTTGAAAAAAAAATGCGTGGGCTCCCGCTGTATTTTCTCCACCAGACAGACAAAGCAAGCGAGTGGGGGCAGATAATAACAGCCTAGGGAGGGTACATTTTTTTTGTGCCCCCCTGGCTACTAACATCTGCCCCCAGACACCCCAGAAAGGGCAAATCTATAATTAGATTTGCCCTTTCTGGCACTTTGCCCGTCTATTCCCATTGCCCTGTAGCGGTGGCGAATGGGTTATCAATTATTAATCCTATTGTATGAAAGAAAAATCAAACACACACAGTTTAATAAAAAATAAGTTTAATTAAATAATCACACAGTTTTTGACCATATTTTATTTTCCTGCTAAAACCATTTACTGTAATAAAAATAAAATAAAAAAGCAAAATTATACTTACCAATCCGATGTACAGTCAGGTCCCACGCTGTAATCCATCAGAAAGGGTTAACAGGTTACAGTTAGCAGAGAGCTAATAATGCTGTCTCAGACCTGTATCCCCCTGAATGAATAACTTCCTCTACCACAGAAAGGAGAGGAATAGATTCATGAATGGAGCTTAATTGATTTATTGGCAATTTAACTTTAGTGACCTGACCTAAAGGAAAGTGGACACAATCAATTAAGCTTCATTCATGAAACAGATCCTCTCCTGTCGCCAGGAGAGGAACTTATTCATTCAGGAGCTTTGAGCTGAGCATGCAGGATTACTTGCACTGCTTGGCTCAAAGCTAGTTAACCCTTTGTGAAGGATTACAGCGTGGGACGTGACAGATCGGCGGAATAGGTAAGAATAATGTTGTTTTATTTTTTTTTCTTTATTTTAGGAGATTAATGGCTTCGCACGGATTAAGTGTAAAATAAAATATGGTCAAAAAAGGTGTTTTTATTTCATTAAAATAATTTTTAATTAATGTGTCTGTGTTTTTTTAATTTACTACAATAGGATTAATAATTGATAGTTGTCTAATTGACAGCTCTCAATTATTAACCTGCCTTAAGGTCACCTTTCAATACTAAGGTGACATTAAGGTGAGATTAACCCATTCGCCACCGCTACAGGGCAATGGGAATAGACGGGCAAAGTGCCAGAAAGGGCGAATCTAATTATAGATTTGCCCTTTCTGGGGTGTCTGGGGGCAGATGTTAGTAGCCAGGGGGGGCACAAAAAAAATGTACCCTCCCTAGGCTATTATTATCTGCCCCCACTCGCTTGCTTTGTCTGTCTGGTGGAGAAAATACAGCGGGAGCCCACGCATTTTTTTTCAACGAATTTACACCTTTAATTAACCCCTACATGTCTGAAATTTAGCACACATATACTCATGTAATTGTATGTTTCAAACATATATAAAAATACATGAAATTACATGGTTAAATGTGTGGAAACAATGTATCATTTCATGTCGGCTTCTGTGATTTCACTGAAGCCGGCAATTGAATTAGCGGCTATTACAGTATGTAGAAGTGTAACAACTATAAATATATGTATATATATATATATATATAGTCACAATGACATATATATATATATATATATTATATATATGTGGATTCTATGTGTGGATATGTATTGATTCGATTCTTTATTAAAGCTGTCAGTGTGCTTTTACAGTATAGGCAGGGATGAATTGCCGGCTTTTCTAAAGGACACTGATGCGATTTAATCGCAAGTCACACAGTGTGGTCCGTTTGTAATCCGATTTTTGATCGCTCCCATAGACTTGCATTGGCGATAGTCGACCCACAATCGGTGACAATCGCAGCATGCTGCGATTGCACTTGGACGTTTAAAACGGACCACAAAAAATCTGATACTGGGAGCTGCTCCATAGATTAACATAGGTCCGACTGCAATGCGATATTTCATCGCATTGCAGTCGTCCGATTTTGTCGCCAGTGTGACTCCAGCCTTACCCGTGGGAAAATAAAAAATTGGGGACTAAAACATGTTTGTGGAAAAAATATGATTTTTTTTCTTCACGGCTCTACATTAAAAACTTGCGTGAAGCACTTGGGGTTTCCAAGTGCTCACCACACATCTAGATAAGTTCCTTAGGGGGTCTAGTTTCCAAAATGGGGTCACATGTGGGGGGTTTCCAATGTTTAGGCACATCAGGGGCTCTCTAAAACGTGACATGGCGTCCGTTCTCAATTCCAGCCAATTTTGGTTTGGAAAAGTCAAACGGTGCTCCTTCCCTTCCGAGCCTGCCGTGCGCCCAAACAGTGGTTCCCCCAACATATGGGGTATCAGCATACTCAGGACAAATTGGACAACAACTTTTGTGGCCCAATTTCTCCTCTTACCTTTGGGAAAATAAAAAATTGGGGACTAAAACATCATGTTTGTGGAAAAAATATGATTTTTTTTCTTCACGGCTCTACATTATAAACTTGCGTGAAGCACTTGGGGGTTCAAAGTGCACACCACACATCTAGATAAGTTCCTTAGGGGTTCTAGTTTCCAAAATGGGGTCACTTGTGGGGGGTTTCCACTGTTTAGGCACATTAGGGCCTCTCCAAACGCGACATGGCGTCCGTTCTCAATTCCAGCCAATTTTGGTTTGGAAAAGTCAAACGGCGCTTCTTCCCTTCCGAGCCCTGCCGTGCGCCCAAACAGTGGTTACCCCCACATATGGGGTATCGACGTACTCAGGACAAATTGTACAAACAACTTTATCTGTCCATTTTCTCCTTTTTCCCTTGTGAAAATAAAAAAAATGTTTGTAAAAGATCATTTTTGTGACTAAAAAGTTAAATGTTCATTTTTTCCTTCCACGTTGCTTCAGCTCCTGTGAAGCACCCGAAGGGTTAATAAACTTCTTAAATGTGTTTTTGAGTACCTTGAGGGGTGCAGTTTTTAGAATTGTGTCACTTTTGGGTATTTTTTGCCATATAGACCCCTCAAAGTGACTTCAAATGTGAGGTGGTCCCTAAAAAATATGGTTTTGTAAATTTTGTTGTAAAAATGAGAAATCGCTGGTCAACTTTTAACCCTTATAACTTCCTAACAAAAAAAATTTTGTTTCCAAAATTGTGCTGATGTAAAGTAGACATGTGGGAAATGTTACTTATTAACTATTTTGTGTGACATATTTATCTGTTTTAAAGGAATTAAAATTCAAAGTTTAAAAATTGCTAAATTTCAAAATTTTCGCCATATTTGTGTTTTTTCACAAATAAATGCGAGTTATATCAAAGAAATTTTACCCTAACGTGAAGTAAAATATGTCACGAGAAAACATTCTCAGAATCGTGAAGATCCGTTGAAGTGTTCCAGAGTTATAGCCTCATAAAGAGACAGTGGTCAGAATTGTAAAAATTGGCCCGGTCATTAACGTGCAAACCACCCTTGGGGGTGAAGGGGTTAATGTCTAAATGACCCATATAGCTATTTCTCAACCTCATGCACAGAACTTTTTTAGGATGGTGCAAGATCCAAAACATATATTAAGTTTTCAAGGAGAAGAAGGAATGTCAGCACTCACCCAGTCTGCAGGTAAATCAGACCATTTTTATTTTCTTAACATCCTGGACAATATCATAAAGTGCGGTAGTGCTAATATTGCAAATGCAGGTGCAGGGATTTCAGAAGAAAACGTGAGACATGGCGGACAATGACTGTTTCACGCTTCTACAGGTCCATAAATACTACAGTATGTGGCTCAGCTACACTTCCTTTTAACAAGGGTTAGGGGGGTGGACAATTAGTGGTGTTCTCTGAATCTCACACACATTCGTCTTATTGTTTTGCCAATATAGAAGAATTGACACGGGCAAAACATTTCATATACCCCATACTTAGTATAACATGTTATAAATTCTTTTTTCTCATATGTAGTCACACCTGTTATGCTTAAATGACAAAAAGGACAACTGCCGCAGAAATAGCTAAGAATAAACGATGGTCACATATAGGAGGAATCGCAATATAGGAGATTTACTGGTGCAGAGAAGATTTACATCACATAACAATACATCCACTTGGCTAGACGATACTCACTTATCAGGAAATTACCACTGCGACAATTGTTCTTTTTGTCAATTATGCATAACAGGTAAAAAACATAAAATTAGGTGCGATTACACATGAGATAAAATAATTTATAACATCTTAAATATGCAGCATATGCAAATTTTTGCTTACGTCAATTCTTCTATATTGGCAAAACAATAAGACCAATGTGTGTGCGATTTGGAGAACACCATCATTCAATAACAGCTATGAAAGGGTCATTACGTTTTATTAGACATATCCACAAGTATCATAATGCAGATCCAAACATATTAAGATTTGCAGGCACTGAACATGTTAGCTATCCTGCATAAGGAAGGAGAAAATTATAATAAATTACTTCTCCAGAGAGAAGCTAAGTGGATTCTAGACACAGATGCGCAAGGTCCTCTTGGTCTAAACGACAAGTTAGATATGTGTGTGGTTATGACTAGAGTTGAGCGAAACAGGTCGGTCAGATTCAAAAGTCGCCGACTTTCGCCAAAGCCGGGTTTCATTGGCCGAAACCTGACCATAGCGTGCAGTCAGCCATGCGGTCAGCAAAACGAGCGCCAAAGTCGAATTTCCCAGAATGCTTTCAGGCGCCTTTTTTCAGCCAATGAGCAAGGACATACACTGTGGGCAACGAGATGACATGGGCAGCGTACACCACCATCTTAGAGAAGGGCATTGCAGTGATTGGCTTGCTTTGGGGGGTGTCATAGTGTCTATAAAAGCCCTGACCGCTGACCTCCATTTTGCTTCTGCCGATATTAACAGTAGGGAGAGGTTGCTGCCGCTGTTTCTCAGTAGGGAGAGAGTTAGGCAGGAAAGAGAAGTTTTCCTGTGCTTGTGCTGATAGCAATTGTGCTGTACAGTTAGTGTGCAGTGGCAGGGGAGGATTTTCTTGTGTGCAGCAGCGCTGGTTATTAGGCTGCCTGCTAGCTGTATTGCTGTGTGTACACTGCTGTGCAGACTGCTTTTTACACAACACTAATACTTTTATTCTTTTTTTCTGCACAGTTACCGACCGTTCATTTTTTCCCACACCGTATAGAGCTGTACGCTCCTCACACACTACCGTGTACCGGCTGGTATCAAGGACAAATACATGCTGACTATCTGTGTGTGACTCCGGAAATATATACGGAGATTGAAATTTTCCCTTACACCGTATACAGCTGTCAACTTGTGATACAGTACCGTATATCTGCTCTTTGTATTACGGTCAAATCCATACTGAGAGAGCGTCTGGGTGTGACTCCGGAAATATATACGGAGATTGAAATTTTCCCCTACACTGTATACAACTGTACGCTTCTGATACAGTACCGTATATCTGCTCTTTGTATTACGGTCAAATCCATACTGAGAGAGCGTCTGTGTGTGACTCCGGAAATATATACGGAGATTGAAATTATCCCCTACACCGTATACAGCTGTACGCTCCTCATACTGTACCGTATATCTGCTGGTATTTTGGGTACATTTTCACAAACATGAGGAAGTATGATGGAAGAGGCCGCGGACGTGGGCGGGGGGGGCCAGCTGGTACTGATGGTGGTGATGGTGCATCAACTGGTAGTGCCAAAAGCACAATAGCACCTAAGGCAGGAGGTGTTGAGCCTGCATCATCGTCTGGCTCCAGAATGCCTGGAAGGCTCCCTTTTCTGGGAGTAGGTAAACCGCTTTTAAAGCCGGAGCATCAGGAACAGGTTTTGGCTTACTTTGCCAAAACAGCCTCCAGCTCTATCGCTCCTCTTCTGAAGTTTCAAAAACTGCAAGCACTGAGTCGTCAGTGCAGGCTCCTGGTCAGGAACAACACCTTTCCTTGTGTCTTTCACCCCCCACCAAAAGTGAAGGATGCAGCAGGCCACACTTCAGATTACTCCCTGGAGCTCTTTTCACATACCATGCCTGGGTTATCAAGTGAAATCCTGAATTCCCCAGTCCAAGATGAATATGACATGGAGTGCACTGATGCACAGCCACTGCTATATGATTCTGCTGGTACATTCACCCAGAGCACTGCATTGCCCTTGCAGTCTACTGAGCCAGATTCTGACCCTGATGAAACTCAGGTGCTCCTTCACTCATACTATACCAGCTTACACGGTGACACAGAGGAAGGTGCAGATGAAATTGAAGAGGAGGTGATGGATGACCCAGTTGTTGACCCGAATTGGCATCCATTGGGGGAAGAGGGTGCCACTGGCAATAGCTCAGAAGAGGAGGAGGATCCACAGCAGGCATCGACATCGCAGCTGCGGTTATCTGGCAGGCCCGTAGAAGTCCTAAAACGTGTTAAAAAACAAAAAGTTTCAGGACACTTTGGCCAGACGGTCAAATTAGCACAGCGTGCAAGCCCTGAAAATTTATCCCATAGTAGGAAGAGTGCAGTGTGGCACTTTTTTTGACCAAAATCCTATTGATGAGGCAAAGGTTCTCTGAAGATTGAATACCAGTTGCATGCTTAGACATTTAAACACCATGCACTTGCAAGCGTGGACGGACTACAAAACCTCACTGGCTTTGAACGCCTCCATTCCAAACTGATACTCATTAGAGATGATGCCCTTCCGTTTGGTTGAAAGCGCATAGTTCCGAGAGTCATGCCTACGCTGTCCCATGCTATTACCTACCCAGTCTGCACTTCTTTTCTAGAAAAGCCATCCCTGCCCTCCACCTGCATGTGAAAGAACCGCATTGTCCATGCACTTAAAACAATCAGTGAGTGGAAAAGGTGCACTTCACAACAGATGCATGGGGTCAGTAGGCATGTCCAGGGCCGTTATGTGTCCATCACTGCACACTGGGTTAATGTGGTGGATGCAGGGTATACTGTGGACAGCGGCGGTGGTGGACAGTGCTGCTAGCCCACGGTATAGGCAACATTTGGTTGTAGGCGTTCGACCCTCCTCCTTCTCAGAAGCAAAAGCTCGTCGACAGAACGCAGTCGCATGCACACTCCATCCGCAGCTGCCAGTGTTGCACACGAGGTGTCCCACTGTCGAACAGCTAGTGGTAAAGCGTCAGCAGGCTGTTTTAAAGATGATGTCTTTGGGCGACAACAGACACACCGGGAGGTACTGGCCGACTACTTGCAGCGAGAAACTGAGTCATGGCTGGGCAGTTACATCTTGAGCCAGGCAAGGTAGTCGTGATTACGGACGTAATTTTTGTGGCGGCATAGCCCTGGCAAAACTCAGACACATACCTTGCCTGGCTCACACCTTGAACCTGGTGGTGCAGTGCTTCCTAAATAATTATCCGGAGTTAACATCCCTGCTCCATAAGGTGCGAAGAACTGTGCTCGCACATCCGTCGCTCGCCCGTAGACTCCAGTCGTATGCAGAGGCTGCAACGATCGCTCACCTCCCCAAGTACCGCCTAATCATAGACGTTGCAACAAGATGGAACTCCACCATGCACATGGTTAAGGGTGTGCGAACAGAGGCAGGCGTAATGCATTTGTGGGAGGATACACGGGCAGGCAGTTTGAGGGCAGACATCGAGTTGTCAGTTGTGCGTGGTCAAGCTGAAGATCTCTGTAAAGTCCTTCAGTGTTTTGAGGAATGCACATGGCTGGTAAGCACAGACGACGCCATCTAGCTGAGCATCCACTTATGCGTCTGCTCATGCAAACTTTGACGCACATTAAGGTCGGTGTCTGCAGCTGAGGAGGAAGAGGAGGGAAGCTTTGATGACAGTCAGGCATTGTCTGCTCAGGGAACTGTTCTGGACGAATTGGAGGAAGAAGAGGAGGAGGAGGATGAGGGGGATGATTATTTTGGGAGGAGGATGCTTTAGGGGGCAAGAGAAAATGTTGGCTTGCCAGGTCAGGTACAGGGTTGTGCGTGAATGGAGGGATGGATTTTTTTGCCAGAAAGTGCTCCTCTACCCACCACTGGCAGTGCATCATTGACACCTGGAACATTGGCCCCATGTGTGATTATGTCTTGCGGATCCTAAAAAGGGACCCTCGCATTGCCAAAATTATGAGGATGACGACTACTGGTTGGCCAGATCCTCAATCCATGCTACAAAGGCAAATTACAGAACATCATGCGACAGGAGAACCTAGAGCTAAATATTGGCGAACAAACAAGCAACCTGGTAAACCGTTTGTTAGAGGCATTCCCGCAACAGCAGCGGTGCAGGTTTTACCACGAGCTGTACTGGGCCAAATGGAAGAGGTGTTTTGGTGCACACAGCCGAAGTGGCGTTGGAGACAGGGGTTTCATGACCGTGTTGTGGTTCTCGAGTAACGCTCACATTGACTGGTAACACTGAATCGATTGCAACAGACAGAGACAGCAGTTGTCAACTATGGTTCAAAATGACCTCTCCTCCCCTATCGATGTTCTCCCTCACAGTTCATTCCCTTTGACTACTGGGCTTGTAAAGTGGACACCTGGCCTGAATTGGCACAATATGGCTTACAGGTGCTCGCTTGCCCGTGGTAGTGTGCTATCAGAAAGAGTCTTCAGTGCTGCTGGATCAATCCTGACGAAAGAAGGACCCGGCTGTCGACCCAAAATGAACCATGCCTGGGTTTCAAAGGATTTTGTACACCTCCCCTGATGACACATAGGTTGCAGCAAAATGGCTCGCTTTGTCCTCCTCTTCCTCGACTTCTCCAATTCCTCCATTTGCAAGGCGTGCTGAACGTCCAGCCTACACCTCAACATATGCCAGTTTTTCCACCTCCCTAACTGGGCTGTACCCCCCCCAGGGCCGGGGTCAGCACCTGGCGCACCCGGGCAAGTGCTCGTGCCCGAGCAGTTGGGGGGGCCCACTCGTGGGCGACGGCACTGGCACAGTGCCCCTCATAGTATGCCGGTGTTTCTGACGGTGGGGGGCCAACTGCCATCAGAGACACTGGCGTACTATGGGGGCCCTGTGCAGTGCTGTCGCCTGAGTGGGCCCCCCCTGCTTGCTCAGAGCCCAGCACTTGCAATATTTTTCTCTCCCTGCTCCACCACTGTGATGCTTCCGTGTTTCCTGCAGTGACATTCAGGTCAGAGAGTGCGATGACATCACGTCTATTGCAGCCCTCTGCTGAACAGTCACAGTGCAGGAGCTGGAGAGGCGACGCTGAGTTGTCCATAGTAGAGCAGTGCCCAGCGAGGAGAGTATTTTCATTTTTTTAATGTTTGGAACAATTTATGGGGAGCATTATACACTGGGAAATTTTATATGGGGCCCATCATACACTTGAGCTTCTAGATAGGGCCCCCTTATCATGGGCATTATATAGGGGTCCATCATCATGGAGCATATAAAAAGGGACTTAATACGGGCCCATTTATTCACTGGAGCATTATAGGGGGGCCCTTTTATATGGGGCATTATATAGGCACTCATACACTGGGAGCATCTCCTGGGGCTTTATATACTGGGCATTATGTGGAGCTCATATATACTGTTTTGGAACATTTATGGGGTTTTAATTTTTTATGGAGCAATATAGGGGTCATTATTTTTTTATGGGAATATGTGGTACCCTAATTCGTATGGGGACTTTTCTGTCGTTTTTTGGTATTGTAGAATTTACGATGTACAGTCTTGTAATGAAGAAAAGGGGTATTTTTCTGTAATCCTATATTTCTTGCCGTATCGGGCTTATGAATTTGGTATTGTTAAAGGGGCCCCTGGACCTTTTTGGGCCGGGGCCCCGAAACCTGGGGCCCCTCCTGCCCCCCCCACAACTTTGCCAATAACCCCCGTTTCAAGGTTTTTTTTTTTATAAAAAAAAAAAAAGTTACAAGCTAAGTAATAAGAAAATTTATGTTGTTGGCATTGAAATGGGATGTAGGTGTGTTTACTTCCTCCCCTCACTGCCGATTTTATTCCCCCTTTACTTGCATGGGGGGGATTTTCGCCCGACTCGCCTTTTCAGGTTTGTCGGCCGACTTCGTTCGGGCTCTACTTTTTGGGAAAAATCGGGTGGTCCCAAAAAGACTCGATTCCGGCCAAAGGTCGCTCATCTCTAGTTTTGACTGTTTTTTTCTGTTGCTGTGTGTATTTTTTTTTACTAAATTTTTCACTTCCTCACCCTTGTTAAAAAGGAGTGTAGCGAGCATATAGTATTATGGACCTGTGAGTGTAGTGAATGCAAAACGGTCGTTTACCCCCTGTTTCACATTTTCTTTTTTTTATCAAAATTTATTTATGATTTAGAAAAAAAAAAATGGATGATTTTCCGCAGTTTGGGTGAGCTGAAATTTCCTTCTTCTTTGAAAAGGGGATTTTTTTATCCTCTTGCAAAAGCTTCAGCATCAGGTGTGGCACACAACCCAAAAAAAAATTGCCAGGATTAGGTTCCCGTGTGTGATGGTGTAAAAAACAGAAAGGAACCCCGGAGGTAAAAAAAAAAGGTGTTGGCCCGGAGTCTGAAAATTTTTTTTATCTAGTTTTTGGGCCCTAATTGAAGAAGTTCCCCTTAGCACGCTCAGCGTGCTGGAACTCCTTTTCCTATATGGAGCTGCTGCAAGAGGAGTTTGG